>CM057339.1:569557231-570157231 GCA_030015575.1 Agapanthus africanus
TGTTCAAGGGGTCACTCCCGATGAAGGGATCTCGGCCCTTGCCTCGTCGAATGAGGTGATGGGCATTCATAACCGAATACCTCTGTGCAAAATAAAAGAGAACGTCCTTGCAATAACAGCTTTTTGAAAATTGTTCCAACAACGTCTTTTAGGTTTGTTTTTCTTTGCATTAATATAATGCGTCCCATCAGTTAATCCTACCATTGCAGAAAACAACGAAAATATGACGTACGCTTATGCCATCCGTATTCGCCACGGGGCCCCGTCATCACCCTTTAGGTTACTTAACTAACGACAGAGCGGGGGCTGGACTAGCGCGGATGTAAAACATAAGCAACGCCTACTAGATATCATATATAGATATATACATTCGTCAGATGCAATGATAGTCATTCCAGATCACAGATGAACATATTGGATATACTAGGAATCCGCGTTTCGTTCGAGCCTGCAACGAAAGATGGATTACATGGTCGCGATGAGTAGCCAAACCCCACCCTAGACACCTACGGGTGCGGCAAACTACCCGACAAGTACCCGAAGTAAAGAAACCTCCCTCAACAACGTGAGTAGGCCACTCGGCACTTCGAGGTACCCGGTAGTTTGTGCACCCCACCTTGGGTCTATCCTTGGAACAAAAAAAGTAAAAGAAATAATATACAATGGCGGCTACAACCTCATCCCGGATGTGCGGCCATAAAATAATATTACATAAATTTACATATTACATCCAATGAAAGATAAAGAAACTCTCATCTCAGAAACCCCGGCTATTCATCCGTGACAATTCAACAAGTTCATATACACAATCCAACAACATTACAGATCACAGATATGCACAACCCCTACTAATCGACGTATAGCGATTAGTCGACGTTCAGTGCATATATCACATTACAGATATAACCATTTAGCAAAAGTTTGTAGAACTTCGATCAAAATACCAATTTGTAACACCCCCAAACACAACATTGTTCTCTGGAAAAACTGGGCAGAAATAAAACATCTTAAAAATCCCAAAACATCAAACTGAGCAATCTGCAAGAAATCGGAATCGCGGCCGAGTCAACTCGGCCGCGGATCCGCAGCGAAACGCGTGGTTTCGCCGCGCTTCCACGGCGAGTTGACCGAGTCGTGGGCTCATTTTTCTTGCCTGTTCCTAGAAAACCCTGCACCGATTTTTAAGGCATGTGGAATAATTTTTAGAGCAGTTTTAAAAATCGACAGAAAGTATGGTTTTTTGACATGTTTTCGGGATTTTTTCCGGATCGAAGTTCTAAACACTTTGCTAACAGTTAGTTGTTGTTTAACCTGGCTCTGATACCACTGTTAGGTCTACGTTACACACCCCGGTTCTTTCGGGGAGGCGGAATAGGTAAAAATCAAATTTTTCTCACAAGATAACTTGGACCATCCATGAACGATCTTTAAACAAAAACTAACATATTAACTACAAGTTATAGCTACTATGTAGAATGGTTATACCTAGATCTTGAACTCCTTCTCTTCTTGTTGTGGTTCACCTTCTTGCTTGCTCCTTGTAGCGGCTTGAACTGCTCCTCCTCGTCGTCTTCTCTTTGCCGAAGATAGATCCACCCGAGGGCCTCGAACTTGAGCTCTTACCTCAACCAAGAGGTAACTAGAGTGCTTGGTTTGCTAGACAAAGAACCCTAGAAAGAATAGAGATGAGTCTTGATGGTTTTTTCTCAAGAGCTTATGATTTCCAACACATGGAACACTTAAGCTTTGAGAGGAAGAAGGAGAGCTCCAAACATGAGAGAGAAGGAGCAAGAGAGAATGAGCTTGGAATTTTACAACCATGCTCACAAAATAAGAATAATGATAATAATAATAATAATTAAGAAATTGTGATGGTTAGTTTATGAATGACCATTATCATTTCATCATTTAATGCATTTGCAAAAAACAAGAAGCATCTTTAAAATGAAATGATGATGGTCAACATGTCAACAATAGTCAACCGGTCAACCAAAGTCAACAAGTCAACAAAAGTCATATGGTCAACATAACCATGGCACAATTATCCTTAATTAATATTATTAATCATATTTCTCATTCTCATTAGGGTTTGGAAAAAGTTAACGGTCAACAACCCTAATGAGAATCCCCTACATCTGTCTCTGTCAACTGTGCATACACACCCGCATTCGTGTTCCAAAGAACACGAAAACACTGAGACAAAACCAATCCCAAAACAAATACTAGGATCTGGCTTAAACTAAAGCCCGCTAGTAATAACTGCTCGGACACCAAACGTGCACAAGTGTGCGGATATGAACGAACCCCGTCGCAAAACCATGCGACCTCTACTCTGTTTTGCCCAAAGGCGAATAACCCTCTGTGTGGGACTCTAAAGACTCGACACTACGCTGGCAGTGGGTTTAACCACAGGCCGCAAGCGGTACTAGCTGTACGTAACGGTCCCCAGGTAGATGCCGATAAGAAGACTGACAAGGTGAACCCATCCGAACTCTTACTGAGCCTGAATATGACAATCTCCGTACAGTCCGGTCTGTTCGTCTAAGAGTATCACATGTCGGGCCTAGGGGTTGGCAAACGTCAGACCCCTAATAGCGATACAAGTCGTGTCGGAGTGTAGCCCTGTCACGCCCCACTTCCCAGAGTACGCTAAGATGGGCACGTGACATAGCCAACCATGCTACCTGTGGATAGGAAAAAAAATCTTTCCACAGTCAAATTACGGCTGTAGAGATATCCAGAACAGCAAAGTAAACTAACTATCTAGTACATGTCCATAAGCCAGAATAAAAGAGTCAAGAAATAACAATATGCGGAAGCCAAAAGATACAATAAATGAAACACATGGAAGTGAAACTACATACCGACAGGAACTTCACCGCTCGGTCTAACAGCGGCAATTTCCTGATCAGTCTGCAACAAAGGTAGAAGAATCTGGGCCATGCAAAACCCAGACGTCAGCGCGTCATGTCAACCAATAATATAATATGAACATGGTAATAAGCAGTGCAGAAATAAACATGAATAAAGCAATAATATGGAACAACAGTGCAAGGTAAGGTGCAGTGGGTAACTAAACTGGTCTATCAGGTTGCTATTCTAAAGTCTTTGAAATCAATTGATGACTCGTCGATGTAACTCAATAGTATCCCGTGCATGCCCGGGACCACGGTCAAGACCCTCGGGGCTGAATCCGAGACGTGCCGCTAGGCAGTAATAGGTAGCAGGATGGACGAGTGATGTCAGTATCATCACTCCCGGACTGGCCAAGCCCGTAAGACTGATCAGAACAGGTATCGAACTGTTGAGTTACAAGTCGGTTTCACCTTTGATTTCCCCATACCCCCAAGTTATGTATGTCAGGTCAGGTATTCAGTAATCAGGAACTAATGCCAACACAGGATCAGGTAAAAGCAGGTTTGTCTGGATAGACAACAGGAATGGTCCATGAGGACCCCAAGTCAGATTTGTTGGCATTAGGCATGAGATCTGGTAACAAGTCAGGTCATGGTACAGCAGGTTGAGTTGATAGTAAAGGGTACCATGTCCGGTGCATCGGTATGTATATATGTCATGTGTAGCAATGTCAAGTCAATATGTAACACAATCGAGGGTGTGCTCACGACAGGTATATAATCGAATAAGGAATAACAGCAGGAAATAAAGTAAATGACAATATCAGTTCATTTAATCACAATGGTGCATTAATATAGTGCAGTCGTATTATCAGATTAACAAGTTTCGAGCACCCTTGCGGTGCAATAATCACAAGGTGGTGCAATATCAATAACAGAAAGTAATAGAGCTACATGTGTACGGCTATCGTCCTTTAAACAGTAAAATGATTAACTGGTAATTTCGTTATTAGGGTTAAAGTGGCAAATGTGATTTTAGGTTACAGTATCATGTTATAAGTCGTATTTTGTCCAAATGAGAAAAGTAGCTACACCTAGTTAGTCTTGCAAGTCTAATGAGTCAAGCACACTTAATTTGTATAGCATAGCATATAGCAAGTAATACTTGCCTCAAAAGGGCGATATGCAGGCGGCCTGGTGCGACGTGACACGATACGGTGTGTGAAACGGCACGACACGGTACTGGGTCTAGTCGCGATCTGGTGCACGGTCTGAGCGCGATCTGGTGCGCGGTCTGGGCGCGGTCTGGACGCGATCTGCTGCGCGGTCTGGGCGCGGTCTGGACACGATCTGGTGCGCGGTCTGGACTCGATCTGCTGCGTGGTCTGGACGCGATCTGGTGCGCGGTCTGGACGCGATCTGCTGCATGGTCTGGGCGCGATCTGGACGCGATCTGGACGTGATCTGGTGTGCGATCTGGACGTGATCTGCTGCGTGGTCTGGGCGCGATCTGGACGCGATCTGGTGCGCGATCTGGACGCGATCTGCTGCATGGTCTGGGCGCGATCTGGACGCGATCTGGTGCGCAATATGGACGCGATCTGCTGCGTGGTCTGGGCGCGATCTGGACGTGATCTGGTGCGCGGTACGGAAACGTGAACACGATACACGTGAGGTCACGGCGATGAACGGTGGAATCGGCGACGATGGCTTGATTTAGGGTTTGAAGAGTGCTCAAGTTTGGGTTGAAGGGAGATGGTGGCTGCATGGTCAAGGAGATGGGTTGATGGTTGTCGGAGGAGGGTGAAGGCTCGGTTCTTGTAGGGTTCTTGGTTGCAAGGTTTAGGTGTGCCGGGGTCCGATCTGAAGTGCAGGGAGGAGGAAGGAGGAGCTGATGAAGATGGAGGTGGTGGTAAGGGTGTGAGGAGATGAGGGAGATCGGCGGCAGCGAGGGCGAGGCTGCGAGTTCGGGTGTGCAGGGGTCGGTGAAGTTGAGGTCGGGGTTGTTGGGAGTGGAATAGGGAGGTGATGAAGGTGGTGGCAAGGTGAGGAGGCGACGACGAGGCCGTCGGCGGAGAGGACGACGACGACGACGAAGGCAATGAGGGTGCAGCGATGGGTTGCAGTCGGGGAACGAAGGTGGTCGAGGAGATGAAAGAGGAGGAGAGAGAGAGAGGACGATGAGGGCAGGCCGACGAGGTCGACGGCGATGGTGGCGACGGTCGCGAGCACAGGGCGTGGGTTCTCGGAGGCGGAGGCAGGAAAAAGAAAAGAGGAAGAAGATGAGGAAGACGTGGAAAATATATGGTTAGGTTTCCAATAGGATTAGAATATTTAAAGAAGAAGATATACATAGTATTTAGAGAGAGAGAGAGAGAGAAACGTGAGATTGGAGAGAGAGAGAGAGTGAGAAACGTGAGATTGGAGAGAGAGAGAGAGAGATAAGTCTGTTATATTAATATATTTTATAGTTAAAAGAAAATGGTTATATATATATGTTGAATATTTTTGGTTAAAGAAGGAAATGATATAATATTATAATATTAGTCCGTTGAGATTTTGGCAAATACAAATCTTCTCCAAAACATGTCCGGGTGGGGTCTAAAAATTCAGATTAAAAATATGAAAAATATATGCAACTTCCAAATTTCAAAATGAATGCTCATTCAAAGAAAACGCATACCCCTAAGAACGGATGCACGCACGTGTGCGTAGCCATCCAAACACGTCCGTTTCACTGAACGGGACGAGAACAAGAGGCGCGGACGCTACCACGGGGTTAGAGGTATCATGCATGCTATGAAATGCAATTTTAATTTATTTTCCGCGACCTAAAATGTTATATGATAAAAGACGCGATACTAGATAAAATACTTGTATGCAATAAACATGAGATGCACGTGTCTATCTCACAAGTCAAGGTAATTTGTAAATAAGAAACAAGCAGGTTCAAGCAAGCGGGTCGGGTCGAATGCAATGTAAAATGTAAAATATCATTCGCACCCAAAACCCGTTAAATCAGGAAAATACCACAATTAAGGAAATACGAGAACTGGAATTGGTATAAATGAACTCGGGTGTTACATTATACCCAACTACAAAAGAATTTCGTCCTCGAAATTCCAAGAACAAGAAAGGATAAACAATTAAGAAACTACAAGGATAGATGTGGAAACTTCTGCCGGACTTCATCTTCTCGTTCCCAAGTTAATTCCCCATGTGAGCGATTACTTCAAGTAAACAAGTACAACAGTGATAACCCCGTTCTTCAGAACCATTTCTCTTCGATCCACAATTGACATCAGCCGTTCCTCAAAGGCTAAATCTTCATGTACGGTTATCTCCGATGATTCAACCCATGTGTTTCATCTCGAACATACCTACGGAGTTGAGGTACGTAAGACACGTCATGAATATTCCTCAAAGATCGCGGTAACGGCAAACGATACGCCCCTTCTTCAACATGCTCTCAAAATCTCGAAAGGTCCAACGAATCGGAGACTAAACTTTCCTTGACTTCTGTAACGGATCACCCCTCTAGTCGGCGACATCTTCAAGAATACTAAATCACCAACAACGAACTCTAGAGGTTTTCTCGATGTATCTACCCAACTCTTATATCGGTCTTGTGCTGCTTTCATGTGATTCCAAAATCTATTAACCTTCCCAACTGTCTGCACAACCACATCCGATCCCCACAAACTTCGTTCACCGACATCATCCCAACAAACAAGTGAATGACATTTGCGATCATACAAAGCTTCGAATGGAGCCATCTGAATAGTTGCCTGGAAACTACTGTTGTAAGAAAACTTCACCAATTGTAGATGATCCTCCCATGAACCTTTGAAATCTGACACACAAGCTCTCAACATACTTTCAAGAGTTTGAATCGTTCTCCCAGCCTAAACATCTGTTCGAGGATGGTAAGCCATACTATTCTCAATCGAGTCCCCAAACTTCCCTGTAAGCTCCTCCGGAAATGTGATAAGGAACGAGCGTCACGGTCGGGCACGATACTCACCGGTACTCTATGCAATCTTACAATCTCCTGTTTGGACCGTTTTGCTAACGCTTCCATTGATTAACAAACAACCATCAATCACCCAACTGCACTATTGCCCTTTGGACTCCGTGGTAAAGACTTCACTAATCCATGGTTATGCGTTCCCACTTCTACTGAGGAATCGGAAGTGGTTGCAATAAACCGGTAATCCTTCGATGCTCAACCTTAATTTGCTGACAAACCAAGCACTTTGCCACAAACAGGCAATCTCCCGTTTCATGCTTTCCTACCCAAAACGCAGTCGTATATCTCGGTACATCTTCGTGCCTCCTGGATGTACGGAATACGTGTAACTATGCGCCTCCTTCATAACTTCTTCGCGAATACCTCCATTGGCACACACAAACAACTATCATAACAAACCATCTTCATGAATCAATAAGCTCGTTCGAGGCCCAACTTCAACCTGTTCTCGAAACTTCTGCAATCTTGGGTCCTGCAATTGCACTGCTTCAATACCCTCAATCAATGATGACTGTACTTGCAGTTGCATCATCTATCCCAAAGAACGCTGTAGCACGATCTCCAACTCGAATTTCTGAAAGCCTTCAATATGTTCCCTTGGTGTAGTCAACATCGGAATTTCTGGCAACCGACTAAGCGCTTCCGGCACAACATCAACTTTCCGGGATGGGATTCAAGATCAAGATCGTAGTCAGTCATCAGCTTCAACCATCTTCGCTGTCTCACGATTAGCTTCAAGTCATGAGTTGAGTAATTCTTCTAATGGGTCTTCAACTGTCTCAACGCCTAAGCTACACCTTTCTCATGTTGCACCAATACATAACCCAATTCTTTCCCCGGTGCGCCGCTGTGAATTACCAATTCTCCGGAACCGTCTGGTACGGTCAAAATAAGAGCGGTTACCAATCTTTGCTTCAACGTCTCAAAAGCTGACGCACACTTATCCGTCCACACAAAAGGTACCTCCCTGCGTGTAAGCTTGGTCAACGGCTCCGACAGACGAGCAAAGTCCTCTACGAATCTTCTGTAATACCCGGCGAGTCCAAGAAAACTTCTTATCTCCGCAACACTCTTCGGAATCGGCCAATCTCGAACTGCGGCAACCTTTTCAGATCCACGGCGATTCCATCTCCAGCTACGATATGTCCCAAACTTTTACTTCTTCAAGCCAAAACTTGCACCTGCTCATCCATGCATATAATCTTTCTTGCCTCCAAGTCTGCAGTGCGATCTTCAAGTGTTCTGCATGCTCTTCAATGCTCCTCGAGTAGACCAGAATATCTTCCATGACCATTACTAAAACTGGTCCAAGAATGGTGAAAGATTCCGTTCCTCAAGTCTACAAATATTGCCGGCGTATTCGCTACCCCGAACAGCATCACTACTACTCGTAATGTCCATAATGAGTTCGGGACGCAGTCTTGCAAATATCCTCTGATTTAACTCGGACCTGATGATATCCGAACCGCAAATCCAGCTTCGAGGATACCCTCGCGCCACTAAGCTGCTCGAACAATTTGCCAATGCGAGGGATTGGGTACTTGTTCTCAATAGTCACCCGGTTTAATTCTCGATAATCGATACACATCCTCCTTGTGACATCTTTCTTCTTTACTAGAAGAACTGTAGCTTTCCTAGTTAAGTTGCTGCGGCGAAACCAACCCTTCTCAAGTAATTCAGCAACCTGCTTCCTGACTTCTTCCAACTCCACTGGTGCCATCGGGTAATACGCCTTTGAGATTGGCGCTGCACCAGGAACAAGTTTAACCGCAAACTCCGCGTCTCGTTTCAGCGGTAAACCTGATATGTCTTCACACTTCCATGAAACTCTCCAATATAGCCGGCGCTTCTTCCTTATCCACTGCTATTGACGAAAGAACCTTGTTTGTCGGCCTAGCCCTAACTCGACTGGCCGACAGAACTGCTTCTTCCAGCAAAACAACTTCCGAAAGTCCGGGAAACTGGAAAATCACTTTCCCTTCCTTACAATCAATATGAGCGTGAAAAGTACCGCGAAATCCCATTCCCAAGGCAACAACAAACAAGGAAATGCACCAGGATTGAATAATCCTAACGCGGGGAAAAACAAGAACGAGTAAGATACCAAGATGACTTTATCCGAAGTCAAGAGACTGAAGAGGGTTAACCACGGTAAACATGATTCAAGCTGGCGATAAAATAATAACTGGTAAGCAATGAAACCGGGAGAAGCAGGGTAATATAACGATCATGGAATACGGAAGTGAATTAAGACCAGGACTCCAAGTTACTTAAATAGAGTACCGCATTGTAACCATGATGCAGTTCATGGGCACAATTACATAACTCCACCCAAGTCGCCCAAGTCCTAGAGATAACAAGGAATCAGGTTTTCGAGTCGATATGCAAAGGAAGTTTGCACATCGTAAAAGATATAATCAGGAAGAACTTGATTCAAAAACGGCAAAACGGCAAGATGGCAGGACATGTTTTCCTAAACACGGGTATTCTGATTCGTGTATTGGGTACAATACCCAACTACAAAAGAATCAACCCGACTAACCTATGGCTCTGATACCAAAAGAACCATGTCACGCCCCACTTCCCAGAGTACGCTAAGATGGGCACGTGACATAGCCAACCATGCTACCTGTGGATAGGAAAAAAAATCTTTCCACAGTCACATTACGGCTGTAGAGATATCCAGAACAGCAAAGTAAACTAACTATCTAGTACATGTCCATAAGCCAGAATAAAAGAGTCAAGAAATAACAATATGCGGAAGCCAAAAGATACAATAAATGAAACACATGTAAGTGAAACTACATACCGACAGGAACTTCACCGCTCGGTCTAACAGCGGCAATTTCCTGATCAGTCTGCAACAAAGGTAGATGAATCTGGGCCATGCAAAACCCAGATGTCAGCGTGTCATGTCAACCAATAATATAATATGAACATGGTAATAAGCAGTGCAGAAATAAACATGAACAAAGCAATAATATGGAACAACAGTGCTGGGTAAGGTGCAGTGGGTAACTAAACTGGTCTATCAGGTTTCTATTCTAAAGTCTTTGAAATCAATTGATGACTCGTCGATGTAACTCAATAGTATCCCGTGCATGCCCGGGACCACGGTCAAGACCCTCGGGGCTGAATCCGAGACGTGCCGCTAGGCAGTAATAGGTAGCAGGATGGACGAGTGATGTCAGCATCATCACTCCCGGACTGGCCAAGCCCGTAAGACTGATCAGAACAGGTATCGAACTGTTGAGTTACAAGTCGGTTTCACCTTTGATTTCCCCATACCCCCAAGTTATGTATGTCAGGTCAGGTATTCAGTAATCAAGAACTAATGCCAACACAGGATCAGCTAAAAGCAGGTTTGTCTGGGTAGACAACAGGAATGGTCCATGAGGACCCTAAGTCAGGTTTGTTGGCATTAGGCATGAGATCAGGTAACAAGTCAGGTCATGGTACAACAGGTTGAGTTGATAGTAAAGAGTACCATGTCCGGTGCATCGGTATGTATGTATGTCATGTGTAGCAAGGTCAAGTCAATATGTAACACAATCGAGGGTGTGCTCACGACAGGTATATAATCGAATAAGGAATAACAGCAGGAAATAAAGTAAATGACAATATCAGTTCATTTAATCACAATGGTGCATTAATATAGTGCAGTCGTATTATCAGATTAACAAGTTTCGAGCACCCTTGCGGTGCAATAATCACAAGGTGGTGCAATATCAATAACAGAAAGTAATAGAGCTACATGTGTACGGCTATCGTCCTTTAAACAGTAAAATGATTAACTGGTAATTTCGTTATTAGGGTTAAAGTGGAAAATGTGATTTTAGGTTACAGTATCATGTTATAAGTCGTATTTTGTCCAAATGAGAAAAGTAGCTACACCTAATTAGTCTTGCAAGTCTAATGAGTCAAGCACACTTAATTTGTATAGCATAACATGTAGTAAGTAATACTTGTCTCAAAAGGGCGATACGCAGGCGGCCTGGTGCGACGTGACACGATACGGTGTGTGAAACGGCACAACATGGTACTGGGTCTAGTCGTGATCTGGTGCACGGTCTGAGCGCGATCTGGTGTGCGGTCTGGGCGCGGTCTGGTGCGCGGTCTGGTCGCGATCTGCTGCGCGGTCTGGACGCGATCTGGTGCGCGGTCTGGACGCGATCTGCTGCGTGGTCTGGGCGCGATCTGGACGCGATCTGGTGCGCGATCTGGACGCGATCTGCTGCATGGTCTGGGCGCGATCTGGACGCGATCTGGTGCGCGATCTGGACGCGATCTGCTGCGTGGTCTGGGCGCGATCTGGACACGATCTGGTGCGCGATCTGGACGCGATCTGCTGCATGGTCTGGGTGCAATCTGGACGCGATCTGGTGCGCGATCTGGACGCGATCTGCTGCGTGGTCTGGGCGCGATCTGGACGCGATCTGGTGCGCGGTACGGAAACGTGAACACGATACACGTGAGGTCACGGCGATGAACGATGGAATCGGCGACGATGGCTTGATTTAGGGTTTGAAGAGTGCTCAAGTTTGGGTTGAAGGGAGATGGTGGCTGCATGGTCAAGGAGATGGGTTGATGGTTGTCGGAGGAGGGTGAAGGCTCGGTTCTTGCAGGGTTCTTGGTTGCAAAGTTTAGGTGTGCCGGGGTCCGATCTGAAGTGCAGGGAGGAGGAAGGAGGAGCTGATGAAGATGGACGTGGTGGTAAGGGTGTGAGGAGATGAGGGAGGTCGGCGGCGGCGAGGGAGAGGCTGCGAGTTCGGGTGTGCAGGGGTCGGTGAAGTTGAGGTCGGGGTTGTTGGGAGTGGAATAGGGAGGTGATGATGGTGGTGGCAAGGTGAGTAGGCGACGACGAGGCCGTCGGCGGAGAGGACGACGACGACGACGAAGGCAGTGAGGGTGCAGCGATGGGTTGCAGTCGGGGAACGAAGGTGGTCGAGGAGATGAAAGAGGAGGAGAGAGAGAGAGGACGATGAGGGGAGGCCGACGAGGTCGACGGCGATGGTGGCGACGGTCGCGAGCACAGGGCGTGGGTTCTCGGAGGCGGAGGCAGGAAAAAGAAAAGAGGAAGAAGATGAGGAAGACGTGGAAAATATATGGGTAGGTTTCCAATGGGATTAGAATATTTAAAGAAGAAGATATACATAGTATTTAGAGAGAGAGAGAGAGAAACGTGAGATTGGAGAGAGAGAGAGAGAGAGAAACGTGAGATTGGAAAGAGAGAGAGAGAGAAACGTGAGATTGGAGAGAGAGAGAGATAAGTCTGTTATATTAATATATTATATAGTTAAAAGAAAATGGTTATATATATATGTTGAATATTTTTGGTTAAAGAAGGAAATGATATAATATTATAATATTAGTCCGTTGAGATTTTGGCAAATACAAATCTTCTCCAAAACATGTCCGGATGGGGTCTAAAAATTCAGATTAAAAATATGAAAAATATATGCAACTTCCAAATTTCAAAATGAATGCTCATTCAAAGAAAAAGCATACCCCTAAGAACGGATGCACGCACGTGTGCGTAGCCATCCAAACACGTCCGTTTCACTGAACGGGACGAGAACAAGAGGCGCGGACGCTACCACGGGGTTAGGGGTATCATGCATGCTATGAAATGCAATTTTAATTTATTTTCCGCGACCTAAAATGTTATATGATAAAAGACGCGATACTAGATAAAATACTTGTATGCAATAAACATGAGATGCACGTGTCTATCTCACAAGTCAAGGTAATTTGTAAATAAGAAACAAGCAGGTTCAAGCAAGCGGGTCGGGTCGAATGCAATGTAAAATGTAAAATATCATTCACACCCAAAACCCGTTAAATCAGGAAAATACCACAATTAAGAAAATAC
The DNA here is from genome assembly GCA_030015575.1 of Agapanthus africanus. Classification (NCBI taxonomy): domain Eukaryota; kingdom Viridiplantae; phylum Streptophyta; class Magnoliopsida; order Asparagales; family Amaryllidaceae; genus Agapanthus; species Agapanthus africanus. The sequence continues at coordinate 569,569,989 of CM057339.1, forward strand.
GAGAACTGGAATTGGTATAAATGAACTCGGGTGTTACATTATACCCAACTACAAAAGAATTTCGTCCTCGAAATTCCAAGAACAAGAAAGGATAAACAATTAAGAAACTACAAGGATAGATGTGGAAACTTCTGTCGGACTTCATCTTCTCGTTCCCAAGTTAATTTCCCATGTGAGCGATTACTTCAAGTAAACAAGTACAACAGTGATAACCTCGTTCTTCAGAACCATTTCTCTTCGATCCACAATTGACATCAGCCGTTCCTCAAAGGCTAAATCTTCATGTACGGTTAGCTCCGATGATTCAACCCATGTGTTTCATCTCGAACATACCTACGGAGTTGAGGTACGTAAGACACGTCATGAATATTCCTCAAAGATCGCGGTAACAGCAAACGATACGCCCCTTCTTCAACATGCTCTCAAAATTGACATCAGCCCTAGTCTACTCTGTAGTATCGATGCCCTGTCTCGATAATCCTATGACTAGGGACCAAAATAAGGATGTGCTTATAGACTACCCAGCCCCACTAGTGTGATCGCCATCACAACGTCGGTAGTCAAGCAAAGATCTTAAGGGCTCCATCAATATGCATTAGCGATATGTTAAAAGAAACTTATACACATATTAAGATTGAAACAAACCAAGTAACATACTACTATATCAAGCAAGACTGTCGTAAACCCGTATATATATCCTAAGCCTCCAAAATGTATTATACAAACTAGTACTATACAATAATGGCGGAACAGAACCCTATTAGATATGGTACGTTCCATGATGAGTAATACTGAGTTTCCGCGATCTTTCTGGGGTTATGCATTAGAATGAGCTGCATATCTTTTGAAAAGGGCTCCTACCAAGACTGTGCCTACCACACCATATCAGATGTGGAGTGGGAAGAAACCCTATCTTCAGTATATGAATATATGGGGATGTCCAGCTTTTTTTTAAAAAGCACCATGCGCACAAACTCGAGGCACGATCAGTACAGTGTAAGTTTGTGGGATATCCAAAGAAGTCCAAGGGGTATTTTTTCTTTTACGCAGAGGAACAAAAGGTTTTGTTTCACATAATACCCATTTTCTAGAACAGCAGATTTTAGAAAAGGAAACAAGTGGGAGCGCAATAGAACTGGAAGAAATTCCAGAACCACAAACTGTTGGAAATAGTGCCCTCAGAGTCAATTATTGGATCACAGGCACGTGATTGCAATAATTGAGGGAGGACCTACCCCGGTAGGACAGTCTTACTCAAGATGATAGTATGCTATCTGGTTTACCTTTATCATCGTGTACTGCTTTAGGTGACCTTACAGGTCACTATTGCACGTTGATAGAGCCCCTAGGATTCTTGCTTGACTGCCAGCAGTATGAGGGCCATCATATACGTGGGAGCTGGTAGTCTATAAGCACATCCTTAAAAGGTCCCTACTCGTGGGAGTTTCGAGACAGGGCATCGATACTCCAGAGTAGACTAGTGTATACAGTCGAGACCCCGACGAGGGGCGGTGGCCGGTCTCATAAGCCACTGGTGTCAGTTGGTTCACCTAAGATGTATACAGGTGCTCATTGGGTTATGAGTACACCGGACATGACTCGCCGGGAACATGCTAGTTGGTCTTATACCTAACGTCAGATAGCAGTTCCCTGGTGACATGTGTACATGTTAGTTCATCGACCTGAGGATCGTCATTTATCTCGTGTGAGTTCCCACTGTACTTTGATTACTACCCTATCACGCTCAAAGGAGACGTGCAAACAGGTTTTCGTTGGGTACAGTCCCGAGCCACATGGAGGCAGTGAGCGGATCTTCAGGGGTTCGTCTCTCCCGGTATTGGGGTTGAGGTCGCGCTGTGTCTAGGAGAGCCATTACACGAAGCCCTCGGCCGAGGCAGGAGATTTACTGGTAGGTATTCCAGTAGTATCTCAGGGTGTTCTGGGCTACACTCCGACATGACTTGTATCGCTTTTGGGGGTCTGACTTTTACCAACCCCTAGGCCCGCCATGCCATGCTCATAGACGAACGGACCGGACTGTACGGATATTTTCACTGACAGGCTCAGTAGGGTGTCGGGATGAGTTCGCTCATCGACGTCCCTTTTAGTCAATAGCTGGTAGCCCGTCACGTATGGCTAATACCTCTGACGTGCTAGTGGTTAAATCTACAGCCATAGTATTGATGAGTCTTTAGAGTCCCCCACGGACAGTTTCTTAAGTTTCGGGCGAAACGCTGTAGAGGTCGTATGGAGATATGGCATGGTTCGATCAGATTGGTGCGGTATTGTACGGATCAGGATCGGAAGGTTAACTTGGGCACCCCTCCTGGGTCAACTTGTACCCCCTACGAGTGCGGCGAATAGCCTGCCAATTCTAGAGTGAAGCCCCCTCCGTCTCAATGCCATGAGATGCGGGCCCGTTGCCCTCTAGAACCCGGCTATCCGTGCACCCCTCCTTAGGGTAATCCTAGTACAGAAAGTAAAATAGCTGGTGGCCCGTCACGTATTGGCTTATACCTCTAACGTGCTAGTGGTTAAATCCACTGACAGGCTCAGTAGGGTGTCAGGATGAGTTCGCTCATCGACGTGAATTCTAAGACTTCTATAGAAATTTGATCACGTGAACACACTATACAACCGCGGAACCGCGACCAAACCCATGCTTGGGCCGCGGTTCCGCCGCAGTCTTTACTGTTCAGTGTATCAAATTTCTACAGAGTGTCTCTGTGATGAAAATAGGGGTTTTGGAACATTCTTTTTGGGCCTATATTTTCTGTGAGTGCTACAGTAGTGCTTGGGGCCCACTTCGATAAATTTGATCGATCAAGAATTTTAAACACATTAGTTCACAGTATTTACATTATATCTGCGACCGTGAATGTCACTTGATCGGTAAATCCTGTCTAACTGCTATAGCCCGGTTAGACAGATTTGCGAACGTGACATTCATGTTGATGTTCTGTGTTGTGCTGTGATGTTGTGGATTGGTCATGGGGGATAGCCTGGATGCAATGTTAGTACAGTTTTGATTGTATTATGTACATTTGATATTGCGGGGCGAGCGTCTGACATGTGGACTGCCGTCACTGCATGTTTGTATATTATTCTTTTGGGGTACGACCAGGTTGAGGTCGATGTACCCGTTGTATGTATATTTTACTTTCTGTACTAGGATTATCCCAAGGAGGGGTGCACGGATAGCTGGGTTCTAGAGGGCAACGGGCCCGCATCTCATGGCATTGAGACGGAGGGGGCTTCACTCTAGAATTGGCAGGCTATTCGCCACACTCGTAGGGGGTACAGGTTGACCCAGGAGGGGTGCCCAAGTTACCGGATTCCGTGAAGTGCTGCGTGGTCCATTCACGTTGCTGAAGGGGGCTGCCTCGCTTCAGGTTTTGGCGGGTAACTTGCCGCGCCCGTAGGGGTCTAGGATTTCATTGCACAGGCTATCCACACGACCAGGGGAACGTCGGGTTTCAGTAGCGGCTCTGTGAAACCCGAGGATCCCAGATATCTGTATTGTTCTGTGATGCTTATTAAATTTCTGTGATGTTGCATTTTATCACGCCTTGAGCTAAATATTATATATTGATATATATACTAGTAGATGTTGTATATGTTTTGCATCCGCGCTAATCCAGTCCCCGCTCTGTCGTTAGTTAAGTAACCTAACGGGTAATGACGGGACCCAGTGGCGAATGCCGATGGCATATACGTACATCATTATTTTCGTTCTTTATTGGTGTGATCAATTGATGGGACTGCGTTGATTCGGATCAATGCAAGTTAAAAACAAACCTATTCTGATGTTGTTGGAACACTTTTCAAAAGGATGTTATTGGAAGGACGTTCTCTTTTGTTTTGCATCATGGTATTCAGTTGGAATATCCTGCTCCTCAATCGACGAGGCAAGGGCCGTGATCCCTTCATCGGGAGTGACCCCTTGGACAGAAGTTTGCGTCAGGGAAATAACTTCACTATAGCCGATTACTTTTTCTTTGCACCGTAGTATTCAGTTGGAATATCCTGCACCTCATTCTGCGGGGAAAGAGCCGAGATCCTGTAAGTGCACGGCGGTGCCCCGGCCGTCAATCCGACGCCAAAATGCGGAAGCGAAAAACTTTAATTTTGCAAACTAGCAAACCGGCACCACCGCACACTAAACACCCGGATCGGGCCATTAAACTTGTCCTAGCTAACTATAAGATGGGGAAGAGAGATATACCGAGTGATCCGAGTCCTCCGGTCTTCTCGCCGTCGTCCCGATCTCCCGCGGAATGTCCGGTCTCCACCTCGTCGCCGGAAGGGCACCACATCGTCTTTGAAAATCAACCTTATGCCCGAAAACAGTTCGTCTATGGTCTGTTCGCGTCTCTTTTCTTTACGGGCTCCCGCCTCTATACCGAGGCAACTCGGGCACGAAGCTGGAAAGTCGACGTGCCCAAGATATGCTGTAGAATGTAGTGTAGAGGCTATGTCTCATTTGGGGATTTAGTTGCCATGGAGGATGGAGGAGGATGTTAGGAAAATTGGTGCTTTCAATTTTCTAGCAAGAAGAATATGAAATGAAGAATAATCCCACCATAACCAAAATGAATCTCTCTCATATTTCTCTCCCTCTCAAAGTGGCCGGCCTATCCAATTGGAAAATGGTGGAGGGCAAAACATAATACATTAGGGAGGTGAGTGTAGTAAAAGGTAGAGGGTGACCACATCCAAAAAGGTAAACCTCTCATCAAAAACCAAATCAATCTTAATCCTTTCTAATCTCATTAATGCACCACCATCATGAATGAAAAAGCAAAAGATGGTTAATCAATCATAATGCCACAAGTGCAAGAAAACCCCTCCACAAATGCTTGCAAATAACCCCCTCCATCGAAAAAGTCCGGCCGGGAAAGAACAAAGGAAAACCGGCCGGAACGGAATGCAAACTGGCAACTCCAGAAAACTGGTCCAGTAATAAATTACAGGAAAACCCCGATACTGTGGATACACACCCGCATCTGTATTCTGACCGGATACAAATGCAATGAGACAAAATCTACACAGTACTATACAAGGATCCGGCTTAAACCAAAGCCGGCTAGTAATATCCGTCCGATCCTGATCCGTGCAATACCGCACGTATCTGATCGAACCCTGCCATATATCCATACGGCCTCTAGTACTAACCGTCCGATCCTGATCCGTGCAATACCGCACGTATCCGATCACCCTGCCATATCTCCATACGGCCTCTACAGCGTTTCGCCCGAAACTTGAGTAACTGTAAGTGTGGTGGACTCTAAAGTCTCGTCAATACTATGGCCGTAGATTTAACCACTAGCACGTCAGAGGTATAAGCCAATACGTGACGGGCCACCAGCTATTGACCAAAAGGGACGTCGATGAGCGAACTCATCCTGACACCCTACTGAGCCTGTCAGTGACAATATCCGTACAGTCCGGTCCGTTCGTCTATGAGCATCGCATGGCGGGCCTAGGGGGTTGGTAAAAGTCAGACCCCCAAAAGCGGTACAAGTCGTGTCGGAGTGTAGCCCAGAACACCCTGAGATACTACTGGAATACCTTCCAGTAAATCTCCTGCCTTGGCCAAGGACTTCGTGTAATGGCTCTCCTAGACACAGCGTGACCTCACCCCCAATACCGGGAGAGACGAACCCCTGAAGATACGCTCACTGCCCCATGTGGCTCGGGACTGTACCCAACTAAAACCTGTTTGCACGTCTTCTTTGAGCGTGGTAGGGTAGTAATCAAAGTACAGTGGGAACTCACACGAGACAAATGACGATCCCCAGGTCGATAAACTAACCTGTACACATGTCACCAGGGAACTGCTATCTGACGTCAGGTATAAGACCAACTAGCATGTTCCCGGCGAGTCCTGTCCGGTGTACTCATAACCCAATGAGCACCTGTATACATCTTAGGTGAACCAACTGACACAAGTGGCTTGTGAGACCGGCCACCGTCCCTCGTCGGGGTCTCGACTGTATACACTAGTCTACTCTGGAGAATCGATGCCCTGTCTCGAAACTCCCACGACTAGGGACCATTTAAGGATGTGCTTATAGACTACCAGCTCCCACGTATATGATCGCCCTCATACTGCTGGCAGTCAAGCAAGAATCTTAGGGGCTTTATCAACGTGCAAAAGCGACCTGTCAGGTCACCTAAAGCAGTACACGATGATAAAGGTAAACCAGATAGCATATTATCATCTCGAGTAAGACAGTCCTACCGGGATAGGTCCTCCCTCAATCATCGCAATCACGTGCCTGTGATCCAATAATTGACTCTGAGGGCACTATATCCAACAATCTCCCACTTGCACTCAAGGCTAATTATTGCGATGTCGCATACTCACATCCCGTGTGATACCGAACACCCAACTCCTCTACTAGTCAATCTCACAAAACTCGTTTGCGAAACAATTGCGTTCGAGGAATAGCCTCAGTGAGTGGATCCGCCTTGAAGTTTCTTTCTATGTCTCTCTCTATCTCAAGTTCGCGGAGAAAGCCATCTCCCGAAATGAGCAATACCTGTCTTAGAATGTCTGGATGTCTGATGGGACCTAGTTCATAAATGAACTCCAAATCCAAACTTCTCAAACTGTATCAATAACTGAACTTAATCAGTATCCTGCGCCATGCCTCCCTCAGTATCTGCCTGGATTACCTGTCCAAAATACTGCCCCTCGTCAGAGGGAAAACTATAACTCTGACGATCACCCTGTCGTCCATGTCACCTTGGAAGCCTGGAATGATAACTGTCTCCTAAACGAGGCTGTCGTTATCATATCCCTAGAACATCCACTTATGCTCTAAAACTGCTTCCGTCTGTTTCTCTAGGATAGGATCAATATCAACTTATTGCATCTACTGCAAGAACAACATCTGGCGAGGTACTTGACATCTCATAATTGACTCAATTGCCTAAGCAAGTGATCTGCCAATCATACACATCCCTCTCTACTTTAGTCTATAAGACACCTTTAGAGAGGGTGACTCCATTACCTGCAGGTACACCACCATGCCAGGAGTCGTCCATTCTAAATACTCTTAGAATGTGGTCAAAGTACTCATATTGGGAAACCACCCAAATCTAGATCTAAAACCATAGATCTAGTAACCAGAATGTCTGATATAATATCCAAGTCCTATGTGGAGAAACCACTGTGTGACGACCAAAGTATAACCGATCGCAGTATAGGAATATCACTTCCTACTCTGTGTATGTCATCAAATACCAGGACATCACACCCTACTACCTTCTCAACAGATCCATCCCCTATTCTGATGAAGTCAAACCTATGACTGTCACATCAGAAATAGATGATCTATCTCCGCTATATCTGCTTTAGTCTATAAATAGACATAAGCCTGATGTCCACCAATGCTTCCGCTACTCCCACTGACTACGACAACCCTCTGGCAGAGTCATATACACGTACATTTCTAAAACTAGTTTAGAAAGACGCTATACTCATCCTCCTGCCGGGTCTCATAGTATGGAACAACAGCAATGGTAAGTCTGGGTAAACAAGAACCTCCCTGCCACCGTCCTTGAGGCTACCGGAGTACCTCTCGGGTGCCTGAGGTTACCCACCGTATCTGCGGAGTGGCCAATGGAATGTCAAGCCAGATTGAATCTTTAGGTTCCTATGAAATCTTCAGTAATCGTTTGTGGTTCTGGAATCACTTCCAGTTCTACCATACTCCCACTACTGTTTTTCGGAAAAAAATCCATTTTTTTAATAAAACTGTGGCGAGTCAAGAACAATATCACTATTGATCTTCTAGATGGTAGAAAGTCAACCCTCGTCATAGCCTGGGTCAACCCACAAACAGCCATTATAGAAACGTGCCTTGAGTTATCCAGAGTCTGGTTTTAAGCATAAGCCGGACAACTCCCCGTACCTTAACATCGTTAAGATATGAACTGTTCTATATCCAATATAGAACCAGAGGCACTGATTTAATTGAACCAGATTCAAATCATGCAGCTGTCTCCAGTGCATGTCAACTAAATGGAAGGAGGCCGATCAGCGTTATTCAACTTAGGAATGCTTCCAATTATGAGTAACCTGAAAGAGAAGCAAGTTCTCTTAATCATTACTATCAACTGAACACCATACACAAGTATCTACATCTTCGATCACTTTGAAGAATCCCGATACTTGCAATACTTGGTTCTCTACTTTATTCAAATACCTATAACTTCTCAAAATTCGGACCCTGTGTTTCCACGAAACAGCTGTCTAAAAACTAGAGAAGTCATAAGTAAACCGAATATAGTACGAGGACCAACCCCTCTATCCTGATGGACGCTGGACAACATACAATACTCTGTACAAGTCCCTTGAATCTGATAACTCATTCACTGTGTGTCGTAGGTTGAAAACTGTACTTATGGTTAAGAAGAATTACACCGCTGTTCAATGCTCCTTACCTAACCATCCACTGATATAGGTAAATGTCATAGAAATAATTTCAAAAAGGTATATCTCACTCTATGAAAATAGACGTACAGATATATCAATTTGAAATTGGTGCATAACAACGGATATTCAAAACCAAATATTTGCCGTCCGGCAAACAACCCAGGTGACTTCCTCAAATATCACCGATTACAACGAATCCCGATATAATGAGGATGATCACCCAATTCCCAATAACTTACTCCCACTCATCATCTGTAAAACCATACAGATGTGAGAATCATACCTGGTTAATACATACCCTGGAGCAAGTGTCTAATCGGGAAATCAGTTTTCCTTTAACAGTACACAGTGAAATTGAAACATTGAAATGTTTCGATGGGGTATCCCGGTATTCCGAGTAATGCCTCTTCCATTATCCAGATTCACAACTGTAACCGTATAATTCTTTGCCATCTCTCCAAATCCCTTTATATGTCTTTAGTCATTACCTTCTGTACACCCCTTTAGGCCAAATGGTTTTCTTCCTTCCCTACCGTTCGGCACCAGCCTATGGTTTGGAAGAAGACTATCCAATAAGCATAATGGGTGTACTGTCCTAATCCTAGGAGCACTCGCAAAGAGAGAGAAGGTGAAGATAAAAGACTACCGAATAAACCTTATTCCTATTTCTCCTGAACCAGAATCCATCCCCGAACTGGAACAAGTTCCTTTCGAGTTCGTATATAACCATACGATGGAGTATCCAATAAACTGTGGATCTTCGTAGTGATACGGAGTGTCCTGAAGAAATACAAAGGTGATTTAGGATTGGCGAAGAAATACTTGGTTTGGTCATGAATATCAGTCGTAATTTACTTTGCCCTCTAACTAATCCCTTTCTTTTTCTTGACCCAATACCTTCTGTATACCGTTTAGGCTAACTGGTTTTCTTCATTCCCTACCGGTCGGCACCAGCCTAAGGTTTGGAAGAAGACTATCCAATTTGCGTAATAGGTGTACTATCTCCTAAACCAAGGAGTACTCGCAACCTGAGAGAAGGTAAAAGGAAAAGACAACTGAATAGTCCTATCCGTTTCCTCCAGAACCTGAAACCATCCTCGAATAAATTCCTTCGAGTTCGTATATAACCATACGATGGTTTTGTCCAATGGAAGTGGACGTTCGTAGTAATACGGGGTGTCCTGGAGAAAAGGGTAAAAGTAGGAGTGGCAATGAGGTTTGCAACTCTGACAATCCAAAAGCCAGTGTTAAGAAGGTTCGGTTAATTTTGGTCTCTGAGTCATAGTCTTAGGGTCGGGTCAATGGTCGCTGCCGAAGAGAGAGAGAAAAGAAACACTCAGCGTGCACTCTAACCTAGATCAGAATGGTTACCAATTTATCTAATCTGGAAACCTCCCACTGTACCGTCAAATTCTCCTCCAAACCTAAAAGAAGAATTAGTCGGGAACACCCGAGGAGTAAACCAACTCATCAGTGGGAATCGGGATCCAACTATCATCGCATGATAACGTGACGGAATCCGCTCACGTCATCACACTCCAGAAGGTATGCGCATATCTGGCAAGTTTCAGTTCTTTTGAAACTCCCGATGTGGATTTCTGCCCCATGCTCTTATGACCTTGACGAAGGTCAACAAATCATAAGTCACATGTCAAGTTCCACCCGTCATTGTCCAGGTTAATTTGAACCCACCCGTACAAGCCCTTGACGAAGGTCAACAAGGCTATACGACTGTCCCAAACCAATGCATCTATCTGTGCATCAGAAAGGTAACAAGCAGCTACCATACACTATGCCTTGACGAAGGCCAACAAACATAGCGTGAATACTACGTGCTACCCGTCTGAAACGACGGAGGGCTACGAATGGTTTCTGGCGAAAACCTTTAACGTAATGAACTTGATATCGTTGAAGGAACGGATAGCTTTTTAGAAAATATAGTGACGAAAACCTTTACTAAAGAGGTCACTCCCGGTGAAGGGATCTCGGCTCTTTCCCCGTAGATTGGGGTGCAGGATATTCCAAATGAATACCACGATGCAAAGCAAAAGTAATCGGCTATAGTGAACTTAATGCCCTGACGCAAACTTCTATCCAAGGGGTCACTCCCGGTGAAGGGATCTCGGCTCTTGCCTCGTCGACTGAGGTGCTGGATATTCATAACCGAATATCACTGTGCAAAACAAAAGTGAACGTCCTTGCAATAACAGCTTTTTGAAAAGTGTTCCAACAACATCAGAATAGGTTTGTTTTAAGTTGCATTGATCCGAATCAACGCAGTCCCATCAATTGATCACACCACAAAGAACGAAAATAATATGACGTACGTATATGCCATCCGCATTCGCCACTGGGTCCCGTCATTACCCGTTAGGTTAGCTAACTAACGATAGAGCGGGGACTGGACTAGCGCGGATGCAAAACATATACAACATCTACTAATATATATACCAATATATTATATTTCGCTCAAGGCGTGATAAAATGCAACATCACAGAAATGTACAGCATCACAGAACAATACAGATATCTGGGATCCCCGCGTTTCACAGAGCCACTACTGAAACCCGACGTTCCCCTGGTCGTGTGGATAGCCTGTGCAATTAAATCCTAGACCCCTACGGGCGAGGCAAGTTACCCGCCAAAACCTGAAGCGAGGCAGCCCCCTTCAGCAACGTGAATGGACCACCCGGCACTTCACGGAATCCGGTAACTTGGGCACCCCTCCTGGGTCAACCTGTACCCCCTACGAGTGCGGAGAATAGCCAGCCAATTCTAGAGTGAAGCCCCCTCCGTCTCAATGCCATGAGATGCGGGCTTGTAGCCTTCTAGAACCCGGCTATCCGTGCACCCCTCCGCGGGGTAATCCTAGTACAGAAAGTAAAATATACATACACCGGGTACATCGACCGCAACCTGGCCGTGCCCTAAAATAATAATACAAACAGGCAGTGACGGCAGTCCACATGTTGGACGCTCGCCCCGCAATATCAAATGTACATAATACAACAAAACTGTACTACCACTGCAACCAGGCTATCCTCACGACCGATCCGCAACATCACAGCAAAAACACAGAACATCAACGTGAATGTCACGTTCGCAAATCCGTCTAACCGGGTTATAGCAGTTAGACAAGATTTACCGATCAAGGGACATTCACGGTCGCAGATATAATGTAAATACTGTGAAATAATGTGGTTAAAATATCCGATCGATCAAAAATTAACAAGTGGGCCCCAAGTACTACTGTAGCACATCAAGAAATTCTAGGCCTAAAATTAATATTCCAGAAACCCTAATTTCACCCCAGAAGCCCACTGGAAAAATTCGACACAGTGATCCTTCCATACTGCGGCGGAACCGCGTCACCAAGTGGGGTTTGACCGCGGTTCCGCGCTCTCCCTGAATGATCAATCTTTCGAATTTCCCCAGAATTCTTAGGACTTCTAGTACATCAATTTTCTACAACCTGAAAAAATTTTCGAGCCAGAAAAAATTCGACAGAAAACTGATGTGAAGAAAACGCGGGTTTTTAGAATTTTGGTCGATCGGAAATGTAAAACACATTAGACAAAGCTAGACTATGTTAATGGCGAGGCTTTGATACCACTGTAAGTGCACGGCGGTGCCCCGGCCGTCAATCCGACGCCAAAATGCGGAAGCGAAAAACTTTAATTTTGCAAACTAGCAAACCGGCACCACCGCACACTAAACACCCGAATCGGGCCATTAAACTAGTCCTAGCTAACTAAAAGATGGGGAAGAGAGATATACCGAGTGATCCGAGTCCTCCGGTCTTCTCGCCGTCGTCCCGATCTCCCGCGGAATGTCCGGTTCCACCTTGTCGCCGGAAGGGCACCACATCGTCTGCATCTTTTACGGGCTCCCGCCTCTATACCGAGGCAACTCGGGCACGAAGCTGGCAAGTCGACGTGCCCAAGATATGCTGTAGAATGTAGTGTAGAGGCTAAGTCTCATTTGGGGGTTTAGCAGCCATGGAGAATGGAGGAGGAGGTTAGTAAAATTGGTGCTTTCAATTTTCTAGCAAGAAGAATATGAAATGAAGAATAATCCGACCACAACCAAAATGAATCTCTCTCATATTTCTCTCCCTCTCAAAGTGGCCGGCCTATCCAATTGGAAAATGGTGGAGGGCAAAACATAATACATGAGGGAGGTGAGTGTAGTAAAAGGTGGAGGGTGACCACATCCAAAAAGGTAAACCTCTCATCAAAAACCAAATCAATCTTAATCCTTTCTAATCTCATTAATACACCACCATCATGAATGAAAAAGAAAAAGATTGTTAATCAATCATAATGCCACAAGTGCAAGAAAACCCCTCCACAAATGTTATTTGCAAACTTGCAAATAACCCCCTCCATCGGAAAAGTCCGGCCGGGAAAGAACAAAGGAAAACCGGCCGGAACGGAATGCAAACTGGCAACTCCAGAAAACTGGTCCCGTAATAAATTACAGGAAAACCCCGATACTGTGCATACACACCCGCATCTGTATTCCGACCAGATACAAATGCAATGAGACAAAATCTACACAGTACTATACTAGGATCCGGCTTAAACCAAAGCCGGCTAGTAATATCCGTCCGATCCTGATCCGTGCAATACCGCATGTATCTGATCGAACCCTGCCATATATCCATACAGCCTCTAGTACTAACCGTCCGATCCTGATCCGTGCAATACCGCACGTATCTGATCGGACCCTGCCATATCTCCATACGGCCTCTACAGCGTTTCTCCCGAAACTTGAGTAACTGTAAGTGTGGTGGACTCTAAATACTCGTCAATACTATGGCTGTGGATTTAACCACTAGTACGTCAGAGGTATAAGCCAATACGTGACGGGCCACCAGCTATTGACCAAAAGGGACGTCGATTAGCGAACTCATCCTGACACCCTACTGAGCCTGTCAGTGACAATATCCGTATAGTCCGGTCCGTTCGTCTATGAGCATCGCATGGCGGGCCTAGGGGGTTGGTAAAAGTCAGACCCCCAAAAGCAGTACAAGTCGTGTCGGAGTGTAGCCCAGAACACCCTGAGATACTACTGGAATACCTTCCAGTAAATCTACTGCTTTGGCCAAGGACTTCGTGTAATGGCTCTCCTAGACACAGCGTGACCTCACCCACAATACCGGGAGAGACGAACCCCTGAAGATACGCTCACTGCCTCCATGTGGCACGGGACTGTACCCAACTAAAACCTGTTTGCACGTCTCCTTTGAGCGTGGTAGGGTAGTAATCAAAGTACAGTGGGAACTCACACGAGACAAATGACGATCCCCAGGTCGATGAACTAACCTGTACACATGTCACCAGGGAACTGCTATCTGACGTCAGGTATAAGACCAACTAGCATGTTCCCGGCGAGTCCTGTCCGGTGTACTCATAACCCAATGAGCACCTGTATACATCTTAGGTGAACCAACTGACACCAGTGGCTTGTGAGACTGGCCACCGCCCCCCGTCGGGGTCTCGACTGTATACACTAGTCTACTCTGGAGAATCAATGCCCTGTCTCGAAACTCCCACGACTAGGGACCATTTAAGGATGTGCTTATAGACTACCAGCTCCCACGTATATGATCGCCCTCATACTGCTGGCAGTCAAGCAAGAATCCTAGGGGCTCTATCAACGTGCAATAGCGACCTGTCAGGTCACTTAAAGCAGTACACGATGATAAAGGTAAACCAGATAGCATACTATCATCTCGAGTAAGACTGTCCTACCGGGATAGCTCCTCCCTCAATCATCGCAATCACGTGCCTGTGATCCAATAATTGACTCTGAGGGCACTATCTCCAACAGATCCCTTCACCGGGAGTGACCTCTTTAGCAAAGGTTTTCGTCACTATATTATAACAGCTATTTGGTTCATTCAACGATATCATGTTCATTACGTTAAAGGTTTTCGCCAGAAACCATTCGTAGCCCTCCGTCATTTCAGACGGGTAGCAACTAGTATTAATGCTATGTTTGTTGGCCTTCGTCAAGGCATAGTGTATGGTAGCTGCTTGTTGCCTTTCTGCAGCATAGATAGATGCGTTGGTTTGGGACAGTCGTATAGCCTTGTTGGCCAAAGTCAAGGGCTTGTACGGGTGGGTTCAAATTAACCTGGACAATGACGTGTAGAACTTGACATGTGACTTATGATTTGTTGGCTTTCGTCAGGGTCATAAGAGCATGGGGCAGAAATCACATCGGGAGTTTCTAAAGAAACTGAAACTTGCCAGATATGCGCAAACCTTCTGGAGTGTGATGACGTGAGCGGATTCCGTCACGTTATCATGCGATGATAATTGGATCCCGATTCCCACTGATGAGTTGGTTTACTCCTCGGGTGATCCTGACTAATTCTTCTTTCGGGTTTGGAGAAGAATTTGAGGTTACAGTGGGAGGTTTCCAGATTAGATAAATTGGTAACCATTCTGATCTAGGTTAGAGTGCACGCTGAGTATTTCTTTTCTCTCTCTCTTTGGCAGCGACCATTGACCCGACCCTAAGACTATGACTCAGTGACCAAGTTGACCGAACCTTCTTAAACACTGGTTTTTGGATTGTCAGAGTTGCAAACCTCATTGCCACTCCTACTTTTACCCTTTTCTCCAGGACACCCCGTATTACTACGAACGTCCACTTCCATTGGACAAAACCATCGTATGGTTATATACGAACTCGAAGGAATTTATTCGAGGATGGTTTCCGGTTCTGGAGAAAACGAATAGGACTATTCAGTTGTCTTTTCCTTTTACCTTCTCTCAGGTTGAGAGTACTCCTTGGTTTAGGAGATAGTACACCTATTACGCAAATTGGATAGTCTTCTTCCAAACCATAGGCAGGTGCCGACCGGTAGGGAATGAAGAAAACCAGTTAGCCTAACGATGTTGTACAGAAGGTATTAAGTAAAGACATATCAAGGGATTAGTAAGAGGGCAAAGTAAATTACGACTGCTATTCATGACCAAACCAAGTATTTCTTCGCCAATCCTAAATAACCTTTGTATTTCTCCAGGACACTCCGTATCACTACGAAGATCCACAGTTTATTGGATACCCCATCGTATGGTTATATACGAACTCGAAAGGAACTTGTTCCAATTCGGGGATGGATTCTGCTTCAGGAGAAATAGGAATAAGGTTTATCCGGTTGTCTTTTATCTTCACCTTCTCTCGCATTGCGAGTGCTCCTGGGATTAGGACAGTACACCCATTATTCTTATTGGATAGTCTTCTTCCAAACCATAGGCTGGTGCCGAACGGTAGGGAAGGAAGAAAACCATTTAGCCTAAGAGGGTGTGCAGAAGGTAATGACTAAAGACATATAAAGGGATTTTGAAAGATGACAAAGAATTACACGGTTACAGTTGTGAATCTGGATAATGGAAGAGGCATTACTAGGAATACCCGGATACCCCATCGAAATATTTCAATGTTTCTGTTTCACTGTGTACTGTTAAAGGAAAACTGATTTCCCAATTAGATACTTACTCCAGGGTATGTATTTACCAGGTATGATTCTCACATCTGTATGGTTTTACAGATGATGAGTGGGAGTAAGTTATTGAGAATTAGGTGATCATCCTCATTATATCGGGATTCGTTGTAATCGGTGATATTTGAGGAAGTCACCTGGGTTGGTTGCCGGACGACAAATATTTGGTTTTGAATATCCGCTGTTATGCACCAATTTCAAATTGATATATCTGTACGTCTATTTTTATAGAGTGAGATATACCTTTTTGAAATTATGTCTGTGACATTTACCTATATCAGTGGATGGTTAGGTAAGGAGCATTAAACAGCGGTGTAATTCTTCTTAACCATAAGTACAGTTTTCAACCTGTGACCCACAAGGAGTGTGTTATTAGACTCAAGGGACTTATACAGAGTATTGTATGTTGTCCAGTGTCCATTAGGACAGAGGGGATGGTCCTCGTACTATATTCAGTTTACTTAAGACTTCTCTAGTTTTTAGACTGGTGTTTCGTGGAAACACAGGGTCCGAATTTTGAGAAGTTTTAGGTATTTGAATAAAGTAGAGAACCGGGTATTGCAAGTATCGGGATTCTTCAAAGTAATCGAAGATATAGATACTTGTGTGTGGTATTCAGTTGATAGTAATGATTTAGGGAACTTGCTTCTCTTTTAGGTTACTCATAATTGGAAGTGCTCCTAAGTTGAGTAACGATGATCGGCCTCCTTCCATTTTGTTGACATGCACTGGAGACAGCTGCATGATTTGAATCTGGTTCAATTAAATCAGTGCCTCTATTTCTGTATTAGATATAGAACAGTTCATATCTTAACGATGTTAAGGTACGGGGAGTTGTCTGGCTTATGCTTAAAACCAGACTCTGGATAACTCAAGGCGCGTTTCTGTAATGGCTTTGTGGGTTGACCCAGGCTATGTCGAGTGTTGACTTTCTACCATCTGGAAGATCAATAGTGATATTGTTCTAGACTCGCCACAGTTTTAACAAAAATGGATATTTTCAGAAAACAGTAGTGGGAGTATGGTAGAACTGGAAGTGATTCCAGAATCGCAGACGATTACTGAAAATTTGATAAGAACCTAAAGATTCAATTTGGTTTAATATTCCATTGGCCACTCCGCAGATACGGTGGGTAACCTCAGGCACCCGAGAGGTACTCCGGTAGCCTCAAGGACGGTGACAGGGAGGTCCTTGTTTACCCAGGCTTGCCTTTGCTGTTGTTCCAGACTGTGAGACGCGGCAGGAGGATGAGTATAGCGTCGTTCTAAGCTAGCTTTAGAAGTGTACGTGTATATGACTCTGCCAGAGGGTTGTCATAGTCAGTGGGAGCAGCGGAAGCATTGGTGGACAAGTGGCTTGTGTCTATTTATAGACTAAAGCAGATATAGCGGAGATAGATCATCTATTTTTGATGTGACAGTCATAGGTTTGACTTCATCAGAATAGGGGATGGATCTGTTAAGAAGGTAGTAGGGTATGATGTCCTGGTATTTGGATGACATACACAGAGTAGGAAGTGATATTCCTATACTACGATCGGTTATACTTTGGTCGTCACACAGTGGTTTCTCTACATGGGACTTGGACATTAAATCAGACATTCCGGTTACTGGATCTATGGTTTTAGATCTAGATTTGGGTAGTTTCCCGATCAGGGTACTTAGACAGCATTCTAGAAGTGCTTTAGAATGGACGACTCCTGGCATGGTGGTGTACCTGTAGGTGATGGAGTCACCCTCTCTAAAGGTGTCTTACAGACTAAAGGGAAGAGGGATATGCATGATTGACAGATCACTTGCTTAGGCAATTGAGTCAATCATGATATGTCAAGTACCACACCAAATGTTGTTTTTGCGATAGATGCAATAAATTGATATTAATCCAATCCTGGTGAAATGATCGGAAGCAGTTTTAGAACATAAGTGGATGTTCTAAGGATATGATAACGACAGCCTCGTTCGGGAGACAGTTATCATTCCAGGCTTCCAAGGTGACCTGGATGACAGAGAGGTTGTCAGAGTTATAGTTTTCCCTCTGACGAGGGGCGGTATTATGGACAGGTGGTCCAGGAGGATACTGAGGGAGGCATGGCGCAGGATACTGATTAAGTTCAGTTGACGATACAGTCTAAGAAGTTTGGATTTGGAGTTCATTTATGAGCTAGGTCCCATCAGACATCCGGACACATTCTAAGACAGGTATTGCTCATTTCGGGAGATGGCTTTCTCCGCGAACTTGAGATATAGAGAGACATAGAAAGAAACATCAAAGCGGATCCACTCGCTGAGGCTATTCCTCGAACGCAGTAGTTTCTCAAACGGGATTTGTGAGACTGACTAGTAGAGGAGTTGGGTGTTCGGTATCACACGGGCTGTGAGTATGCGACATCGCAATAATTAGCCATGAGTGCAAGTGGGAGATTGTTGGAGATAGTGCCTTCAGAGTCAATTATTGGATTACAGGCACGTGATTGCAATGATTGAGGGAGGACCTAACCCGGTACGACAGTCTTACTTAAGATGATAGTATGCTATCTGGTTTACCTTTATCATCGTGTACTGCTTTAGGTGACCTTACAGGTCACTATTGCACGTTGATAGAGCCCCTAGGATTTTTGCTTGACTGCCAGCAGTATGAGGGCGATCATATACGTGGGAGCTGGTGGTCTATAAGCACATCCTTAAAAGGTCCCTAGTCATGGGAGTTTCGAGACAAGGCATCGATACTCCAGAGTTGACTAGTGTATACAGTCGAGACCCCGACAAGGGGCGGTGGCCGGTCTCACAAGCCACTGGTGTCAGTTGGTTCACCTAAGATGTATACAGGTGCTCATTGGGTTATGAGTACACCGGACAGGACTCGCCGGGAACATGCTAGTTGGTCTTATACCTGACGTCAGATAGCAGTTCCCTGGTGACATGTGTACAGATTAGTTCATCGACCTGAGGATCGTCATTTGTCTCGTGTGAGTTCCTACTGTACTTTGATTACTACCATACCACGCTCAAAGGAGACGTACAAACAAGTTTTAGTTGGGTACAGTCCCGAGCCACATGGAGGCAGTGAGCGGATCTTCAGGGGTTCGTCTCTCCCGGTATTGGGGGTAAGGTCGCGCTGTGTCTAGGAGAGCCATTACACGAAGCCCTCGGCCGAGGCAGGAGATTTACTGGTAGGTATTCCAGTAGCATCTCAGGGTGTTCTTGGCTACACTCCGACACGACTTGTACCGCTTTTAGGGGTCTGACTTTTACCAACCCCCTATGCCCGCCATGCGATGCTCATAGACGAACGGACCGGACTGTACGGATATTGTCACTGACAGGCTCAGTAGGGTGTCAGGATGAGTTCGCTCATCGACGTCCCTTTTGGTCAATAGCTGGTAGCCCGTCACGTATGGCTAATACCTCTGACGTGCTAATGGTTAAATCCACAGCCATAGTATTGATGAGTCTTTAGAGTCCCCCACAGACAGTTTCTCAAGTTTCGGGCGAAACGCTGTAGAGGCCGTATGGAGATATGGCAGGGTTCGATCAGATACGTGTGGTATTGCACGGATCAGGATCGGACGGTTAATACTAGCGGGCTTTGGTTTAAGCCGGATCCTAGTATAGTACTGTGTAGATTTGTCTCATTGCATTTGTATTCGGTCGGAATACATATGCGGGTATGTATGTACAGTAGCGGGGTTTTCCTGTAATTTATTACGGGATCAGTTTCATGAGGTTGCCAGTTTGTTTTCTGTTTCGGCCAATTTTCTTTGTATCTTTCATTGGCTGAAGATTGGTGGAGGAGGGCTTATTTGCATTTGTGCAAATAAGTATTTTGGAGGGTTGTCTTTGCACATTGTAGTGTCATGATGGTTGCACCATCCCTTGACTTCTTGACTTCTTCATGATGGCTTGACTTTGGGTGTGATGATTGTTTGATAGAGTGTTGGACTTTGATTATGATCATTGCTTGTTATCATCATCCTTTCTCTCTCTCTTGCATTAGGTGGTGCCTCACTTCCTTTGGATTCTAATTCACTCCACTCTCATTTTCCTCATGGTGATGGCCGGCCAAAGAGAGGGAGGGGTTGTCCCAAAAATTTGGGGTGGGGATTTTTGTTCATTTGTATTGCACAAAATCCATTTAGCTCCATCTCCAAAACTTCATTCCTCCACCATCTCAAAAGGCAACTTCCTATAACCCCAAATGAGACATAGCACTACACTACTCTACAGTAAATCTTGGGCACATCGACTCGCCAACTTCGTGCCCGAGTTGCCTCGGTCCAGAGGTGGGAGCCCGTAAAAGAAGCCGGCGATGTGGTGCCCTTCCGGCGACGTGGTGGAGACCGGAGATTCCGCGGGGAGATCGGGACGACGACGAGAAGACCGAAGGACACGAATCGCTCGGTATATCTCTCTACCCGTTCTCTTGTTAGCTAGGACTAGATTAATGGCCCGATCCGGGATTTTTGTGCGCGGTAGTGCCGGTTTACAAGTACGTAAAAAGTTTCGTTTCCGCATTCCGGTGTCGGATTGACGGCCGGGGCGCCGCCGTGCACTTACGCAAACTACTACTGAAAGTTTGGTAGAACCAGAAGTTCAAGAAGAACAGGACATTCCCGCCGCAGGAGTAGCAGGCCGTCTCATCCTCCTGAGAGATACTACGGTTTTATCATAGACGGGGTAGAGAGGATTGCGTCATTGATAATGATGAACCTACTAGCTTCCAGCAGGCCATCCAGAGCGGCGACTTAGTAAGATGGCTGGATGCAATGCGGACCGAGATGGAGTCCATGTACACCAACAAAGTATGGACTTTGGACTTTGCTCCAGATGGGGTAAAACCCAAAGGAAGCAATTGTTAGTGTATATGCCCTAGAGGCCATTACTGTATCATACTAGTATGTATATTACTTAATGGATGCTTAGGATATTCACCTTGTATATACAATCTTGCTCAAAATAGTAGTATGCTACTTGGTTTATTTCTACTTCAATGTGTACATGTGTTTATTTTTGTATATCGCCTATACACATTAGTGGAGCCCTTAGGATCTTTGCTTGATTACCAGCGATGTGATGGCCGTCACACTAGTGGGGCTGGGTAATCTATAAGCACATCCTTATGCAGGTCCCTGGTCGCAGGACTATCGAGACAGGGCATCGATACTCCGGAGTAGACCAGCGCATGCGCTTCTCATCCCAGTGTGGGAGACGGTCTGTCCCACAGCCGTCAGTACGTCGTACTTGAGATAGTATGCGGGTGCTCGTTAGGTTACGGGTACACTGGACAGGACTCGTCGGGAACTGACTAGTTGGTATTATACCTATCGTCAGTTATCAGTTCCCAGGTGACATGAGTACAGCTTAGTCCGCTGACTTGACACTGTCACTTCGCCTCGGGTGTGTTCCCACTGTACTTTGATCACTACCCTACCACGGCTCAAAGGAGTCGTGCAAACAGGTGGTGGTTGGGTGCAGTCCCGAAGCACTTGGAGGCAGTGACGGTTAGACAGGATTCGTCTCTCCCGGTATTGGGGGTTGACATCGCGCTGTGTCTAGGAGAGCCATTACACGAGTAGTCCCTGGCCAGGGCAAACGAGATATACTGGTAGGTTTCCAGTGTTATCTCAGGGTGTTTTGGGCTTCGCTCCGGCACGACTTGTACCGCTATTGGGGGACTGACGGTTACCGCCCCCTAGGCCCGCCATGCGATGTATCAGACGAACAGACCGGACTGTACGGAGAATGTCACACTCAGGCTCAGTAGGAGTTCAGATGGGTTTCGCCTCGTCGGTCTTCTTATCGGCATTACCTGGGGACCGTTACGCACAGCTAGTGCCGCTTGCGGTCTGTGGTTTAACCCACTGCCAGCGTAGTGTCGAGTCTTTAGAGTCCCACACAGAAAACTTTTCGCCTTTAGGCAAAAGAGTAGAGGTCGCATGGTATTGCGACAGGTCGCATGGTTTTGCGACAGGGTTCGGTCACATACGTGCACTTGTGCACGTACAGTGTCCGGACAGTTTACACTAGCGGGCTTTAGTTTAAGCCAGATCCTAGTGTACCTTATGGGATTGGATTTATCCAGTTTGCATTCGTGTTCCTCGGAAGGCGGATGCGTGCACAGTTGACAGGGAGGCACAGACAGCGGATTCTCATTAGGGTTGTTGACAGTTAACCGTTGACTTTTTGACTTTTTGCTCAACCCTAATGAGAATATGATATGTGATTAACTATTATATTAATTAAGTATTATGGTGACTTGGTTGTTGACTTTTGTTGACTTTGTTGACTTGTTGACTTTTGTTGACTTTGTTGACCGGTTGACTAGGCTTGACTAGTTGACCATCATGATAACCATGGCTATCATTTCATGCCAAAGACTTTTACTTGCTTGCTCATTTGAGTAAAATGAGTGCATGACATGATAATGTTATGGTTGCTTCAACCATCACATAAGACTTTTTTGATATGATGAGTTATGATTACATTGGATAATGAGAGGGTGAGAGACAAAAGAGAGCCTCATTCTTTCTTGCTCATTCTCTCTCTTGTTCTTGAGCTCTCCATTTTGCTCTCACCCTCTTGCTCTTGCTCCCTCTCTTTAATCTATGGTTCATATCTCTCATGAGTTGAGAATCAAGAACCATAGATAAAATCCCATTTTAAATCTTCTCTACTCATTCTAGTTCACTAGGTTTAGCAAACCAAGTGAACTAGTTTCTTCAAAGAACGAAGAAGGAGCTAAAGGTTGGAGCTTTCAAGTGGATCTATCTTCGGCGTACGGAGACGACGAGAAGGAGCCATCGGACCACCACCGGAGCTTGAAGACGAAGGAGTTCAAGACAAGCTAGGTATAACCCCCTAACCGAGTAGCTAGAAACTCTTAGTTAGGATGTTAGATAGAAGTTTAACCAAGATCCGGGTTATAGGTCCATGTTACCACCTCCGTAAAAATTGTTTTTTTTCAAATTCCGCATTCCCGAAAGTACCGGGAGAGGTAGCATGGACTTACAGTGGTATCAGAGCCTAGTTAAACTCTATCTAACATGTTAGCAAGTAACTAGAAGATCGATCAAACGAAAAAGTCCCGAAACGAACCCCAAGAATTTCAAGTTTCTGTCGAATTTTTTACTGTTCAAAAGTTGATTATTTTAACACCTAAAATCGGCTCAGGCTTTTCTGTGAATAACCACCAAAGATGGACCCACGACCAAGTCAAAGCGTCGCGGAAGCGCGGCGGGAGCACGCTCCCACCGCGGATCCGCGGCCGAGTTGACTCGGCCGTGGTCAATCTTTGGTGCAGTGTTATTCTGGGGGTATTTGGGGATTTTTGGAATATATATTTTCTGCCCAGATTTTCCAGAACGAAAATTTCCTTTTTGGGGTCCCGAAAATCCGTATTTTTGATCGAACTTCTAAAAGACTTAAGCTAACGGGTTTTCTGTAATGTGATATTTGTATTGAACGTCTACTAATCGCTATATGTCGATTAGTGGGGGTTATACAAATCTGTGATCTGTAATGTGCTGGAATGTGCATATAAATATGTTGGATTGTCGCGGGTGAATAGCCGGGGGTTGTGAGACGAGAGTTTTCTTTTCTTGCAATTCATGTAAATTTGTAAATTGATGTAATAATTATTTGTATGGCCGCACAACCGGGTCGGGGTTGTAGCCGTCATTGTATAATTTCTTTTTACTGTTTTTGCTCCTAGGATAGACCCATGGAGGGGTGCACAAACTACCGGGTATGCCGAAGTGTCGAGTGGCCTACTCATGGATATGAGGGAGGTTGCTACGCTTCGGGTACTTGGCGGGTAGTTTGCCGCACCCGTAGGGGTCTTGGGTGGGGTATTGGCTATTCACCGCGACCATGTAATCTGTTTTTGTTACAGGCTCGTACAAATTACAGATTCCTAGTATATCCAATGTATTTATCTGTGATCTGAAATGTTTATCATTGCAGTATATCTATATATGATATTATTTAGGCGTTGCTTATGTTTTACAGACGCGCTAGCCCAGCCCCCGCTCTGTCGTTAGTTAAGTAACCTAACGGGTAATGACGGGGCCCAGTGGCGAATGCGAATGGCATAAGCGTACGTCATATTTTGGTTGTTTTCTGCAATGGTAGGATTAAATGATGGGACGCATTAAAAGAACTAATGCAAGAATATCACGCATTAAAAGAACTAATGCAAGATAATAAACCAAGTTAAAGTCGTTGGAACACTTTCGAAAAACCACTCGGTTCTTTTCAAAACAAACTTTTAAAATACGGAGTTTGAGCCACTCCATTTAAAAGCTATCTCGTTCCATCGACCAAATCAAGTTCACTACGTTCACGGTTTTGCCAAAACCATCCGTAGCCCTCCGTCGTTTCACATGAATAGTCAATAGTATTCAAGCTGTGTATGTTGTCCAAAGTCAAGGCACAGTGATTGGTAGCTATTGGGTGTTCATGTGTAGCATAGATAGATGCGTTGGTTTGGGACAGTCGTACTGCCATTTTGGCCAAAGTCAAGGGTAGGTGCGGATGGATCCAAATTAACCTGGATAATGACGGGTAGAACTTGACATGTGACTTATGATATTTTGGCCAAAGTCAAGGTCATAAGAGCATGAGGCAAAAATCCACATCGGGAGTTTCATAAGTACTGAAACTTGCTAGATTTGCATACCATTTGGAGTGTGATGATTCTGGTAGGATTCTTTCAGTTTCGTCACGCAATGATATTTGGATCCCGATCCTACTGTGAGTATATGCTACTCCTCGGGAAATTTCTCGCTAAACGATCAATGCTATAAACCTAGTAGGTGCCTAGAAATGTGTTAGCGGGGCTACGCCCCCAGGGAAAAGAGGTTCTCTAATTAAGGAACTTCGCGAAAGCGTTGGAAAACCTCCCTCGAAGTACCGACACCAGCCTGGTCGAACGGTTAAGCAAGTATTGTACGGTGAGATTGATCCTGACTAATTCTTCCTTTATGGTTTGAGGAGGGATTCGAGAAACAGTGGGAGCCATCCTGTTTAGACAAACTAAAAACCACTCTAAACTTGCAAGAGCATCATGCTGAGTGTTTTCCTCTTCTCTCCAAATTGCAGCGACCAATCAACATGACTGGACTTAAGTTACTCCTAGATAAAAACAAACTGACAGGGCCAAACTACAAAGATTGGCTCAGGAATGTCAAGATAGCAATCACTTATGACAAGCTGGGGTATCTTCTTACCACCAAAGCTCCCCCTGTCCCTGGTCCAACTTCCAGTGTCGCGGATAAGAAAATCCGCAAGACTTGGGAGATTGATAGCGCGAAGGCCAAGTGCCTCCTGCTTGCCTCGATGGACAACGAACATCAGAGGAGGCATGAGAATATGGATATGGAATCCATATTGCTCCATACAAAAGAACTGTATGGAGAGCAATCTCGTATCGCAAGATACGAAGCGTCGAAAAAGTTATTTTCGACAAGAATGGCCGTCGGATCATCAGTAGCCGAGCACGTGCTAAAGATGATCGGCTACATTGAGGAGCTCGCTGACCTAGGGATCACATTGGAGAGTGAGCTATATACGGATATAGTTCTCCAGTCCCTTCCTTCCACTTACGCCAAGTTTATACTGAACTTCAACCTACAAGAAAAAGAGGTTGAACTTTCAGAGCTCCTCAACATGCTGAGGAGCGCAGAGGGCACCCTACAGAAAGGTAGGGATACATCCACTTTGTTTGTAGGAGGATCATCTTCTTCTAGGTCCAAGGCGAAAGCCAAGGGAAAGAAGAAGAAGGCCCCCGCCAAACCAAGGGGCGGTGTAAGTAAAGTGGATACGAAGGGAAAAGCAAAAGCAACAAAGTTAGAGGGAAAGCTTGTGGATAAGGAAAGATGCTTCTATTGTCATAAGAAAGGACACTGGAAGAATGATTGCAGGGCCTGGAAGGCCAAAACAAAGGAATTGAAGCAGGTTGCAGCTTCAGCTTCAGGTGTGTATGTTATTGAAAACTGTCTTTCAATAAACTCTACTTCCTGGGTATTGGATACCGGATCAGGATCTCATATCTGTAATTCTTTGCAGGCGTTGAGAAACCGTAGTGTTTTGAAAGCAGGTGACATGACCCTCAGAGTTGCGAACGGAGCTAGCATGGATGCTAAAGCCATGGGGGACTATCACCTGGGAATGTCAGATGGACATGTTTTGGTTTTGCGTAATTGCTTTTTTGTACCCAACGCAACTTGTAATATCATTTCTGTATCTTTAGTTTCTAAAGAAGGTTATGAATTTGCGTTTGTAAGTAATGTTGTAAACATTCACCTTAATCAAGTTTTGATTGGGTCAGGTACTTTGAGTAATGGTATATACATGTTAAACCAACCACATATTTTTAATGTCCAGAATACACACAAAAGAAAGTCTCCAGAAATAAATCAGACTTTCTTATGGCATTGTAGATTGGGTCACATCAATGAGAGAAGGTTGACGAAGTTACATACAGAAGGGTATTTGAATGCGTTCGAATATCGGTCGTATGCCACTTGTCAATCCTGTCTCAAAGGAAAGATGACAAAGAGTCCGTTTACTGGACATGGAGTAAGAGCGAGCTCTTGGGACTCGTACACAGTGACGTGTGCGGTCCAATATCTACACATGCCCGAAGCGGACATTCTTACTTCATTACTTTTACGGATGACTTCTCAAGGTACGGTTATGTCTTCTTAATGAAACATAAGTCCGAGGCCTTTGGAAAATTCCAGGATTATAAGAATGAAGTAGAGAAACAGACCGGCAAAAGTATTAAGATTCTAAGATCGGATCGAGGTGGAGAATACTTAAGTGCCGAATTCCTGAATTACTTAAAAGAGAATGGTATTCTCTCTCAGCTTACTCCTCCATGCACTCCGCAACATAACGGTGTATCGGAGAGACGGAACCGAACCCTATTGGATATGGTTCGGTCCATGATGAGTAACGCTGAGTTGCCGCGATCATTCTGGGGATATGCGCTAGAATCAGCCGCATACCTTTTGAACCGAGTTCCCACTAAGACTGTGCCTACTACGCCATTTGAGATGTGGTGTGGGAAGAGACCCCATCTTAATCACATTAAGATATGGGGAAGTCCAGCTTTTGTCAAAAAGCAGCATGCGGACAAGCTCGAGGCACGCTCAGTACTGTGCAAGTTTGTGGGATATCCAAAGAATTCCAAGGGATATTTCTTCTACTGCGAAGAGGAACAAAAAGTTCTTGTTTCTCGTCATGCCCACTTTCTAGAACACCAGTTCATAGAAAAGGAAATAAGTGGGAGCGCAGTAGAACAGGAAGAGATTCCAGAACCACGGACTATTACTGAAAGTTTAGTGGAACCAGAGGGTTCGGAAGAACAAGACATTCCTACGCCGCTCCGCAGAAGTAGTAGGCAGTCTCATCCGCCCGAGAGATACTACGGTTTTCTCATAGACGGGGATAGAGAGGATTGCATCATAGATTATGTTGAGCCTACTAGCTTCCAGCAGGCCGTTCAGAGCGTTGACTCAGTGAAATGGCTGGATGCAATGCGGACCGAAATGGAGTCCATGTACACCAACAAGGTTTGGACGTTGGACATTGCTCCAGACGGGGTAAAACCCGTAGGATGCAAGTGGATCTTCAAAAGGAAGATTGGTGTAGATGGACAGGTTGAGACCTATAAAGCTAGGGTGGTAGCAAAGGGTTTTCGTCAAAGACCTGGCTTGGACTATGACGAAACCTTTTCTCCAGTAGCCATGCTGAAATCCATTCTGATCCTTCTTGCCATTGCTGCCTTCCACGATTATGATATTTGGCAAATGGACGTAAAGACAGCTTTTCTAAATGGAAATTTAGAGGAGTGTGTCTATATGGACCAGCCAGAGGGTTTCATTCAGAGTGGGAGCAGCGGAAAGGTGTGCAAGTTGCTTAAGTCCATCTATGGACTAAAG
This sequence comes from Agapanthus africanus, assembly GCA_030015575.1. Lineage (NCBI taxonomy): Eukaryota > Viridiplantae > Streptophyta > Magnoliopsida > Asparagales > Amaryllidaceae > Agapanthus > Agapanthus africanus. The sequence continues at coordinate 569,597,896 of CM057339.1, forward strand.
CAGGCATCGCGGAGTTGGAACATCTGCTTTGATGAGACGGTCAAAGAATTTGGCTTTATCAAAAATCCAGATGAACCATGCATCTATAGTAGATTTGTAGCGAGAACTGTAGTATTCCTCGTTTTATACGTGGATGACATTCTCTTAATAGGAAATGACATTCCTATGCTACAATCTGTCAAGGGGTTCTTGTCACACAGGTTCTCCATGAAAGACCTGGGTGATGCCTCATACATTCTGGGTATCCGGATCTACCGTGACAGATCCAAGAGGATATTAGGACTTTCACAGTCCAGGTACATCGACACCATACTGAAGAGATTCAGTATGGAAGATTCCAAGCGCGGTAACCTACCGGCTTGTCACGGGATCACCCTCTCTAAAGAGATGTCTCCCAAGACTGATTTGGAGAGGGATCGCATGTCTATTATACCCTACGCTTCTGCGGTAGGCTCTATAATGTATGCGATGTTGTGTACCAGACCGGATGTAGCTTATGCACTGAGTGTGGTAAGCCGGTATCAGTCAAACCCTGGGGAGAAACATTGGATAGCAGTAAAGAACATTCTCAAGTACCTGAGAAGGACTAAGGAGATGTTCTTGGTGTATGGCGGAAAGGACCTCCAGATCGAGGCCTTTGCTGACTCCAGCTTCCAGAATGACAAGGATGATTCCAAGTCCATGTCGGGTTTTGTCTTTACCCTCAATGGAGGGGCGGTGTGTTGGAAGAGCTCCAAACAAGAAACCGTTGCAGACTTGACGATGGAAGCGAAATACATCGCTGCATCTGATGCCGCAAAAGAAGCTGTCTGGATGAGGAAGTTCTTGAAAGAACTTCAGGTGGTTCCGTCCATTGTTGATCCAATACCTCTGTATTGCGACAACAACGGGGCTATAGCTTTAGCGAAGGAACCCAGGTCCCATCAGAGATCCAGGCACATCTTGAGGCGGTATCACCTGATCAGGGAGATCGTGGATCGCCAGGAGATCGAGGTTCGGAGAGTCGCTTCAGAAGACAACACTGCAGATCCATTCACCAAGGCCCTACCCCAGACTCAGTTCGAGCGGCTGATCGAGATGATAGGTCTTCGATACGCCAGTACATGGCCTTAGTGCAAGTGGGAGATTGTTAGTGTATATGCCCTAGAGGCCATTACTGTATCATACTAGTATGTATATTACTTAATGGATGCTTGGGATATTCACCTTTTATATACAATCTTGCTCAAAATAGTAGTATGCTACTTAGTTTATTTCTACTTCAATGTGTACATGTGTTTATTTTTGTATATCGCCTATACACATTAGTGGAGCCCTTAGGATCTTTGCTTGATTACCAGCGATGTGATGGCCGTCACACTAGTGGGGCTGGGTAATCTATAAGCACATCCTTATGCAGGTCCCTGGTCGCAGGACTATCGAGACAGGGCATCGATACTCCGGAGTAGACCAGCGCATGCGCTTCTCATCCCAGTGTGGGAGACGGTCTGTCCCACAGCCGTCAGTACGTCGTACTTGAGATAGTATGCGGGTGCTCGTTAGGTTACGGGTACCCTGGACAGGACTCGTCGGGAACTGACTAGTTGGTATTATACCTATCGTCAGTTATCAGTTCCTAGGTGACATGAGTACAGCTTAGTCCGCTGACTTGACACTGTCACTTCGCCTCGGGTGTGTTCCCACTGTACTTTGATCACTACCCTACCACGGCTCAAAGGAGTCGTGCAAACAGGTGGTGGTTGGGTGCAGTCCCGAAGCACTTGGAGGCAGTGACGGTTAGACAGGATTCGTCTCTCCCGGTATTGGGGGTTGACATCGCGCTGTGTCTAGGAGAGCCATTACACGAGTAGTCCCTGGCCAGGGCAAACGAGATATACTGGTAGGTTTCCAGTGTTATCTCAGGGTGTTTTGGGCTTCGCTCCGGCACGACTTGTACCGCTATTGGGGGACTGACGGTTACCGCCCCCTAGGCTCACCATGCGATGTATCAGACGAACAGACCGGACTGTACGGAGAATGTCACACTCAGGCTCAGTAGGAGTTCAGATGGGTTTCGCCTCGTCGGTCTTCTTATCGGCATTACCTGGGGACCGTTACGCACAGCTAGTGCCGCTTGCAGTCTGTGGTTTAACCCACTGCCAGCGTAGTGTCGAGTCTTTAGAGTCCCACACAGAAAGCTTTTCGCCTTTAGGCAAAAGAGTAGAGGTCGCATGGTATTGCGACAGGTCGCATGGTTTTGCGACAGGGTTCGGTCACATCCGTGCACTTGTGCACGTACAGTGTCCGGACAGTTTACACTACCGGGCTTTAGTTTAAGCCAGATCCTAGTGTACCTTATGGGATTGGATTTATCCAGTTTGCATTCGTGTTCCTCGGAACGCGGATGCGGGTGTGTATGCACAGTTGACAGGGAGGCACAGACAGCGGATTTTCATTAGGGTTGTTGACAGTTGACCGTTGACTTTTTGACTTTTTGCTCAACCCTAATGAGAATATGATATGTGATTAACTATTATATTAATTAAGTATTATGGTGACTTGGTTGTTGACTTTTGTTGACTTTGTTGACTTGTTGACTTTTGACTTTGTTGACCGGTTGACTAGGCTTGACTAGTTGACCATCATGATAACCATGGCTATCATTTCATGCCAAAGACTTTTACTTGCTTGCTCATTTGAGTAAAATGAGTGCATGACATGATAATGTTATGGTTGCTTCAACCATCACATAAGACTTTTTTGATATGATGAGTTATGATTACATTGGATAATGAGAGGGTGAGAGACAAAAGAGTGAGAGGGTGAGAGACAAAAGAGAGCCTCATTCTTTCTTGCTCATTCTCTCTCTTGTTCTTGAGCTCTCCATTTTGCTCTCACCCTCTTGCTCTTGCTCCCTCTCTTTAATCTATGGTTCATATCTCTCATGAGTTGAGAATCAAGAACCATAGATAAAATCCCATTCTAAATCTTCTCTACTCATTCTAGTTCACTAGGTTTAGCAAACCAAGTGAACTAGTTTCTTCAAAGAACGAAGAAGGAGCTAAAGGTTGGAGCTTTCAAGTGGATCTATCTTCGGCGTACGGAGACGACGAGAAGGAGCCATCGGACCACCACCGGAGCTTGAAGACGAAGGAGTTCAAGACAAGCTAGGTATAACCCCCTAACCGAGTAGCTAGAAACTCTTAGTTAGGATGTTAGATAGAAGTTTAACCAAGATCCGGGTTATAGGTCCATGTTACCACCTCCGTAAAAATTGTTTTTTTTTCAAATTCCGCATTCCCGAAAGTACCGGGAGAGGTAGCATGGACTTACAGAAAATGGATCTCCAAGAAAAAGATTGGTGTAGATGGACAGGTGGAAACCTATAAGGCTAGACTTGTTGCAAAGGGTTTTCGTCAAAGACCTAGTTTGGACTATGACGAAACTTTTTCTCCAGCGGCTTTGCTCAAATCCATTCAGATCCTTCTTGCAATTACCGCCTTCCAAGATTATGAGATCTGGCAGATGGACGTAAAGACGGCTTTTCTAAATTGTAATTTAGAAGAGTGCGTCTATATGGATCAGCCAGAAGGTTTCAATCAGAGTGGGAGCAGCGGGAAAGTATGCAAGTTGCTTAAGTCCATTTATGGACTAAAGCAGGCATCGCAGAGTTGGAACATCTTTTTTGATGAAACGGTCAAAGAATATGATTTTATCAAAAATCCAGATGAACCATGTATATATAGTAAAATTGTAGCACGAACTGTCGTATTCCTCGTCTTGTACGTGGATGACATTCTATCGATAGGAAATGACATTCCTATGCTACAATCTGTCAGAGGATTCTTGTCACACAGGTTCTCCATGAAAGACCTGGGTGATGCCTCTTCATTCTGGGGATCCAGATCTAAGAGGATGTTGGGACTTTCGCAGTCCAGGTATATCAACACTATACTGAAAAGATTCGGTATGGAAGATTCTAAGCGCGGTAATTTACCGGCTTGTCACGGAATCACCCTATCCAAAGAGATGTCTCCCAAGACTAATTTGGAAAAAGATCGCATGTCATTTATACCCTAGGCTTCTACGGTAGGCTCTATAATGTATGTGATGTTATGTACCAGACAAGATGTAGCTTACGCACTGAGCGTGGTGAGCCGGTATCAGTCAGACCCAGGGGAGAATCATTGGATAGTAGTAAAGAACATTCTCAAGTACCTGAGAAGGACTAAGGATATGTTCCTGGTTTACGGCGGAAAAGACCTCCAAATCGAGGCTTTTGCCGACTCCAGCTTCTAGAGTGACAAGGATGACTTCAAGTCCATGTCAGGTTATGTCTTTACCCTCAATGGAGGGGCGGTGTGCTGGAAGAGTTCCAAGCAGGCACCGTTGCTGACTCGACGATGGAAGCGGAGAATATAGCTGCTTGCGATGCTGCAAAAGAAGCAGTCTGGATAAAGAAGTTCCTCACAGAACTTCAGGTAGTTACATCCATTGTTGATCCAATACCTTTGTATTGTGACAACAACGGCGCTATAGATTTAGCGAAAGAACCCAGGTCCCATAAGAAGTCCAGACACATGTTAAGGCGGTATCACCTGATCAGGGAGATCATAGATCGCTAGGAGATCGAGGTCCGGAGAGTTGCTACAGAGGAGAACACTGCAGATCCATTCACAAAGGCCTTACCTCAGATTCAGTTCGAGAGGTTACTCGAGATGATAAGTCTTCGATACGCCAGTACATGGCCCTAGTGCAAGTGGGAGATTGTTAGTGTATATGCCCTAGGGGCCATTATTGTATCATACTAGCTTGTATATTACTTAATGGAAGCTTGGGATATTCACAGTTATATTAACAGTCTTGCTAAATATGTTAGTATGCTACTTGGTTTATATCTATCTTAAGATGTGTATATGTTAGCATATCGCGAATACATATTGATAGAGCCCTTAGGATCTTGCTTGACTACCAGCGTTGTGATGGCAGTCACACTAGTGGGGGCTGGGTAGTCTACAAGCACATCCTTTTTCAGGTCCCTAGTCGTAGGATTATCGAGACAGGGCATCGATACTCTGGAGTAGACTAGTGTGTACGCTTCTCATCCCAGCAGGGGAAATGGTCTGTCCCACAGCCATTAGTACGTTGTACTGGAGATAGTATACAGGTGCTCGTTGGGTTACGGGTATACCGGACAGGACTCGCAGGGAACTGTTGGTTGGTATTATACCCGTCGTCAGTTAACAGTTCCCAGGTGACATGAGTACAGCATAGTCCGCAGACTTGACACTGCTGCTTCATCTCGAGTGTGTTCCCACTGCTCTTAGATTGCTACCCTACCACGGCTCAAAGGAGTCGTGCAAATAAGTAGCAGTTGGGTGCAGTCCCGAAGCACTTGGAGGCTGTGGCGGTTAGATAGGATTCGTCTCTCCCGGTATTGGGAGTTGATATCGCGTTGTGTTTGGAGAGCCATTACGCAAAGTCCCTGGCCAGGGCAAACGAGATTTGCTGGTAGGATTTCCAGTAGCTTCTCAAGGTGTAATGGGCTTTACTCCGACATGAATTATACCGCCTTTTAGGGGACTGACGCTTGCCGCCGACCTAGGTCCGATATGCGATAGTCATAGACGAACAGACCGGACTGTACGGAGATTGTCACATCAGGCTCAGTAGGAGTTCGGATGGGTTTCCTCATTGGCCTTCTTATCGACATCTACCTGGGGACCGTTACGTACAGCTAGTACCGCTTGCAGCCTGTGGTTAAACCCACTGCCAGCGTAGTGTCGAGTCTTTAGAGTCCCATACAGAGAGTTTCCCTGCTTCAGGCGAAACGATATAAAGGTCGTATGGTTTTACGACAGGGTTCGGACACATACATGCATTTATGCACGTACGATGTTCGGACAGTTTTTACTAGCGGGCTTTAATTTAAGCCAGGTTCTAGTATTAGATTATTGGATTTATACAGTCTCAGTTTTTCCGTGTTTTACGGATATGAAGGGCATTCTCGTAATTACTCGAGAAGCTTCTAAAAGAAAGGTGACTCGTTCTGTTTTAATTCATTTATGAATTAAGCTTAATGAAGTGGAGGAGATGATGTGTAATTTGCATTAATTACATTATGAGTCATGAGGTGATTCACCTCAAGGTAATTAATGAAGCATGGTTGATATTTTGAGATATTATTTCTAGATATTTTGATGCTTCATTATTTATCCAAATGACTTAAGTTATTTATTCATTCTCACATACACATTCTCTTTCCTCAAGCTCTCTCTCTTCAACCCTATCCCTAATCCTCTCATGTGTTGAGATCCCAAGTGTAACGTTTCAGAAATCATTTTGCGAATTTTTCCGTTTTAGGGCAAAATAGTCGGTATTTTCCGTTTTAACCCGATTTCGATCAAACTTCCGTAGAAACTTGCCGGCATCTATTTTATCTAAAATAAAGCTAGTGCGCGAACTTTGGGGGTATTTGGGAGGTTTTGGTTCAGATAGAATTTTTCCCAAATAAAATATTATTTTAGCCGGTAAAATATGCACGTAAATCGGGAAATTTCTTCTAAATGAATATTCTTGGAAATCATCATTACAATTATTTTAGAACCTTCTTTTTGAATATCTAGATTTTTTTTGGTCTAAGGATTTATTTTTTTTAAAGAAAAAGAAAAAGAAAGAAAGGTGGCAAAATGCATTTAATGAAGCATTTATTGTATTTTTACTAGAACTTTCTTCACAAAAATTAACAAAAAACCCCTCTCACCTCTTTGGCCTGCCCCTCTCTCCCACTTGCTGCCCTTATGCATCCTCACTCAATTTTCTTCATTTCAAGCCAAAATAAATCATGAAAAATCCAAATAAAATCACAAAAATGCAAATATAATCATTTTCCTTCATTTCTTTAACCCTAAACCATGCTTTATTCTTCATGAAGCCTTGATTTTGGAGGCTAATCTTGGTTTTCTTGTTGCAAGTTTTGAATCATTTTGAGGTATAAAACCCTAACCCTAATCTTTAATTGTTAAGTTTAAATCATTATGCTAGCTTAATTAGATGTTGATTTAAGATTTAAATTTCATGTTTCAAAATTCTAGAAATGGTTTTAGAAATTCAAGTTAAGTTTAAATCTTGATTTAAGTGTTTAATGTTTTATTGAAGTGTTAATTTGTGATTAGGAAAAGCTTAGCCTAGTAGAAATGTTAATTTTTGTTAATGAATACTTTGTTTAATTATGATATTTTGTTTACTAGGTTTTTGCTAAAATTTATTTTGCAAGTGTTAAAATATAGAAATGGTTTTGATAGTTTAGTTAAGCTATTATAAGGTGTTTGTGAGCGCCAGATATGCGTTAGCTTGAAACTAGTGTGAAATATTGCGATAAGTTGTTTTCTAGGTTTCGGGGTTTTTCCGACGTGGGTTCGATTAGTCGTTTCGAGGTTATAGCTATTATATTCCTCGTATTTTGTTATGCTATGTTGCGCAATCGGGACGATCGGAGTCTACACTTGGTGTTTCATAGTTTAGCGACCCTAGTTAGTGTTTTTGGCCGTTGTCGTGCGCGATAGATGCGCTAAGTGCGCAGTGCATTTTTCAGGGCGTTATCCTTGCGTTTCGTTGACTTTTCGTCGTTTCAGGATATTTAGCTTATGTGATGTGTTTGTGAAATTTTAGGTTCGCAGGCGAGGACTTCGGACGCTGCGACGAAGGGAAAACAGGTGGTAGGCTTCACTTAGCCAGGAGCGTTGGTGAGTAGATTTAACATCAACAGGGGAATCGCCCGCATGGCGTTATGCGTCTGGTCTAGAGATGACTTGACTTGTCGCACATTCTATTTCGTATTTAGAATTTGCGCATACACCCTACTGCTTAGTTAATTGTTGTGCTTGGACTAGTATCCTTAGGACACTGCACTATTATTGACGGCTTATGTTGCACGAGCACTGATTGTATGCCACGCACACCGTCAATAATTGCCATGACACACACAACCCACTTATAGATATGATATTGTTTGGTTAGGGACATTAAGACATTGATTCATATTTCTTTACGCATATGACTTATAACATACCTGTATACCTATATGCTTACACATATGCCTTGACATGCTTACATGCTAGTTACATGTATACCTATAGGGTATTGTACCATTAGTGATAGGTACATACACACATAATGACATAGATACATGTATACTTTGCATACCTACTTCACATATACCCGGGGGGTATATTATATCATTTCTGATAGGTATACCTTTATGTTTACAAATATATCTGGCTATAGCTACATGTTTACCTTTACTTGATGTTATTTAGAATAGAAGAAAATAGGAACCACAAGATATTTTATATTAACTTGTTGCAGTTAATTAGCGGCTTTCCCTTTATATGCTTTCATTACAGTTTTATGTTGCATATATTATATTCATGGATTTTCGCATTGAGATATGGATTTTTCATGTTGTTTTCTGGATTTGGGGACCGTGGAAGTTCATGAAATTATGCATTATTTGAAAAACCCGGTTTTCCTTGATATGATATTTCAGCTGCCACCATGAGATTTATCGGTTCGGATATATATATACCCCACGCGAGGAACGGAGGGGTCCGTGTGCGGGTACATGGTGGGGCCCGGAGGTACCCGGGGCAATAATCTCAGTGAGGAGATGAGTTAGTGGGGGAACCATACTTTCCGGTGACATTACCAATGACTCGGCGGTTATCATGGTGATACCGACGGGAGCCACGTGCGTATGGATGCGTCGAGAGGCGACGGTCAGAGCTGTAAGTCCACGTTACCTCTCCCGGTACTTACGGGCTTGCGGAAAAGATGAAAAACGATTTTTCAAGAGGTGGTAACATGGACTCAAAATACGGATCTTTGTTAAACAACTACCTAACAACCTAACTAGGAGTTTTACCTACTCGGTTAGGGGGGGCTATACCTTTCTTGAACTCCTTCGTCTTTAACTCTTTGCGGTGTACGGATCGGCCTCACCTCGTCGTCTCCTTGCGCCGAAGATGGATCCACCTGAAAGCTTCTAGCTTTGGCTACTTCTTCGAACATGAAGAAACTAGAACACTTGGTTTGCTAAACCTTGTGAACTAGGATGAGTAGAGAAGTGATATGAGTTTTCTTTTATCTCTAAGGCAATGTTTCTCAACTCATGAGAGGGAGTTGCCTTGAGCTAGAGAGAGAGCAAGAGGAAGATCAAGAGGGAGAGCTCAAGCAAGAGAGATAAAGCAAATGAGAGAATGAGTAATTCTTTTGCCATCCAAGCTCTCATAATCCAAAATCATCATAACAAAATAGTAATCAAGTATTATGTGATGGATCAAGTCAAAATGGCCATATCATTTCATGCACTCATTTTGCAAAAAGAAACAAGCAAGCAAAAGTCTTTGCCATGAAATGATAGCCATTGTAATGATGATGGTCAACTAGTGCAACCTAGTCAACCGGTCAATAAAGTCAACAAGTCAACAAAGTCAACCCCTCAACATCCATGTCACTATAATACTTAATTAATATTATTGTTAATCATATTTCTTATTCTCATTAGGGTTTAGGAAAAAGTCAATAGTCAACAGTCAACTGTCAACAACCCCAATGAGAATCCTCTGCCTCTGTCTCTCTGTCAACTGTGCATACACACCCGCATCCGCGTTCCGAGGAACACGAATACAAATGAGATAAAACCAATCCCAAAACGTACACTAGGATCTGGCTTAAACCAAAGCCCTCTAGTGTTAACTGTCCGGACACCAAACGTGCACAAGTGCACGGATGTGACCGAACCCTGTCGCAAAACCATGCGACCTTTCGCAAAACCATGCGACCTCTACTCTTTTGCCTAAAGGCGAATAGCTTTCTGTGTGGGACTCTAAAGACTCGACACTACACTGGCAGTGGGTTTAACCACAGACCGCAAGCGGCACTAGCTGTGCGTAACGGTCCCCAGGTAGATGCCGACAAGAAGACTGACGAGGTGAAACCCATCTGAACTCCTACTGAGTCTGAATGTGACAATCTCCGTACAGTCTGGTCTGTTCGTCTGATAACATCGCATGGCGGGCCTAGGGGGCGGTAAACGTCAGTCCCCTAATAGAGGTACAAGTCGTGTCGGAGTGTAGCCCAGAACACCCTGAGATAACACTGGAAATCTACCAGTATATCTCGCTTGTCCTGGCCAGGGACGACTTGTGTAATGGCTCTCCTATACGCAGCGCGATGTCAACCCCCAATACCGGGAGAGACGATTCCTGTCTAATCGTCATTGTCTCCAAGTGCTTCGGGACTGCACCCAACTACTACCTGTTTGCATGACTCCTTTGAGCCGTGGTAGGGTAGTAATCTAAGTACAGTGGGACACACTCGAGGCGAAGTGACAGTGTCAAGTCAGCGGACTAAGCTGTACTCATGTCACCTGGGAACTGATAACTGACGATAGGTATAGTACCAACCAACAGTTCCCGACGAGTCCTATCCAGTGTACTCGTAACCTAACGAGCACCCGCATACTATCTCAAGTACGACGTACTGACGGCTGTGGGACAGACCGTCTCCCACACTGGGATGAGAAGCGCATACGCTAGTCTACTCCGGAGTTTCGATGCCCTGTCTCGATAGTCCTACGACTAGGGACCTGTGTCACGACCCGAGAGTTTCGACTCGTGACCGGCACTTAACCACGCAACGTTTACAAGCGTAACGCGGCTAAGTAAGCCGAACCCAGAAATCAAAACCAATGAATAAAGAGTGATTAAAACATTTTTGTAAAAACAGTCATACATGTCTGGAAAACTTCCATTAATTTAGTAGAAATCCTTTTTAAGTTCAAAGTTATAACTTTTATAATTTTGGAAACATTTCCATTTTAAACATGTGTTCCGCAAGTCAGGTAAAAGCAAGGTGAAGCAGAAATAACAAGTGAAATGAATAAAACATCACAATATGATATACAACGCTGTAGCGAAGAATACACAGTAAAGCAAGGACAAATATCACAAAGGGTAAGGCTGCATAAAAAAAAGTCGGCTCACATGCGAGCTCGACACCAGAGTACAAAATCATACATATCGTCCTCACAACTGTCTCTAAGTCAATACAGAAAGGTAGATGGAGAATACTAGATTCATCAATATACAACTGAAGGATAACAGATACCGCACAAAACCCACCTAACAACAAAAGGCTAACTCGCCTCAGAAAGGGTATCTGTGCCAAAAGATGCGGTAAACAGCCAGCCGCGACTACTCCCAAGGGCAACCTGCAAATACTGTGGCACAACGGGGGTGAGTTGCCAACTCGTGAATAGAGATAACATATAAAGGTAATCACGAGCATGCACATACAGCGTGGCTCTACTAATACCAGCAAATGATATCAATGCATGCCCAACAGTGGATGCAATAGTAATGCAAGTGCTCTATCAGGTAAATACTATAGGATGAGGTATATAGTAATCAATACTGAGCATGGGATAAATAACATCTACATGTGTATGTCAACATGGAAAACAATAATCGGTGCCTCAGGCTGCACCCAAATCCCAAATACACTCAGGCGCCGGCACACCCTTCGGCCCTCAAACCATGTACATCTCTGAGAAATCACGAGTGCCCAACATCGGCACCCAAAATATCATAAAATACTCGTGTCCAGCATCGACACGCAAATCCTCGTATATCGGGCTCCGTCAGTCCGGATCGGCCCATGGGGTCCGTCTGTGGTGTCGGCCCTCGGCCCCGGCAGTACGGACCATCCCGCACCCATCTCTCGACTCTGGCCAGTATCCTCCGGACAACTGCCAGGTCCAACCAATCACCGGTAGGTACTCGCCCGCCTCCAGGCTCAATCGGCAAACCCATCGATCATCTCGCCGAGGGGAACCATACCGGGCCCACCACGAACCCGCAAACGGAACATCCACTCCTCGAATCGGGTTTCAAGCACACGTCTCAGCACCGAGAAAACGCGTGGTGGACACACCAAAATATCATATCACGAGGTACCGGGTTTTCAAAATAGTGCATCTTTTCTGAAATATTTCCACGGTCCTCAAAACCAGAAATCACATGAAAATCCATCACCAATAAGTCAATCCAATACGAGGTACAATGTAAATCAATCCATGGTATAGGTATAAGGGGAAAACCGCTTTTAAAATAGTTCTCGTTCTTAAAGATGTCATGCGGCTCCCAATTTCTAGAAAATCATAACCAATCATATGTAAGACGAACTACAGCAATATAATCATGGCAGCTCTACAGTGAGTGTGGCATGGCAATTACTAACGGTGTGTGTGTAGCATGCAGAATCGTGCCCGTGCAACATAAGCCGTTAGTAATAGTGCAGTGTTCTATCAGTTCTAAGCATATATATATATATATATATATATAAATATGGCAGGGAATGCAATATGCGATGACAATCCATGGTATGGGTATATGCAATATATAACAATAAGGTCCTATCAGCCCTGACGCATAACGCCATGCGGGCGATATCCCCGTAGATGTGAAATCTACTCACCGTATCTCGCGCTAAGTGTATCCAACAACTTGCTTGCCCTTCTTCGCAGCGTCCGTCCCACTGGCCTGCGAACCTAGAATCACATAACATATATCACACATAAGCTCAATTTCGCAGAAACGCGACATTACGGTCCAACTAGAAACCCATGTCGCAAACCAATCACGCGTGTGCGCGATACGCTAAAACGTGTGATCACGCGCCTGAAACTACCCCAACGCGTCGCGATACGCAAAACCCTAATCCTACTCACGTATCACGCGTGTCGCGAAGGTTTAGAAAAACAGCAAAACAGGTATTTGGTCCCAGATTTTTATAAAAATAAATATATCAAGAAACCCCAAATATTAGCAGACACCAACCCCCAAAATCCCAACCCAAAACCCTCCCATCTGGCCGCAATTTGCGGCCAGAATGAGTTATTTGGCAGCCTGGGTAGGGGGGTGGGCTCCCGGGTTTGGTGTGTGCACTCCATACATCCTGTGTATATCCCAGTAATTACAATTTCATTTTAAAACAACCCGGGTAGCAGCAGTTTCCACAGAACCCAATTTCAAGTTTAAAATCACATTTTGCACTAAAATGATACTTAGGGGTATTTTTCTGAAATCTGAGACAAAACCGAGTCTAAAATCACCTATATAACTCATTACCAAGCTAATCAAGCCATAAAAAGTGAATTTTTCTCACAACCTCACTAAATCCCTTTATAATGCACAAAACATGCATAAAAGTGATATTTTGCTAGAAATTCTATAAGTTATGAACAAGAGGTGCTAGGGGTGAGTTAGTACCTTCAAAATACCTTAAGAAACACCAAAAACTCCAGATCTAGCCTCAAGTATGCAGTCTTGCCACTAAACACCTCAAATGAGCCAAAAACCCAAGGTTTTGTGATGGAAAAAGGTTGGATTTATGTGGGGTTTGTGCATGAACCAAAAGAGAAGTGAAAAGAGATGAGAAATGAAGAAATGATGTGTTTGTTGCTGCTGCTCTCTGCTGGAAATTCCCAGAAATTGAAAAGAGAGGGAGAAGAGAAAGAAATTGGTCAAAAGTCAACTTTTCTTACCTATCCACCATACCTCATTGTTTAATTGGGAATTTTGAATTATAAAATGGGTTTTAACTTGTTGGAATGGGGGAAGAAGATTAGCAACCAAGCAAGAAAAGAAAAAGGTTATCATGATACATTTTTTTTTTGAAAACACGCACACTTGCTAATTAACCCGAAAACGTCTAAACGAATTTCAAGGCGTTACAATCTACCCCCCTTAAAGAAATTCGGTCCCCGAATTTAAAATCTAACAATACATACCTTCAAAAAGATGGGGATACGTCTTCATCATCTCTCTTTCGGTCTCCCAAGTGACCTCCTCACGGTTCTGACCACGCCAAAGTACCTTAACTGATGAGATGTCCTTCGATCTCAATTTCTTCACTTGTCGATCTAAGATCATCACCGGCTGCTCTGTATAGGAAAGGTCGCGCTCCAGCTGGATCGTCGGGTGCTGAATCGCATGCGAAGGATCATGAAGATATCTACGGAGCATCGAAACGTGAAATACGGGGTGCACATCTGGAAAGATGGGCGGAAGGGCTAATCGGTATGCTACTGCACTAATACGCTCGAGAATCTCGAAGGGGCCCACATATCTGGGACTGAGCTTCCCCTTCTTCCCAAACCTCATCACACCTTTTATAGGGGAGACCCTCAAGAAAACATGGTCACCAACAGAAAACTCAAGCCTGCGCCGCCGACGGTCCGCATAAGATCTCTACCTACTCTGCGCTGCTCTCATCCTATCGTGAATCAACTGGATCTTCGCGGTCGTCTCCTCAACAATCTGTGGTCCTAAGATACTGCCCTCACTGAGCTCTGTCCAACAGACGGGCGACCTGCATCTCCTCCCATAAAGAGCCTCAAACGGTGCCATCTGAATGGTCTCCTGATAGCTGTTATTGTAGGAGAACTCCACTAAGGGCAAATGATGATCCCAGCTACCTCCGAAATCTAATACACAAGCTCTGAGCATGTCCTCGAGAGTCTGAATGGTCCGCTCTGACTGTCCGTCGGTCTGGGGATGAAAAGCCGTGCTGAAACTCAAGCGAGTGCCCAAAGCCTCCTGAAGCCTCTGCCATAGTCTACTGGTAAACTGGGTGCCTCTGTCGGACACACTACACGTCGGGACTCCGTGCAGTCGCACTATCTCGTCAATGTAGATCTGGGCATACTGAGTAAATCCGAAAGTCGTCTTCACCGGTAGGAAGTGAGCCGCTTTCGTCAAACGATCCACGATCACCCAGATGGAGTCATACCCCCGACTAGTCCTGGGTAGACCCACCACGAAATCCATCGAAATCTGTTCCCATTTCCACTCCGGAATGGGTAACGACTGTAGCTCTCCCGCGGGCCTCTGGTGCTCAGCCTTGACTTGCTGACAAGTCAGGCATCTCGACACAAAATCTGCGATGTCTCTTTTCATTCCGTCCCACCAGTAAACACTTCTCAAGTCATGGTACATCTTGGTGGAACCGGGATGGACGCTATATACCGATCGATGTGCCTCCTCAAGGATCTCACGCCTCAGTCCATCCGCATCTGGTACGCACAGTCTGACTCCAAATCGTAGCATCCCCTGACCATCGATCACGAACTCTGAAAATCTGCCCTGTCCAATCTGTGCCATGATCTCTGAACATCGGTCATCACTGAGCTGTGCCTCACGTATACGATCGATCAACTGTGGGCGTGCACGGACATGCGCTATCTGTCCTCCAATCGGCGTGAACTCGAACTGTACTCGGCTGATACATAATATCTGCCAATCTGCTGACGACTGCCCCTGTACTGCGCTCAAACAAAATAGACTACTCCCGGGCCTCCTACTCAAAGCATCCGCCACCACATTTGCCTTGCCCGGGTGATATAAGATCTCGCAGTCGTAATCCTTCACTAACTCCATCCATCGGCGCTGTCGAAGGTTCAGGTCCCGCTGCTGGAATATGTATTTCAGACTTTTGTGATCCGTGAATATCTGGCACGACTCGCCGTATAGGTAATGTCGCCAGATCTTAAGTGCAAAGACCACTGCAGCCATCTCTAAATCGTGGGTGGGGTAGTTCTGTAAGTCTACGCTAGCGCCCCGGCCGTCTACAGACGTTAAATGCGGAACAAAAACTTTTTAACTGCCGCTATCGTATACTTTAACCCGTATCTGCCATTATTGCTAAACTAACAAACTGTAAAGAGTGTAGAATGGTTATACCGAACGATCCGAGTCCTTCGTTCTTCAACCATCATCCCACGCTCCGTTGCGGCTGCTCCGATCTCGTCGATCTCCGATCTCCTCGTCGAGGTGGCACCACATCATCGATTCTTTAAACGGGCTCCCACCTATGACTCGAGGCAACTCGGTCGTCAAGTTTGCTAAAAGAGACGACCAAGAATGATGTAGAGAATGAGTAGATGACTTTGTCTCACTTCGTCCAAATCCGTGGACGATCGGTTAATGAAGTTGCCGAGGGAATTGGGTGATGGAATGAAATGAACTGTAAAATTCCATGCACCCCAAATACTATCATATCTTTTTCAACCATATGAAAACATCAAGTGAGAGAGTGTATAAGGAGAGAGAGGGGGCCGGCCTCTTATATGGAGGAGGAGGTGACCGTAGGAGAAAGAGAGTAACCTTAAGCAAAATATCATATGTGAACACAAACTAAAATATCTTAAGGAAAACAAAACCTCATTGAAATCAAAGCATGAGTCATTAACCTTGTCACCAAATTATAGAACCTTCTAGAACCTTCTAGAAGCATGACTCACTCTCATCCAAGAAAAGATAAATCCGTCTTTAACCGAATGTTAAAAGACGGCTGATAGAAAACTGGAAACTGGCAACTTCCAAAAGTGATCCTGAAACGACTTTCAGGATAACCCCGAAACTGTATAAATATACCCGCATTTGTATTACGACCGAATACAAATGCAACTGAGACAAAGATATTATACCTACTCAATATAATACTCGGATCCGGCTTAAACCAAAGCCGACCAGTATCATCTGCCCGAAAAATAACATGTGCGTAAATGCACGTGCATTTTCCGAACCCTGCCATAAAACCATACGGCCTCTACAACGTTTCGCCCGAACTTGGGAAACTGTCTGTGGGGGACTCTAATGACTCGTCAGTACCCTGGCAGTGGGTTTAACCACAAACCGTCAGCGGCACTAGCAATGCGTAACGGCTGCCCATGGACTGACCTCAAGGGATGCCGATGAGCGAACTCATCCGGAAAACCCTACTGAGCCTAACAGTGACATTGTATATACAGTCTGGTCCGTTCGTCTATGAGTATCGCATATCTGCCTAGGGGGCTAGTAACGTCAGACCCCCAAGAGCAGTATAAGTCGTGTCGGAGTGAAGCCCAATAACACCCTGAGATACTACTGGAGTACCTACCAGTAAATCTCCTGCCATGGCCATGGACTTTGTGTAATGGCTTTCCTAGACACAGCACGACCTCGCCCCCAATACCGGGAGGGACGAATCCCCTGCCGATCCGCTCACGTGCCTCCATATGGCTCGGGACTGTACCCAAAAGCTACCTGTTTGCACGACTCCTTTGAGCCGTGGTAGGGTAGAAATCAAAGTACAGTGGGAACTCACACGAGACAAATGACGACCTCAGGTTGATGAACTGACCTGTACACATGTCACCAGGGAACTGCTATCTGACGATAGATATAATACTAACCAGCAGATTCCCGGCGAGTCCTGTCCGGTGTACTCATAACCCAATGATCCCCTGTATACATCTTAGGTGATCCAACTGACACCAGTGGCTTGTGAGACCGACCACCGCCCCTCGTCGGGGTCTCGACTGTACACACTAGTCTACTCCGGAGTATCGATGCCCTGTCTCGAAACTCCCACGACTAGGGACCACAAATAAGGATATGCGTATAAACCACCCAACTCTCACGTATATGATCGCCATCATACTGTTGGTGGTAAAGCAAGATCCTAAGGGCTCTATCAAAGTGTAACATGTAATCAGTCACCTGAACATGTACACGACTGATAAAGGCAAACCAGATAGCATACTATCATCTTGAGTAAGACTGTCCTACCGGTATAGGTCCTCCGCAATCATTGCAATCACGTACCTGCGATCCAATAATTGACTATGAGGGCACTATCTCCAACAATCTCCCACTTGCACTCAAGGCTAATTATTGCGATGTCGACTACTCACAGCCCGTGTGAAACCGAACATCCAACTCCTCTACTAATCAGTATCACAAATCCCGTTTGTAAAACTATTGTGTTCGAGAAATAGCCTTAGTGAGTGGATCCGCCTAGAAGTTTCTTTCTATATCTCTCTTAATCTCAAGTTCGCGGAGAAAGCCATCTCCCGAATCAAGTAATACCTGTCTTAGAATATGTCTGGATATCTGATGGGACCTAGTTCATAAATGAACTCCAAATCCAAACTTCTTAGACTGTATCGATCACTGAACCTAATCAGTATCCGGCACCATGCCACCCATAGTATTCTCTTGGACCACCTGTCCATAATACTGTCCCTCTCCGTCAGAGGGAAAAACTATAACTCTGACAATCACTCTGTCAACCATGTCACCTTTGAAGCTTGGAATCATAACCGTCTCCCGAAGGAGGCTGCCGTCATCAAATCCGTAGAACATGTACTTATGTTCTAAAACTGCTTCCTTATATTTCTCCAGGATTGGATTAATACAAACTTATTGCATCTAGTGCAAAACCAACATTTGGTGTGGTACTTGACATCTCATGATTGACTCAATTGCCTAAGCAAGTGATCTGCCAATCATGCACATCCCTCTCCCCTTTAGTCCGTAAGATACCTTTAGAGAGGGTGACTCCATCACCAGCAGGTACACCACCATGCTAGGAGTCATCTATTCTAAAAACCATTAGAATACTGTCAAAGTACCCACATTGGGAAACTACCCAAATCCAGATCTAAAACCATAGATCTAGAAACCAGAATGTCAAATATTATATCCATATCCTGTCTGGAGAAACAACTGTGTGACGACCACAGTACAACCGATCGTAGTATAGGAATTTTACTTCCTACTCTGTGTATGTCATCCAGATACCATGACATCACACCCTACTACCTTCTTAACAGATCCATCCCCTATTCTGATTGAAGTCAAACCTATGACTGTCACATCAAAAAATAGATGATCTATCTCCGCTATAACTGCTCTAGTCTATAAATAGACATAAGCTACTTGCCCACCATGCTTCCGTTGCTCCCACTGACTACGACAACCCTCCTACCGGGTCTCATAACCTGGAACAACAGTAGTGTCAAGTCTGGGTAGATAAGAATCTCCCTGTCACCGTCCTTGAGGCTACCGAAGTACCTCTCGGGTGTCTGAGGTTACCTACCATATCTGCGGAGTGGCTATTGGAATGTCAAACCTGATTGAATATATAGGTCCTATTAAATTTTCCGTAATCGTTCGCGGTTCTGGAATCACTTCCAGTTCTACCATACTCCCACTACTGTTTTCTGAAAAAGATCCATTTTTACTAAAACTGTGGCGAGTCAAGAACAATATCACTATCGATCTTCCAAATGGTAGAATATCAACCCTCGTCATAGCCAGGGTCAACCCACAAACAGCCATTACAGAAACGTGCCCTGAGTTATCCAGAGTCTGGTTTTAAGTATAAGTTGGACAACTCCCCGTACCTTAACATCTTTTAAGGTACGAACCATTCTATATCCAATACAGAAACTTTGGCACTTATTTAATTGGAACCATATTCAAACCATGCAGCTGTCTCCAGTGCATATCAACTTAATGAAAAGAGGCTAATCAGCATTACTCAACTTAGGAATCCATCCAATTATGAGTAACCTGAAAGAGAAACACGTTTCTCAAAACCATCACTATCATCTGAATACCAATCACAAGAATCTACATCTTCGATCTCTTTGAAGAATCCCGATACTTGTGACACCTGGTTCTCTACTTTATTCTTATACCCACAACTTCTCAAAACTTAGACCTTGTATTTCTACGAAACACTTGTCTAAATATTAGAGAAGTTATAAGTAAACAGAACATAGTACGAGGACATACCCCTTTGTCCTGATGGACACTTGGACAACATACAATACTCTGTATAAGTCCGCTGAGTTAAACAACTCAAAACCTGTGCGTCGTAGGTTGAAAACTGTACCCTGGCGATTTCCTCAAATATCACCAATTACAACGAATTCCGATATAATGAGGATAATCACCAAATTCCCAATAACTTACTCCCACTCATCATCTGTAAAACCATACAGATATGAGAATGAAACCTGGTAAATACATACCCTTGGAGTAAGTGTCTAATCGGGAAAACAGTTTTTCTTTAACAATGCACTGAAACATGAAAATGTTTCGTAGGGGTATCCTGGTATTCATAGCAATGCCTCTTCCATGATCCAATTCATGACTTCAACCGTATATTTTATTGCCATCTCTCCAAATCCCTTTATTTGTCTTTAGTCGTTACCTTCTGTACACCATCGTTAGGCTAAATGGTTTTCTTCCTTCCCTACCGTTCGGCACCAGCCTATGGTTTGGAAGAAGACTATCCAGTAAGCATAATAGGTGTACCCTCCTAAACCAAGGAGTACTCGCATCTTGAGAGAAGGTGATGATAAAAGAAAACTGAATAATACCTTATTCTTTTAAAGGTGAAATAGGAGTGGCGATGAAGTACGCGGTTTTGGTCGTGAATGATATTAGTCGAATTTACTTTGCCCTCTTTCTAATCCCTTTATTTTGTCTTTACATATTACCTTCTGCACACCCTACTTAGGCTAATTGGTTTTCTTCATTCCCTACCTTTCGGCACCAGCCTATGGTTTGGAAGAAGACTATCCAATAGGCGTAATAGGTGTACTCTCCTAAACCAAGGAGCTCTCGCAACCTGAGAGAAGGTGATAATAAAAGACAACTGAATAAACCAATTCTATTTCTCCTGAACCTGGATCCATCCTCGAAGAAGTCCCTTCGAGTTCGTATATAACCATACGATGGATCTATCAAATGGAAGTGGATATCCATAGTAATACGGGTGTTCTGAGAAATTCAAAGGGTAAAAGAAGGAGTGGCAATGACTTATGCAACTCAGACAATCCAAAAGCCAGTATTTTAAGAAGGTTCGGTCAACCTGGTCACTGAGTCAAAGTCTAGGGTCGGTCAAAGGTCGCTGCCAAAGAGAGAGAGAGAAAAGAAACACTCTGCGTACACTCTAACCTAGATCAGAATGGTTATCACTTTATCTAATCCGGAAACCTCCCACTGTCCTGTCAAATTCTCCTCCAAACCTGAAAGAAGAATCAATCGGGATCACCCGAAGAGTAAACCAACTCATCAGTGGAAATCGGGATCCAACTCTCATCGCATGATAACGTGATGGAATGCATCCACGTTACTCATACTCCAGAAGGTATGCGCACACTTGGCAAGTTTCAGTTTCTTTAGAAACTCCCGATATAGTTTTTGCCCCATGCTCTTATAACCTTGGCGTTAGGTCAAAATGTCATAAGTCACATGCCAAGTTCTACCCATCACTATCTTGTTAATTTGAACCCACCCGCACATGCCCTTGGCGTTAGGTCAAAATGGCAGAACGGCTGTCCCAAACCAACTCATCTATCTATGCAACAATTGAATACCCAGCAGCTACCAAACACTATGCCTTGGCGTTAGGTCAAAATACATAGCTTGAATACTACTGAATACCCAAATGAAGTGACGGAGGGCTACGGCTGGTTTTTGGCGAAAAACCTTTAACGTAGTGAACTTGATATCGCAGAAGGAACCTGATAGCTTTTTAAAATATAGTAGCGAAAACCTTTTGCTAAAGAGGTCACTCCCGGTAAAGGGATCTCGGCTCTTTCCTCGTGGAATGAGGTGCAGGATATTCCACTGAATACCCCTATGCAAAGCAACTTGTAATCGACTATAGTGAAGTTATTACTCTGACGCAAACTTCTGCCCAAGGGGTCAGTCCCGGTGAAGGGATATCGGCCCTTGCCCCATCGAATGAGGTGCAGGATATTCCACTGAATACCGCTATGCATAACAAAAGGAAACGTCTTTGCAATAACACTTTTTAAATTTGTTCCAACAACTGTAAACAGGTTTGTTATCCTTTGCATTGATCAGAATCAACGCAGTCCCATCATTTAATCACACCAGAAAAGAACGAAAATAAAATGTACGTATATGCCATCCGCATTCGTCACTGGGTCCCGTCATCACCCGTTAGGTTACTTAACTAACGACAGAGCGGGGACTGGACTAGCGCGGGTGTAAAACATATACAACATCTAATAGTATATAAACCAATATACAATAATCGCTCCAGGCGTGATAATATGCAACATTACAGAAAAGTAATAAGCATCACAGAACAATACAGATAATCTGGGATCCCCGAGTTTCACAGAGCCGCTGCTGAAACTCGACGTTCCCCTGTCGTGTGGATAGCCTGTGCAATGAAACCTAGACCCCTACGGGTGCGGCAAGTTACCCGCCAAAACCTGAAGCGAGGCAGCCCCCTACAGCATAGTGAATGGACCACCCAGCACTTCATGGAATCCGGTAATCTTGGGCACCCCTCCTTGGGTCAACCTGTACCCCCTACGAGTGCGGCGAATAGTCTGCCAATTCTAGAGTGGGGCCCCTCTGCTTCTCAAAGCCATGAGATGCGGGCCCGTTGTTTCTCAGAACCCGGCTATCCGTGCACTCCGTCGCGGGGCAAAACCTAGTACAGTAATGAAAAATAGTATAATAGGTACATCAGCCGCAACCTGGTCATGCCCCAAAAGAATATTATACAACAGGCAGTGACGGCAGTCCACATGTTGGACGCTCGCCCCGCAATATCAAATGTACAAATAAACTCAAACTATACTACCATTGCACACTGCTATCCACCACGACAAATCCGCAACATCACAGCACAACACAGAACATCAACGCGAATGTCACGTTCGCAAACCCGTCTAAAAGAACTATAGCTATCAAACGCGGTTTACCGATCAAATGACATTCCCGGTCGGAGATATAATGTAAGCACTGTAAACTAACATGTTTAAATTTCGATCGACCAAATATCAAGAAGTGGTCCCCACGACTTACTGGTGAACAGTAACAAAACCTGGGCCCAAAAGATATATACCAAAAACCCCAAAATCCAACAGAGAACTCACTGTACAAATTCGGGAGCATGAGCTCACCAAGTGGCCGCGGATGCGCGGCCAAACCATGGGTTTGGCCGCGTTTCCGCGGCAGTTTGGTAGAGTCACGTGCCCAAATTTTGTCGTGGTTCTTAGAAAAGCCTGCACAGATTTTTAAGACATGTAGAATTAATTTTGGAGACCATTTAAAATAGACAGAAACTGTGAGCTTGGAATTTTGCAATTTTCGATTTCCGGTTCGATCGATATTTTAAACGCGTTAGCACAAGTTAGTATAGCAAAATGGTGAGGCTCTGATACCACTGTAAGTCTACGCTAGCGCCCCGGCCGTCTACAGATGTCAAATGCGGAACAAAAACTTTTTAACTGGCGCTATCGTATACTTTAACCCGGATCTGCCATTATTGCTAAACTAACAAACTGTAAAGAGTGTAGAAAGGTTAAACTGAACGATCCGAGTCCTTCGTTCTTCAACCATCATCCCACGCTCCGTTGCGGCTGCTCCGATCTCGTCGATCTCCGATCTCCTCGTCGAGGTGGCACCACATCATCGATTCTTTAAACGGGCTCCCGCCTCTGACTCGAGGCAACTCGGTCGTCAAGTTTGCTAAAAGAGACGACCAAGAATGATGTAGAGAATGAGTAGATGACTTTGTCTCACTTCGTCCAAATCCGTGGACGATCGGTTAATGAAGTTGCCGAGGGAATTGGGTGATGGAATGAAATGAACTGTAAAATTCCATGCACCCCAAATACTATCATATCTTTTTCAACCATATGAAAACATCAAGTGAGAGAGTGTATAAGGAGAGAGAGGGGGCCGGCCTCTTATATGGAGGAAGAGGTGACCGTAGGAGAAAGAGAGTAAGCTTAAGCAAAATATCATATGTGAACACAAACTAAAATATCATAAGGAAAACAAAACCTCATTGAAATCAAAGCATGAGTCATTAACCTTGTCACCAAATTCTAGAACCTTCTAGAACCTTCTAGAAGCATGACTCACTCTCATCCAAGAAAAGATAAATCCGTCTTTAACCGAATGTTAAAAGACGGCTGATAGAAAACTGGAAACTGGCGACTTCCAAAAGTGATCCTGAAACGACTTTCAGGATAACCCCGAAACTGTATAAATATACCCGCATTTGTATTACGACCGAATACAAATGCAACTGAGACAAAGATATTATACCTACTCAATATAATACTCGGATCCGGCTTAAACCAAAGCCGGCCAGTATCATCTGCCCGAAAAATAACACGTGCGTAAACGCACGTGCATTTTCCGAACCCTGCCATAAAACCATACGGCCTCTACAACGTTTCGCCCGAACTTGGGAAACTGTCTGTGGGGGACTCTAATGACTCGTCAGTACCCTGGCAGTGGGTTTAACCACAAACCGTCAGCGGCACTAGCAATGCGTAACGGCTGCCCATGGACTGACCTCAAGGGATGCCGATGAGCGAACTCATCCGGAAAACCCTATTGAGCCTAAAAGTGACATTGTATATACAGTCCGGTCCGTTCGTCTATGAGTATCGCATATCTGCCTAGGGGACTAGTAACGTCAGACCCCCAAGAGCAGTATAAGTCGTGTCAGAGTGAAGCCCAATAACACCCTGAGATACTACTGGAGTACCTACCAGAAAATCTCCTGCCATGGCCATGGACTTTGAATAATGGCTCTCCTAGACACAGCACGACCTCGCCCCCAATACCGGGAGAGACGAATCCCCTGCCGATCCGCTCACGTGCCTCCATATGGCTCGGGACTGTACCCAAAAGCTACCTGTTTGCACGACTCCTTTGAGCCGTGGTAGGGTAGAAATCAAAGCACAGTGGGAACTCACACGAGACAAATGACGACCTCAGGTCGATGAACTAACCTGTACACATGTCACCAGGGAACTGCTATCTGACGATAGATATAATACTAACTAGCAGATTCCCGGCGAGTCCTGTCCGGTGTACTCATAACCCAATGAGCACCTGTATACATCTTAGGTGATCCAACTGACACCAGTGGCTTGTGAGACCGGCCACCGCCCCTCGTCGGGGTCTCGACTGTACACACTAGTCTACTCCGGAGTATCGATGTCCTGTCTCGAAACTCCACGACTAGGGACCACAAATAAGGATATGCGTATAAACCACCCAACTCTCACGTATATGATCGCCATCATACTGTTGGTGGTAAAGCAAGATCCTAAGGGCTCTATCAAAGTGTAACATGTAATCAGTCACCTGAACATGTACGCGACTGATAAAGGCAAACCAGATAGCATACTATCATCTTGAGTAAGACTGTCCTACCGGTATAGGTCCTCCGCAATCATTGCAATCACGTACCTGCGATCCAATAATTGACTATGAGGGCACTATCTCCAACAGTTCTGTTCGTGTTTCTTCAATTGTCGCGAGGCATATGCGATCACCCAGTCGTGCTGCATCAGTACGCACCCCAGCCCTACTCTAGAAGCATCACAAAAGACCACAAATCCGCCCGATCCGGAAGGTAAAGATAACACCGGTGCCGTCTTCAGCTGAGTCCGTAGCTGCTGAAAACTGTGCTCGCACTCCTCCTTCCAATCGAAGGGAACTCCCTTCCGGGTCAACCCGGTCAACGGTGTAGCAATACGTGAGAAGTCCTGCACAAAACGCCTGTAGTAACCGGCCAACCCCAAAAAGCTGTGAATCTCCGTCACCGATGTGGGTCTGGGCCAACGCTGAACGGCCTCGATCTTCCTCGGGTCTACACATATACCGTCTCGTGAAATCACGTGTCCCGAGAAGTCTACGCTGTCCAGCCAAAAAGCACACTTGGAGAATTTCGCATAAAGCTGATGCTCCCTCAAGGTCTGCAATGTAATCCGCAGGTGCTGCTCGTGCTCCTCACTACTCCGGGAATACACCAAGATATCGTCAATGAAGACTATAATGAACAGATCCAAATATGGCCGGAAAATACGGTTCATCAAGTCCATGAAGGCTGCTGGCGCATTGGTGAGTCCGAACGACATCACCAAAAACTCGTAATGGCCGTAGCGCGTACGAAAAGCTGTCCTGGGAATGTCCTCCTGTCGAACCCGCAGCTGATGATAGCCCGATCGTAAATCGATCCTCGAAAAGTACCCTGCCCCCTGAAGCTGGTCGAACAAATCGTCGATACGCGGCAAAGGATACCTGTTCCGCACTGTCACCCTGTTCAGCTGGCGGTAGTCGATACACAGACGCAAACTGCCGTCCTTCTTCTTGACGAACAGGACTGGAGCACCCCAAGGAGAAACACTGGGTCGAATAAGCCCCTTGTCCAGCAAATCTTGCAACTGGCCTTTCAATTCTCTAAGTTCCGCCGGGGCCATCTGATAAGGCGGTATAGAAATAGGCCGCGAGCCAGGAACCAAATCAATACAAAAAGAAATATCGCGCTCGGGCGGTAACCCTGGAAGCTCGGCAGGGAACACATCAGGAAACTCGCTAACCACCGGAACCTGATCCAATGGAACCTCTGTAGCGCGAGCATCGCAAACATAGGCGAGAAATCCCTGACATCCCTTCCTCAAAAGCTGTCCAGCACGAAAAGAAGAAATCACACTGTGAGGGGCGGCACCACGGTCCCCCAACACAACAAAAACCGACTCGCCAGGAAAACAGAATCTAACTGTCTTCTCGCGGCATTCCACAGAAGCATAGCACGTGGCTAACCAATCCATGCCTAAAAGAACGTCGAAGTCCAACATCTCCAGAAGGATCAGGTCGACAGGCAACTCCCTCTCGCCGATACAGACGGTACAGGATCGGAACACGTGCCTAGCAACAAATGACTTTCCCACAGGAGTGGTCACCACAAGCGGCTGATCAAGCAAACCGGACTCTCTACCCAAACTCGGCACAAAGTGTATGGATACGTACGAGTGTGTGGATCCGGGATCGAACAATACATGCGCATCAACCGTAGATACAGGAAGGATACCTGAAACCACTGCATTGGACGCCTGCGCGTCCTGATGCGTCAAAGCAAAAACCCGCGCCTGTCCACCACCTGCGACTGACTGCCCTCTGCCTCGGTCATCTCGTCCTCTCTGAGCAACTCCTCCACGGCCACGACCTCGCTGTGTATAAGTCTGGCGCGGAGCAACGGTAGGTACAACGGGCAACGCCCTCTGGGGTGGTGAAGTTGGTAAAGTAACATGCGGTGCTGCCGCCTCCCTCCGGTGTGTCTCGGGACAATCTCTAACGAGGTGAAGTAGGCTGCCGCATCTAAAGCAACCCCGCGGCGACTGCTGACTCTCTCGTGGATATGAACTAAACATCTGGCTCCGTCCCGAATCTCTGCCACTCCCCGTACCTGGGCGATACCTGTCTCAGCGTCTGAACATCTGTCTCCGTGCGGATATACCAGTACGAACTCTCTTCGGCTCTGGAACTACCGAAGTCTCAGCAAGGTGCTCCTCCACTACTAGGGCTGCGTCTACCGCTGCTGCATAGGTCTCGTAGTGCTGCGCGCTGATCGCGAGGAACAGTGGTGTAAGCAAGCCTCGAACAAATCTCTTGACTCGCAACTCCTCGGTAGCCACTAAATATGGGGCATAGACTGCTAGCTCTGTAAACAGCACGTCATACTCTGCCACGGTCATCCCTGGCGTCTGGCGCAAGGACTCAAATCTGCGTGCTCGGGCATCCCTAACACTCTGAGGAAGGAAACGGGCTAGAAATACTGTCACGAACTCCGTCCAGGTCATAGGAGGAAGACCTGCTGCTCTACCCTTCTCAACTGAATTGCACCACTTCTGCGCAAGACCTTCCAGGTGAAAGCTCGCGAACTCAACCCATCTCGCATCTGCGCATCTGAGGGAACGGCATATCCGGGCCATCCTGTCGATGAAAGATTATGGGTCCTCGGCTGTATCGGTGCCTGTGAAGATTGGAGGATTCAGCCTCATGAACTCTGATAGTGAAACTGTAATCACCTCTGTGGCTGCAGGGGCAACTGGCTGTGCGGTAGGTACCATCGCGGTCTCTGGAACTGGTGGAGCTACCTCTGGTCGCTGCGCTCGAAGCGTCTCAACTAGCGATCCTATCATCTGGCGCATCTCCTGCATGCTAGATCCCACCATCTGGCGCATCTCCTGCATACCAGCCCCTAGCGTGGCGATCTGATCTGTCACAGGAGGAACAGTCTGCTCGGGTACAACGGGTGCATTGCCCGGATTAGTCCTCGTCTTAGACGAGTCAACACGAATCTCGGCCCTCGCGGCCGCTCTCTGTGCCCTCGTAGTCTTAGGCGGCATAATGGCTGAAAGAAAATTTGGATTCGATAAGAACACGGAAATCGAATCGCAGTAAAATATGTATTCAAGAAGGAATTTAAATCAACAAGTCCTAAGGTCGCGTAGGAGGAGTACCATGTCGTGAGTATGCCGCGGAACATACGCACGCTACGCTACCCTGCTGCAGCTACCTACTCCATCATACCAGGGTCATCCTACACTCCGAAGGTAAAACTTACGCTCTGATACCAACTTTGTCACGACCCGAGAGTTTCGACTCGTGACCGGCACTTAACCACGCAACGTCTACAAGCGTAACGCGGCTAAGTAAGCCGAACCCAGAAATCAAAACAAATGAATAAAGAGTGATTAAAACATTTTTGTAAAAACAGTCATACATGTCTGGAAAACTTCCATTAATTTAGTAGAAATCCTTTTTAAGTTCAAAGTTATAACTTTTATAATTTTGGCAACATTTCCATTTTAAACATGTGTTCCGCAAGTCAGGTAAAAGCAAGGTGTAGCAGAAATAACAAGTGAAATGAATAAAACATCACAATATGATATACAACGCCGTAGCGAAGAATACACAGTAAAGCAAGGACAAATATCACAAAGGGTAAGACTGCATAAAAAAAAAGTCGGCTCACATGCGAGCTCGACACCAGAGTACAAAATCATACATATCGTCCTCACAACTGTCTCTAAGTCAATACAGAAAGGTAGATGGAGAATACTAGATACATCAATATACAACTGAAGGATAACAGATACCGCACAAAACCCACCTAACAGCAAAAGGCTAACTCACCTCAGAAAGGGTATCTGTGCCAAAAGATGCGGTAAACAGCCAGCCGCGACTACTCCCAAGGGCAACCTGCAAATACTGTGGCACAACGGGGGTGAGTTTCCAACTCGTGAATAGAGATAACATATAATGGTAATCGCGAGCATGCACATACAGCGTGGCTCTACTAATACCAGCAGATGATATCAATGCATGCCCAACAGTGGATGCAATAGTAATGCAAGTGCTCTATCAGGTAAATACTACAGGATGAGGTATATAGTAATCAATACTGAGCATGGGATAAATAACATCTACATGTGTATGTCAACATGGAAAACAATAATCGGTGCCTCAGGCTGCACCCAAATCCCAAATACACTCAGGCGCCGGCACACCCATCGGCCCTCAAACCCTGTACATCTCTGAGAAATCACGAGTGCCCAACATCGGCACCCAAAATATCATAAAATACTCGTGTCCAGCATCGACACGCAAATCCTCGTATATCGGGCTCCGTCAGTCCGGATCGGCCCACGGGGTCCGTCTGCGGTGTCGGCCCTCGGCCCCGGCAGTACGGATCATCCCGCACGCATCTCTCGACTCTGGCCAGTATCCTCCGGACAACTGCCAGGTCCAACCAATCATCGGTAGGTACTCTCCCGCCTCCAGGCTCAATCGGCAAACCCATCGATCATCTCGCCGAGGGGAACCATACCGGGCCCACCACGAACCCGTAAACGGAACATCCACTCCTCGAATTGGGTTTCAAGCACACGTCTCAGCACCGAGAAAACGCGTGGTGGACACACCAAAATATCATATCACGGGGTACCGGGTTTTCAAAATAGTGCATCTTTTCTGAAATATTTCCACGGTCCTCAAAACCAGAAATCACATGAAAATCCATCACCAAAAAGTCAATCCAATGCGAGGTACAATGTAAATCAATCCATGATATGGGTATAAGGGGAAAACCGCTTTTAAAATAGTTCTCGTTCTTAAAGATGTCATGCGGCTCCCAATTTCTAGAAAATCATAACCAATCATATGTAAGACGAACTACAGCAATATAATCATGGCAGCTCTACAGTGAGTGTGGCATGGCAATTACTAACGGTGTGTGTGTAGCATGCAGAATCGTGCCCATGCAACATAAGCCGTTAGTAATAGTGCAGTGTTCTATCAGTTCTAAGCATATATATATATATATATATATATATATATATGGCAAGGAATGCAATATGCGATGACAATCCATGGTATGGGTATATGCAATATATAACAATAAGGTCCTATCAGCCCTGACGCATAACGCCATGCGGGCGATATCCCCGTAGATGTGAAATCTACTCACCGTGTCTCGTGCTAAGTGTATCCAACAACTTGCTTGCCCTTCTTCGCAGCGTCCGTCTCACTGGCCTGCGAACCTAGAATCACATAACATATATCACACATAAGCTCAATTTCACAGAAACGCGACATTACGGTCCAAATAGAAACCCATGTCGCAAACTAATCGCGCGTGTGCGCGATACGCTAAAACGTGTGATCACGCACCTGAAACTACCCCGACGCGTCGCGATACGCAAAACCCTAATCCTACTCACGTATCACGCGTGTCGCGAAGGTTTAGAAAAACGGCAAAACAGGTATTTGGTCCCAGATTTTGATACAGAAAGATTTTCATAAAAATAAATATATCAAGAAACCCCAAATATTAGCAGACACCAACCCCCAAAATCCCAACCCAAAACCCTCCCATCTGGCCGCAATTTGCGGCCAGAATGAGTTATTTGGCGGCCTGGGTAGGGGGGTGGGCTCCCGGGTTTGGTGTGTGCACTCCATACATCCTGTGTATATCCCAGTAATTACAATTTCATTTTAAAACAACCCGGGTAGAAGCAGTTTCCACAGAACCCAATTTCAAGTTTAAAATCACATTTTGCACTAAAATGATACTTAGGGGTATTTTTCTGAAATCTGAGACAAAACCGAGTCTAAAATCACCTATATAACTCATTACCAAGCTAATCAAGCCATAAAAAGTGAATTTTTCTCACAACCTCACTAAATCCCTTTATAATGCACAAAACACGCATAAAAGTGATATTTTGCTAGAAATTCTTTAAGTTATGAATAAGAGGTGCTAGGGGTGAGTTAGTACCTTCAAAATACCTTAAGAAACACCAAAAACTCCAGATCTAGCCTCAAGTATGCAGTCTTGCCACTAAACACCTCAAATGAGCCAAAAACCCAAGGTTTTGTGAAGGAAAAAGGTTGGATTTATGTGGGGTTTGTGCATGAACCAAAAGAGAAGTGAAAAGAGATGAGAAATGAAGAAATGATGTGTTTGTTGCTGCTGCTCTCTGCTGGAAATTCCCAGAAATTGAAAAGAGAGGGAGAAGAGAAAGAAATTGGTCAAAAGTCAACTTTTCTTACCTACCCACCATACCTCATTGTTTAATTGGGAATTTTGAATTATAAAATGGGTTTTAACTTGTTGGAATGGGGGGAAAAGATTAGCAACCAAGCAAGAAAAGAAAAAGGTTATCATGATACATTTTTTTTTTGAAAACACGCACACTTGCTAATTAACCCGAAAACGTCTAAACAAATTTCAAGGCGTTACAACCTGCATAAGGATGTGCTTAAGGATTACCCAGCCCCCACTAGTGTGACTGCCATCACAACGCTGGTAATCAAGCAAAGATCCTAAGGGCTCCACTAATGTGTATAGGTGATATACTAAAATAAACAAATGTATACATTAAAGCAGAAATAAACCAAGTAGCATACTACTATATTGAGAAAGATTGTCTATACAAGGTGAATATCCCAAGCTTCCATTAAGTAATATACAAACTAGTATGATACAGTAATGGACTCTAGGGCATATACACTAACAATCTCCCGCTTGCACTAAGGCCATGTACTGGCGTATCGAAGACCTATCATCTCGATCAGCCGCTCGAACTGATTCTGGGGTAAGGCCTTCGTGAGTGGATCAGCAGTGTTATCTTCCGTAGAAACTCTCCGAACCTCGATCTCCTGGCGACCCACGATCTCCCTGATCAGGTGATACCGCCTCAAGATGTGTCTGGACTTCTGATGGGACCTGGGTTCCTTCGCTAAAGCTATAGCCTCGTTGTTGTCGCAATACAGAGGTATTGGATCAATAATGGACGGAACCACCTGAAGTTCAGTTAAGAACTTCCTCATCCAGACGGCTTCTTTTGCGGCATCTGCAGCAGCGATATATTCCGCTTCCATCGTTGAGTCAGTAACGATTTCCTGTTTGGAACTCTTCCAACACACCGTCCCTTCATTGAGGGTAAAGACATAACCCGACATGGACTTGGAATCATCCTTGTCACTCTGGAAGCTGGAGTCAGCAAAGGCCTCGATCTGGAGGTCTTTTCCGCCATACACCAAGAACATCTCCTTAGTCCTTCTCAGGTACTTGAGAATGTTCTTTACCGCTATCTAGTGCTTCTCCCCAGGGTTTGACTGATACCGGCTTACCACACTCAGTGCATAAGCTACATCTGGTCTGGTACACAACATCACATACATTATAGAGCCTACCGCAGAAGCATAGGGTATAATAGACATGCGATCCCTTTCCAAATCAGTCTTGGGAGACATCTCTTTGGAGAGGGTGATCCCGTGACAAGCCGGTAGATTACCGCGCTTGGAATCTTCTATACTGAATCTTTTCAGTATGGTTTCGATGTACCTGGACTGTGAAAGTCCTAATATCCTCTTGGATCTGTCACGAAAGATCCGGATCCCCAGAATGTACGAGGAATCACCCAGGTCTTTCATGGAGAACCTGTGCGACAAGAACCTCTTGACAGATTGTAGCATAGGAACGTCATTTCCTATCAAAAGAATGTCATCCACGTACAATACGAGGAATACGACCGTTCTTTCTACAAATCTACTATAGATGCATGGTTCATCTGGATTTTTGATAAAGCCAAATTCTTTGACCGTCTCATCAAAACAGATGTTCCAACTCCGCGATGCCTGCTTTAGTCCATAGATGGACTTAAGCAGCTTGCACACCTTTCCGCTGCTCCCACTCTGAATGAAACCCTCTGGCTGGTCCATATAGACACACTCCTCTAAATTTTCATTCAGAAAAGCGGTCTTTACGTCCATCTGCCAAATCTCATAATCGTGGAAGGCAGCAATGGCAAGAAGGATCCGAATGGATTTCAGCATAGCTACTGGAGAAAAGGTCTCGTCATAGTCCAAACCATGTCTTTGACGAAAACCCTTTGCAACTAGTCTAGCTTTATAGGTCTCAACTTGTCCATCTGCACCAATCTTCCTTTTGATGATCCACTTCCATCCTACGGGTTTTACCCCATCTGGAGCAACGTCCAACGTCCATACTTTGTTGGTGTACATGGACTCCATTTCGGTCCGCATTGCATCCAGCCATTTTACCGAGTCAACGCTCTGAATGGCCTGCTGGAAGCTAGTCGGCTTATCACTATCAATGATGCAATCCTCTCTATCCCCGTCTATGAGAAAACCATAGTATCTCTCGGGCGGATGAGACTGCCTACTACTCCTGCGGAGCGACGCAGGAATGTCATGATCTTTCGAACCCTCTGGTTCAACTAAGATTTCAGTAATAGCCCGTGGTTCTGGAATTTCTTCCAGTTCTATTGCGCTCTTACTTATCTGATTCTCCAAAAACTCAGTTTCCAAGAAGTGGGCATGACGAGAAACAAGAACCTGTACTGAGCGTGCCTCGAGTTTGTCCACATGCTGCTTTTTGACAAAAGCTGGACATCCCCATATCTTAATGTACTTAAGATAGGGTCTCTTCCCACACCACATCTGATATGGCGTAGTAGACACAGTCTTAGTTGGAACTCGGTTCAAAAGGTATGCAGCTGATTCTAGTGCATATCCCCATAATGATCGCGGTAACTCAGCGTTACTCATCATGGACCGTACCATATCCAATAGGGTTCGGTTCCGTCTCTCCGATACACCGTTATGTTGCGGAGTGTATGGAGGAGTAAGCTGAGAGAGAATTCCATTCTCTTTTAAGTAATCCAGGAACTCGGCACTCAAGTATTCACCACCTCGATCAGATCTTAGTGTTTTGATACTTGTGCCGGTTTGTTTTTCTACTTCATTCTTATATTCCTAGAATTTTCCAAAGGCTTCGGATTTATGTTTCATTAAGAAGACATATCCGTACCTTGAAAAGTCATCCATAAAAGTAATGAAGTAAGAATAACCGCTTCATGCATGCGTAGACATTGGACCGCACACGTCGCTATGTACGAGTCCCAAGAGCTCACTCGCTCTTACTCCGTGTCCAGTGAACGGAGTCTTTGTCATCTTTCCTTTGAGACAGGATTGACAAGTTGCATATGATTGATATTCGAATGGATCCAAATATCCTTCTGTATGTAACTTCGTCAACCTTATCTCATTGATGTGACCCAGTCTACAATGCCATAAGAAAGCCTGATTTGTTTCCGGAGACTTTCTTTTGTGTGTATTCTGGACATTGAAAATATGTGGTTGGTTTAATACGTATATACCATTGCTTAATGTACCTGACCCAATCAGAACTTGATTAAGGTGAATGTTTACAACATTACTTACAAACGCAAATTCATAACCTTCTTTAGATATTAAAGATACAGAAATGATATTACAAGTTTCGTTGGGTACAAAAAAGCAATTACGTAAAACCAAAACATGTCCATCTGACATTCCCAGGTGATAGTCCCCCACGGCCTTAGCATCCATGCTAGCTCCGTTTGCAACTTTGAGGGTCATGTCACCTGCCTTCAAAAACCTACGCTTTCTTAACGCCTGCAAAGAATTACAGATATGAGATCCTGATCCGGTATCCAATACCCAGGAAGTAGAGTTTATTGATAGACAGTTTTCAATAACATACACACCTGAAGCTGAAGCCACAACTTGCTTCAGATCCTGTGTTCTGGCTTTCCAGGCCCTGCAATCTTTCTTCCAGTGCCCACTCTTATGACAGTAAAAGCACTTTTCCTTCCCCACAAGCTTCCCCACTATCTTTGTTGCTTTTGCCTTTCCCTTCATATCCACCTTACTAACACCGCCCCTTGGTTTGGCGGGGGTTTTCTTCTTCTTTCCCTTGGCTTTCGCCTTGGACCTTGAAGATGAAGATCCTCCTACAAACAAAGTGGATGTTTCCCTACCTTTCTGTAGGGTGCCCTCTGCACTCCTCAGCATGTTGAGGAGTTCTGAAAGTTCAACTTCCTTTTCTTGCAAGTTGAAGTTCAGGATAAACTGGGAGTAAGTGGAAGGAAGGGACCAGAGAATCAAGTCCGTGTAGAGCTCGTTCTCTAATGTTTTCCCAAGGTCCGCGAGCTCCTCAATGAAGCCAATCATCTTAAGCACGTGTTCCGCTACCGATGATCCGACGGCCAACCTTGCCGAAAATAGCTTTTTCGACACTTCGTATCTGGCGATACGAGATTGCTCTCCATACAGTTCTTTTGTATGGAGAAATATGGATTCGAGGTCATATTCTCGTGCCTCCTCTGATGTTCATTGTCCATAGAGGTAAGCACGGGGCACTTGGCCTTCGCGCAATCGATTTCCCAGGTCTTACGGATTTCCCTATCCGCGACGCTGGTTTTGGGACCTGGGACAGGGGGAGCTTTGGTGGTAAGGAGATACCCCAACTTGTCATAAGTGATTGTCATTTTGACATTCTTGAGCCAATCTTTGTAGTTTGGCCCTGTCAGTATGTTTTTATCTAATAGTAACTTAAGTCCGGTCATGATGTTTGGTCGCTGCAATTAGGAGAGAGAGAAGAAACACTTTAGCATGATGCTCTTGCAAGTTTAGAGTGGTTTTTAATTTATCTAAACAGGATGGCTCCCACTATCTCTCGAATCCCTCCTCAAACCAAAAAGGAAGAATTAGTCAGGATCAATCTCACTGTACAATACTTGCTTAACCGTTCAGCCAGGCTAGTGTCGGTACTTCGAGGGAGGTTTTCCAACGCTTTCGCGAAGTTCCTTAATTAAATAACCTCTTTTCCCTGGGGGCGTAGCCCCGCTAACACCTTTCTAGACACCTACTTGGTTTATAGCATTGATCGTTAAGTGAGAAATTTCCCGAGGAGTAGCATATACTCACAGTAGGATCGGGATCCAAATATTATTGCGTGACAAAACAGAAGGAATCCTACCAGAATTATCACACTCCAAATGGTATGCAGCGCTAGCAAGTTTCAGTTCTTTTGAAATTCCCGATGTGGATTTTTGCCCCATGCTCTTATGACCTTGACTTTGGCCAACAAATCATAAGTCACATGTCAAGTTCTACCCGTCATTCTCCAGGTTAATTTGAGCCCACCCGCACATACTCTTGACTTTGGCCAACAATGTAGAACGACTGCCCCAAACCAACACATCTATCTATGCTGCACATGAATACCCAATAGCTACCAATCACTATGCCTTGACTTTGGCCAACAAACATAGCTTGAATACTTATTGACCATTCATGTGAAACGACGGAAGGCTATGAATGGTTTTGGCGAAACCGTGAACGTAGTGAACTTGATATAATCGAAGGAACGAGATAGCTTTTAAAAGGAGTTGCTTAAGCTCCGCATTTAAAAGTTCTTTTTGAAAAGAAACCGAGTGGTTTTGAAAGTGTTCCAACGACTTTTACTTGGTTTATTTTTCTTGCATTAATTTTAATGTGTCCCATCATTTAATCCTACCATTGCAGAAAACGACCAAAATATGACGTACGCTTATGCCATCCGCATTCGCCATGGGGCCCCGTCATTACCCGTTAGGTTACTTAACTAACGACAGAGCGGGGGATGGACTAGCGCGGATGCAAAACTTAAGCAACGCCTAAATAATATCATATATAGATATATTGCAATGATAGCCATTTCAGATCATAGATGAACACATTGGATATACTAGGAATCCGTAATTCGTACGAGCCTGTAACGAAAAGCGGATTACACGGTCGCGATGAATAGCCAAGACCCCACCCTAGACCCCTACGGGTGCGGCAAACTACCCGCCAAGTACCCGAAGCGAAGCAACCTCCCTCAACATCGTGAGTAGGCCACTCGGCACTTCGAGATACACGGTAGTTTGTGCACCCCACCATGGGTCTATCCTAGGAGCAAAAACAGTAAAAGAAATTATACAATGACGGCTACAACCCCATCCCGGTTGTGCGGCCATATAAATAATATTACATCAATTACAAATTTACATGAATTGAAAGAAAAAGAAAACTCTCATCTCACAACCCCCCGGCTATTCATCCGCAACAATCCAATGAATTCATATACACATACCATCAACATTACAGATCACAGATATGTATAACCCCCACTAATCGGCGTATAGCGATTAGCGGACGTTCAATACATATAACACATCACAGATATAACCCGTTAGCTTAAGTCTTTTAGAAGTTCGAAAATACGGATTTTTAGACCCCAAAAACAAATTTTGCTTTCTGGAAAATCTGGGCAGAAAATTCATATTGTAAAAATCCCAAAATACCCCACTGAACAAACTGTGAGAAAAATCGCCCACGGCCGAGTCAACTCGGCCGCGGATCTGCGGCGGGAGCAGGCTCCCGCCGCGGTTCCGCGGCACGTTGATCGGTTCAGTGGACCATTTTTCTACAGTTTCTTCTAAAAACCCTGAGCAGAATTTTAACATAAGATTTATCATTTTTTGGAACAGAAAAAAATTCGGCAGAAAGTAGGCATTTCAGGCGTATTTTGCGACTTTTTCTCCGATCGAATTTCTAGTTACTTTGCTAACATGTTAGATAGTGTTTAACTAGGCTCTGATACCACTGTAAGTCCACGTTACCTCTCCCGGTACTTACGGGCTTGCGGAAAAGATGAAAAACGATTTTTCAAGAGGTGGTAACATGGACTCAAAATACGGATCTTTGTTAAACAACTACCTAACAACCTAACTAGGAGTTTTACCCACTCGGTTAGGGGAGGCTATACCTTTCTTGAACTCCTTCGTCTTCAACTCTTTGCGATGTACGGATCGGCCTCACCTCGTCGTCTCCTTGCGCCGAAGATGGATCCACCTGAAAGCTTCTACCTTTGGCTTCTTCTTCGAACTTGAAGAAACTAGAACACTTGGTTTGCTAAACTTTATGAACTAGGATGAGTAGAGAAGTGATATGGGTTTTCTTTTATCTCTAAGGCAATGTTTCTTAACTCATGAGAGGGGGTTGCCTTGAGCTAGAGAGAGAGCAAGAGGAAGAGCAAGAGGGAGAGCTCAAGCAAGAGAGAGAAAGCAAATGAGAGAATGAGTAAGTCTTTTGCCATCTAAGCTCTCAAAATCCAAATTCATTATAACAAAATAGTAATCAAGTATTATGTGATGGTTCAAGTCAAAATGGCCATATCATTTCATGCACTCATTTTGCAAAAAGAAACAAGCAAGCAAAAGTCTTTGCCATGAAATGATAGCCATTGTAATGATGATGGTCAACTAGTCCAACCTAGTCAACCGGTCAACAAAGTCAACAAGTCAACAAAGTCAACAAGTCAACAACCATGTCACTATAATACTTAATTAATATTATTGTTAATCATATTTCTTATTCTCATTAGGGTTTAGGAAAAAGTCAATAGTCAACAGTCAACAGTCACAACCCCAATGAGAATCCTCTGCCTCTGTCTCTCTGTCAACTGTGCATACACACCCACATCCGCGTTCCGAGGAACACGAATACAAACGAGATAAAACCAATCCCAAAACGTACACTAGGATCTGGCTTAAACCAAAGCCCTCTAGTGTTAACTGTCCGGACACCAAACGTGCACAAGTGCACGGATGTGACCGAACCCTGTCGCAAAACCATGCGACCTTTCGTAAAACCATGCGACCTCTACTCTTTTACCTAAAGGCGAATAGCTTTCTGTGTGGGACTCTAAAGACTCGACACTACGCTGGCAGTGGGTTTAACCACAGACCGCAAGCGGCACTAGCTGTGCGTAACGGTCCCCAGGTAGATGCCGACAAGAAGACTGACGAGGTGAAACCCATCTGAACTCCTACTGAGTCTGAATGTGACAATCTCCGTACAGTCCGGTCTGTTCGTCTGATAACATCGCATGGCGGGCCTAGGGGGCGGTAAACGTCAGTCCTCTAATAGCGGTACAAGTCGTGTCGGAGTGTTGCCCAGAACACCCTGAGATAACACTGGAAACCTACCAGTATATCTCGCTTGCCCTGGCCAGGGAAGACTTGTGTAATGGCTCTCCTAGACACAGCACGATGTCAACCACCAATACCGGGAGAGACGAATCCTGTCTAACCGTCACTGCCTCCAAGTGCTTCGGGACTGCACCCAACTGCTACCTGTTTGCACGACTCCTTTGAGCCGTGGTAGGGCAGTAATCTAAGTACGGTAGGAACACACTCGAGGCGAAGTGACAGTGTCAAGTCAGCGGACTAAGCTGTACTCATGTCACCTGGGAACTGATAACTGATGATAGGTATAGTACCAACCAACAGTTCCCGACGAGTCCTGTCCAGTGTACTCGTAACCTAACGAGCACCCGTATACTATCTCAAGTACGACGTACTGACGGCTGTGGGACAGACCGTCTCCTACACTGGAGTATCGATGCCCTATCTCGATAGTCCTACGACTAGGGACCTGCATAAGGATGTGCTTGTAGATTACCCAGCCCCCACTAGTGTGACTGCCATCACAACGCTGGTAATCAAGCAAAGATCCTAAGGGCTCCACTAATGTGTATA
The DNA here is from genome assembly GCA_030015575.1 of Agapanthus africanus. Classification (NCBI taxonomy): domain Eukaryota; kingdom Viridiplantae; phylum Streptophyta; class Magnoliopsida; order Asparagales; family Amaryllidaceae; genus Agapanthus; species Agapanthus africanus. The sequence goes on from CM057339.1 coordinate 569,637,548, forward strand.
GGTGATATACTAAAATAAACACATGTACACATTAAAGCAGAAACAAACCAAGTAGCATACTACTATATTGAGCAAGATTGTCTATAAAAGGTGAATATCCCAAGCTTCCATTAAGTAATATACAAACTAGTATGATACAGTAATAGCCTCTAGGGCATATACACTAACAAGAGCTAGGCACTTGAGCTTTCAGGATAGCATATGATACGTACCTATCACGGGGCCAGTCTTGGTGACAGCACCTGATAGATCAGTATTTCTGTGTCGATGCTTGACACATTGGTTTCGTGATATTTCTTTTTACTCCTAAGTATATATAACAGTGGAATGAGACGCTGTTATATATGCCTTTACACCAATATTAGTGGAATGGGATGCTAATATATGTGTATTGATATCAATTTATATACATCATCATATTTATTCATGCAAATATATTTAGGATGTTAGATATTTATTTGATATTGGATTTGGTATATAGGTGATTCATTTGATGTTAGATACAGGATATATATGAGATTTATTCGATATTGTACATTAAGGATTTGTGAGACTTATATGATATGAGAGCCAATTTGGGGGCTGATTTGGGGAAATTGGGATTTGGATTGTCTTGATGGACTTTGATCCTACCACGATGTCAGGATTCCGTGGAAATGACATGCTTCATTCCATACTCCACATTTATTGTTTATGCACTGTTTCATGTATTAGTAGCACCTGCTAGAGTACCTTTCATGACTGTTGCATATATACATTGTCATATCATCGCTTCATGTATTAGTTGTACCTGATAGAGTACCTTACATGATTGTTGCATACAGATTGACATATTACTGCTTCATGTATTATTGATACCTGCTAGTGTACCTTTCATGACTATTGTACACATATGACTTTTGGTGCTATTAGTTGCTTATGTTAGATTCGCGTTGTACGTGCATACTTGCGATTACCTGCATTTGTTATTTACTATTCACGAGTTGGCAACACACCCCCGTTGTGCCACAGTGTTTGCAGGTTGTTCCCAGAGTAGTCGAGGCAGGCTATTCATCTATCTTATCATCTTTTGCTGCGGATACCGCATCAGCTCATAGTGTGCAGTTTGCTTAGGTGGGTTTTGTGGTTATTCGTTGTTGTATTGTATATTCGTTGTATTCTTGTACTCTCCATCTACTATTTTCATGTTGACTTAGAGACTTGGTGAGGACGATATTGTATATTATTTTGTGACTGGGGTGTCGTTTATACAGATTCCATTTTATCGTCTTTTATTTCTTCGCTACGGCGTCGTATATCTGTTGTGGTGGTTGTTTTCCGCCGTTAGGCGTGGATTTTCTCCCGTTGGGGATGCTTTACTTTATAGTTTTGTTGTACCCATTTTTAGGGTTGGTTTTTACAAAGGAGGTGTTGCCGAAATTTTCAAGAAAGTAAATTGGACTTAAAGAATTTATACTTGAGATTTTCAAAAGATTAAACAATGTTTCTTATCCTTTCTTGTCTTTTAATGGTTTATATTTCTGGGTTTTGGCTTTCTTTTACTGCGTTACGCCTGTAGACGTTGCGTAGTATTAGGGCCGTCACGTGCCAATTTCGGGTCGTGGCAAAGTTGGTATCAGAGCGCTAGGTTTTACCTTTCGGAGTGTAGGATGACCTTGGTATGATGGAGTAGGTAGCTTAAGCAGAGTAACGTAGTGTGTGTATGTCCGCGGCATACTCACGATGCAGTACTCCGCCTAAAGTGACCTAAGTACAAATTGCTTGAAATTCCTTCCTTGATGACATATCCTTGTGATTCGATTTCCTTGTTCATATCGAATCTTATTTCTATTTATAGCCTTTGCCGCCGATGACTATGGGTACTCAGAGTGATGCAGCGAGGGCCGAGGTCAGGATTGACTCGGGTAGGATGAGGACTGACCAGGATGGCACGCTCGTTGCAGGGAGCAGATGGATCAGCCTTCGACAGATAGTATCGCTAGGCTTGTGGCAGAGATGCAGGACATGCGCCAGACGATGAGTTCATTGGTTGAGGCCGTTTGGGCGCAGCGACAAGAGGTTATCACCCCTATTACCCAGTTGTTCCTTGCAATCAGCATGCAGCATTCCGTCACCTATACAGCACCAGTGGATGCAGCCCCAGTTGACGAGACACGTCTTCCTGATACTTTGGGAGTTCCGGAACAGTGGAGGACTCGTACAGATGTACCAGCTCAGAGAAAGAGGCTTAGTTGTCGAGACAGATTTCGTGACCGTCGCGGGAGTAGCAGAGGCTTGGGACGAGGACAGTCGTTCAGCTCTCATCCCCAGAAGGGCCAGCACTCATCGCGTGGATGTTTTCGATGCGGGAGCTTTCATCAGTTCGTCAGACATTGTTCCTTAGCACCGCGTTAGGCTTATGTGCAGAGAGGTCGTGGTCGCAGAGGATTCACTCAGAGGGGACAAGTTGGCAGAGAAGGATTTCAGCCAGTTGCGGGTAGAGGGCAGACACGAGAGTTTTCTTCTAGTCATGGGGACGCGAGGGCGTCCAATGGAGAGTTTTCAAGTATTCTAAATTTTTATGTTCTGTTGATGTACTTGTTTGTTTTACACACTTGTGCCATGGTTGGGACGAGAGCCGGTTAGCTAGATCAGTCGTTTGTTGTGTTAACTTCTGTCAGCGATTCTTTTGTTGCGCGACACGTAATTCAGTCGTGTGCCAATCGGATAGGAGATAGATATTCTTCCGTCATTTTGATCCTTCTAGAGATGTTGGATTTGAAGTTCTCCTGGGCACGGACTGGTTACTTACGTGCTATACATCTGTGGACTGCCGTCAGAAAACTGACAGGGTTTATTTTCCCGGCGAGTAAGTACTTGTTGTGCATGGGAGGGCAGTGGTGCCGCCTCACACAGCTTGAATTCAGCCTTTTTCGCTAGTCGGCTTTTGAGGAGAAGATGTCGAGGATTCTTGGCGTTCATTCATGATACCGGAACCACAATGGGTTTGTTAGACCAGCTTTCCTTCATGCGAGAGTTTTCCGACGTTGTTCCAGATGAGCCGGCGAAGCTTAGGGAGCTTAAGGATAAGCTGTAGAGCTGTTTGTTGGGGGGCTTATGCGTATGAGTGTTTCACATTGGGGAGATCCTATTTCTGTTCGTCAAGGAGAAGGACGGCAGTTGAGGTTGTGTTTTGATTGATCGTCAATTGAACCGGCTTACGGTGCGGATAGGTATCCTTTACCTCGCATTGACGATTTCTTGATCAGCTCCAGAGTGCGAGACATTTTTCTATGTTTGTTCGGGATCAGGTGATCATTATTGCGGGTTCGGAGTGATGACATTCCGAAGACTGCGTTGTGAGTGCTATAGGCTTTGTGTGATTTGGTGGTGTCATTGGACTAACCAATGCCCTAGCGGCATTCGTAGATATGATGAACCAGATTTCTTCAGGTCGTTCCTCGACCAGTTATTGTTGTGTTATTGACAACATTCTGGTCTAGTCAAGGTGTCGTGAGGGACAGGAGTAGCACTTGAGGATTTGTTTTGTAGGAATTGGGAGAGCCCCAGCTGTTGCTAGATTCTCGGAGTGTTCTTTCAGGCTTGTTTGTGTTGACTCCTAGGTCTTGTAGTTATGGGAGACAGTTTTCCTATGGTTCCGAGGAAGATCAAGGCCATACAGCTTTGGCCCAGACTTGTGTACGGACGGAGGTCCGCAGATTTTTGGGCTTAGCAGGTTTTTACCGCCGTTTCGTGCAGGATTGCTAGTGTAGTGCTGCACCGTTGACTGAACTGACCGGGAGGGAGGTTTCTTTTCTTTGGACTGAGGCATGCGTGCGGAGTTTTTCAGCAGTTGAAGACTCGGTTAACAACTGCATCAGTTCTTTCTTTGCCTTCTGGTTCGGGCGACCTTGTTGTTTAACTGTAATGTTTCGCGAGTGGGGCTCGACTGTGTACTGAGGTGACACTATAGAGTTATCTCTTTTACTTCCCGACAGTTGGAGGAAGTACGAGCAGGATATCCCACTCATGATTTGGAGATGGCCGCGGTGGTTTTGCATTGGAAATTTAGAAAACACTACTTGTCCGGAGAGTCGTGGCAGATTTTCACGGACCACCAGAGCTTAATGTATATCTTCCTGCAGCGGATTTTGATTGTTGAGATAGTCTTCTGCAGATTTATAGTTCTTGTTCGATCGTTGAGTACAGCTTAAGTTCGCCTCCACTGCGGGAACAGCTTGCTCATGTCCGCGCCCGACCACTTTTCCTTAATCGCTTTCGCGAGGCACTGCCCGCCGATGCTCATTCGTCAGAGATACTTGAGCATATTAGGCTGGGTAATGATTCGGAGTCCTTGAATTGTGACCATATGTGCTACATTTGGGGACGCGTTTGCGTACCTGATACTATTGGGTAGAGACGCGAAATTCTAGAGCAGGCACATCAGTCAGCTTTCGGTGTTCATCCAAGTTCCACCAAATTGTGACGTGACTTGTGAGTCAGTTACTGGTGGGCAAGATGAAGAGTGAAGTTTGGATTTCGTTCAAGGTGTCTGTCTTATTGTGTGCTAGGTTGAGCATCTGAGACCGGCTGGAGAGTTTCAACCTTTAACCGTTCCGAAGTGGGAATGGGAGCAGATCTCCTCAAATTTCGTTATGGCGTCTACCAGGTTTATTCAGGGTGTGACTCCATTCGAATGCTAGTTGTCTGGTTATACTCGGGTTGCTCAGTTGTTCTTTGTTAAGTTGTGCGTTGCACGGAGTTCCTTCAAGGGTCATATCCAATGAAGGCACCCTGTTCGCTTGCCGTCTGGGGCAAGAACTTCAGGAAGCCTTGGGTACTGGTTGAGCTTTAGCTCCGTTTTTCCATCCGCGGGATGATGGATTTGTGAGGGCGGGCTATACCGACTCTGGAGGATATGCTTCTACGTACGTATTAATTGTTGTCGGCAGTTAGGATCGTCACTTGCCATTGTTAGGACTCTCCTTTGATAGCAGTTATCAGGAGACATTCCAATTGGCAACCTTTAAGTTTTGGTTGTTAGGTCGTGTCGATCGCCATTCTATTTTTCTGACTCTGCGTCAGTACGATTTTTGGAACCCAGCTAGTCTAGAGACTTCGGAGATGATCCAGTTGGTTCAGGTCAGGATGAGAGTTGCCCAGTGCAGACAGAGGTCTTATGCCGACCGTAGTGGTCGCAGACTTGAGTTCGCAGTGGGAGCTCATGTATTCCTACGGATTTTTTTGATGAATGACGTGTTGAGTTTTGGGAAGTATCCCAGGATTGTAGGTCCTTTTATGATCCTCAAGCGAGTTGGCTCCGTTGCCTATAATTTGGCACTTCCGCCCAGATCTTTGAGTATTCACCCAGTATTCCTTGTGTCGATACTTCGCAATTACCTTCATGACCTTTTTCACATGATTCAACATCAGACCAATTAGCTTGGAAGCGATCTTTCGTTCACCAGCAGCCGCTAGTTATAGTGGATCGGCAGGTGAAGGAACTTCGGTCAAGGTTCTTGCCGTCTGTGAGAGTTCTTTGGCGTAGGTGTATAGTGAGGTGATCACTTGGCAAGCTGCTAGTGAGATTTGGGAGTTTTGTACTCATCTTCTTAAAGGTACGCGTAGATGAATTTTAATTCGGGGACCGAATTTCTTTAAGGGGGAAGATTGTAACGTTTCAGAAATCGTTTTGCGAATTTTTGCGTTTTAGGGCAAAATAGTCGGTATTTTCCGTTTTAACCCGATTTCGATCAAAATTCCATAGAAACTTGCCGGCACCTATTTTATCTAAAATAAATCTAGTGCGCGAACTTTGGGTGTATTTGGGAGGTTTTGGTTCAGATAGAATTTTTTCCAAATAAAATATTATTTTAGCCGGTAAAATATGCACGTAAATCGGGAAATTTCTTCTAAATGAAAATTCTTGGAAATCATCACTACAATTATTTTAGAACCTTCTTTTTAAATATCTAGATTTTTTTTGGTCAAAGGATTTATTTTTTTAAAGAAAAAGAAAAAGAAAGAAAGGTGGCAAAATGCATTTAATGAAGCATTTATTGTATTTTTACTAGAACTTTCTTCACAAAAATTAACAACCCCCCCCCCTTAGCTCCTTAGCCGGCCCCTCTCTCCCCCTTGCTGCCCTTGTGCTTCCTCACTCAATTTTCTTCATTTCAAGCCAAAATAAATCATGAAAAATCCAATTAAAATCACAAAAATTCAAATATAATCATTTTCCTTCATTTCCTTAACCCTAAACCATGCTTTGTTCTTCATGAAGTCTTGATTTTGGAGACTAATCTTGGTTTTCTTGTTGCAAGTTTTGAATCATTTTGAGGTATACAACCCTAACCCTAATCTCTAATTGTTAAGTTTAAATCATTATGCTAGCTTAATTAGATGTTAATTTAAGCTTTAAATTTCATGTTTCAAAATTCTAGAAATGGTTTTAGAAATTCAAGTTAAGTTTAAAGCTTGATTTAAGTATTTAATGTTTTATTGAAGTGTTAATTTGTGATTAGAAAAAGCTTAGCCTAGTAGAAATGTTAATTTTTGTTAATGAATACTTTGTTTAATTATGATATTTTGTTTACTAGGTTTTTGCTAAAATTTATTTTGCAAGTGTTAAAAATATAGAAATGGTTTTGATAGTTTAGTTAAGCTATTATAAGGTGTTTGTGAGCGCTAGATATGCGTTAGCTTGAAACTAGTGCGAAATATTGCGATAAGTTGTTTTCTAGGTTTCGGGGTTTTTCCGACGTGGGTTCGATTAGTCGTTTCGAGGTTATATCTATTATATTCATCGTATTTTATTGTGCTGTGTTGCGCAATTGGGACAATCGGAATCTAGACTTGGTGTTTCGTAGTTTAGCGACCCTAGTTAGTGTTTTTGGCCGTTGTCGTGCGCGATAGATGCGCTAAGTGCGCATTGCATTTTTCAGGGCGTTATCCTTGCGTTTCGTTGTCTTTTCATCGTTTCAGGATATTTAGCTTATGTGATGTGTTTGTGAAATTTTAGGTTCGCAGGCGGGGACTTTGGACGCTGCGACGAAGGGAAAACAGGTGGTAGGCATCACTTAGACAGGAGCGTTGGTGAATAGATTTAACATCTACAGGGGAATCGCCCGCATGGCGTTATGCGTCTGGGCTAGAGATGACTTGACTTGTCGCACATTCTAGTTCATATTTAGAATTTGCGCATACACCCTACTGCTTAGTTAATTGTTGTGCTTGGACTAGTATCCTTAGGACACTGCACTATTATTGACGGCTTATGTTGCACGAGCACTGATTGTATGCCACACACACCGTCAATAATTGCCATGACAAGCACAACCCACTTATAGATATTATATTGTTTGGTTAGGGACATTGAGACATTGATTCATATTTCTTTACGCGTATGACTTATAGCATACCTGTATACCTATCTGCTTACACATATGCCTTGACATGCTTACATGCTAGTTACATGTATACCTATAGGGTATTGTACCATTAGTGATAGGTACATACACACATAATGACATAGCTACATGTATACTTTGCATACCTACTTCACTTATTCCCGGGGGGTATATTACATCATTTCTGATAGGTAGATATCTATATCTTGCTATACCTTTATGTTTACACATATATCTGGTTATAGCTACATGTTTACCTTTACTTGATGTTATTTAGAATTGGAGAAAATAGGAACCGCATGATATTTTATATTAACTTGTTGCCGTTAATTAGCGGCTTTCCCTTTATATGCTTTCATTACAGTTTTATGTTGCATATATTATATTCATGGATTTTCGCATTGAGATATGGATTTTTCATGATGTTTTCTGGATTTGGGGACCGTGGGAGTTCATGAAATTATGCCTTATTTGAAAAAGCCGGTTTCCCTTGATATGATATTTCAGTAGCCACCATGAGATTTATCGGTTCGGATATTTATATACCCCACGCGAGGAACGGAGGGGTCCGTGTGCGGGTACATGGTGAGGCCCGAAGGTACCCCGGGGCAAGAATCTCAGTGAGGAGATGAGTTAGTGGGGGAACCATACTTTCCGGTGACATTACCAATGACTCGGCGGTTATCATGGGGATACCGACGGGAGTCATGTGCGTATGGATGCGTCGAGAGGCGAGGGTCAAAGCTAGGCACTCGAGCTTCCGGGATAGCGTATGATACGTACCTATCAGGGGGCCAGTCTTGGTGACAGCACCTGATAGATCAGCATTTCTATGTCGATGCTTGACACATTGGTTTCATGATATTTCTTTTTACTCCTAAGTATATATAACAGTGGAATGGGACGCTGTTATATATGCCTTTACACCAATATCAGTGGAATGAGACGCTAATATATGTGTATTGATATCAATTTATATACATCATCATATTTATTTATGCAAATATATTTAGGATGTTAGAGATTTATTTGATATTGGATTTAGGATATAGGTGATTCATTTGATATTGGATACAGGATATATATGAGATTTATTCGCTATTGTACATTAAGGATTTGTGAGACTTATATGATATGAGAGCCAATTTGGGGGCTGATTTGGGGAAATTGGGATTTGGATTGTCTTGATGGACTTTGATCCTACCACGATGTCAGGATTCCGTGGAAATGACATGTTTCATTCCATACTCCACATTTATTTTTTATGCACTGTTTCCTGTATTAGTAGCACCTGCTAGAGTACCTTTCATGACTGTTGCATATATACATTGTCATATCATCGCTTCATGTATTAGTTGTACCTGATAGAGTACCTTACATGATTGTTGCATACAGATTGTCATATTACTGCTTCATGTATTACTGATACCTGCTAGTGTACCTTTCATGACTATTGCACACATATGACTTTTGTTGCTATTAGTTGCTTATGTTAGATTCGCGCTGTACATGCATACTTGCGATTACCTGCATATTTTATTTACTATTCACGAGTTGGTAACTCACCCCCGTTGTGCCACGGTGTTTGCAGTTTGTTCCCCAGAGTAGTCGAGGCAGGCTATTCATCTATCTTATCGTCTTTTGCTGCGGATACCGCATCAGCTCACAGTGTTCAGTTTGCTTAGGTGGGTTTTGTGGTTATTCGTTGTTGTATTGTATATTCGTTGTATCCTTATACTCTCCATCTATTATTTCCATGTTGACTTAGAGACTTGGTGAGGACGATATTGTATATTATTTTGTGACTGTGTTGTCTTTTATACAGTTTCCATTTTATCGTCTTTTATTTCATCGCTACGGCGTCGTATATCTGTTGTGGTGGCTGTTTTCCGCCGTTGGGCGTGGATTTGCTCCCGTTGGGGATGTTTTACTTTATATTTTTGTTGTACCCATTTTTGGGTTTGGTTTTTACAAAGGAGGTGCTGCCGAAATATTCAAGAAAGTTAATTGGACTTAAAGAATTTATACTTGAGATTTTCAAAAGATTAAACAATGTTTCTTATCTTTTCTTGTCTTTTAATGGTTTAGATTCTGGGTTTTGGCTTTCTTTTACTGCGTTACGCCTGTAGACGTTGCGTAGTATTAGGGCCGTCACATGCCAATTGTTAGTTATATGTATGCCCTAGAGGCCATTACTGTACATTGGATGTATATTGTAGTGGATGCTTGGACATATATAGGGAGGACTTTCTTGCTCGACATGATAGTATGCTATCTGGTTGCTCTTTACCTTAACGTGTACACTGATTGTCTCTCTGTTACATGTTGGTAAAGCCTTTAGGATGTGTACTTGACTACCTAGACTATGATGCGGATCATACTAGTGGGGACATGGTAGTCCATAAGTACATCCTTCAAAGTCCCTAGTCGTGGGTGTATCGAGACGGGGCATCGATATACCAGAGTAGACTAGCGTATACCTTCTCGACCCATACAGATGGGCGATGGATGATCCCATATCCATTGGTGTTTGACAACAGAGATGATATACGGGTGCTCAGTGGAGACTGGGTATACTGGACGGACTTGCCGAGAACTCCCACATGGTATTATACCTCACGTCAGATGGCAGTTCTCTGGTGACACTGGTACAGAGTAGTCTGTTGACCCGAGATCGTCATAGAGTCTTGTGTGATTCCCACTGTGCTTTGATTTCCACCTTACCACATCCAAGAGGGCGTGCAAAACGGTGGTTTTTGGGTACAGTCCCGAATCACATGGAGGCAATGAGCGATAGGAGGGGATTCGTCTCTCCCAGTATAGGGAGTTGATGTTGCGCTGTGTTCGATTGGCTATAACCGAAAATCCCTGGCCAGGGTTGCAGAGATTTACTGGTAAGTGTTATCAGTATTTTCTTGAACTGTTATAGACCACATATCGACACGACTTATCGAGCTACTGGGGTCTGACGTTTACCACCCCTAGGCGAGATATGCGACATATCAGACGATCGGACCGGACTGTACGGTAAGTGTTGCTGGTTGGATTCACAGGAGTGTGAGCGGGCTTGCTCGTTGATCTTCTGATCGCTCAATACCCGGGTGGCCGTTACGTTTAGCAGACCGCTTGCGGCTTGTGGGTGTTTGATATGATCATCACCTACTGCCGGCGTATTGACGAGTCTTTAGAGTCCTACACAGAGGTTTCCTGGCTCAAGCGAAACGAAATAGGACCGCATATGAGATATGTGCGGGACCGAGAATAATGCGTGTATGTGACCGTATTCTATTCTCGCGATGAAGGCATCGATTGGCTGTATGCGATATAACCTAGTTATCGAATCAAGGATTGATTCGATAAGTCGATACATTGGATATTAGTCGGTCATATGCGCTATGACCGGATCATTAAATCAAGTGTTGATTTAATGATTTAATGTATAATTATATATTTGATATATTACTTTGCATTAACTAGTATTGGTTCACTTAAGATGGATTTTCTCACATGATGTGCACATTGTATATATGATATAGTTTTGTGCACTAGATTGTATCATGGTTGATGATACATGCAAGTTTGGGTGTATGTTTAGTTTAAACCATGTTTAAGTGAATGGTTAGGGCTTTGTTATCTTTTCTTAACTATTTATTTTATTTATTTAATTTTAGGCAAGAAAAGAAATGGTTGCTTCTTTTGCTTGTTTCCTTGAAGCTTCAAGAAGCTTTGACCATTCCTGTTTCTTTCCTAAACCTAACCATTCACCTAACCCTAGTTTATTCTCTACACTAAACCATGGTTGCTAAAATGATAAGAATGACTTTATTTTCTTTTTTAAAATGAATTATTATCATATTCTTTTTCTTCTTCTTCTTCTTCTTCAAGAAGAAGAAACCATTCTAGCTTCAATGGTGCCTTGAGAAAAAGAGTGAGAAATCCAATTCTAAAGTGAACTCACTTCCTATTTCTTCATCCTCTACCACTTGCCATGTAGTATAGGGTGTTTTATTCACAAGTTTCATGACTTGGTGAAGTTGGAGCTTGATCTTGAGTTGCATCGACGTAGATCATCTTCGGCATCGAAGTCGATGACCTAGCCATATCTTTTCTCCGATGAAACCACCGCGAGAGTCTAGGATTCCGATGGTTGCAGCGGAGGGACATCATCACGGAGCCAAGGAAGTGGAGGATCGGATCTACAAAGGTTGTAGTCGCTTTCCTTTTAGTTAAAGTTGTTAACTTGCTATAGTATCGCCTATCCTCTAGTTTACGATCTTACTTGGGTCACTTGGCACATAGGAAAAATTTGAATTGGCAATGTTAGATCACTTGTCGAACCTCATGGGTATGCCTAGGAACCCTACAGTGGTATCAGAGCCTAGCTAGAGGTTTAGGCGAAGTGTAGACGAAGTTAGAGATCCGATCGAACCCCGAAACCCCGATCAAAACCCTTCTCTGTACATTTTTTCAAACTGTGGATTTTTGTGAATTAAAAATGCTCAGAAAATTAAGCAGGAAAATCTAAGAATTACTGTGAAGTACGGACCCCTAACTCAAAAATTTGACCGCGGAACCGCGGCCTAACCATGGGTTTGGCGGCGGTTCCTCGGCCCAAATTGTGAATTAGTCCCTCAAAATTCACATATTTATTCTTAGGTCCTTTCTTGTCATTTTTTTCTGGGAATGTTTTAATTCCACTCAAGTGTTGAGTTTTCTAGGGTTTTATTAGGGACTCGTTAATTCGATCGGATAATTTAACTTCGTTTATGTGTTTCCAGATATTTTAGAAACTGTTAAAAAGTTCGACCGGATATAAATACCCTTTTTTCCCCTACCGAGAAATTTCCAAGTGTTGGATTTTTCCGTAGTTTAAGAAAGTTCTAAGTAGTGCAAGTAACGCGATGGTCTCTCTAGAAGACAACAAACCTTAACTCGATTATATGACCGTCTTGAACTGCCCTTTGAACCTTAGGGTTTGGGGCAGTACGACGTGCCACATGTGAGGCGTTGGCTTGACCCTTCTACGGCTGGACCGTTGGTACTGTGGCATGAAGTGAATGTTTTTAAACTTATTTCATGTGTTGAGCTATTTCGGGAAAACTTGGGTGGTTGAAAGTTCGATCGAAAAGTTTAACATTTTCTATTTATCTGAAATGTGATACAATATTTGGAATCCACAAGTAGTTATGAGATAACTAATTTGAATATTATAAACTTAGCAGTTTAGTCTCACTTGATCAGTTGCCACGGAATTTTGATGCGATCAAAAGTCCGTTGCAATCACGTAGCGTACGCGGATGCTCGCCGGATAAACTTAATAGACAGCTACACCCCTTAGTCCCGACCAAGTGACTGTAGGAGAACCCCGTCGCCGAAAGCATCCGTTCGGGTGCTCGCGGTAGCGGTGTTCCGCCTTGGTGCACTTCGTCGACGGTATCAGGGGTGCGGCCGTCTACTAAAGTTTACGACGAGCATTCGATCAGAATGTCGGGAATCCTGTTGAATTGCCCGACTTGATATTGAAAAGAGTTTTCGATAAATGAGACTAAAATGCGGGGTTTATAATTGTTAGGCATGCGATGTCTAAGGAATTCATTTGGTTAGGCATGCGATGTCTAAAGAGGTTGCGGATTCCAACTGTTGTAGTTTTACACTTTCTTTTCTGTGACCGTAAGTGTAATATGTGATATCGCCGGTTTCGTTGCTATATGTCAACGACAATTGGGATGCGTACATATACTTACGTTAATGACATGTGATGTTATGTGTTGCTGGATATGTTATATTGGATCGTCGCGTTTTGAATAGCCGGGGGTTTTATGTGAGATGAGAGTTTTTATTTTCATTCATGTAAAATTTGTTGTATGTAATATTCTTTTATTGGAGCACTTCCAGGTTGCGGAAGATGTCACCATTTGTATATTATTTACTTTTCCGCACTAGGATAGACCCAAGGAGGAGAGTACAAATAACCGGGTTCTGGAGTCCAGTGGGAGACCAACTCGAGGAGTCGAGTCCGGGTCTCCTAACTCAAGAATTTGTAGGGTTGCTTGCCGCTCTCGTAGGGGTCTAGGGGTGTGGGTTTGGCTATTCATCGCGACCGTGGAATCCGTGTTTTATACTGGCTCGTATTAAAAACACGGACGTCCTAGTATATCCAATATTTCATTTGATATTTTCTGCTGCATTATCTGTGATGTGATCATGTGATATATTCAGATATATATTGTATATAGTATATATGATATATTATATAGACGTTACTTATGTTTTACACCCGCGCTAGCCCTGCCCCGCTCTGCCGTTAGTTACCTAACCTAACGGTGCACGAGGGGACATCGAGGCGAATGCGGATGGCATAAGTATACGTCGTATTTATCTGTGATGTTTAGGTGATTTAAATGATGGGACTTCATTAATATGATTAATGAAAGAAAAGAAACCTAAAAGATGTTGTGGAATCGAATTTTCAAAAACAGGTAGCTACAGTTCTTGCTTTGCATCGCGGTGTTCCTTGTAGAACATCCTGCACCTTATTCGATAAGGAAAGGGCCGAGATCCCTTCACCGGGAGTGACCCCTTTAGCAATAACTGGCAGATGCTACACCCCTCGGTTTGTCTTTTGATTGCTTTTGGAGTTCTTGCTTTGCACAGTGATGTATATGATATATCCTGCACCTCATTCGACGACGAAAGAGCCGACGATCCCTTCACCGGGAGTGACCTTTTTAGCGAAACTAGCAAAAGCCTAAAAAACACTCCATTTTAAAATCATTTGATTCTACAACGATATCAAGTTCATTACGCAATAGGTTTTCAGAAAAACCTGTCGTAGCCCTCCGTCATTTCAGATAAGTTGTATATAGTATTTGTGCTACATTTGTTGGCTTTCGTCAAGGTGTAGTGTGCGGTAGCTATATGCTGCTTATCTGCTGCATACGATGCGATTGGATTAGGGTAGTCGTACGGCTTTGTTGGCTTTCGTCAAGGGTCGTGCGGGTGGGTTTAATTCAATCAAGAAATGATGGGTTGAACTTGACTAGCGCGCTATGGTTTGTTGGCTTTCGTCAAGGTCATAGCACGTCAGGGGAAAAATATTATCGGGAATTTCAAGTGTTGAAATTTGCAATGAGATTGCATACCTTCTATGAGATAGTTAGATCCCGATACCCGCTGCGAGTATGAGTTACTCCTGGGAGAGTTTTACACATTACAATTAGCCGATCAAGTAGGTGTCTAGAAAGGTGTTAACGGGGTTACACCTCTGGGAAAACGAGGTTTATTTTAATTAGGTCCGTGCGAAAGCACGGGGAACCTCCCTCAAAGTACCGACACTGGCCTGGCTGAAAGATTGGCGAACTTGTAGCGTGTAATTAATCCCGACTAGTCTTTCCTTTTAGGGTTTGAAGGAAGATTTGATTAAAACAGTGGGAGCCATCCTGATTAGTTAAAATAATAACCAATCTGATCTTGCAAGAGCATACTCTGAGTGTTTTCTTCTCTCTCTCTCTCCAGGTAGCGACCATATCACGCCTTAATCAAGATAATAAAACGGATATATTGACCGAACCCGCTTGTTATACTGAGCTGGGGAACGTTGGTCCCGCTCCAACTTATAATTGTTATAAGACCGAGCAAGAAATAGGGGAATACCAGAATTCCTATGCCGCCCAAACGAAGAAAGTGCATATAATGCATCTCCTTCGGGTGTGTTCATTACAAAGAACTGTTTCTCTGTATCCACTACGTCCTGGGTATTTGATACCGGATCAGGATCCTAGATATGTAATCTGTTACATAGGGCTACAGAAAGGTAGAGAACTGAGAATGGATGATAAGTTTCATAAGACAGAAAACGGTGCAAGTGTTGCAGCCAAGTCTGTTGGTCACTGTCACCTTGTATTCCAAATACATTGATTATGAACGAATGTTATTAGATACCGAACCTGATATACAAAATGATATCAGTCTCTTTATTAGTAAAGAAATGATAAAATTTTGTATTGTTGGATAATGTTTTGAACATTTCCTATATCAAAAGTTGATCGGTTCAGGCACGTTATCTAAAAGCATTGATGTTCTAAATCAAACTACAGTTCTTAGTATACGGAACACACACAAGAGGAAGAGTTCAGAATTGAACGATTCCTTCTTGAGGTATTGTAGACTAGGTCATATCAATGTGACCCGATTAGCTTAAGTTACATTTTAGATGCATATTTAAATTAGTTTGAATTTACATCTTATGAAACTTGCCAGTCATGTCACAAAGATAAGATGACCATAGCTTTGTTTACTGGAAACAGAGAAAGAGTTAGTGAACTCTTGGGTTGATACATGTTGATTTATGTAGGTCCCCTGTCTACACATGCCAAGACCGGTTCTTTGTATTTCATTACATTCTCTGATAATCTCTCAAGATTCAGACATATGTTCCTGTTGAAACATAAGTCCGAACGTTTTGAGATATTCACAGAATATAAGTTAGAAGTAGAGAACCAAAATACGGGTATAAGTATTATGTCCTATGATAAGATCATGGAGGAGAATACTTGTGCATGGAATTCTTGGACAATTCTAAAGGAGAATGAGATTCTCTCTCAGTGTTACTCCTCTGAATACACCACATCACAACGGTGTATCGGGGCGGAGCAATCACACCCTATATGATATGGTGCGCTCTATGATGAGTACTACTGAGTTACCTATTTTCTTTTGGGAGTTATGCACTTGAGAAGCTGCATACCTATTGAATAGGGTTCAAATCAAATCAGTTGCCTACCATTTCATATGTGATATGGAAAGGGAAGAGCCCATATCTTAAGTTAGTTAAGATTTGGGGTTGTCCGGCCTATGTCTAAATGCAAGATCCGGACAAGCTCGAGGCAAGATCTGTTATGTAGAACTGGAAATGTTTCAGCTATACAAACTGCAGCTGATGATTTGGTAGAACCAAAGGATTCAATAGTTACCAACGAACCTCAGCCTCTCCGCCGATCTAGTAGGGTTCCTCACCCACCTGATAGATACTTCTGTTTCTCTATGACAGTGGGAGCGAGGATTGCATCATGAGATGATGACCCAACTAGTTTCGAGCAGGCCATCGAGAGTAGGGACTCTGTAAGAATGGCTGGATGCTTAGTGATCTGAGATGGAATCCATGTACACCAACAAAGTATAGACTTTGGCTGCTATATCTAAAGGGTTAAATCCCCATCAGGAGCAAGTATATCTTGAGAAGATTACTAGGTGTAGATGGAAAAGTTGAGACTTTCAAAGCTATACTTGTTAAAGGTTTTCGTCATCGACCAGACGTGGATAATGATGAAACCTTTTCAAGTATCAATGCTTAAGTCCATCCAGATCCTACTTGCCACGGATACATACCATGACTACGATATCTGGCGGTTGGATGTCATGACTGCTTTTCTAAAATGATGTTTTAGAAGAGAGCGTCTATAAGTACACAGCCAGAGGGCTTCGTAGACAGTGGGAGCAGCGGAAACGTGAGCAAGATGTTTTATGTGATAAAGCAGGCATCGCGGAGTTGGAAAATCTGTTTTGAAGTGGTAGTCAAAGAGTTTGACTTCATCAAAATGGTAGATGAACCTTGTATATACAAAAAGGTAGTAGGGAGTATGGTGGTGATCCTCGTAGAGTACGTAGATGACATACTCTTGATAGGGAAGTAGTTTCCTATGCTACGCTCGGTCAATCTCCGCTTATCACAAGGATTCTCCATACAGGATCAAAGTGATACCTCCTAAATCCTAAGTTATGGATCTATGAGATAGATCTAATTGGATGTTAAGATACTCACTAGTTGTAGTGAGATGGTATCAATCGATCCTAGGGAGAATCACTGGAAAGGTTCCAGGGTGGTAAGGACGACTGAATGTCAGTCGCTGGCATTGTCTTTACCCTTAGTACAGGGACGGTATGCTGGAAGAGTTCCAAGCTAGATACCGTGGCATACTAGACGATTAAAGGCAAGATACATTGCTACTTAAGATGTTGTCTGGGTGTATATTAGTTCATGAGATGAACTTAGTTCCTCCCATTGTGTGACAATAGAATTGTGGCTTATGCCAAGGAACGTCCGTCCCATCAGTGACCCAGACGTATTCTGAGGCAGCATCACCTGATCATGGAGATAGTTGATCTCCAGGCTGATAGAGGTTAGGAGAGTAGACTCAGAGGACAACACGGAGGATCCACTCACAAAGGCCTTTTCCCAGAGAGAGACTTTTATGGGATGGTTGAGTATGAGATACTACAACCACTGCTATCAGATAGCCCTAGTGCAAGTGGGAGATTGTTAGTTATATGTAAGCCCTAGAGGCCATTACTGTACATTGGATGTATATTGTAGTGGATACTTGGACATATCTAGGGAGGACTTTCTTGCTCGACATGATAGTATGCTATCTGGTTGCTCCTTACCTTAACGTGTACACTGATTGTCTCTCTGTTACATGTTGGTAAAGCCCTTAGGATGTGTACTTGACTACCTGGACTATGATGCGGATAATACTAGTGGGGACATGGTAGTCCATAAGTACATCCTTCAAAGTCCCTAGTCATGGGTGTATCGAGACGGGGCATCGATATACCAGAGTAGACTAGCGTATACCTTCTCGGCCCATACAGATGGGCGATGGATGATCCCATATCCATTGGTGTTTGACATCAGAGATGATATACGGGTGCTCAGTGGAGACTGGGTATACTGGACGGACTCGCCGAGAACTCCCAGATGGTATTATACCTCACGTCAGATGGCAGTTCTCTGGTGACACTGGTACAAAGTAGTCTGTTGACCCGAGATCGTCATAGAGTCTTGTGAGATTTGTAGGGTTCCTAGGCACGCTAATGAGGTCTCACAAGGCATCAACCATGCCAATTTCAAATATTACAAGTGCCGAGAAACCCTAGAGTAGATCGTTGACTAGAATTTTAGGCGAAACTAGAAACTAGTTAACAACTTAACTAAGTGAACGGAAAATACAACCTTTGTAGATCCGAGACTCCACCTTCATAGCTCCGTGATGATGTCTCCTCGCTGTCCAAATCGAATCCATGACTCTAGCATCGGCTTCATCGGAGAAATGGGCGGGCTAGGTCGTCGACTTCGATGCCGAAGATGATCTACGTCGAGGCATCACAAGGTCAAGCTCCAACTTCACCAAGCCATGAAACTTGTGAAGAAAACACCCTATACTACTTGGCAAGTGGTAGAGGATGAAGAAATAGGAAGTGGGTTCACTTTAGAATTGGATTTCTCACTCTTTTACACTAGTTTCCATTGATGGAGGCAAGCTTCTTCATCTTGAAGAAGAAGAAGAAAATAATATGATAAGTATTAAAAGAATTGACTTCAAAAGGAAATCCCATTCATTCTTATCATAATAGCAACCATAGTTAGGTGTAGAGAATAAACTAAGGTTAGGTTTAATGGTTAGGTTAAGGCTAAGAGACAAAATGGTCACTTAGTCAAAGCTTCATGAAGCTTCAACAACAAACAAAGAAAGCCACCATTTTCTCTTTTATCTTTTGCCAAAATAAATAAATAAATAAATAAATAGATAAGAAAATGAAAACCCTAACCATTACATAACCATGGTTTAATCTTTACACAAACCCAAGTGAGCATGTATCATCAAACATGACACAAACAAGTGCACAAAAGTATATCACATATACAACTTGTGAACTTGAAGTGAGAAAATCCATTTAAAATGAACCAATAATATTTAATGCAAAGTAATATATCAAATATATAATTATACATTAAATCATTAAATCAACACTTGATTCAATGATCCGGTCATGTCGCACATAACCGACTAGTATACAATGTATCGACTTATCGAATCAATCTTCGATTCGATAACTAGGTTATATCGCATACAACCAATCGAAACATTCATCGCGAGAATGAAATACGGTATCACATACACGCAATATTCTCGGTCCCGCACATATCTCATATGCGCTCCTATTTCATTTCGCTTGAGCCAGGAAACCTCTGTGTAGGACTCTAAAGACTCGTCAATACGCCGGCAGCAGGTGATGATCATATCAAACACCCACAAGCCGCAAGCGGTCTTCTAAACGTAACGGCCACCCGGGTATTGAGCGATCAGAAGATCGACGAGCAAGCCCGCTCACACTCCTGTGAATCCTACCAGTAACACTTACCGTACAGTCCGGTCTGTTCGTCTGATATGTCGCATATCTCGCCTAGGGGTGGTAAACGTCAGACCCCAGTAGCTCGATAAGTCGTCTCGATATGAGGTCTATAACAGTTCGAGAAACTACTGGTAACACTTACCAGTAAATCTCAGCAACCCTGGCCAGGGATTTCCGGTTATAGCTAATCGAACACAGCGCAACATCAACTCCCTATACCGGGAGAGACGAATCCCCTCCTATCGCTCATTGCCTCCATGTGATTCGGGACTGTACCCAAAAGCCACCGTTTTGCACGCCCTCTTGGACGTGGTAAGGTGGAAATCAAAGCACAGTGGGAATCACACAAGACTCTATGACGATCTCGGGTCTACAGACTAACCTGTACCAGTGTCACCAGAGAACTGCCATCTGACGTGAGGTATAATACCATCTGGGAGTTCTCGGCGAGTCTGTCCAGTGTACCCAGTCTCCACTGAGCACCCGTATATCATCTCTGATGTCAAACACCAATGGATATGGGATCATCCATCGCCCATCTGTATGGGTCGAGAAGGTATACGCTAGTCTACTCTGGTATATCGATGCCCCGTCTCGATACACCCATAACTAGGGACCTTGAAGGATGTACTTATGGACTACCATGTCTCTACTAGTATGATCCGCATCATAGTCCAGGTAGTCAAGTACACATCCTAAGGGCTTTACCAACATGTAACAGAGAGACATCGAGTATACACGTTAAGGTAAAGAGTAACCAGATAGCATACTATCATGTCGAGTAAGAAAGTCCTCCCTATATATGTCCCAGCATCCACTACAATATACATCCTATGTACAGTAATGGCCTCTAGGGCATACATATAACTAACAATTCCCACTGTGCTTTGATTTCCACCTTACCACGTCCAAGAGGGCGTGCAAAACGGTGGTTTTTGGGTACAGTCCCGAATCACATGGAGGCAATGAGCGATAGGAGGGGATTCGTCTCTCCCGGTATAGGGAGTTGATGTTGCGCTGTGTTCGATTGGCTATAACCGGAAATCCCTGGCCAGGGTTGCTGAGATTTACTGGTAAGTGTTATCAGTAGTTTCTTGAACTGTTATAGACCTCATATCGACACGACTTATCGAGCTACTGGGGTCTGACGTTTACCACCCCTAGGCGAGATATGCGACATATCAGACGAACAGACCGGACTGTACGGTAAGTGTTGCTGGTTGGATTCACAGGAGTGTGAGTGGGCTTGCTCGTCGATCTTCTGATCGCTCAATACCCGGGTGGCCGTTACGTTTAGCAGACCGCTTGCGGCTTGTGGGTGTTTGATATGATCATCACCTACTGCCGGCGTATTTACGAGTCTTTAGAGTCCTACACAGAGGTTTCCTGGCTCAAGCGAAACGAAATAGGAGCGCATATGAGATATGTACGGGACCGAGAATAATGCGTGTATGTGAGACCGTTTTCTATTCTCGCGATGAATGCATCGATTGGTTGTATGCGATATAACCTAGTTATCGAATCAATGATTGATTCGATAAGTCGATACATTGGATATTAGTCGGTCATATGCGCTATGACCGGATCATTAAATCAAGTGTTGATTTAATGATTTAATGTATAATTATATATTTGATATATTACTTTGAATTAACTAGTATTGGTTCACTTAAGATGGATTTTCTCACTTGATTTGCACATTGTATATATGATATAGTTTTGTGCACTAGATTGTATCATGTTTGATGATACATGCAAGTTTGGGTGTATGTTTAGTTTAAACCATGTTTAAGTGAATGGTTAGGGATTTGTTATCTTTTCTTAAATATTTATTTTATTTATTTAATTTTGGGCAAGAAAAGAAATGGTTGCTTCTTTTGTTTGTTTCCTTGAAGCTTTAAGAAGCTTTGACCATTCTTGTTTCTTTCCTAAACCTAACCATTCACCTAACCCTAGTTTATTCTCTATACTAAACCATGGTTGCTAAAATGATAAGAATGACTTTATTTTCTTTTTTAAAATGAATTCTTATCATATTCTTTTTCTTCTTCTTCTTCTTTAAGAAGAAGAAACCATTCTAGCTTCAATGGTGCCTTGAGAAAAAGAGTGAGAAATCCAATTCTAAAGTGAACCCACTTCCTATTTCTTCATCCTCTACCACTTGCCATGTAGTATAGGTTGTTTTCTTCACAAGTTTCATGACTTGGTGAAGTTGGAGCTTGATCTTGAGTTGCCTCGACGTAGATCATCTTCGGCATCGAAGTCGACGACCTAGCCCGATCTTTTCTCCGATGAAACCACCGCGAGAGTCTAGGATTCCGATGGTTGTGGCGGAGGGACGTCATCACGGAGCCAAGGAAGTGGAGGACCGGATCTACAAAGGTTGTAGTCGCTTTCCTTTTAGTTAAAGTTATTAACTTGCTATAGTATCGCCTATCTTCTAGTTTAGGATCTTGTTTAGGGTCACTTGGCACATAGGAAAAATTTGAATTGGCAATGTTTGATCACTTGTCGAACCTCATGGGTGTGCCTAGGAACCCTACACCAATTTCGGGTCGTGACACCAAGGGTTAGCAAGACTAATAGATCCCTAATCCTCTTCTATATCCTCTAGGTTACTTTGATTAGCACTCATAGCAACCTAGTTACCTCAAGTGAGAGGTTAAAGCTTGGAGAAGTAGCTCTCGGGTGGATCATCTATCACATCGAGGGGGCCGACGAGGAGGTGATCAACGAGAACAAGAAGGACTTGATTCATTTGGTATAATCATTTATCATAGTAGCTAATCACTTCTATATAGTTGTTAGTTAGGGTTTAGCAAAGATCCGTAAAGTTAGTCGATGTTAGTTTAAACAAAATGATTGTTTTTCCTATTCCGCCTCCCCGCATCATGTGGGGTGTCTAACGTCGACTTACACTTTATGTTATTCTATCTCTTTAGGTATTAATATTTTGATACGAATACGGGTATGTATATAAAGTTGAGTGTATTCCGTATTTATACGGAAAACATTCTAGAAGATGGACACCTCATTTTAGTTTATCGATTTATTAATTTAAATGGAAATGAGGTGTAAAGGTAGTGAGGTGCGATTAGTGAGAACCATGCTTGAATAGTGTTGACAAATGAATTATTAATTCATTTGTGCAAACTATTCAAGTATGGTTGCTATATGTTTATTGGAAAATATGTTTTATAAAACCATGCTTCATATCATACTCTCATTTTTGGGGGATGATGGATGAACACTTGGTTTTTGGTTAATTGAAAATCTTTCTCACATTTTGGTTATCTCTCCTCACTAGCCTTTCTTATGCTTCTCCTCCTTCTTCTTGATCTTCCACACTACCATCTCATGGGTTGAGAATTAAGGGTGGAAGAGTGATAGATATACACTAAGAACAACTCATTACATCCCTAAAAACTCTAGATTAGCAATCTAGAGTCTATAGTTTCTCCACTAGATTTTTAGTGTGGAGCTAGAGCCATGAACCACGTCTCTCGGATGGATCATCTTAGATGGAGGAAGTCCGGCGGTCACGCTCGATCAAGGAGACCTCAAGGAGCTAAGTAAGAGGGTAGAAGACTGAAGGACATAGATCTTTTCTTAAAACAACTCTATCACGGTAGATAACATTTTTGTAGCTTGCTAGTTTCTTGTTTGGTTTCGATTCTAGGAAGTTGTTTCTAGCTCCAAGTTTTTAAACCCCAAAATTTTTCGTTCCTCAACGGCCGAGGTCGATGGCCAGGGAGAAAGGAACCCCAACATGGTATCAGAGCCACCCAAACATTAGAAACCAGTAGTAGACGATGCTTTAATTTCAAGACCGAAAAATTCCGATTTCAAAACCCACTCTTTGTTCTGAAATATTTTTTGTCTTAAAAATTTTTTTAAACAAGTGAAGAAACTTAGTCTTGACATGTATGTGACACACAATGAAAACAAGGGCATTCCATCAAAACTTGGCCGGCCAAAACCCAAATATTCCTGATTCTGCCTTTTTACTATTCACTTCTGGGCCCCGTTTTCATCCAGTGTCTTAGGTTTTGTAAATTGATGTTTTTGGTCTTATTTGTTTTCCCCAGATTTCACTTAGTGTTGTCTTTGCTTTGGGGGAAACTTTGAAAGTTTCAAAAGTTGAAATTTTGCATCGTTGATATCTGTGATGTGGTGTATGCATTTTTCAAACGTCGTCTATTTGCTATATTGTTAGTGATATATGCCCTAGAAGCCATTATTGTATCGTACTGGATTGTATATTATATTTTAGAAGCTTGGGATATTCACAAATATAATAACAGTCTTGCTCAAAATGGTAGTATGCTACTTGGTTTGTTTCTATCTCAATATGTGCATATGTTTCTTTTAGCATATCGCTTATACATATTGGTAGAGCCCTTAGGATCTTTGCTTGACTACCAGTGTTGTGATAGCAGTCACACTAGTGAGGGATAGATAGTCTATAAGCACATCCTTATACAGGTCCCTAGTCATAGGATTATCGAGACGGGGCATCGATACTCCGGAGTAGACTAGTGTATACTCTTCTCATCCCAACAGGGAAGATGGTCTGTCCCACAGCCATTGGTACGTCGTACCGGAGATTGTATACAGGTGCTCATTGGGTTATGAGTTACACTGGATGGACATGATGGGAACTGCTGGTTGGTATTATACCTATCGTCAGGTAGCAGTTCCCGGGTGGCATAAGTACAGGTTAGTCCATTGACTTGACATCACTATTCGCCTCGAGTGTGTTCCCACTGTACTTAGAATACTATCCTACCATGGCTCAAAGGAGTCATGCAAACATGTAGTAGTTGGGTCCACTCTTCAAGCACTTGGAGGCAGTAGTGGTTAGATAGGATTCGTCTTTCCCGGTATTGGGGGTTGATATCGCGCTGTGTTCGGAAAGCTATTACACAAAGTCCCTAGACAGGTCAAGCGAGATTTAGTGGTAGGTACTCCAGTAGTTTCTCATGGTGTATTGGGCTCTAACCCGACATGACTTATTGTGCTATTAGGGGTCTGACGTTTACCATCCCCCTAGGCCCAATATACGAGTATCTTAGACGAGCAAACCGGACTGTACAGAGATTGTCACAAATAGGCTCAGTAGGAGTTCGGATGAGTTTACTCATCGGCCTTCTTATCGACAGATACCTGGGTAGCCGTTATGTGCAGCTAGTACTGCTGACGGACTTGTGGTTAAACCCACTGCCAGCGTAGTGTTGATTCTTTAGAGTCCCACACAGAGGGTTTCCCTACTTCGTGCAAAATGATGTAAAGGCCGTATAGTTTTACGGCAGGGTTCCGATCACATACGTGTACTGGCTACACGGATGTTGTTCGGACGGATAATACTAGTGGGCTTTGGTTTAAGCCGGATCCTAGTATTATATTATTGGATTATTATTATCTCATTGTATTCGTATTTTTCGGAATACGAATATGGGTATGTGTATACGGTGAGGGCATTTTTGTAATTTCATAAGAGATACTTCTAGAAGGGGACACCTCATTATTTGGTTTATCTATTTTGAGTAATAAATTAATGAGGTGAAAATTGGAGACATCCATGGGTGAAGCATGGCTCTTTGTATTTGTTTATTAGTTTGGACTCACTATTCAAGCATGGTTGATATTTTTTATTGGAAAATATTGCATGCTTGAATGACTGAAGTGTGAGAGCCATTCTTCACTAGCCATAACCTTTGCTCATTTGTTCACTCTGTTTCTCTCTCCATACTTTCCTCTCCTTCTTTCTTAAGACCCTAACCCTCACATGAGTTGTGAACCCTAGGGTCTCATGAGATAAAATACTCCATTAGATACTCTACATCTTCTAGGCTACCTAGCTTAGTGAACAAGGTACCCTAGTTACCTCGGTTTAGAGGTTGGAGCTTGAGGTGTAGACTCTCAGGTGGATCATCTTCGACACGAGGAGGCCGACGATCAAGCGCGATCCGGATCTTTAAGGAGCTCAAGGAGAGGAGGAGAAGAAGACCCGAAGGACAAGGTTCTTGGAGGTATAAAACTCGGCAGTTAAACCTCCAAGTAGATTTAGCTAGTTAAGGTTTCTGTTAAGATCCTAGAGTTTAGTCGGTGTTGCGAAGTAAGAAAAATCGTTTTTTTATAAATTCCGCCTCCCCACGAACCCGCGGGGTGCGCGACATCGACTTACAGTGGTATCAGAGCCTACTTAAACCTTAACTAACAGTTTAGACGATGTATAAAGTTTCGAAGACGAAACGACTCCGAAACGATAAAACTTAAATCCAAGTTTCTGTCGAATTTAAAAAGTCTTCTAGAGATTTTCTAAATAAGTGCAGAAGGCTACTCATGATGTAACTAGAACACCATAGAAAAACGAGACTAAGGGTCAAAATTTTAGCCGGCCAAATGTTCTTTTTTCCTGCCGGGCCGGTCCCATTGAAGTATTGGGTCTTAGTTTTTTGATGGTGTTCTATACTCTTGGATTTAGGTTTTTAGGTGTTGTTTGATTTTTCCCAGATTTCATATTATGTTATCTTTGTGTTGGGACATTTTGGAGCGTTTCGAAGTCGTAATTTTAACATCGTTTATTCGTTTCAGTTTGTATATGTGTTATGAAACGTCGACTAATTGCTATATGTAGATTAGTAGGGGTTGCACGAATATACTATTTTGTGATTGTGGTTTGTATATATGAAGTATTGGATCATCGTGGATGAATAGCCGGGGGATGTGAGAAGAGTGTTTTCTTTTCTTTCATTCATGTAAATTTGTAAATTGATGTAATATTATTTTTGCGGGGCACATCCGGGTTGAGTTTGTATCCACCGTTGTATTATTTCATTTACTTTTTCTTGCACCTAGGATAGACCCACGGTGTGGTGCACAAACTACCGAGTTTTTGAAGTGCCGAGTGGCCTACTCATTTTATTGTGGGAGGTTGCTTCACTTCGAGAATTTGGCGGGTAGTTTGCCGCACCCGTAGGGGTCTAGGGTGGGGTTTAGCTATTTATCATGACCATGGAATCCATCTTTTGTTCTAGGCTAAAACGAAACACGGAATTCCTGGTATATCCAATATATTCATCTGTGATCTGGAATGCCTATTATTGCGTAAGACAAAAGGCTATATATATATATATATATATATATATGTATGTATGTATGTATATAAACATTGCTTATGTTTTGCACCCGCGCTAGTCCAGCCCCCGCTCTGCCGTTAGTTAAGTAACTTAAAGGTACATGACGGGGCCCCGTGGCAAATGCGGATAGCATAGGCGTACGTTCTATTTTCGTTTCTTTCTGCAGTGATAGGGTTAAATGATGGGACTGCATTAACATTGATTAATGCAAGGAAATCAAACCAAAGTTTAAATCGTTGGAACAATTTCAAAACCGTTTTCTTGAAAAACAACTTTTAAATACGGGGCCTAAACTACTTCTTTTAAAAGCTATCATGGTTCCTTCGACTTTATCAAGTTCATTACGTTCACGGTTTCGCCAAAACCATTCGTAGCCCTTCGTCATTTCAGATGGGTATTCAGTAGTATTCAAGCTATGTATTTTGACCTTCGCCAAGGCATAGTGATTGGTAGTTGCTGGGTATTCATCTGTAGCATAGATAGATACGTTGATTTGGGATAGTCATACAGCTATTTTGGCCTTCGTCAAGGGTTTGTACGGGTGGGTTCAAATTAACCTAGATAATGATGGGTAGAACTTGATTGCGTCTTATGATATGTTGGCCTTCGTCAAGGTCATAAGCGCCTGGGGCAAAAATCCACATCGGGAGTTTCTAAGGAAAATGAAACTTGCTAGTGTTGCATACCATTTGGAGTGTGATGATTTTGGTAGGATTCCTTCAAGGTTGTCACATGATGATATTTGAATTCCGATCCAACTGTGAGTATCCGCTACTCTTCGGGAGATTTTTTACTAAACAATGAATGCTATAAACCAAATAGGTGCCTAGAACGGTGTTAGCGGGGCTACGGCTCCAGGGAAAAGAGGTTATGTAATTAAGGAATTTCGCGAAAGCATTGGAAAACCTCCCTCAAAGTACCAACAATAGCATGGCCGAAAGGTTAAGCAAGATTTGTAGGGTGAGATTAATCCTGAATAATTCTTCTTTTATGATTTGAAGGTGGATTTGAGGAACAGTGGGAGCCATCCTGTTTAGATAAACTAATAACCAATCTAAACTTATAAGAGCATCATGCTAAGTGCTTCTTCTCTTTCTCCTAATTGCAGCGACCAAAATGACCGGATTTAAGTTACTGCTAGATAATAATAAATTGACTGGGCCAAACTATAACGATTGGCTAAGGAATGTACAGATGGCCATTACCTATGACAAGCTGGGCTACCTCCTTACTACCAAAGTCCCCGCCGTGCCAGGTCCAGATTCCACCATCGCGGATGTTGAAATCCGCAAGACATGGGAAAAAGACAGTGCAAGAGCTAAGTGCCTTGTGTTAGCCTAAATGGATTATGAACACCAGAGGCGGCACGAGAAGATGGACTTAGTTTCCATCTTCCTCCATACTAAGGATTTATATGGAGAGCAATCTCGTATCGCAAGATATGAAACCTCGAAGAAATTGTTTCAGGCGAGGTTGGCTGTTAGGGCATCTGTAGGGGACCACGTCCTTATGATGATTAGCTATATTGAAGAGCTCACGGACCTTGGGACCATGTTGGAGAACAAATTGTAGGGTTGTATAGCAAGGCAGCAAGGTTTCGGGTGGCATCGTCCATGCCAAATTAAAATTTTGTCGTTCTAAAGAACCCTAACCCTAGGTTCTTAACTAAAGAATCATACGGAATCGATAAAGAAACCAACTTTACTTCTATGTGTTTAGGAATTACAACCTTTGTAGTCCGTTCCTTCGCTTCATAAGCTCAAAGTTGTGGTCCCTTCGCTGCGATAATCAAGCTCCCGGACTCTTGAGAGGCTCCATGAAGGGAATGATGCATCCTTGCTTGAACACTATCCAAGATGATCTACTTTGAGGAGTCACAAACCCAAGCTATCTCTTCACTAATTAGGGATTAGTGAAGCTAACACACTAATCTATATGGCTAGTATAGAAGAGGATGATGAAGTAGGAATTTTGCTCTCTTTAGTTTTCTTTTTCTCACAATCTTTCATCACAAAATCAAAAGCTAGAAAGCTTTTTCAATGAGGAAGAACAAGATGAAGCAAGTGATGAATGAATTATTGATGAGGTTAGAAATGCAACCATGGGTTAAGAATGTCATGCTTAACCCTTGTAGAGACTAAACCATAGGCTAGGGTTAAAATTAGGTTAACAAATATCTTAAGAGAAAACTAAAGAGGTGGACTTAGTCAAGCTTCTACAATCTTCTTCCAAAATATCAACCATGACAAAATCCACAATTTTGAATTTCCTTAATAATAAATATAAACCCTAATCTAACCCTGGCATGGTATAAGTCTCCCACATCCATGTTGCATGTGTAACCAAACATGTCACAATTATATATCACATATATAATTTTGTGAACAAAAGAAAATAATACAATTAACATATATCACATATATATCAATGTATTATCAAGTGAGAAAAAGTAATTCTTAAGTGAGCTAATATTAGTTAATGTAATTTAATATATCAAATATATATAATTCTATATTAAATTATTAAATCAACACTTGATTTAATAATCCGGCTATATTACATATAACCGACTAATATAATCTGTATCATTTTATCGAATCAACACTTGATCCGATAACTCGGCTATATCACATATAATCGGCCGATATCATATATCGCGAGAATAGAATACGATATCACAAATCGTATTAATCTCGGTCCCGCACATATCACATATGTGCTCCTACTCCGTTTTGCTTGAGCAAGGAAACCTCTGTGTAGGACTCTAAAGACTCGTCAATACGCTGGCAGTTGGTGATGATCATATCAAACACCCACAAGCGGTAAGCTAAACGTAATAGCCACCCGGGTATTGATGGATCAGAAGATCAACAAGTAAACCTGCACACACTCCTGTGAATCCAATCAGTAACACTACCGTACAGTCCGGTCTCATTGTCTGATATGTCGCATATCCAGTCTATGGGAGGTAAACGTCAGACCCCAGTAACCGATAAGTCGTGTCGATGTGAGGCTCATAACGGGTCGAGAAACAACTGATAACTCTTACCAGTAGATCTCCATATCAGCCCTGGCCAAGGACTTCCAGTTATTGCCAATCGAACACAGCGCAACATAAACCCCCAATACGAGGAAAGACGAAACCCCTCCTATCGCTCATTGCGTCCATGTGATTCGGGACTGTACCCAAAAGCCACCGTTTTGCATGTTCTCATGAACGTGGTAAGGTGGAAATCAAAGCACGGTGGGAATCACACAAGACTCTATGACGATCTCGGGTCTACAGACTAACCTGTACCAGTGTCACCAGAGAACTGCTATCTGACGATAGGTATAATACCAACTAGCAGTTCTCGGCGAGTCCGTTCAGTGTACCCAGTCTCCACTGAGAACCCGTACACCATCTTTGATGTCAAACACCAATGGATGTGGGATCATCTATCGCCCATCGTATGGGTCAAGATGCGTATATGCTAGTCTACTCTGGAGTATCGATGCCCTGTATCGATGCACCCTCGACTAGGAACAATTATAGGATGTACTCGTGGACAACCCTGGCCCCACTAGTATGATCTCCATCATACTAGTATCTCATAAGGGCTTTATCAACATGTGTGAGGAAGACAGTAAAACAATACAAGTCAACATGTTAAGACAAAGAGCAACCAGATAGCATACTATGATATCGAGCAAGAAAGTCCTCTCTATATATATCCAAGAATCCACTATAATATACATCATATATACAATAATGGCCTCTAGGGCATATACATAACTAACAATCTCCCACTTGCACTAAGGCCAGCTATTGTAGTATCTCATACCCAACATCCCGAAGAGTCTTTCAAATTGTATCTGGAGTATGTCCTTCGTGAGTGGATCCGTAGTGTTGTTCTTCATTTCAACTCTCCTGACCTTGATCTCCCGGCGATAAACTATCTTTCGGATCAGGTGATACCGCCTCAGAATATGTCTCGATCTCTGATGGGACCTGGGTTCCTTGGACAAAGCCACAGCTCCATTGTTATCACAATACAAAGGTATTGGATGCTCAATGGATGGAACCACTCCAAGTTCAGTTATGAACTTCTTCATCCAGACAGCCTCTTCGGCAGCATCGTTGGCAGCGATGTATTCAGCCTCCATCATCGAGTCTGTCACGGTATCCTTTTTGGAACTCTTCCAACACTTCGCCCCTCCATTGAGGGTAAAGACAAATCCCGAGTGCGACTTAGAGTCGTCCTTATCACTTTGGAAGCTCGAATCTGTAAAGGACTCCACCTAGAGTTCTCCGTTACCATACACCAAGAACATCTCTTTAGTCCTTCTCAAGTACTTGAGAATGTTCTTCACAGCTGTCCAGTGACTCTCTCCAGGATCTGCTTGATACCTACTCACTACACTCAGTGAGTATGCTACATCGGGTCTTATACATAGCATCGCGTACATGATAGAGCCTACTGCCCAAGCATAGGGTATCCCTTGCATGCGAGCTCTCTCTAAATCAGTCTTAAGAGACATCTCTTTGGAGAGAGTGAGTCCAGAGATCGTGGGTAAATTCCCATGCTTGGATTCTTCCATACTAAACCACTTTAGTATGGTGTCAATGTACCTGGATTGGGACAATCCCAGTATCCGTTTAGATCTATCTCTATAGATATTAATCCCCAAAATGCAGGAGGCATCACCTAGATCTTTCATTGAGAATCTTTGTGATAAGAAGAGTTTGACCGAGTGCAGCATAGGAACATCATTTCCTATCAAGAGTATGCCATCCACGTATAATACGAGGAAGACAACCTTACTCTCTGCTACCTTCTTGTATATACAAGGTTCATCTACATTTTTGATGAAGTCAAACTCTTTTACTACTAAATCAAAACAGATGTTCCAACTCCGCGATGCCTGCTTTAACCCGTAAATGGATTTAAGCAGCTTGCACACTTTTCCGCTGCTCCCACTATCTACGAAGCCCTCTGGCTGAGTCATGTACACGCACTCTTCTAAATCACCATTTAGAAAGGCGGTCTTAACATCCATTTGCCAGATTTCGTAGTCATGGTATGCAACAATGGAAAGTAAGATACGGATGGACTTAAGCATAGCCACTGGAGAAAAGGTTTCATCATAATCCACACCTGGTCGTTGATGAAAACCCTTTGCAACAAGTCTAGCTTTGAAAGTCTCGACTTTTCCATCTACACCAAGTTTCTTCTTAAAGATCCATTTGCTCCCAATGGGTTTTACCCCTTCAGGAGCAACTTCCAAAGTCCATAATTTTTTAGTGTACATGAATTCCATCTCAGATCGCATTGCATCCAGCCATTTCACAGAGTCCCCACTCATGATTGTAAGTCGATGTGCAACACCCCACGAGTTGCGGGGAGGCGGAAATATGAAAAACGATCTTGTTCTATGAGCATACATCGAATAACCGAAGATCTTTGCTAAACGATAATTAACAACTACCATAGAAGTTCTTAGCTACTATGTAAAGAGATTATACCTAGTGATACGTGTCCTTCGTCTTTACGATCTCTACGTCCTCCTTGGCCTCCTCTAAGTGATAGATGATCCACCCGAGAACCCTAATCCAAGCTTCACCTCAAAACTTGAGGTAACTAAGTTTCTCTAGTGCTAATCAAAGGAACTTAGATCATATAGAGTTAGATTATGGGATGTTTAGTCTTTTCTAATCCTTGTTCTCAACACATGAGTGGTAGGATCAGAGCTTGAAGAAAGAGTGAGCTTAAAGAGAGAGAAGGTGAACTAGAATAATGAAAATGAAATTGTTTCTCACTAGATATATGAAGCATAATGAATAAATCAATAAATGAATAAAAAGAGATTATTCATCATGCTACATAAATGTATTATGAGTGATTCACTATGTGAGTCATTAAGCATTTAATAATGCATTAATGACATAATGAATCACACATTATGAGTCATAATATCATTTAATGACAATGCTACCTAAACCCCTCAAGTCACCATGCTTCTAGAAGCTTCCCGGAAATTACGAGAACACCCCTTCCATCCGTGAAAACATGGAAAAACTTTAGACTGTACAAATCCAATAACCTGATACTAGAATCTGGCTTAAACCAAAGCCGTCTAGTAAAAACTGTCCGAATGTCGTACGTGCGTTTAAACACGTATTCGTCCGAACCCTTTTCGTAAAACCGTACGACCTCTATATCGTTTCGCCGGGAGTTGGAAAAACTCTGTGTAGGACTCTAAAGACTCGACTACTACGCTGGCACTAGCTGTACGTCTAGTCTGTCCGTGACAATATCCGTGACAATATCCATGCAGTCCGGTCTGTTCGTCTAAGAGTATCGCATGTATGGTCTAGGGAGGTGGTAAACGTCAGACCCCTAATAACCGTACAAGTCGTGTCGACATAGCTTAATTACCATCCGAGAATCTACTAATCAGTCTATCAGTAATTCTCAATCAGCCCTGGCCAGGGACTTATGGTAATGACCAACCGATCACCGTGCGATATCAACTCCCTATACCGGGAGAGACGAATCCCTAACAGTCACTCACTGCCTCCACGTGGCTGGGGACTGTGCCCAACTAAAACCTGTTTGCACGACTTCTTTGAACCGTGGTAGGGTAGTAATCAAAGCACAGTGGGAACTCACACGAGACAAATGACGACTTTAAGTCAACGGACTATCTGCACACATGTCACCTGAGAACTGCAATCTGACGTTAGGTATAAATACCATCCAGTCAGTTCTCGACGAGTCATGTCCGGTGTACTCACACCCAGTGAGCATCTGTATACAATCTTAGGTGCACTCCACCAATAGCAATGGGACCAATCCATCGCCCATCCTCAGGGTCTAGATATGTATACACTAGTCTACTCCGGAGTATCGATGCCCAGTCTCGATACTCTTGCGACCAGGGACATCTAAGGATGTGCCTATTGACTATCCAGCTCCCACAAGTATGACTGCCATCACAACGCCGGTAGTCAGGAAAAACACCCTATGGGCTTTATCAACATGTATATATATATGAATACTACGCAAAATATATCATATGTTAAGATAAAGACAAACCAAATAAAGTAATATCATATTAAGCAAGACTGTCATGTACATACATATCCCCGGCATCCTATACAATGAAGGCCTCTAGGGCATATATATCCAACAATCTCCCACTTGCACTAAGGCCTATAATTGGCGCAATGAGTACCCACTGTGTGCACTAGATCCAGTTGTTGGCGTACCGCATGCCCAATATCTCAAACAGCCTCTCGAACTGGACTTGAGGGATGGCCTTGGTGAATGGATCTGCCGTGTTGTCTTTTGTGTCCACTCTCCGTAGCTCGATCTCTCGACGATCAACGATCTCCCTGATCAGGTGAAAACGCCTTAAGATATGCCTGGATTTCTGATGGGACCTCGGTTCTTTCGCTAATGCTACAGCCCCATTGTTATCACAATACAAAGGTATTGGATTGGCAATGGACGTAACCACCTGAAGTTCAGAGATGAACTTCCTCATACAGACAGCCTCTTTTGCGGCTTCACTAGCAGCTATATACTCAGCCTCCATAGTTGAGTCTGCGACGGTATCCTGTTTGGAACTCTTCCAACATACCGCCCCTCCATTGAGGGTAAACACAAAACCCGAAATGGATTTAGAATCATATTTGTCACTTTGGAAGCTGGAGTCGGTAAAAGCCTCTACCTGGAGGTCCCCATTACCGTAAATCAAGAACATCTCCTTAGTCCTTCTCAGGTACTTGAGAATGTTCTTTACTGCTATCCAATGCTTCTCACCTGGGTCAGACTGATACCTGCTTACCACACCAAGTGCGTAAGCCACATCTGGTCTTGTACATAACATCGCATACATTATAGATCCTACTGCCGAAGCATAGGGTATAATGCCCATGCGAGCCCTCTCTTCATCAGTCTTTGGGGACATCTCTTTTGAGAGGGTGATCCCGTGACAAGCGGGCATATTACCGCGCTTGGAATCTTCCATACTAAATCTCTTTAGTATAGTGTCAATATACCTGGACTGTAAAAGTCCCAACATTCTATTAGATCTATCACGATAGATCTTAATGCCTAAAATGTAGGTTGCATCACCCAAGTCTTTCATGGAGAATTTCTGTGACAAGAAGAGTTTTACTGATTGTAGCATAAGGATATCATTCCCTATCAGTAGTATGTCGTCGACGTACAAAACGAGGAAGACTACTGCTCCTTCTACAATCTTCCTATAAATACATGGTTCATCTACATTTTTTATAAAGCCAAATTCTTTGACTGTCTCATCAAAGCAGATGTTCCAACTTCGCGATGCTTGCTTTAATCCATATATGGATTTAAGCAACCTGCACACTCTTCCGCTGCTCCCACTGTCTAAGAAACCTTCTGGTTGATCCATGTAAACACTCTCTTCTAAATGTCCATTTAGAAAAGCTGTTTTTACATCCATTTGCCAGATTTCATAGTCATGGAAGGCAGCAATGGCAAGCAGGATCCGAATGGATTTAAGCATAGCTACAGGTGAAAAGGTTTCATCATAGTCCAATCCTGGTCTTTGACGAAAACCTTTTGCAACGAGTCTAGCTTTGTAGGTTTCCACTTGTCCAAGTGCACCAATCTTCTTTTTGAAGATCCATTTGCATCCAACTGGTTTCACCCCAGGAGGAGCAACTTCTAAAGTCCATACTTTATTGTGTACATGGATTCCATTTCGGATCTCATAGCATCCAGCCACTTCACCGAGTCAATACTCGTGATAACCTGCTTAAAACTAGTAGGCTCATCATCATCGATGATGCAATCCTCTCGATCCCCATCTAGAAGAAAACCATAGTATCTCTCAGGAGGATGAGAAAGCCTACTAGATCTACAGAGTGGCGTTGGTTCGTCATGTTCTATTGAAATCTGAGGTTCTACTAAGTCCTCGGTAGCAGTTTGAGGTTCTGGAATTTCTTCCAGCTCTACCGCGCTCCCACTAATTTCTTTTGCAAGAAATTCGCTTTCTAAGAAGACAATGTGGTGAGCGAAAAACACTTTTTTTTCTTCAGTGTGGTAGACCATGTACCCCCTTGAATGTTTGGGGTATCCTACAAACATGCACAAAACCGATCGTGCCTCGAGCTTGTCCGGACTATGCTTTTTAACATATGCCGGACACCCCAATATCTTGATATATTTGAGATATGGTCTCTTCCCGCTCCACATTTCATATGGAGTGGTAGGCACAGACTTAGTTGGAACTCTATTCAAAAAGTATGTTGCTGATTCTAGAGCAAATCCCCAGAAGGAAAGTGGCAACTCGGCACTACTCATCATTGAACACACCATATCTAATAGCATGTGATTCCTCCTTTCTGATACACCATTATGCTGAGGTGTATAAGGCGGAGTAAGCTGAGAGAGAATTCCATTCTCTTTTAAGCATTCAAGGAAACTGGTACTTAAGTATTCTCCACCTCGATCAGATCGAAGTGTCTTGATGCTTTTACCAGTTTGTTTCTCTACTTCATTTTTATACTCCTTAAACTTCTCAAAGGCCTCGGATTTATGTTTCATTAAGAACACATATCCATACCTAGAGAAGTCATCAGTAAAAGTGATGAAGTAGGAGTGACCGCTTCTCGCATGTGGAGACATCGGACCATATACATCACTGTGTAAAAGTCCCAAGAGTTCTGTGGCTCTTGCTCCGTGTCCGGTGAACGGAGATTTGGTCATTTTTCCTTTGATACATGATTGACAAGTTGCATATGATGAATATTCAAACGGATCTAGATATCCATCTTTATGTAACTTAGTCAACCTTGTTTCGTTTATATGTCCAAGTCTACAATGCCATAGGAAGGCTTGATTTGAATCTGGAGCCCTTTTTTTTTAAGTGTGTTTTGAATATTCAAAATTCGAGGTTGATTAAGTATGTATATGTCGTTTTCCAGTATGCCATACCCAATCAGTTCTTGATTTAGGAGAATGTTCATGACATTTCTTTCAAGCGCAAAATTATATCCTTCATTAGATAACAAAGATACTGATATAATATTACATAACGTACTGTGAATACAAAAACAGCTGTACAACACCAAAATGTGCCCACTAGTCAACCCTAGGTGATATTCCCCCTATTGCAATAGCATCTACATGCATTCCATTGCCCATCCGGAGAGTCATATCACCTGTCCCCAGTACTCTACTATTTCTCAGATCCTGCAATGAATTACAGATGTGAGAACCAGAACCGGTATCAAGTACCCATGATGTAGAGTTTACTGAAAGACAATTTTCGATTACGAACACACCTAAAGCAAAAGCAACAGCTTGCTTCTTGTCCTTGGCTTTGAAGGCAATACAGTCCTTCTTCCTGTGCCCTTGCTTGTGAAAATAAAAGCATTCATTTATATCTGCTTTCACCCTTCCTGCCTTGTTCGTTCCCTACACCTTCTTGACCCCTCCCTTCGGTTTGGTGGCTTTCATCTTCTTCTTCCCTTTAGCTTTCGCTTTAGATTTAGAAGAGGATGATTGGCCAAAATACAGAACGGGGGTCTTCTCCTTTTTCAAGGAGGTCTCTGCTACCCTCAACATGTTGAGGAGCGTTGGAAGATCAGCTTCCATTTCGTGCATGTTGAAGCTTAGCACGAACTGAGAGAAGGTGTGGGGAAGGGACTGCAAAATCAAGTCGATATACAAATCATTCTCTAGCACGCATCCCAGGTTTGCGAGTTCCTCAATGAGGCTGATCATTTTGAGGACGTGCTCTCCTACAGGCGATCTTGGAGCTAACCTCATGTGGAAGAGTTTCCTTGAGGTCTCGTACCTCGCGATACGGGAGTGCTCTCCATATAATTCCTTGACATGGAGAAAGATGGATATAATATCCATACTCTCGTGCTGTTTCTGGAGTTCATTGTTCATGGACGCCAGCACGATACACTTAGCTCGCTCATAATCTAGATCCCAGGTTTTGCGAACTTCCTTTGTCCACATCTGAAGAATCTTATCATGGGATAAGTGGAGGAACAACGGTGGTAACATATGCTACTTTGTCATAAGTCAGTGCAATGTTGACGTTCCTTAGCCAATCTTTATAGTTCTGCCCGGTTAGTATATGTAACATTTCAAAAAGATAAAATATTAATTTTGGGAATTTTTATAATTTAATATTATTTTATTGAATATTTTAATATGTTGGTATTATTAAATACAAATAAATGGGAAAAATTTTAGAAAATTATGGAAAATTCTAAAATAGGGTAAATTAGAGAATTATGCCATTTCTAAGTTTAATTGATTAGTAATATGCTAATTTAGTGTTAATCGCGATTAAAAATCGTTAATCGGCTTTTTAACAATTTTGTGCAAAACATGCACATATCTTTTCTACACTTGTGCATTTTCACCATGAGTTGTTTTGGGGTTACTATTTATGTGAGAAAGGATTTTGAGAGAATAAGAAAAGAAAAGGAAAAGAAAAGGGTTTTAGAATAAAGAATGAGGTTTGGTGAGAAAGAGAGGTATGGGCTTCTTTGACCAAGACTTAGCCATCTCCTTCATTTCCTTCACTCATCTCTCTCTCCCTCTTCAGCCATGCTGTTGTGGCTCCTCCCTCACTTCCCTCCCCTCTTCAAAGCCCTCTAAACACATCCTAAACAACTCCAAAACCCAATCTCCATTTCTTTAAATGTGTACACAAGCTCTTGATCTACACTTTGGACTAAAGAAGCAAGGATTTTGGCCACTAGGGGCAACTCAAGAAAATTCTTGAGTTGCCAAATGAGGTATTTACTGAACCCTTAGCTTAGTTTTAGCATTACTTTCACCCCCATGTTGTGATAGAACGGATATTGTTTGATATTGTGGATTTGAGGATAACCAAGTTAGGGTTTGAGGGAAACTTGTGTTGTATTGTGAAATTGAGCTCAGTTGAGCTTATATAAACACCCTAGTGCATGAATTGAGACCCTAACCTGAAGCTTAAACCTAGAATATGGATTTTAGAAACCGATATCGGAGAATTTGTGAAATCTGTGAAGGGTATATTGAATCTGCTATCACCCGAGACACCCTAAATTAAAATTGATTGGACAGTGACATGTGCAGGCACCCAGGAAGCTACCACCAAGACCCCAGCCCCTACTTCCTTTTCCCGGCCGCAAATTTAACCCATTTGGCCGCAATTTGCGGCCTGGACCCCACCAAATTGTCTCGTTTTTGT
Organism: Agapanthus africanus; assembly: GCA_030015575.1. NCBI lineage: Eukaryota > Viridiplantae > Streptophyta > Magnoliopsida > Asparagales > Amaryllidaceae > Agapanthus > Agapanthus africanus. The sequence goes on from CM057339.1 coordinate 569,676,504, forward strand.
TTTGGTGCCCCCTCACCAGTAGATTAGACCCCTGGCATATATAGATTTGTCTACTTTGACCTAGGGTGAAATCTGGAACATATTTCCTAAGTTGATGTTTTGGATTCGTGTTTCCGTATTCCGTATTTTTAAGTCTGAATTTGTGTCTTGTGTTTTACCTCGACTATTTGGCGTTTATACGACGATATAGAGGATTTATTGATGGTTTTGAAGGTGTGCCATAGGTTCTAACCTATAGGCCTCTTATCGTATCGTTTTGGGTTTCGTGTGCCGTTTTAGCATTGATTTGGTTTTAATGCGCATATACGACACTTTGATGTGTAGGTACCCCATGAAGACTACGGGACGACAAGCAAACGCGTGGTGACATCGAAAGATGGAGACGCAAGGTGAGTAGATTATATCTACTGGGGAAAGTCGGGTGGATGGCGTATAGCACCCCCGCAGTCCATAGTTGTGATATTATTTATATGATAGTTAGGTGTACTATGGACAGTGTAGGGTTAGAAGTAACTAGTGTAGTTCATAGTCGCAGACTCTAGAATAGATTTACACCTACACGCACACCCTTGCATATTCATTATACTTGCACTGTGTTGATGATATTGGATGACATTGGAGATGAGTCGATGATGTTGGGCCTTGTGCCGCGAGATCGGAGATTTGATGTGATTCGTATTTGGGATACAATACGCGATCTTTAGCGGGCCTTGGGACGTGTGTTTACACATGCATTTATATAGACGGTATCGATTGTACTAGACTTAGATCAGTACCCCAGATTATGTGATATGATGATAGTGATACCTGAGACGTGATGAGATAGTGTGATATTGACCCGTACCCAGCTATTGGGATGCCGTACGACGATTTACCGTACGAGCCTATATTGATGATAGATCCGCGCTCATGACTCGAGGATGTCTTACAATATACTGTATCGTACGCGATATTATTGAGGCGGGATCACCGACTAGTATATATATATATATATCGACTCAGATTTAGGTGGTTTCCATACCCCTCCTGATTGACCTGATACTTAGATCTGTAGTTTGCATAGTAGATTCTTCACTGTGGTGTTGATTATTTGATTTCCGCATATTCATGCTATTCGCATTGCTTGCATATGTTTATTGCTATATTACTATCATGCTGTTAGGACACCAGCACCATTATCGATGATGCGTATGTTCCACGTACACTATTGCCGGCTCACACACTTTATCATCGATAATTGCCATGCCACTACATTGCAGTACTGTTGCATCAGGACATGATTCTTGCATGGCATATTGTACACTTATACCTGTACACAATCATAGAGGATTTTGACTGATTAGGGATTTGGGAACCGCAAGATGTTTATATGCGCATACTATTATTCCATGCTGCAGGATATATTGGTACTTGCATTTCACTTATATTGTCACATGCATCTTGCTTTCTAATTTGCGCATTGAGATAAGTTGTTTCTATGATATTTCTGGTATTGAGAGAGGGCTGACCCGGACTGACGGATGCCCGATATATTGAGAGAGGGCTGACCCGGACTGACGGATGCCCGATATATTGAGAGAGGGCTCACCCGGACTGACGGATGCCCGATATATTGAGAGAGTGGGCTGACCCGGACTGACGGATGCCCGGTATGTGAGGATTTACGTGCCGATGCTAGGTACAGGTTTTCATGATGTTTTCGAGTGTCGATGCTAGGCACTCAGGTTCCATGCTTTTGGTTATATCCTCATATTTTCCATGCATATGCTTTATGACATTTACATGCATGATGCTTATTGTCATTGGGTGACGGGTGGACGGGTTCCACGTTTTTACAGACTTGATCACATACAGACTGGATTTACATTGATCATACTTCATTTGTATATATAACAGGGTATGAGGGCGCTGTTATATATACCCTTACACCAATATTAGTGGTATGGGACGCTAATATATTTGTATTGATACTTTATCATTTTTAGTTCATGCCGACATACCTTACATCTATGACATGTTATTACCTGAGTACTTGGTACTACATACATGCTTAGATGTTACGTTGCCACTTTATCATGCTTCAGACGTACTCTTGTGGTTTATATTACTGATTGTTGACCTAGGTTTATGTCTTGCATTCGGTTTCTGCTTGTAGATATTCTCTATTCACGAGTTGGCAACTCACCCCCGTTGGGCCACAGTTCTTGCAGGTTTTGCCGTACAAGTTTCATTACGGCATTTCTGGCACATTGCTTCCTTACGGGTGAATTGCATTTGGTAGGTGGTTTCTTTTGCATCAAGAACCACCATTGTACTTATATTATTCATTGTATCTAGAATTTCCATCAACCAAAACTTGTATATCGTTTCAGACTTAGACACTAGTGATGTATTATTCGGCCTTAGTGTCGCGCTTTGTAGTATTGCGGTTTTCATGCTTACTGAGTTTCTTTTGGATTTGATCCTCGCCTTTCGGCGTTGTATATTATTGTTGCTTGTGTGGTTGTGACCGTCAATTAGCGAAGAGCTAGCTCCCGCTTGGGGATGCCTTTTATCATTGTATATATGTTGTGCTTGTTGTACCCCGTTCGGGGCCAGTATTTACAAAAGAAACTCTGCCGAAATTTTTAGAAAAGACTTTACCTTTTAAAAATGCACATTCGGCTTAGTTATTTAAAAACCTTCACTTCTTTAAACCAGTTTCTTTATTTACTCTTAAAATAGTTTTAGATTTCTGGGCTTTTGGCTTACTTGGATCAGATGGGGTCCTATAGACTTCATATGGTTCAAGGGCCAGTCACGTGCTCTTTCGGGTCGTGACAAAGTTGGTATCAGAGCGCTAGGTTGACCTTGATTCGAGTCTAAGTTTGACTATGTGGAGCCTAGGGCGTTTATATATATACGGAACTTAGGCTTGACCTTACGGAACTTAGACTTAGTCGAGGGGGTATTAGACCCGAACTTTCGTCGTATAGGATGACCCTTGGTTGATGGAATAGGTAACTAAAGTAGAGTGACGTACCGTGGGTATGTTCCGCGGCATACTTACGACACGCCACTCCGCTTAAGGAACCTTAGGATGTACATATTTTCGAGATCAGTGACTCTCTTCATTTCCATGATTATACATCCATTTGAGATCCCCGATTCTATTAGTTTCATGATCATACCTTTATTGATGTTGTTCCTTCTTATGATCTTGTATCCACTCTGGATCTGCTGTTCTATTTCTTGCCATTGATCTGCTCTCTTCGATACTCGATTGAGGTTCCTGTCGCCATGTTGAGCGTAGTTTGGGCTGCTGCTAGGGTTACGGTCAGGGCGAGCTCGTCTGGTACGAGGGCCGACCATTGTTTTTTCTGGTGACGTGGGAACATCTCGAGTTAGTATTGATGATTGTGACCTCTAGTGGAGGCGAGTGCTTGGTTTTGCACTGGATGATCGGGCCATTGTTAGTGCTGCCAGTTGAGAGAGTACTGTTGATATACAGCATACCTTAGAGATTATGATGTCGCCTACCGTGCAGACAGATGGACCAGCTGTTGCTGAGATTGACAGGATGTCGCTTCCGGAGCTTACGAGCTGAGATTATCGGAGCATCCATGCAGATATGAGACAGATGATAGCTAGTCTACCCGATTTGAGAGACGAAGGTGATTCGTCCGATTTATGCACCGGAGCGGGCCCAGTTGAGTTGAAGATTTCCAGTGTGGAGAGTCTTACTCAGATCTAGAGCAGACCAATTCAGAGATGACCGCCAATGTGTCGCCTTTCCTGGAGGATTGAGGCGCTGTTCGGCGTACAGGCGAATGAGCCAGTTGTTGCTGCAATTGACGAGATATCGCCCAGATGGTTGGAGCTACTGCAGCAGGAGCATATACTTAAAGATATGATGGACGGTTGCTAGTCACCTGAGGATGAATGACTAGGACATGTGGTTCGTCCGTTTACCGATGCGAGGTCATCGGATAGATTGTTTCCAGCTAGAGACGACTTCACGCAGGTTCGTTAAGAGTCGATAGAGACGATCGAATGTCAGGAGCCCATTTTCCAAGTTTAAAGTGTACGGAAAGACATGCAGGTGATTCTATAGACCCTCTAGAAGAATGAAACCCTAACTCGACTTAATGACAGTGTGAAAGCATTTGAACCTTAGGGTTTGCGGCAGTTCCGCGACGCCATTAGTGAGGCTTGGGTTTGCCCTTCTACGGCTGGACCACCGACGCTGTGGCATGTACTCGATACTATTAAACTGTACTCAAGATGTTGATCTCTTGGGGGATTATGAGGTTCTGACGAGTCGATCGAATGTTTCGACATCATTCGGATATCATGTGATGGGATGCATTGCTTGGGAGACTCCAGATACGAGTATAGCCGTTGGAGCACAGTCCATGCAGCCACGATGAGACGAGTCCGAATCAGTCTACATTGAAGCAGAGTGAATAAAAGAGTTCGCAAGAGATTTCGACGAGATGACGTCTTACTCCGCTGACATCAGAGATGCGAGACGCACGCAGAGGCATGGTATATGGATATAGCTTCCAGAAAGAGGCGCGATGAGTATGCAGCCATTCCGGAACAAGAATTAGCTTCAGTAAAGGATGATGACTTCCAGGAAATTCGGCAGAAAAGAGATTATGCAAGAGTACCAGCCTCCGTACAGATCGGCATAGGCATGATTGGAAGAGACCCTGAGCATGATTCCTTCCAGGACATTGCTGCAAGGATGTTTGCACCCAGGATCAGATGTGTGACGTGCATTCAGAGTGCCAGAGGCCGACGCCAGTGATATGCTGCTTTATAAGTGGTCGTGAGGATCGACCGAGAGATGACCAGAGAAGTGCCAGAACGGAATCGTCCCCGTTAGCACACCTGACAGGGCTGATGAGCCGATTGATTGTGGGATAGGTAATCCGCAGAGAAGATAAGGACCCAGAGACAGAGGACGCCAGACCGCGAGCAAGAGGCAAGTAGATATCTTGCGCTGCTAGTATTGGATGCACCTACTCCTTCTCGACCTTGAAGGAGGAACTACCGACGACGGTATTTATGATTTGTGATTTTGTGATTCGATTATCATGTATCCGTCATCTTAGATTTTGGTATTTTAGGCGTTCTATTGCATGATTTAGTTTTGATGACTGAGTTTCATGATATTATTTCATGCACCCACTGGATATTTATATTTTGCGCATAAGTTATTACATTTGAGGTATTGATTGTGATTTCACGCCTATCTTATACAGTGAATTGATTTACACTTCCAGCATAGTTTTCATGCACCTTTAGTGTTTTGATATACGATTTTGGTGCACGCCAGATGCTCTAAATCGGGATTCTTCGTGCATGTCACATGCACCTGATTTTTACTGTCAGGCACACACGTTGCCTGCGACAGATGTTTCGTGCACACCAGTTGCACCTAGATGTTGTTTTGTACACCTGTTTGACACATATATGGATTTTGATTCCTTGCGCACCAGACGCACATGATATTCTTATATATGCATTTTGGGGATTGATTTCTAGTATAGCAGTACATTTTTATGATATTCGCTATGTATTGATGTTTTCGGAGCCCCGACAAATTGGATTTTTACTGAAATGTTTTAGTATTGGGGGTTTAAATTTAAATTCGGGGACCGAATTTCTTTAAGGGGGTAGATTGTAACATTTCAAAAAGATAAAATATTAATTTTGGGAATTTTTATAATTTAATATTATTTTATTGAATATTTTAATATGTTGGTATTATTAAATACAAATAAATGGGAAAATTTTTAGAAAATTATGGAAAATTCTAAAATAGGGTAAATTAGAGAATTATGCCATTTCTAAGTTTAATTGATTAGTTATATGCTAATTTAGTGTTTATCGCGATTAAAAATCGCTAATCGGCTTTTTAACAATTTTGTGCAAAACATGCACATATCTTTTCTACACTTGTGCATTTTCACCATGAGTTGTTTTGGGGTTACTATTTATGTGAGAAAGGATTTTGAGAGAATAAGAAAAGAAAAGGAAAAGAAAAGGGTTTTAGAATAAAGAATGAGGTTTGGTGAGAAAGAGAGGTATGGGCATCTTTGACCAAGACTTAGCCATCTCCTTCATTTCCTTCACTCATCTCTCTCTCCCTCTTCAGCCTTGCTGCTGCTCCTCCTCCCTCACTTCCCTCCCCTCTTCAAAGCCCTCTAAACACATCCTAAACAACTCCAAAACCCAATCTCCATTTCTTTAAATGTGTGCACAAGCTCTTGATCTACACTTTAGACTAAAGAAGCAAGGATTTTGGCCACTAGGGGCAACTCAAGAAAATTCTTGAGTTGCCAAATGAGGTATTTACTGAACCCTCAGCTTAGTTTTAGCATTACTTTCACCCCCATGTTGTGATAGAACGGATATTGTTTGATATTGTGGATTTGAGGATAACCAAGTTAGGGTTTGAGGGAAACTTGTGTTGTATTGTGAAATTGAGCTCAGTTGAGGTTATATAAACACCCTAGTGCATGAATTGAGACCCTAACCTGAAGCTTAAACCCAGAATACGGATTTTAGAAACCGATATCGGAGAATTTGTGAAATCTGTGAAGGGTATATTGAATCTGCTATCACCCGAGACACCCTAAATTAAAATTGATTGGACAGTGACATGTGCAGGCACCCAGGAAGCTACCACCAAGACCCCGGCCCCTACTTCCTTTTCCCGGCCGCAAATTTAACCCATCTGGCCGCAATTTGCGGCCTGGACCCCACCAAATTGTCTCGTTTTTGTTTGGGTGCCCCCTCACCAGTAGATTAGACCCCTGGCATATGTAGATTTGTCTACTTTGACCTAGGGGGAAATCTGGAACATATTTCCTAAGTTGCTGTTTTGGATTCGTGTTTCCGTATTCCGTATTTTTAAGTCTGAATTTGTGTCTTGTGTTTTACCTCGACTATTTGGCGTTTATACGACGATATAGAGGATTTATTGATGGTTTTAAAGGCGTGCCATAGGTTCTAACCTATAGGCCTCTTATCGTATCGTTTTGGGTTTCGTGTGCCGTTTTAGCTTTGATTTGGTTTTAATGCGCATATACGACACTTTGATGTGTAGGTACCCCATGAAGACTACGGGACGACAAGCAAACGCGTGGTGACATCGAAAGATGGAGACGCAAGGTGAGTAGATTATATCTACTGGGGAAAGTCGGGTGGATGGCGTATAGCACCCCCGCAGTCCGTAGTTGTGATAATATTTATATGATAGTTAGGTATACTATGGACAGTGTAGGGTTAGAAGTAACTAGTGTAGTTCATAGTCGCGCACTCTAGAATAGATTTACACCGACACGCACACCCTTGCATATTCATTATACTTGCACTGTGTTGATGATATTGGATGACATTGGAGATGAGACGATGATGTTGGGCCTTGTGCCGCGAGATCGGTGATTTGATGTAATTCGTATTTAGGATACGATACGCGATCTTTAGCGGGCCTTGGGACGTGTGTTTACACATGCATTTATATAGACGGTATCGATTGTACTAGACTTAGATCAGTACCCCAGATTATGTGATATGATGATAGTGATACCTGAGACGTGATGAGATAGTGTGATATTGACCCGTACCCCGCTATTGGGATGCCGTACGACGATTTACCGTACGATCCTATATTGATGATAGATCCACGCTCATGACTCGAGGATATCTTACGATATACTGTATCGTACGCGATATTATTGAGGCGGGATCACCGACTAGTATATATATATATATCGACTCAGATTTAGGTGGTTTCCATAACCCCTCCTGATTGACTAATACTTAGATCTGTAGTTTGCATAGTAGATTCTTCACTGTGGTGTTGATTATTTGATTTCCGCATATTCATGCTATTCGCATTGCTTGCATATGTTTATTGCTATATTACTATCATGCTGTTAGGACACCAGCACCATTATCGATGATGCGTATGTTCCACGTACACTATTGCCGGCTCACACACTTCATCATCGATAATTGCCATGCCACTACACTGTAGTACTGTTGCATCAGGACATAATTCTTGCATGGCATATTGTACACTTATACCTGTACACAATCATAGAGGATTTTGACTGATTAGGGATTTGGGAACCGCAAGATGTTTATATGCGCATACTATTATTCCATGCTGCAGGATATATTGCTACTTGCATTTCACTTATATTGTCACATGCATCTTGCTTTCTGATTTGCGCATTGAGATAGGTTGTTTCTATGATATTTCTGGTATTGAGAGAGGGCTGACCCGGACTGACGGATGCCCGATATATTGAGAGAGGGCTGACCCGGACGGACGGATGCCCGATATATTGAGAGAGGGCTGACCCGGACTGACGGATGCCCGATATATTGAGAGAGGGCTGACCCGGACTGACGGATGCCCGATATATTGAGAGAGGGCTGACCCGGACTGACGGATGCCCGATATATTGAGAGAGGGCTGACCCGGACTGACGGATGCCCGATATATTGAGAGAGTGGGCTGACCCGGACAGATGGATGCCCGGTATGTGAGGATTTACGTGCCGATGCTAGGTACAGGTTTTCATAATGTTTTCGAGTGTCGATGCTAGGCACTCAGGTTCCATGCTTTTGGTTATATCCTCATATTTTTCATGCATATGCTTTATGACATTTACATGCATGATGCTTATTGTCATTGGGTGACGGTGGACGGGTTCCACGTTTTTACAGACTTGATCACATACAGACTGGATTTACATTGATCATACTTCATTTGTATATATAACAGGGTATGAGGGCGCTGTTATATATACCCTTACACCAATATTAGTTGTATGGGACGCTAATATATGTGTATTGATACTTTATTATTTTTACTTCATGCCGACATACCTTACATCTATGACATGTTATTACCTGAGTACTTGGCACTACATACATGCTTAGATGTTACGTTGCCACTTTATCTTGCTTCAGACGTACTCTTGTGGTCTATATTACTGATTGTTGACCTAGGTTTATGTCTTGTATTCGGTTTCTGCTTGTAGATATTCTCTATTCACGAGTTGGCAACTCACCCCCGTTGTGCCACAGTTCTTGCAGGTTTTGCCGTACAGGTTTCATTGCGGCATTTCTGGCACATTGCTTCCTTGCAGGTGAATTGCATTTGGTAGGTGGTTTCTTTTGCATCAAGAACCACCATTGTACATATATTATTCATTGTATCTAGAATTTCCATCAACCAAAACTTGTATATTGTTTCAGACTTAGACACTAGTGATGTATTATTCGGCCTTAGAGTCGCGCTTAGTAGTATTGCGGTTTTCATGCTTACTGAGTTTCTTTTGGATTTGATCCTCGCCTTTCGGCGTTGTATATTATTGTTGCTTGTGTGGTTGTGACCGTCGATTGGCGAATAGCTAGCTCCCGCTTGGGGATGCCTTTTATCATTGTATATATGTTGTGCTTGCTGTACCCCGTTCGGGGCCAGTATTTACAAAAGAAACTCTGCCGAAATTTTTAGAAAAGACTTTACCTTTTAAAAATGCACATTCGGCTTAGTTATTTAAAAACCTTCACTTCTTTAAACCAGTTTCTTTATTAACTCTTAAAATGGTTTTAGATTTCTGGGCTTTTGGCTTACTTGGATCAGATAGGGTCCTATAGACTTCATATGGTTCAAGGGCCAGTCACGTGCTCTTTCGGGTCGTGACAGTATATTTTTTTCAAGGAATAGTTTTTGTCCTGTCATAGTAGCTACTAGAGAGAGAGAAAAGAAAACACTCAGCATATGCTTCTTGCAAGTTTAGATTGGTTATTAGTTTATCTAAACAGGATGGCTCCCGCTGTTCCCTCAAATCCTTCTTCAAAACCTAAGAGAAGAACTAGTCAGGATTTAATTACACGTCACAATTCTTGCTTAACCTTTCAGCCAGGCCGGTGTTGGTACTTCGAGGGAGGTTTTCCAACGCTTTTGAGAAGTTCCTTAATTAAATAACCTCTTTTCCCTGGAGGCATAACCCCTCTAACACCTTTCTGGACACCTACTTGCTTTATAGCATTGATTGTTAAGTGAAAAAATTTCCCGAGAGTAATCATACTCATCAGTGGGATCGGGATCCAACTATCATTGCATGATGTACTAGATGGAAGCCACTCTAGTCACCACACTCCAGAAGGTATGCTAAATCTGCAAGTTTCCTTTATGTTTGAAACTCCCGATGTGAGTTTTTACCCCAAGCTCTTATGACCTTGACGTAGGCCAACAAATCATAAGACGCAAGTCAAGTTCTACCCGTCGTTGTCCTGATTAATTTAGGTACATCGTACATGCCCTTGACGTAGGCCAACAAGGCTATACATCTGTCCTATACTAATGCATCTATCTTTGCAACAAATAAGCAAACACACTGCTACCATCCACTATGCCTTGACGTAGACCAACAAGCATAGCATGAATATGATGTGTTGTCTATTTGAAACGACGGAGGGTTACGGCTAGTTTTTGACAAAAAACCGTTAACGTAGTGAACTTGATATGATCGAAGGAACCATGATAGCCTTTATTAAAAGGAGTGGTTTAAGCTCCGTATTTAAAATTTGCTTTTTGAAGAAAACCGAGTGGTTTTGAAATTGTTCAAACGATTCAGTTTAGGTTTTATTTTTTCTTTGCATTAAAAATAATGCGTCCCATCTTTAACCTATCATTACAGATAACAACGAAAATACAACGTCATTTTATGCCATCCGCATTTGCCATGGGGTCCCATTATCACCCGTTAGGTTACTTAACTAACGGCAGAGCGGGGGCTGGGCTAGTGCGGGTGTAAAACATAAGTGACGTCTAAATAGCTATCATATATAGATATTGTACATTCGTCAGACGCAATAATAGGCATTCCAGATCATAGATAAACTTTATTGGATATGCAAGCAATCCGTGTTTCTTTTGAGCCTGTAAGAAAAGACGGATTACACAGTTGTGATGAATAGCCATTACCCCACCCTAAACCCCTACGGGTACGGCAAACTACCCGCCAAGTACCCGAAGTGAAGCGGTCTCCCTCAACAACGTGAGTAGGCCACTAAGCACTTCGAAATACCCGGTAGTTTTTGCATCCCACCTTGGGTCTATTCTAGGAGCAAAAACAGTAAAAGGAAATAATACAACGGTGGCTACAACCGCAACCTGGATGTGCCCCGCAAAATAATATTACAACTTATTACAATTACAACGAATGAATTAATACAATAACCCATCACAAAACCCCGGCTAATCATCACAACAATCCAATATAGTTCATAATCACAAATAGTTAAAACATTACAGATATGTGCAACCCCCTGCCAACCGACATACTGGCAGTTAAGGGAGGTTTACGAACACATAATACAGTTCACAGATATAAACAAACAAGCAATCATCGTATAATTTCGATCGATCAAACCCATTAGATTCTGCTCAAAGACTTCTCTGTAAACCTGAGACCTGAGCAAAAAATAAACATTCCACAAAAGATAAAACATTCACAGAAGAATTACTGGGGAAATTTGGGGTGAATCGGGCTCAACTCGGCCGCGGATCGGTGGGATCGGCCGCGGTTCCGCGGTGTGTTGGCCGATTCATGCACCCAAATTTCTCCAGTGTTATTAGGTTTCCATGTAGGTTATTCTGGAGGTCCCTGAAAAATTTTTGGACCTCAATTTAAAATCGACAGAAACTATGTGAATACGGTATCTTTTCCGGTTCGTTTTTCGTTCGAAATTCATACGACTTTGCAAGTGAGTTAATTATTATTTAGTGAGGCTCTGATATCACTGTAAATCGATGTGCAACACCCCACGAGTTGCGGGGAGGCGGAAATATGAACAACGATCTTGTTCTATGAGCATACATCGACTAACCGAAGATCTTTGCTAAACGATAATTAACAACTACCATAGAAGTTCTTAGCTACTATGTAAAGAGATTATACCTAGTGATACGTGTCCTTCGTCTTTACGATCTCTACGTCCTCCTCGGCCTCCTCTAAGTGATAGATGATCCACCCGAGAACCCTAATCCAAGCTTCACCTCAAAACATGAGGTAACTAAGTTTCTCTAGTTGCTAATCAAAGGAACTTATATCATATAGAGTTAGGTTATGGGATGTTTAGTCTTTTCTAATCCTTGTTCTCAACTCATGAGTGGTAGGATTAGAGCTTGAAGAAAGAGTGAGCTTGAGGAGAGAGAAGGTGAACTAGAATAATGAAAGTGAAATTGTTTCTCACTAGATATATGAAGCATACTGAATAAATCAATAAATAAATAAAAAGAGTTTATTCATCTTGCTACATAAATGTATTATGAGTGATTCACTATGTGAGTCATTAAGCATTTAATAATGCATTAATGACATAATGAATCACACATTATGAGTCACAATATCATTTAATGACAGTGCCACCAAAACCCCTCAAGTCACCAAGCTTGTAGAAGCATCCCGGAAATTACGAGAACGCCCCTTCCATCCGTGAAAACACGGAAAAACTTTAGACTGTATAAATATAATAACCTGATACTAGAATCTGGTTTAAAACAAAGCCGTCTAGTAAAAATTGTCCGAATGTCGTACGTGCGTTTAAACACGTATTCGTCCGAACCCTTGTCGTAAAACTGTACGACCTCTATATCGTTTCGCCTGGAGTTGGGAAAAATCTGTATGGGACTCTAAAGACTCGACTACTACGCTGGCAGTGGGTTTAACCACAGACCGCAAGCGGCACTAGCTGTACGTAACGGTCCCCAGGTAGATGTCGATAAGAAGGCCGATGAGGAAACCCATCCGGACTCATACCGAGCCTGTCCGTGACAATATCCGTGCAGTCCGGTCTGTTCGTCTAAGAGTATCGCATGTATGGTCTAGGGAGGTGGTAAACGTCAGACCCCTAATAACCGTACAAGTCGTGTCGGCATGGCTTAATTACCATCCGAGAATCTACTGATCAGTCTATCAGTAATTCTCAATCAGCCCTGGCCAGGGACTTATGGTAATGACCAACCGATCACCGTGCGATATCAACTCCCTATACTGGGAGAGACGAATCCCTAACAGTCACTCACTGCCTCCACGTGGCTCGGGACTGTGCCCAACTAAAACCTGTTTGCACGACTCCTTTGAACTGTGGTAGGGTAGTAATCAAAGCGCAGTGGGAACTCACACGAGACAAATGACGACTTTAAGTCAACGGACTATCTGCACACATGTCACCTAAGAACTGCTATCTGACGTTAGGTATAAATACCATCCAGTCAGTTCTCGGCGAGTCCTGTCCGGTGTACTCACACCCAGTGAGCATCTGTATACAATCTTAGGTGCACTCCACCAATGGCTGTGGGACCAATCCATCGCCCCTCCTCAGGGTCTAGATATGTATACACTAGTCTACTCTGGAGTATTGATGCCCAGTCTCGATACTCCTGCGACCAGGGACATCTAAGGATGTGCCTATTGACTATCCAGCTCCCACAAGTATGACTGCCATCACAACACCGGTAGTCAGGCAAAACACCCTATGGGCTTTATCAACATGTATATATATGAATACTACGCAAAATATATCATATGTTAAGATAAAGACAAACCAAATAGCGTACTATCATATTAAGCAAGACTGTCATGTACATACATATCCCCAGCATCCTATACAATGAAGGCCTCTAGGGTATATATATCCAACAATGATGGCCTGCTCGAATCTAGTTGGGTCATCATCTTCTATGATGCAATCCTCGCTCTCACCATCAATGAGAAAACCGTAGTATCTCTCAGGTGGATGAGGAACCTTACTAGATCGGTGGAGAGGCTGAGGTTCGTTGGCTACTATCGAATCCGCTGGTTCTACCAAATCATATGTCATAGTTTGTATTACTTGAACTTCTTCCAGTTCTACCTCATTGCCACTAATTTACTTTGTAAGAAATTTCTTTTCTAAAAAGATGGCATGCTGAGCAACAAACACCTTTTGTTCCTCAGGGTGGTAGAAGATATGTCCTCGCGAATGCTTGGGATATCCTACAAACTTGCACAGAACAGACCTTGCCTCGAGCTTGTCCGGATTTTGATTTTTAACATCGGCCGGGCAACCCTATATCTTAACAAAATTAAGACATGGTCTCTTCCCCTCCCATATCTCATATGGAGTGGTAGGTACTGATTTGGTTGGAACTCTATTCAATAGGTATATGGTTGTCTCAAGCGCATACCCCGAAAAGGAAATAGGCAACTCAGCAGTGCCCATCATAGAGCGCACTATATCTAATATGGTGCGATTCCTCCGCTCCGATACACCGTTGTGCTGTGGTGTATACGGAGGAGTAAGCTGAGAAAGAATCCCATTCTCTTTTAAATAGTCCAGGAACTCATTGCTCAAGTATTATCCTCCTCGATCAGATCGAAGGATCCTAATACTTTTACCCATTTGTTTCTCGACTTCGTGCTTATATTCTTTTAATTTCTCAAAAGCTTCAGACTTGTGTTTCAACAGGAACACATGTCCGTATCTTGAGAGATCGTCGGTGAATGTAATAAAGTACGAAGAACCATTCCTAGAATGTGTAGACATAGGACCGTATACATCACTATGTATTATTCCCAAGAGTTCTGTAACTCTTTCTCCGTGTCCACTAAACGGAGATTTGTTCATTTTTCCTTTGAGACATGAATGGCAAGTTTCATAAGATGATAATTCGAATGGATTCAAATATCCATCCTTATGTAACTTTGCTAGTCGTGTCGCATTGATATGACCTAGTCTACAATGCCACAAGAAGGATTCGTTCATTTCCGAACTCTTCCTCTTGTGTGTATTTTGTATATTAAGAACTGTAGTTTGATTTAGAACGTATATGCCATTATTTAATGAGCCTGATCCAATCAACTTTTGATTCAGGAAAATGTTCATAACATTATCCTGTACTACAAAATTATATCCTTCTTTACTTAATAAAGAAACTGATATAAGATTGCATATCAGGGTCGGAATGTAATAGCATTCGTTCAAAATCAATGTATTACCATTTGGTAATACAAGGTGATATTCGCCAACTGCTTTGGCTGCAACATTTGCACCATTCCCTACTCTTATGGAACGATCACTCATTTCCAGTTCCCTACATTTCCTTAACCCATGTAACATATTACATATGGGGATCCCGATCCGGTATCTAATACCCAGGAAGTAAAGTGAACTGAGAAACAGTTCTCGATAACAAACACACACGAAGAAGATGCATAAACATACTTATTCTTCGTTTGGATGGCGTGGGAATCCAGATATTCCCCTATTTCCTGTTCTGTCTTATAACAATTATAAGAAATAACAGAACCAACGTTCCCCTGCTCAGTATAACAAGCGGGTTCGGTCAATACATCCATATTATTATCTTGATTAAGGCCTGACATGGTCGCTACCTAGAGAGAGAGAGAAGAAAACACTTTAGCGTATGCTCTTGCAAGATTAGATTGGTTATTATCTTAACTAATCAGGATGGCTCCCACTGTTTTTATCAAATCTTCCTTCAAACCCTAAAAGGTAAGACTAGCCGAGATTAATTACACCTTACAAGTTCGCCAATCTTTCAGCCAGGACAGTGTTGGTATTTTGAGGGAGGTTCCCCATGCTTTCGTACAGACCTAATTAAAATAAACCTCGTTTTTCCTTAGGCATAACCCCGTTAACACCTTTCTAGACACCTACTTGATCGGCTAATTGTCATGTGTAAAAGTTTCCCAGGAGTAACTCTTACTCGCAGTGGGTATCGGGATCTAACTATCTCATAGAAGGTATGCAATCTCATTGCAAATTTCAACACATGAAATCCCCGATAATATTCTGCCCCTAGCGTCCTATGACCTTCACGGAGGTCAATAAAGCATAAGCTACTAGTCAAGTTCAACCCTTCATTTCCTGATTGAATTAAACCAACCCGCACGACCCTTGACGGAGGTCAACAAGGTCGTACGACTACCCTAAAACAATCGTATCATATGCAGCAGATAAATACTAGTCAGCTACAGCACACTACACCTTGACGGAGGTCAACAAACGTAGCATGAATACTAAGTAGGACTTATCTGAAATGACGGAGGGCTACGACAGGTTTTTATGAAAACCTTTTGCGTAATGAACTTGATATCGTTGTAGAAACAAGTGATTTTGAAAAAGGAGTGTTTTTTAGGCTTTTACTAGTTTTGCTAAAGAAGTCACTCCCGGTGAAAGGATCTCGGCTCTTTCCTTATTGAATAAGGTGCAGGATATTTCACAAATACCTCTATGCAAAGAAAAAACTACAAAAGCAATCAAAAACAAAACCGAGTGAGTTGTAGCCGGCTCACACACTTCATCATCGATAATTGCCATGTCACTACACAGTAGGATTGTTGCATCAGGATATGACCCTTGCATGACATACTTAGATACACACATATTGTACACCCATACTTGCATACATATGTATTTGCGCATACATAGATGATTCTGGCTTGATTTGGAGATTTAGGAACCGAAAGATATATTTTAAAAACTGGATTCATTTTAAAAGAGCGGTTTCCCTCGATATGGGCATACTATTATTCTATGTAGCATGATATACTGATATGCTTACATTTCCTTTATATGTCGCATACATCATGCTTATGATTATACGCATTGAGATATTTGTTTTTATGAGATTTCTGGATTTGGGAACTATGGTTATTTCAAAAAAGAATATGTATTGTTTTAAAAAAAAAACCAGTTTCCCTTGATATGATATTTCAGTGCGTCCACCATGCGTTTTCTCGGTTCTGAGACGTGTGACATGTGAACCCGAATCGAGGAGCTGGATGAGGCCGATTGCGGGTACATGGTGGACCCGGTATGGTTCTCCGGGGCGAGAAATGTTTTTCGTGGAGCAGACGATGAGCCTGGCAGGGTGGCGAGTACCTACCGGTGATAGTATTTAGGCCCGGCGGATATCCGGAGGATACCGACCGGAGTCGAGAGGTGATATGGGCCGATCCGGACTGACGGAGCCCGATATATGGGGATTTACGTGCCGATGCTAGGCACAGTTTTCATGATGTTTCCCGGAGTCAATGCTAGACACCCAGGTTCCATGATTTGATGTGTCACGAGGGACACATGTTGATTTATATCCTCATACTTCCATGCATACGCTTTATGATATTTACATGCATGATGTTTATTGTCATTGGGTGACACGTGGACGATATCCACATACATATAGTTGACATTGATGACATTGATCACAGTTGGATGATATCCACATACTCATAGATTTCATGATATAGTTGACACTGATTACCTTGATCACACCTCATATTTATGATATGTTATTACCTAAGGCACTGGCACGAGCACTTGGCACTACACTCATGTATAGATGTTTACCTTGCCACTTTATCATACTTCAGACTTATTCATTTGAGGTTTATATATATATCTGATCGTATTGACCTAGGATTGTGTCATATATACGATTTCTGCTCTGTGATGTTTTCTATTCACGAGTTGGCAACTCACCCCCGTTGTGCCACAGTTCTTGCAGGTTTTGCCGTACAGGTTTCATTGCGGCTTTTCTGGTACACTTCTTTCCTTACGAGTGATTTGCTTGTTAGGTGGGTTCTTTTGCATCAGGAACACCATTGTATATGTATTATTCAGTTGTATCTAGTAATTCCATCAACCAAACTTGTATATTGTTTCAGACTTAGAAAACCAGTTGTGTATTATTTCGACCTTAGAGTCGCGCGTTGTAGTATTATGGTTTTCATGCTGATTTTGAGTTTCCTTTTGAGTTTTGATCCTCGCCCTTCGGCGTTGTATATTATACTGCTTGCATGGTTGTGACCGTCGATTGACGAAAAGCTAGCTCCCGCTTGGGGATGCCCGTTTTTCATTATGCATATATTATTCCCATTGTACCCCGTTCGGGGCCAGTATTTACAAAGGAAACTCTGTCGAAATTTTCAGAAAAGACTATAGAATCTAAAAATGCATATTCGGCTTACATATTTAAAAACCTTGTTTTTTTTACTTGTTTTCTTACTTCCTAAAAACCAGTTTTCTTTATTTACTCCTTAAAATGGTTTTAGATTTCTGGGCTTTTGGCTTACTTGAATTAGATGAGGTCCTATAGACTTCATATGATTCAAGGGCCAGTCACGGGCTATTTCGTGTCGTGATAAAGTTGGTATCAGAGCGCTAGGTTAACCTTGGTTCGATTCTAAGTTTGGCTATGCGGAACCTAGAGCGTTTATATATATACGGAACTTAGGCTTGACCTTACGGAACTTAGACTTAGTCAAGGGGGTATTATACCCGAACTTTCGTCGCGTAAGATGACCCTTGGTTGATAGAGTCGGTAGCTTGAGTAGAGTGACGTACCGTATGTATGTTCCGTGTCATACTTACGATACGCTACTCCGCTTAAGAAACCTTAGGATGTATATTTCCTTGCACAGTATTATATTCATTCCTATGATCTATCCTCATCGATATTGGTTATGATTTTGCTGCCACGATTACACGGGCAGAGAGAGAGCTACGGTTAGAGTTGCGTCAGCTTGAACTCGTCATGGACGAGGACTGACCACGGCGTAATTCCAGGGACATACGATTGCATAGCTGTTAGTGTATATGCCCTAGAGGCCATTACTGTATCATACTATTTTGTATATTACTTAATGGAAGCTTGGGATATTCACCTTGTATAGACAATCTTGCTCAAAATAGTAGTATGCTACTTGGTTTGTTTCTACTTTAATGTGTACATGTGTTTATTTTAGTATATCACCTATACACATTAGTGGAGCCCTTAGGATCTTTACTTGATTACCAGCGTTGTGATGGCAGTCACACTCGTGGGGGCTGGGTAATCCACAAGCACATCCTTATGCAGGTCCCTAGTCGTAGGACTATCGAGACAGGGCATCAATACTCCGGAGTAGACTAGCGTATATGCTTCTCATCCCAGCAGGGGAGACGATCTGTCCCACAGCCGTCAGTACGTCGTACTTGATATAGTATGCGTGTGCTCGTTAGGTTACGAGTACACTGGACAGGACTCGTCGGGAACTGTTGGTTGGTACTATACCTATCGTCAGTTATCAGTTCCCAGGTGACATGAGTACAGCTTAGTCCGCTGACTCGACACAGTCACTTCGTCTCGAGTGTGTTCCCACTGTACTTAGATTACTACCCTACCACGGCTCAAAGGAGTCATGCAAACAGGTAGTAGTTGGGTGCAGTCTCGAAGCACTTGGAGGCAGAGATGGTTAGACAGGATTCGTCTCTCCCGGTATTGGGGGTTGATATCGCGCTGTGTCTAGGAGAGCCATTACACAAAGTCCCTGGCTAGGGCAAGCGAGATATACTGGTAGGTTTCCAGTGTTATCTCAGGGTGTTCTCGGCTACAATCCAACACGACTTGTACCGCTATTAGGGGACTGACGTTTACCACCCCGTAGGCCCGCCATGCGATATTCTCAGACGAACAGACCGGACTGTACGCAGATTGTCACATTCAGGCTCAGTAGGAGTTCAGATAGGTTCACCTCGTCTGTCTTCTTATCGGCATCTACCTGGGGGCCGTTACGCACAGCTAGCGCCACTTGCGGTCTGTGGTTAAACCCACTGCCAGCGTAGTGTCAAGTCTTTAGAGTCCCACATATAGAGCTATTCGCCTTTAGGTAAAAGAGTAGAGGTCGCATGGTTTTGCGACATGGTTTGGTCACATCCGTGCACTTATGCACGTTTAGTGTCCGGGCAGTTATCACTAGCGGGCTTTGGTTTAAGCCAGATCCTAGTGTACATTTTGGGATTGATTTTATCTCGTTTGTATTCGTGTTCCTCGGAACGCGGATGCGGGTGTGTATGCACGGTTGACAGAGAGACAGAGGCAGAAGATTCTCATTAGGGTTGTTGACTGTTGACTTTTGCGAAACCCTAATAAGAAAAAGAAATATGATTAATGATAATATTAATTAAGTATTATTGTGCCATGGTTGGGTTGAAGGGTTGACTTTGTTGACTTGTTGATTTAGTTGACCGGTTGACTAGGTTGGACTTGTTGACCATCATCATTACAATGGCTATCATTTCATGGCAAAGACTTTTGCTTGCTTGTTATTCCTTACAAAATGAGTGCATGAAATGATATTGCCATTTTGACTTGAACCATCACAAAATACTCAATTACTATTATTGTTGTGATTATTTTGGATTATGAGAGCAAGGGTGAAAAAAAAGTCTTGCTCATTCTATCATTCTCATTCTCTCTCATCCTTAAGCTCTCCCTCTTCCTCTTGCTCTCTCTCTAGTTCATGGTTCTATTGTCTAATGTGTTGAGAAGCAAGAACCATAGAGATAAAGCCCAACACACTCCTCTACTCATCCTAGTATACAAGGTTTAGCAAACCAAGTGTTCTAGTTTCCTCAAGATTGAGGTTGAAGCCAAAGGTAGAAGCTTTCAGGTGGATCCATCTTCGGCACAAAGAGACGACGAGGAGAGAACCATCCGACCACCACAAGGAGTCCAAGAGAAGGAGTTTGAGTTAAGGTATAACCCCTAACCGAGTAGGTAAAACTCCTAGTTAGGTTGTTAGATAGTTGTTTAACAAAGATCCGTATTATGAGTCCATGTTACCACCAAAAGAAAAATTGTTTTTCATCATTTCCGCAAGCCCGAAAGAACCGGGAGAGGTAACATGGACTTACAGTGGTATCAAAGCCTAGTTAAACACTATCTAACATGTTAGCAAAGTAACTAGAAGTTCGATCGGAGAAAAAGTCACGAAACACGCCCGAAATGTATACTTTCTGCCGATTTTTTTTCCTGCTCAAAAATTAATAAATCTTGTTCTAAAAATCGGCTCAAGGTTTTTAAAGAACGTGCAAAAAAAATGGTCCACTAACTCGGTCAAGGCGTCGCGGAACCGCGGCAGGAGCATGCTCCCGCCGCGGATCCGCGGCCGAGTTGACTCGGTCGTGGCACAATTTTCCTGCAGTGTTTTTCTGGGGGTGTTTTGGGATTTTTGGAATATGATTTTTCCGCCCAGATTTTCCAGAAAGCAAAATTTGTTTTTGGGGTTTAAAAATCCGTATTTTGATCGAACTTCTAAATACTTAAGCTAACGGGTTATATCTGTGATGTGATATATGTATTGAACGTCTGCTAATCACTATACGTCGATTAGTGGGGGTTATACATATCTGTGATCTGTAATGTTGATGGTATGTGTATATGAATTCATTGGATTGTCGCGGATGAATAGCCGGGGGGTTGTGAGATGAGAATTTTCTTTATCTTTTCAATTCATGTAATTTGTAATTGATGTAATATTATTTATATAGCCGCACAACCGGGATGGGGTTGTAGCCGTCATTGTATAATTTCTATTACTGTTTTTGCTCCTAGGATAGACCCAAGGTGGGGTGCACAAACTATCGGGTATCTCAAAGTGCCGAGTGGCCTACTCACGGTGTTGAGGGAGGTTGCTTCGCTTCGGGTACTTGGCGGGTAGTTTGCCGCACCCGTAGGGGTCTAGGGTGGGGTCTTGGCTATTCATCGCGACCGTGTAATCCGCTCTTCGTTACAGGCTCGTACGGATTGTGGATTCCTAGTATATCCAATGTGTTCATCTGTGATCTGGAATGGCTATCATTGCATGTGACGAATGTGTATATCTATATATGATATCTATTTAGGCGTTGCTTATGTTTTGCATCCGCGCTAGTCCAGCCCCCGCTCTGTCGTTAGTTAAGTAACCTAACGGGTAATGACGGGGCCCCGTGGCGAATGCGGATGGCATAAGCGTACGTCATATTTTCGTTGTTTTCTGCAATGGTAGGATTAAATGATGGGACGCATTAAATTAATGCAAGAAAATAAACCAAAGTTGAGTCGTTGGAACACTTTCAAAACCAGTTGGTTTCTTTTCAAAAACAACTTTTAAACGCGGAACTTAAGCCACTCCTTTTAAAAGCTATCTCGTTCCATCGATTATATCAAGTTCACTACGTTCACGGTTTCGCCAAAACCATTCGTAGTCTCCGTCGTTTCACATGGATAGTCAATAGTATTCAAGCTATGTTTGTTGGCCAAAGTCAAGGCATAGTGATTGGTAGCTATTGGGTATTCATGTGCAGCATAGATAGATGTGTTAGTTTGGGACAGTCGTACTGCCTTGTTGGCCAAAGTCAAGGGTAGGTACGGGTGGGTTCAAATTAACCTGGAGAATGACGGGTAGAACTTGACATATGACTTATGATTTGTTGGCCAAAGTCAAGGTCATAAGAGCATTGGGCAAAAATCCACATCGGGGGTTTCAAAAGAAACTGAAACTTGCTAGCGCTGCATACCAATTGGAGTGTAATGATTCTGGTAGGATTCCTTCAGTTTTGTCACGCAATGATATTTGGATCCCAATCCTACTGTGAGTATATGCTACTCCTCGGAAAATTTCTCACTTAACGATCAATGCTATAAATCAAGTAGGTGTCTAGAAAGGTGTTAGAGGGGCTACGCCCACAGGGAAAAGAGGTTATTTAATTAAGGAACTTCGCGAAAGCATTGGAAAACCTCCCTCGATGTACCGACACTAGCCTGGCTGAACGGTTAAGAAAGTATTGTACGGTGAGATTAATCCTGACTAATTCTTCTTTTTTGGTTTGAGGAGGGATTCGAGAGACAGTGGGAGCCATCCTGTTTAGACAAATTAAAAACCACTCTAAACTTGCATGAGCATCATGCTAAAGTGTTTCTTCTCTCTCTCCTAATTGCAGCGACCAATCATCATGACTGGACTTAAGTTACTACTAGATAAAAACATACTGACAGGGCCAAACTACAAAGATTGGCTCAGGAATGTCAAAATGGCAATCACTTATGACAAGTTGGGGTATCTCCTTACCACCAAAGCTCCCCCTGTCCCAGGTCCTAAAACCAGCATTGCGGATAAGGAAATCCGTAAGACCTGGGAAATCGATTGCGCGAAGGCCAAGTGCCTCGTGCTTGCCTCTATGGACAATGAACATCAGAGGAGGTACGAGAATATGGACCTTGAATCCATATTTCTCCATACAAAATAACTGTATGGAGAGCAATCCCGTATCGCCAGATACGAATTCTCGAAAAAGCTGTTTTCGGCGAGATTGACCGTCGGATCATCGGTAGCGGAACACGTGCTTAAGATGATTGGCTTCATTGAGGAGCTCGCGGACCTTGGGACCACGTTAGAGAACGAGCTCTGCACGGACTTGATTCTCCAGTCCTTTCCTTCCACTTACGCCCAGTTTATCCTGAACTTCAACTTGCAAGAAAAAGAAGTTGAACTTTCAGAACTCCTCACCATGCTAAGGAGTGCAGAGGGCACCCTAAAGAAAGGTAGGGAAACATCCACTTTGTTTGTAGGAGGATCTTCCTCTTCTAGGTCCAAGGAGAAAGCCAAGGGAAAGAAGAAGAAAGCCCCAGCCAAACTAAGGGGCGGTGTTAGTAAAGTGGATACGGAGGGAAAGACAAAGGCAACAAAGGCAGCGGGAAAGCTTGTGGGAAAGGAAGAATGCTTTTACTGTCACAAGAGTGGACACTGGAAAAGGGATTGCAGGGCTTGGAAGGCCAGAAACCAGGATCTGAAGCAAGTTGCGGCTTCAGCTTCAGGTGTGTATGTTATTGAAAACTGTCTATCAATAAACTCTACATCCTGGGTATTGGATACTGGATCAGGATCTCATATCTGTAATTCTTTACAGGCACTGAGAAGGCGTAGGGTTTTGAAGGCAGGTGATATGACCCTTAGAGTTGCAAACGGAGCTGGCATGGATGCTGAGTCCGTGGGGGACTATCACCTGGGGTTGTCAGATGGACACGTTTTGGTTTTGCGTGATTGTTATTTTGTACCCAATGCAACCTGTAATATCATATCTGTATCTTTATTATCTAAAGAAGGTTATGATTTTTCATTTGTAAGTAATGTTGTGAACATTCACCTTAATCAAGTTTTGATTGGGTCAGGTACATTAAGCAATGGTATATACGTATTAAACCAACCACAGATTTTCAATGTCCAGAATACACACAAAAGAAAGTCTCCGGAAACAAATCAGGCTTTCTTATGGCATTGTAGACTGGGTCACATCAATGAGAGAAGGTTGACGAAGCTATATACAGAAGGATATTTGGATCCGTTCGAATATCAATCATATGCAACTTGTCAATCCCGTCTCAAAGGAAAGATGACAAAGACTCCGTTCACTGGACACGGAGTATGAGCGAGCGAGCTCTTGGGACTCGTACACAGCGACGTTTGCGGTCCAATGTCTACGCATGCGCGAAGCGGTTATTCTTACTTCATTACTTTTACGGATGACTTTTCAAGGTACGGATATGTCTTCTTAATGAAACATAAATCCGAAGCCTTTGGAAAATTCCAGGAATATAAGAATGAAGTAGAAAAACAAACAGGCAAAAGTATCAAGACACTGAGATCTGATCGAGGTGGTGAATACTTATGTGCCGAGTTCCTGGATTACTTAAAAGAGAATGGAATTCTCTCTCAGCTTACTCCTCCGTACACTCCGCAACATAACGGTGTATCGGAGAGACGGAACCGCACTCTATTGGATATGGTACGTTCCATGATGAGTAACGCTGAGTTACCGCGATCATTCTGGGGATATGCACTAAGAATCAGCTGCATACCTTTTGAACCGAGTTCCAACTAAGACTGTGCCTACCATACCATATCAGATGTGGTGTGGGAAGAAACCCTATCTTAAGCACATTAAGACATGGGGATGTCCAGCTTTTGTCAAAAAGCAGCATGCGGACAAACTCGAGGCACGCTCAGTACAGTGCAAGTTTGTGGGATATCCAAAGAACTCCAAGGGATATTTCTTCTATTGCGAAGAGGAACAAAAGGTTTTTGTTTCTCGTCATGCCCACTTCTTAGAAACTGAGTTTTTGGAAAATCAGATAAGTGGGAGGGCAATAGAACTGGAAGAAATTTCAGAACCACGAGCTATTACTGAAAGCTTAGTAGAACCAGAGGGTTCGAAAGATTAGGACATTCCTGCGCCGCTCCGCAGGAGTAGTAGGCAGTCTCATCCGCCCGAGAGATACTACGGTTTTCTCATAGACGGGGATAGAGAGGATTGCATCATTGATAGTGATGAGCCGACTAGCTTCCAACAGGCCATTCAGAGCGTTGACTTGGTAAAATGGCTGGATGCAATGCGGACCGAAATGGAGTCCATATACACCAACAAAGTATGGACGTTGGACGTTTCTCCAGATGGGGTAAAACCCGTAGGATGCAAGTGGATCTTCAAAAGGAAGATTGGTGTAGATGGACAGGTTGAGACCTATAAGACTAGACTTGTTGCAAAGGGTTTTCGTCAAAGACCTGGTTTGGACTATGACGAGACCTTTTCTCCAGTAGCTATGCTGAAATCCATTCGGATCCTTCTTGCCATTGCTGCCTTCCACGATTATGAGATTTGGCAGATGGACGTAAAGACCTCTTTTCTAAATGGAAATTTAGAGGAGTGTGTCTATATGGACCAGCCAGAGGGTTTCATTCAGAGTGGGAGCAGCGGAAAGGTGTGCAAGTTGCCTAAGTCCATCTATGGACTAAAGCAGGCATCGCGGAGTTGGAACATCTGTTTTGATGAGACGGTCAAAGAATTTGGCTTTATCAAAAATCCAGATGAACCATGCATCTATAGTAGATTTGTAGCAAGAACTGTCGTATTCCTCGTTTTGTACGTGGATGACATTCTTTTGATAGGAAATGACATTCCTATGCTACAATCCGTCAAGGGGTTCTTGTCACACAGGTTCTCCATGAAAGACCTGGGTGATGCCTCTTACATTCTGGGGATCCGGATCTATCGTGACAGATCCAAGAGGATATTAGGACTTTCACAGTCCAGGTACATCGACACCATACTGAAAAGATTCAGTATGGAAGATTCCAAGCGCGGTAATCTGCCGGCTTGTCACGGGATCACCCTCTCCAAAGAGATGTCTCCCAAGACTGATTTGGAAAGGGATCGCATGTCTATTATACCCTACGCTTCTGCGGTAGGCTCTATAATGTATGCGATGTTGTGTACCGGACCAGATGTAGCTTATGCACTGAGTGTGGTAAGCCGGTATCAGTCAAACCCTGGGGAGAAGCACTGGATAGCGGTAAAGAACATTCTCAAGTACCTGAGAAGGACTAAGGAGATGTTCTTGGTGTATGACGGAAAAGACCTCCAGATCGAGGCCTTTGCTGACTCCAGCTTCCAGAGTGACAAGGATGATTCCAAGTCCATGTCGGGTTATGTCTTTACCCTCAATGGAGGGGCGGTGTGTTGGAAGAGTTCCAAACAGGAAACCGTTGCTGACTCGACGATGGAAGCGGAATATATCGCTGCTGCAGATGCCGCAAAAGAAGCCGTCAGATAAGGAAGTTCTTGACAGAACTTCAGGTGGTTCCGTCCATTGTTGATCCAATACCTCTGTATTGCGACAACAACGGGGCCATAGCTTTAGCGAAGGAACCCAGGTCCCATCAGAGGTCCAGACACATCTTGAGGCGGTATCACCTGGTCAGGGAGATCGTGGGTCGCCAGGAGATCGAGGTTCGAAAAGTTGCTACGGAAGATAACACTGCTGATCCATTCATGAAGGCCTTACCCCAGACTCAGATCGAGCGGCTGATCGAGATGATAGGTCTTCGATACGCCAGTACATGGCCTTAGTGCAAGTGGGAGATTGTTAGCGTATATGCCCTAGAGTCCATTACTGTATCATACTAGTTTGTATATTACTTAATGGAAGCTTGGGATATTCACCTTGTATAGACAATCTTGCTCAAAATAGTAGTATGCTACTTGGTTTGTTTCTACTTTAATGTGTACATGTGTTTATTTTAGTATATCACCTATACACATTAGTGGAGCCCTTAGGATCTTTGCTTGATTACCAGCGTTGTGATGGCAGTCACACTCGTGGGGGTTGGGTAATCCACAAGCACATCCTTATGCAGGTCCCTAGTCGTAGGACTATCGAGACAGGGCATAGATACTCCGGAGTAGACTAGCGTATGCTCTTCTCATCCCAGCAGGGGAGACGGTCTGTCCTACAGCCGTCAGTATGTCGTACTTGAGATAGTATGGGGGTGCTCGTTAGGTTATGAGTACACTAGACAGGACTCGTCGGGAACTGTTGGTTGGTACTATACCTATCGTCAGTTATCAGTTCCCAGGTGACATGAGTACAGCTTAGTCTGCTGACTTGACACTATCACTTCGCCTCGAGTGTGTACCCACTGTACTTAGATTACTACCCTACCACGGCTCAAAGGAGTCGTGCAAACAGGTAGTAGTTGGGTGCAGTCCCGAAGCACTTGGAGGCAGTGACGGTTAGACAGGATTCGTCTCTCCCGGTATTGGGGGTTGATATCGCGCTGTGTCTAGGAGAGCCATTACACAAAGTCCCTGGCCAGGGCAAGCGAGATATACTGGTAGGTTTCCAGTGTTATCTCAGGGTGTTCTGGGCTACACTCCGACACGACTTGTACCGCTATTAGGGGACTGACGTTTACCGCCCCCCTAGGCCTGCCATGCGATATTCTCAGACGAACAGACCGGACTGTACGCAGATTGTCACATTCAGGCTCAGTAGGAGTTCAGATGGGTTTCACCTCGTCCGTCTTCTTATCGGCATCTACCTGGGGGCCGTTACGCACAGCTAATGCCGCTTGCGGTCTGTGGTTAAACCCACTGCCAGCGTAGTGTCGAGTATTTAGAGTCCCACACAGAGAGCTATTCGCCTTTAGGCAAAAGAGTAAAGGTCGCATGGTTTTGCGACAGGGTTCGGTCACATCCGTGCACTTGTGCGCGTTTAGTGTCCGGGCAGTTATCACTAGCGGGCTTTGGTTTAAGCCAGATCCTAGTGTACGTTTTGGGATTGGTTTTATCTCGTTTGTATTCGTGTTCCTCGGAACGCGGATGTGGGTGTGTATGCACGGTTGACAGAGAGACAGAGGCAGAGGATTCTCATTAGGGTTGTTGACTGTTGACTTTTGCTAAACCCTAACGAGAATAAGAAATATGATTAATGATAATATTAATTAAGTATTATTGTGCCATGGTTGGGTGAAGGGTTGACTTTGTTGACTTGTTGACTTAGTTGACCGGTTGACTAGGTTGGACTTGTTGACCATCATCATTACAATGGCTATCATTTCAAAGCAAAGACTTTTGCTTGCTTGTTATTCTTTACAAAATGAGTGCATGAAATGATATTGCCATTTTGACTTGAACCATCACACAATACTCAATTACTATTATTGTTATGATTATTTTGGATTATGAGAGCAAGGGTGAAAAAAAAAGTCTTGCCCTTTCTATCATTCTCATTCTCTCTCATCCTCAAGCTCTCCCTCTTCCTGTTGCTCTCTCTCTAGTTCATGGTTCTATTTTCTCAAGTGTTGAGAAGCAAGAACCATAGAGATAAAGCCCAACACACTCCTCTACTCATCCTAGTATACAAGGTTTAGCAAACCAAGTGTTCTAGTTTCCTCAAGATTGAGGTTGAAGCCAAAGGTGGAAGCTTTCAGGTGGATCCATTTTCGGCACAAAGAGACGACGAGGAGAGAACCATCCGACCACCACAAGGAGTCCAAGAGAAGGAGTTCGAGTTAAGGTATAACCCCTAACCGAGTAGGTAAAACTCCTAGTTAGGTTGTTAGATAGTTGTTTAACAAAGATCTGTATTATGAGTCCATGTTACCACCAAAAGAAAAATCGTTTTTCATCATTTCCGCAAGCCCGAAAGAACCGGGAGAGGTAACGTGGACTTACAATAGCGAGGTGTCGTTTTATTGTGTTTTCGCGCCATGAGCGTTTGACAGATCGCTTTTACGAGATTTCTCGGACGTGCAGATCAGCACCAGAGGATCAGGCTACTGCTAGAAGCCAACCAGAATATGATGACCCTTGATGTATCGCTTATTCATGATGATTGAGGCGCTGTTCAGCATACAGACGAATGAGCCAGTTGTTGCTGCAAATGACGAGATATCGCCCAAATGTTGGAGCTGCTACAGTATGAGTATATACTTAGAGATATGATGGGAGGTCGCTAGTCACCCGAGGATGAATGACTAGGACATGTGGTTCGTTCGCTTATCCCGATGCGAGGTCATCAGATAGACTGATTCCAGCTAGAGACGACTTCACACAGATTCATTGAGAGTCGATAGAAACGATCGAACGTCAGTAACCCATTTCCAAGTTTAAAGTATTCGGAAGACAATGCAAGTAATGCTGCGGACCCTCTAGAAGAATGAAACCCTAACTCGACGTAATGACCATGGAACGCCTCCGAACCTTAGGGTTTGCGGCAGTTTAGCGGTGCCATTTGTGAGGCTTGGGTTTGCCCTTCTACGGTTGGTCCACAGGTGCTGTGGTATGTACTGGAATACTATTAAACTGTACTCAAGATGTTGATCTCTTGGGGGATTATGAGGTTTTGACAAATCGATCGGATGGTTAGACATCATTCGGATATCATGTGATGGGATACATTGCTTGGGAGACTCCAGATACGAGTATAGCCGTTGGAGCGCAGTCCATGTTAGTGTATATGCCCTAGAGGCCATTACTGTATCATACTAGTTTGTATATTACTTAATGGAAGCTTGGGATATTCACCTTGTATAAACAATCTTGCTCAATATAGTAGTATGCTACTTGGTTTGCTTCTACTTCATTGTGTACATGTGTTTATTTTAGTATATCACCTATACACTTTAGTGGAGCCCTTAGGATCTTTGCTTGATTACCAGCGTTGTGATGGCAGTCACACTAGTGGGGGCTGGGTAATCTATAAGCACATCCTTATACAGGTCCCTAGTCGGAGGACTATCGAGACAGGGCATCGATACTCCGGAGTAGACTAGCGTATGCGCTTCTCATCCCAGTGTGGGAGATGGTCTGTCCCACAGCCATCAGTACGTCGTACTGGAGATAGTATACAGGTGCTCGTTAGGTTACGAGTACACTGGACAGGACTCGTTGGGAACTGACCGGTTTGTACTATACCTATCGTCAGTTATCAGTTCCCAGGTGACATGAGTACAGCTTAGTCCGCTGACTTGACACTGTCACTTTGCCTCGAGTGTGTTCCCACTGTACTTTGATTACTACCCTACCACGGCTCAAAAGAGTCGTGCAAACAGGTGGTAGTTGGGTGCAGTCCCGAAGCACTTGGAGGCAGTGACGGTTAGACAGGATTCGTCTCTCCCGGTATTGGGGGTTGATATCGCGCTGTGTCTAGGAGAGCCATTACACGAGTAGTCCCTGGCCAAGGCAATCGAGATATACTGGTAGGCTTCCAGTGTTATCTCAGGGTGTTTTGGGCTTCACTCCGACATGACTTGTACCGCTATTAGGGGACTGACGTTTACCACCACCCTAGGCCCGCCATGCGATGTATCAGACGAACAGACCGGACTGTATGGAGACTGTCACATTCAGGCTCAGTAGGAGTTCAGATGGGTTTCACCTCGTCAGTCTTCTTGTCAGCTTCTACCTGGGGACCGTTACGCACAGCTAGTGCCGCTTGCGGTCTGTGGTTAAACCCACTGCCAGTGTAGTGTCGAGTCTTTAGAGTCCCACACAGAAAGCTATTCGCCTTTAGGCAAAATAGTAGAGGTCGCATGGTTTTGCGACAGGTCGCATGGTTTTGCAACAGGGTTCGGTCACATCAGTGCACTTGTGCACGTACAGTGTCCGGACAGTTAACACTAGCGGGCTTTGGTTTAAGCCAGATCCTAGTGTACGTTTTGGGATTGGATTTATCCAGTATGTATTCGTGTTCCTCGGAACGCGGATGCGGGTGTGTATGCACAGTTGACGGAGAGACAGAGGCAGAGGATTCTCATTAGGGTTGTTGACTGTTGACTACTGACTTTTTGCTCAACCCTAATGAGAATATGATATGTAATTAACAATAATATTAATTAAGTATTATGGTGACATGGTTGTTGAGGGGTTGACTTTGTTGACTTGTTGACTTTGTTGACCGGTTGACTAGGTTGGACTAGTTGACCATCATGATGACAATGGCTATCATTTCATGGCAAAAACTTTTTACTTGCTTGTTTCTCTTGTGAAAAATGAGTGCATGAAATGATATGGCTATTGTAGCTTAAACCATCACATAATACTTGATTGCTATGATTTGTGATGATGGCTTTGGATTATGAGAGCCAAGAGAGAAAAGTCTTTCTCATTCTATCATTTTCATTCTCTCTCTTGTGTTCTTGAGCTCTCATCTTCTTCCTCTTTCTCTCCCTCTCTTTAGTCTATGGTTCACTTGTCTCATGTGTTGAGAACCAAGAACCATAGAGAAAAATCCCAACACACTCTCCTCTACTCACTCTAGTTCACAAGGTTTAGCAAACCGAATGAACTAGTTTCTTCAAAGCTCGAAGAAGAAGCCAAAGGTAGAAGCTTTCAGGTGGATCGATCTTCGGCGCAAGGAGACAACGGGGTGAAGCCGATCCGGACAACCATCGAGGCTTGAAGACGAAGGAGTTCAAGAAAGAAAAGTATAACCCCCTAACCGAGTAGTTAACGACTCCTAGTTAGGTTGTTAGTTAGATGTTTAACAAAGATCCGGTTTTGAGTCCATGTTACCGCCTCTAGAAAATTGTTTTTCACCAAATTCCGCATGCCCGAAAGCACCGGGAGAGGTAGCATGGACTTACAGTCCATGCAGCCACGAGAAGACGAGTCCGAATCAATCGACATTGGAACAGAATGGAGTAAAGAGTCGCACGAGATTTCGATGAGATGACGTGCCACTCCGCTGACACCAGAGATGCGATACGCATGCAGAGGCGTTGTATATGGATATACCTTCCAGAAGGAGTCGCGATGAGTATGCAGCCATTCCGGAACAAGAAAAAGATTTAGTACAGGGTGGTAACTTCCGGGAAATTCGGCAGAAACGAGATTTGAGAGAGACTTCGACAGGACCATTCTGGAATACTATACGAGAAGACTTAGGCCAGGAGCGGTCATATTGCGCACACCCAGCAGGCCAGAGTTCGGCATCGTCGACGAGATAGTTGGCCAGAGATCTGTAGAGGATGTGCCAGAGCGGGACTGTTTCCGTCGTCATTCCATATTAGGTCGTTGAGCCGATGAGCTATATATCTAGCAATGCACAGTGAGAGACAAGAGCCAAAAAGCACCAGGCGCCAGACCATGAACAGGGGGCAAGTGGATATCTTGCTCTGCTGGCATTGGATGCACCGACACCTTCTCGACTTTGAAGGAGGAACTATCGACGAAGGTATTTATGATTTGTGATTTGGTGATTTGGTTATCACGTATCCGTCACCTTGGATTTCGGTATTTTGGGCGATCTATTCCCATGATTTAGTCTTGATGACGGAGTTTCATAATATTTGTTTTCGTGCACCATGGTTCCACCTACTGGGTATTCATATTTTGTGCATAGTTATTACGCTTGAGGTATTGATTGTGATTTCATGCCTATTTTATGCCTGTGATTTGATTTATGCTTCCAGCATAGTTTTCATGCACTTTTAGTGTTTGGATTTGATTTGTGCACGCTGATGCACATGGTTGTGAGATTATATACCGCGGTATACCTGATCTGGATTGAGCTGTATTGTATACCGTCGATTTCGATTCTGATTTTGATGTTGATTTCGTGCATAATGGATGCACCGATTTGGATTTTCGCACATGTTGGGCGCATGTTATGAGATGCGATTTTTGTGCACACCAGATGCACTAAATCGAGATTCTTCGTGCATATCAGATGCACCTGATTTTGCTGTCAGGCACATACGTTGCCTATGACAGATGTTTCGTGCACACCCGTTGCACCTAGATGTTGTTTCTGTGCACATGTATGGAACATATATGGATTTTGATTTCCGTGCGCACCAGACGCACAGGGTATTCATATATACATTTTGGGATTGATTCCTTATGGAGCAGTACGTTTTTATGATATTTGCTATTTGTTTTCGTACTGAGCAGGACTAGTCAGAGGACAGTACATGGATATATTTTGCATGCATTGATAGTTATCGAAGGGATTTCAAAAAAAAAAAAGGGGGCGAGCTATAGTCTCAGTATATACCTACGTGTCTGATATGACACGAAACATTTAAAACAAGGAAACCCTTCTAAATTGTTTTCAAAACGGCGGAACGCACATATTAAAAAAAAGATACATACATATATGGTTATTTTCATACAATAGGCGTCCGCCACTATGCCGCGATACGCGCATAGCACAGCAACATAAAAAGGTTTGGCATGCATTTCTTTTAGTTAATTACATGCATAGATTGATGTCTACATGTATAATTTTGATGTATATCGTATCGGTTTTGTTTTGGATTTGACCTTTGTGTCTTTACCATGACTCCGATTATTGCGGAATGCTTGACGGAGTTTTGATTTTGAGTTATCTGCTCATTTTTAATGCTCATGCATTACGCTATAATGCGTTTTATGTATTGATGATTTCAGAACCCCGACGACTTGGACTTTTACTGAAATGTTTTAGAATTTGGGGGTTTAAATTTAAATTCGGGGACCGAATTTCTTTAAATGGGGAAGATTTTAACATTTCAAAAAATAAAATATTATTTTTGGGAATTTTTATAATTTAACAATAAAATATTGAATATTTTAATAAGGCGGTATAATTAAATACCGACAAATTTGTGAAAATTTTGGAAAATTATGGAAATTACATAAAAGATGGTGTTTTTTGGAATTATGCAATTTTTAATTTTTAATTTTTTATAATTAATTATACGCCATTTTAGTGCTAATCGCGATTAAAAATCGCTAATCGCGGATTAAGCGTGTTTTGTGCACTTAGCTTGCACAAAGAATTTTTCACACTTGTGAATTTTTCTGCAATGGTTTCTTTTGGGTTTCCTATTGCAATATTAGAGAGAAGAAAAGAAGGGAAAAAGAAAAGAAAAAGAAAAGATTTGAATAATAGAGGTATGGGCAAGAGAGAGAAAGAGAGGGTGAGGGGTCAAACTTTGACTAAGCTCCCATTCCTTTTCTTTTTTCTCCATCATTCTCTCCCTCTCCCTCATCAAGCTGCTGCTGCTGCTGCCCCTCTCTTCCATCTTCACAAAAAAAACCCAAAACTCCATGCTAAACACCTCAAAACCCATTGCCCTTTTCATTAAAAAGATGCGCAAGCTCAAGGGAAGCACATTGGACCAAGAAAGCAAGGATTTTGGCCACTTGGGGCAACTCAAGATTTTTCTTGAGTTGCAAAATGAGGTATTTTCTAAACCATAAGCTTAGTGTTTCCATTAGTTTTACCCCCATGTTAAATTAGAACCGATATCGAGTGGTTTTGTGGACTTAGAAGAATTCTAGTTAGGGTTATTGGAAATTGAGAGTTGTGATGGGCAATTGAGCTTAGTAGAGCCTCACAAACCCCCTAGTGCTAGAATTAAGACCTAAACCAGAGACTAGAACCCCGGAATACGGATTTAGAAAAGCCGATATTGGAATATTGTGGAATCTGTGAGGGCTAAATGGAATTTGCTAACACCCGGAGCCTCTGAAAATTGTTTTGCAAGGACATTGATACATGAAGGCACCTAGGAAGCTACCACCAAAACCCTAGCCCCTATCTCCCAATTCAGGCCGAAATTTTAATCTTTCTGGCCGCAATTTGCGGCCAGACCAGTGGGGATTTGATCCGTGTTGGTTCTGTAACTTTATTTCATGTAAACTAGACCCTTGGCATATGCAAAATTGACCAATTTGACCTAGGGTAAAATCTGGGACCATTTTCAATGGTGTCTGTTTTGATTCGGGTTTCGTTTTGCGTATTTTGAATTCTGGAATTCTAGTATTTTGATTTACCTTGATCACTTGACTTTTGTACGACGATATCGAGGATAGTTTGATGGTTTTGAAAACGTAGTCTATAGGTTCTAACCTATAGGCCTTAGCGTGTCGTTTTGGTTTTCCGATGTGATTTTAATGTGCGTTGTGATTGTGTTATCTTTGTAGTTACCTTCGCGAGGGCTTCATATGATGAAGAAGATGAAGGTGACACCGATACCGAAACGCAGGATGCAAGTGAGTAGATTATATCTACGAGGGAAGTTGGGTGGATGGCGTATAGCACCCCCGCAGTTCGATGTTTAGTATACTATATATGATAGCTTTATGCGTGACATGGATATTCTAGATGTGTTTAGGTGCAACATTTAGGAAAAGTTAGAAATAAACAAAATTAATTAAATTAAGAATAAAGTGATAAATCACAAAACGGTTAAAATCAAATATGTCAATCTTCATAAGTTATATGTAATACAAATTAAATTAGAATTTTTGAATGTAATTTAAATAAGTTATAAGGGTTTTAATGAAAATTTTAGCTTCATTTTAATAAAAGGTGTGTTTTATAATAAGTTAAGTTGTGAGGGGTTAAATTGTAAAAGTTTAGGTTTTATGCAATTATGAGATTTTGGTGGATGTAAGTGAAAGTGAGTGGAAATTCAAATTGGTTCAGAATTTAAATGAGATTAAAAGGGGAAAATGTGAAGATAATGCAAAACCACCTCATGCTTTCAAATAACCTCTCATTTCCACCTCCTCCTTGCATGAAACATGCACACCTTAGCTCATGACACCACCACCTTCCCTTATCTCTCCATTCATTCACTTAAATAGCACAATTTCTGTTCAAATCTGAAAGTAAAAACTCAAAGAAATTCAAAGAAAAGGAAAAATAAAGAAGAACAAGAGGAAGAAGAAGAAGAAGGAGCTTGTTCTTGAGTTTGGATTATCATCAAGCTAGGAGGAGCTTGTAAATCTTGGAGGGTTATTCCTACAGCAAAATTAGGAGGGTAAACTTCTTAAACATAGTAGAGATAAGCTCAGTAGTTCAATTAATTAAAGTTTAGATAAGTCACATAATATCGTATTTTAGCAAAATTAGAGTCCGTTAGAATCTGCTTTAATCAGGAAAATAATTAAATAAATTGAACAGAGTCAAAATGATGTAGGAATCAACGAGAACAAACCACCAGAGCACGACACCAGGGGGCCGGTTTTGGGCCGGCGGCCAAGCAAGAGGGGCCGGCGTCGCCGGCCATGGGGGAAGCTTTTTGGGTTTTCTCTGTTGGGTAGGTTCCAGTGTGTTATTTAGGCTATTTTGGTACTGTTTATTTAAATTAGTTTTACTGTAGTTAAAATATGGGATGATATATCGGAAAGGGTATCGTAAAACACTAAATACGACACGACTAAATCACGTCGCGTTTTAATTTCTGAAACAGTACAGATTAGGGTTAAAATCCAGCAAGATTAAGTGTTTAATAACTTGATATAATCGGATAGTATATAACTTATATGTGGGATAGCGTGTTTCCATTTCCGTTATATC
Source organism: Agapanthus africanus (assembly GCA_030015575.1). NCBI lineage: Eukaryota > Viridiplantae > Streptophyta > Magnoliopsida > Asparagales > Amaryllidaceae > Agapanthus > Agapanthus africanus. The sequence goes on from CM057339.1 coordinate 569,713,021, forward strand.
GGAATAGCCGTTTTTCTTATATGCGTTAATTTGTAAATTAGACTCGAATACAAGAAGAACGGAAGTCGCGAGGAAAGGGAAAGGATTAGCGATTCCGGAGTAGATTCGACTTTTCCGGTGAGTAGACTAAACATCTACCGGGGAATTTTGTAAAGATGGCGTGTTTCGCCCGTGGTTTTATTAGACTTGCTGTTTATATCATTATGCTTAAATGTTAAATTGCATTCACTACAAATAACTATAAATTGCTTAGTTGTTAGAACACTTCACAATTATCGACGAGTCATGCCACGTGCACATCTTATATGCTACACACACCTCGTCGATATTGCCATGTCACATACACTTAAATATCATACTTGTTAACATGGATTATATCGTATTTCACATATCTAATATAATGGTAGATTGCATCATTGACATCCTGTTGATTTATGCGTATTTCTATGTTGTATATGAGGTAGATACAGAATTGAGGATTTATGGTTTTGAGTTTTGAGTACTATTACATAAATCCAGTATTTTCATGATTGATGTGTCATGTCCACCATGAGATGATTTCTGTTTTGGTTTTATTCCGGACCGAGTGGGGGAGATATACGGTCGCGGATTTACGTTATCCATACTGAGTGGGGGAGATATACAGTTGGATACATGGTGGACCCGGTCGAGACCGAGGGGCAGGATAGCCGTATTGAGACGGGGGAGCCTAGCGAGGTTACTCGATACCGGAGTTGGAAATAAAAATACGGCGTGTATCTAGAGGATAACGACCGATATTATGGGTATAGGATCATTCGGGGAATGATGCCTATAAGAAATGAAAGTTTTGTGTCGTTGATGGACACCGAGAAATGATTTACTTGAGTTGTGATTTTCGAAGTATAATGAGATTTATTGTTGAATTTCACATATACTCATATACCATATTGATTCATATTCAGTAGCATGATTGTCATATTTACTTTATTCGCCGATATATGTTAGTCGTATTCACTGAGTTGGCAACTCATCCCCGTTGTGCCACAGTTCCTTGCAGGGATAGAGTGGACGGGTAGCTGCGGGCAGAGATACTTTGCAGTTGTATTCCATCTTTTGATCGGTAGGTTACATATGTAGTAACCTTCCTTTTTGGGTTTTGTATTTTGTATCTAGAAAGTCTCCATCAAACCTGTATTTTGACTTAGAAATGAGAGATGGGATATATATGTACAGTTGAGATCTGTTGATCAGTATTATAGTTCTTTCTTTATGAGATTCAGTGATGTTCATTATGTGTATATTCATGTTCATTTTGATATCGTTGATTCCAACTAGGAATACAACCAAACTTAACCTTTATTATTTGTTTAATGAATTAACTTTATAAATTGAGATTTTTACTTAAAAACTAAATTTTCATAAATAATTCCGCAATAAGGTATTTGATCTTGGTTTTCGGCTTACTTGGACTTGTGCATATCTTTAGATATGATACAAATCTAAGTGCCGGTCACATCCAAACTTGGGTCGTGACAAAGTTGGTATCAGAGCTTAGGAGTAACCTTACGGAATTCGGTAAGGGATTTCAATAGGTCGATGTAAGTCCGAGAGTTAGGATGACCTTTGATTTGATGGAGTAGGTAAATTAGGACGAATGCAGTACCGTACGTATGTTCCGCGGCATATTTACGTTATCGTATTCAGCCTAACTAACCTTAGGGTGTTTATCATGATCTATTCTTCCATTGATTCTCCGTTATTGATTGCTTCTGTTCCCACACCTTATCAACTCTCGTTTCTTGTTCCAGTTGCTATGGCTACGCGGGCTAGGCGAGCCGCAGCCAGAGATGCAGCTAGGGCGAGTCCACCTGTGATGACGACTGGTACACCGGACGTGCCGGCGGTGCATGAGCATGTTGATCCTCCTCCTCCAGATCGCATGACTAGGATTGAGGAGGGTATGTTGGGATTACAGCGAGTGGTAGGACAGTTAGCTGAGACCACTCGAGTTTTGAGATCAGATCCAGCACCGACCGTAGCAGAGTCCGAGGTACAGCCTACACAGTCGGTCGCGCCAGTAGATACGAGAGTGATGGAGGTATCACTTGCAGAGTTTATGAGATTGAGACCCCCGGTATTTACAGGGACCGATGTGGCGGAAGATCCTCAGTCTTTTCTTGATAGAATGGCGAGGATCGGCAGATCATTGCGATGTTCTGATGCGAGGTCAGTTGAGCTGACTAGCTTTCGTTTGGAGCGACTTGCACAGGAGTGGTGTGAGTCGATGGAAAGAGGGCGAGCTACAAATCTTCCTCCGATGACGTGGACCGAGTTTTCTACAGTCATTCTTGCCAGATTTCTTCCCCAGAGTGTGAGGGACGCTAGAGCTAGAAGTTTTGAAGCGTTGAGAAAATCAGCAAGTATGTCAGTAGCAGATTATGACTTACGATTCACCCAGCTATCGCGATATGCCCCATACTTAGTACCTACAGAGGAACTTCGGGTGAAAAGGTTCCTAAGGAGTTTGGACACACAGTTGTATCTGGCGATAGGCTCCCAGCATTTTGATACATATGCACAGGCCATGGATGCGGCGATACGAGTAGAGGAGCGTTTGAGCGAGTCAGGGGTCATTCCAGAGCCAAAGAGGAGTAGACCGGTCGTGCCGACAAATAGACAGTTTGGCAGAGGTAGAGGGTCATATCCAGGCAGATATACTCCAGGCCGCAGTGTCGGACGAGGTTGGACACAGGGCCAGATGTTCAGTTCTTATCCTGATGATCAGAGACCACCATCTACCTGCTATAGTTGTGGACTTCCCGGACACTTTGCGCGGGATTGTAGATCTCAGGGAGGGACCGTTGCTCCACAGGGTGCTTTACCCCTTCCACCTCCTACACCGATGGCTTTACTTCCTCCCCCAGTTGGCGCTACACGCCAGGCAGTTGCGCCACGAGGTCGAGGCTTTGCAGGACGTGCTCAGAGAGGTAGAGGATATCGAGGTAGAGGACGACAGGATGCGGGCAGGGGCCAGGCACGGGTTTTTGCGCTGACTCCACAGGATGCCCAGGCATCAAATGCAGTCGTGACAGGTACTCTTACAGTATGCTCATTAGAGGCACATGTTTTATTTGATCCCGGTTCTACACATTCTTATGTATCTTCACGATTCGCACTTTTGTTGGGGAAGGATTCGTCATTATTAGAGTTACCCTTGGTAGTGATTACTCCAGTTGGAGATTCCTTTATAGCTCGGCACGTATTCAGATCGTGTTCGGTGCGTATTGGTAATAGAGATTCGCTAGTTGATCTAATTCTCCTGGACATGTTGGATTTTGACATACTTCTTGGGATGGATTGGTTAGCCGCTTGTCATGCCTATGTAGATTGTCGGGGAAAAGCGGTTAGATTTTGTTTTCCAGGTGAACCGGTGTTTGTTGTGCAGGGGGATTGCAAGTTAACCCCTGTCAACATGATTTCTGCTTTTTGTACGAGGCGGCTCTTGAAGAAGGGTGGTCATGGGTTCTTGGCCTTTATTCAGGACATAGGGGTCACTGAAGTTCCATTGGACCAAATCCCGATCATACGAGAATTCCCTGAGGTATTTCCTGCTGAGTTACCAGGATTGCCACCTGATCGAGATATTGAATTTTGCATCGACTTGATTCCGGGTGCAGGGCCTATTTCTATTCCACCCTATCGAATGGCACCGACGGAATTGAAAGAACTCAAAGGCCAGTTGCAAGAGTTGTTAGATAGAGGACTTGTTCGTCCCAGTGTTTCACCGTGGGGAGCTCCGGTGTTATTTGTAAAGAAGAAGGACGGTAGTATGAGAATGTGCATCGACTACCGACAGCTGAATCGCGTCACTGTGCGAAACAGGTATCCATTACCACGAATAGATGACTTGTTCGATTAGTTGCAAGGAGCCGGATTCTTCTCAAAGATTGACTTGAGGTCAGGGTATCATCAGTTGAGGGTTCGGAAGGACGATATACCAAAGACGGCGTTTCGTACGAGATATGGGCATTATGAATTTCTGGTGATGTCATTCGGACTCACCAATGCTCCAGCAGCTTTTATGGATATGATGAACCGTATCTTTAGACCATTTATCGATCGGTTTATTATAGTATTCATAGATGATATTCTTGTATATTCTCGGAGTCAGACGGAGCACGAGCAGCATTTACGTATCACGTTGCAGACCTTGAAGGAGCATCAGCTGTATGCAAAATTTTCTAAGTGTGCTTTTTGGCTCGATAGTGTGGATTTCTTGGGTCATATAGTTACGAGAGAAGGTATATGTGTAGACCCAAAGAAGATTGAAGCGGTACAACACTGGCCCAGGCCTATGTCAGTTACGGAGGTTCGGTGTTTCTTATGTCTGGCAGGTTATTACAGACGCTTCGTACAGGATTTTTCACGGATAGCAGCACCTTTGACAGGATTGACTAGGAAGGAAGTTCCATTTCAGTGGACAGATGCGTGTGAGCAGAGTTTCCAACAGTTGAAGACACGTTTGACAACTGCACCTGTATTATCTTTACCTTCCGGGTCAGGGGGTTTCGTCGTGTATTGCGATGCTTCTAGAGTGGGCTTAGGCTGTGTGTTGATGCAACACGGCAAAGTAATAGCGTATGCTTCTCGACAGTTAAAGAGGCATGAACAAAACTACCCCACTCATGATCTAGAGATGGCTGCTGTAGTATTTGCATTGAAGATTTGGAGACATTACTTGTATGGAGAAACGTGTCAAATCTTCACAGATCATAAAAGTTTAAAGTATATCTTTCAGCAGAAAGATCTGAACCTCAGACAGCGTAGATGGATGGAACTAGTGAAAGATTACGACTGTGAGATCTTGTACCATCCAGGCAAAGCAAATGTTGTAGCAGATGCCTTGAGTCGGAGGCCTGGAGGTAATTTATCTCATTTGAGTATTTTGCAGAGACAGTCTTCTACAGACTGGCAGATCTTATGTGATAGTCGTATACAGTTTGAGTTTACGTCGGCAGGAGGTCAGTTAGCACATGTTCGCACCAGACCTCGGCTATTGGATCGTATTCGAGATGCGCAGCCTACAGATACTCGCATGATGGAGATTATGGATCATGTTAGGCAGGGCAAGGAGACGGAGTTCGTGATTGATGATCATGGAGTATTACGTTTTAGGACTCGTCTCTGTGTGCCAGATTCTGACGGATTGAGGCGTGAGATTTTGGAGGATGCCCACAGATCAGTATACAGTATTCATCCTGGTTCCACCAAAATGTATCGTGATTTGAAGGATAATTATTGGTGGGAAGGAATGAAGAAGGATGTTACGGATTTTGTTTCTCGATGCTTGACTTGTCAGCAAGTTAAAGCAGAACACCAGAGGCCAGCCGGGGAGCTGCAACCCTTACCCATTCCAGAGTGGAAATGGGAACAGATTTCCATGGATTTTGTGGTGGGTCTACCCAGGACTAGCAGAGGGTATGATTCCATTTGGGTGATTGTTGATAGATTGACAAAAGCCGCTCATTTTCTTCCAGTGAAGGCGACATATGGATTTGCTCAGTATACACAGGTTTATATCGACGAGATTGTACGTCTACATGGAGTGCCGACATGCATAGTATCAGATCGAGGTACCCAGTTCACGAGCAGGCTATGGCAGAAACTTCAGGATGCTCTTGGTACACGACTGAGTTTTAGTACAGCTTTCCACCCACAGACAGACGGTCAGTCGGAGCGGACCATTCAGATACTAGAGGATATTCTTCGGGCTTGTAGCCTAGATTTCGGTGGTAGTTGGGATCGTCACCTACCTTTGGTAGAATTCTCGTATAACAACAGTTTTCAAGATACGATCCAGATGGCACCCTTTGAAGCCTTTTATGGAAGGAAATGTAGATCACCTGTTTGTTGGACGGAACTTAGTGAGAGTGGTATATTGGGACCGCAGATAGTACAGGAAACTACAGAGAAGATTCACTTGATACGAGATAGAATGAAAGCGGCCCAATGCAGACAGAAGTCATATGCAGATCGAAGACGACGCAAACTCGAGTTTGATGTGGAAGATCATGTGTTCCTTCGAGTATCTCCAATGAAAGGAGTGATGCGTTTCGGAAAGAAAGGGAAGCTCAGCCCCAGATATGTTGGACCTTACAAGATTTTAGAGAGAGTGGGCGCTGTAGCTTATCGGTTAGCACTTCCACCTAATTTTCCCGACGTGCATCCGGTGTTCCATGTTTCGATGCTTCGCAGATATCTTCACGATCCATGTCATGCGATCCAACATCAGACTCTACAGCTTGAGCCAGATCTATCTTACACAGTGCAGTCAGTCGCTATTCTGGATAGGCAGGCAAAGCAACTACGATCGAGGATCCTGCCATCTGTTAAGGTTCTCTGGCAAGGAAAGGATCGCGAGGAGATTACTTGGGAGACGGAGGACGCAATGCGAATGAAATTTCCACATCTTTTCATAGGTATGTCTAGTAATTATTTTAAATTCGGGGACCGAATTTTCTTAATGGGGGAATATTGTAACATTTAGGAAAAGTTAGAAATAAACAAAATTAATTAAATTAAGAATAAAGTGATAAATCACAAAACGGTTAAAATCAAATATGTCAATCTTCATAAGTTATATGTAATACAAATTAAATTAGAATTTTTGAATGTAATTTAAATAAGTTATAAGGGTTTTAATGAAAATTTTAGCTTCATTTTAATAAAAGGTGTGTTTTATAATAAGTTAAGTTGTGAGGGGTTAAATTGTAAAAGTTTAGGTTTTATGCAATTATGAGATTTTGGTGGATGTAAGTGAAAGTGAGTGGAAATTCAAATTGGTTCAGAATTTAAATGAGATTAAAAGGGGAAAATGTGAAGATAATGCAAAACCACCTCATGCTTTCAAATAACCTCTCATTTCCACCTCCTCCTTGCATGAAACATGCACACCTTAGCTCATGACACCACCACCTTCCCTTATCTCTCCATTCATTCACTTAAATAGCACAATTTTTGTTCAAATCTGAAAGTAAAAACTCAAAGAAATTCAAAGGAAAGGAAAAATAAAGAAGAACAAGAGGAAGAAGAAGAAGAAGAAGAAGAAGGAGCTTGTTCTTGAGTTTGGATTATCATCAAGCTAGGAGGAGCTTGTAAATCTTGGAGGGTTATTCCTACAGCAAAATTAGGAGGGTAAACTTCTTAAACATAGTAGAGATAAGCTCAGTAGTTCAATTAATTAAAGTTTAGATAAGTCACATAATATCGTATTTTAGCAAAATTAGAGTCTGTTAGAATCTGCTTTAATCTAGAAAATAATTAAATAAATTAAACAGAGTCAAAATGATGTAGGAATCAACGAGAACAAACCACCAGAGCACGACACCAGGGGGCCGGTTTTGGGCCGGCGGCCAAGCAAGAGGGGCCGGCGTCGCCGGCCATGGGGGAAGCTTTTTGGGTTTTCTCTGTTGGGTAGGTTCTAGTGTGTTATTTAGGCTATTTTGGTACTGTTTATTTAAATTAGTTTTACTGTAGTTAAAATCTGGGATGATATATCGGAAAGGGTATCGTAAAACACTAAATACGACACGACTAAATCACGTCGCGTTTTAATTTCTGAAACAGTACAGATTAGGGTTAAAATCCAGCAAGATTAAGTGTTTAATAACTTGATATAATCGGATAGTATATAACTTATATATGGGATAGCGTGTTTCCATTTCCGTTATATCGGAATAGCCGTTTTTCTTATATGCGTTAATTTGTAAATTAGACTCGAATACAAGAAGAACGGAAGTCGCGAGGAAAGGGAAAGGATTAGCGATTCCGGAGTAGATTCGACTTTTCCGGTGAGTAGACTAAACATCTACCGGGGAATTTTGTAAAGATGGCGTGTTTCGCCCGTGGTTTTATTAGACTTGCTGTTTATATCATTATGCTTAAATGTTAAATTGCATTCACTACAAATAACTATAAATTGCTTAGTTGTTAGAACACTTCACAATTATCGACGAGTCATGCCACGTGCACATCTTATATGCTACACACACCTCGTCGATATTGCCATGTCACATACACTTAAATATCATACTTGTTAACATGGATTATATCGTATTTCACATATCTAATATAATGGTAGATTGCATCATTGACATCCTGTTGATTTATGCGTATTTCTATGTTGTATATGAGGTAGATACAGAATTGAGGATTTATGGTTTTGAGTTTTGAGTACTATTACATAAATCCAGTATTTTCATGATTGATGTGTCATGTCCACCATGAGATGATTTCTGTTTTGGTTTTATTCCGGACCGAGTGGGGGAGATATACGGTCGCGGATTTACGTTATCCATACTGAGTGGGGGAGATATACAGTTGGATACATGGTGGACCCGGTCGAGACCGAGGGGCAGGATAGCTGTATTGAGACGGGGGAGCCTAGCGAGGTTACTCGATACCGGAGTTGGAAATAAAAATACGGCGTGTATCTAGAGGATAACGACCGATATTATGGGTATAGGATCATTCGGGGAATGATGCCTATAAGAAATGAAAGTTTTGTGTCGTTGATGGACACCGAGAAATGATTTACTTGAGTTGTGATTTTCGAAGTATAATGAGATTTATTGTTGAATTTCACATATACTCATATACCATATTGATTCATATTCAGTAGCATGATTGTCATATTTACTTTATTCGCCGATATATGTTAGTCGTATTCACTGAGTTGGCAACTCATCCCCGTTGTGCCACAGTTCCTTGCAGGGATAGAGTGGACGGGTAGCTGCGGGCAGAGATACTTTGCAGTTGTATTCCATCTTTTGATCGGTAGGTTACATGTGTAGTAACCTTCCTTTTGGGTTTTGTATTTTGTATCTAGAAAGTCTCCATCAAACCTGTATTTTGACTTAGAAATGAGAGATGGGATATATATGTACAGTTGAGATCTGTTGATCAGTATTATAGTTCTTTCTTTATGAGATTCAGTGATGTTCATTATGTGTATATTCATGTTCATTTTGATATCGTTGATTCCAACTAGGAATACAACCAAACTTAACCTTTATTATTTGTTTAATGAATTAACTTCATAAATTGAGATTTTTACTTAAAAACTAAATTTTCATAAATAATTCCGCAATAAGGTATTTGATCTTGGTTTTCGGCTTACTTGGACTTGTGCATATCTTTAGATATGATACAAATCTAAGTGCCGGTCACATCCAAACTTGGGTCGTGACATTAGGTGTACTATGGATAGATTAGGGTTTAGAAGTAAACTAGGATAGTTCCCTAGTTGCGAACCCTAGAATAGGTTTACACCCACACACACACACATGTGCTTGCTTGTTATACTTGTTGGATATAGTGCCCTCAGAGTCAATTATTGGATCGCAGGCACGTGATTGCAATGATTGAGGGAGGACCTATGCCGGTAGGACAATCTTACTCAGGATGATTGTATACTATCTGGTTTGTATTTATCATCGTGTACATGCTTTAGGTGACATTGTGGTTCACTATTACACGTTGATAGAGAATAGTATGCTACCATGGTTTATCTTTATCATCGTGTACTGCTTTAGGTGACCTTACAGGTCGCTATTACATGTTGATAGAGCCCTTAGGATTCTTGCTTGACTACCAGCAGTATGATGGCGATCATATACGTGAGAGTTGGGTAGTCTATAAGCACATCCTTAAAGTGGTCCCTAGTCGTGGGAGTTTCGAGACTGGGCATCGATACTCCATTAATAGACTAGTGTATACAGTCAAGACCCCGACGAGGGGCGGTGGCCGGTCTCACAAGCCATTGGTGTCAGTTGGTTCACCTGAGATGTATACAAGTGCTCATTGGGTTATGAGTACACCGGACAGGACTCGCCAGGAACATGCTAGTTGGTATTATACCTGACGTCAGATAGCAGTTCCCTGGTGACATGTGTACAGGTTAGTTCATCGACCTGAGATCGTCATTTGTCTCGTGTGAGTTCCCACTGTCCTTTGATTACTACCCTACCACGGCTCAAAGGAGTCGTGCAAACAGGTTTTAGTTGGGTACAGTCCCAAGCCACTTGGAGGCAGTGAGCGGATCGGCAGGGGTTTCGTCTCTCCTGGTATTGGGGGTGAGATCGCGCTGTGTCTAGAAGAGCCATTACACGAAGTCCTTGGCCAAGGCAGGAGATTTACTGGTAGGTATTCCAGTAGTATCTCAGGGTGTTATGGGCTACACTCCGACACGACTTGTACCGCTTTTGGGGGTCTGACTTTTACCAACCCCCTAGGCCCGCCATGCGATGCTCATAGACGAACGGACCGGACTGTACGGATATTGTCACTGACAGGCTCAGTAGGGTGTCAGGATGAGTTCGCTCATCAACCTCCCTTTTGGTCAATACCTGGTAGCCCATTACGTACAGCTAGTACCTCTGACGTGCCAGTGGTTAAATCTACTGCCAAAGTATTGACGAGTCTTTAGAGTCCCCCACAGACTGTTTCTCAAGTTTCGGGCGAAACGTTGAAGAGGCCGTATGATATATGGCAGGGTTCGATCATATACGTGCGGTAGTGCACGGATCATGATCGGACGGATCATACTAGTGGGCTTTTGTTTAAGCCGGATCCTAGTATTAGATTTGTTGGATTACTTTAGTCTCATCGCATTCGCATTCAATCGGAATGCGGATGCAGGTATGTATATACAGGTGAGGGGTATCCTTGTGATCCGTCACGAGTTTACTTTAGATGTTGCCGGATCTTTTTTGTTGGACCAAATGTTTGGATTAATGTTTGGATGATGGAAATTATGAGCTAGAAACCATCATTTTGTGCATTAAATGATACATGTACTTCATAGGTGACTCATGGTATCATTTCTTGTGCAAATATCACATTATGTGATTGATTAGTTTGTTGAATTGATGTGAGGAGAGAGGTAGGGCAGCCACTTGATATTGAGTTTGCTCTTGTATTTTCTTCTTTCTCTCTCACAATAATTCAACACAAGAAAAGAAAAGAAAAGAGCGCCACTTCTTCTTCTTCATCCTCTAGCTCATAATCTCCATCAATGGCAACACCTTCAACCTCCATCCATCTCATGGATGCAAGAGACAAAGTGATCACAAACATTCTCTACATCATCTTGGACACGTCGGCTAGCACACTTCATGCCCGAGTTGCTTCGGATGAAGCAGGAGCCCGTAAAAAGAATCGATGATGTGGTGCCCTTTCCGAAAAGGAGATCGAGACCGGAGATGCCGCGAGGAGCTTGGGATGGTGGCCAAAGACCGAAGGACTCGGATCGATTGGTATAGCCTTTCTATCCCTTCTCCAGATAGCTAGTTGTAGGTTAATGGATCGATCCGGGTTTTAAGCATACGATAGCGCCAGTTTCTAGTTCGTTTCCGCATTTTGTCCTCGGAAAGACGGCCGGGGCGCTACCGTAGACTTACTTGGTATCAGAGCCACGCCATTAACCTTTACTAGCTTGCTCTAAAGTGTTTAGAACTTCGATCGAACGAAATTTCCAAAAACTGCATTTCCAAATTCTGAGTTTCTGTCGAATTTTTTTTGTCGTCAAAAAATTATTTTGAGCATTGCAGAAATTCAGGCAGGGTTTTCTAAGAACACTGCAGAAAATTGGTTGCATGATATCACTGTAGCGCGGCGAAACCGCGGCCGTACCCACGTTTTGGCCGTGGATCCACCGCAGTACTGTAGCCACAGTGCACAAAATTTTCTGAGGTGGTCTCTGACTTGGAAATGTGGTTTCTGGTATTTTTGTTTGGGCCCAGATTTTCTGAGTACTGGGTATTGTACTTGGGGCCCACTTCGGGAAATTTTGTCGATCGAAAATTTTAAACATGTTAGTTCACAGCATTTACATTATATCTGCGACCTTGAATGTCATTTGATCGGTAAATCTTGTCTAATTGCTATAGTTCTTTTAGACGGATTTGCGAACGTAACATTCACGTTGATGTTCTGTGTTGTGTTGTGATGTTGCAGATTTGTCGTGGTGGATAGCCTGGATGCAATGTTAGTACAGTTTGGTTGTATTTGTACATTTGTTATTGTGGGGCGAGCGTCCAACATGTGGACTGCCGTCACTGCCTGTTTGCATATTATTCTTTTGGGGCACGACCGGGCTGAGGTCGATGTACCCGTTGTATATATTTTACTTTCAATACTAGGATTACCCCAAGGTGGGGTGCATGGATAGCCGGGTTCTAGAGAGCAACGGGCCCGCATCTCATGGCTTTGAGACGGAGGGGGCTTTACTCTAAAATTGGCGGGCTATTCACCGCACTCGTAGGGGGTACAGGTTGACCCAAGAAGGGGTGCTCAAGTTACCGGATTTCGTGAAGTGCCGGGTGGTCCATTCACGTTGTTGAAGGGGGCTGCCTCGCTTCAGGTTTTGGCGGGTAACTTGCCGCGCCCATAGTGGTCTAGGATTTCATTTCACAGGCTATCCACAAGACCAGGGGAACTTCGGGTTTCAGTAGCGGCTCTATGAAACCCGGGGATCCCAGATTATCTGTATTGTTCTGTGATGCTTATTACATTTCTGTGATGTTGCATTTATCATACCATGAGCGAATATTATATATTGATATATATACTAGTAGATGTTGTATATGTTTTACACCCGCGTTAGTCCAGTCCCCGCTCTGTCGTTAGTTAAGTAACCTAACGGGTGATGACGGGACCCAGTGGCGAATGCGGATGGCATATAAGTACATCGTATTTTCGTTCTTTTGTGGTGTGATTAATTGATGGGACTGCATTGATTCGAATCAATGCAAGCTAAAAAAAACCTATTCTGATGTTGTTGGAATATTTTTCAAAAAGCTGTTATTGCAAGGACGTTCTCTTTTGTTTTGCACAGTGGTATTCGGTTATGAATATCCAGCACCTCAGTCGATGAGGCAAGAGCCGAGATCCCTTCACCGGGAGTGACCCCTTGGACAGAAGTTTGCGTCAGGGTAATAACTTCACTATAGTCGATTACTTTTGTTTTGCATCGTCGTATTCAGCTGGAATATCCTGCACCTCATTCTACGAGGAAAGAGACGAGATCACTTCACCGGGAGTGACCTCTTTAGCAATGGTTTTCGCCACTATATTTTTATAAAAAGTTATCCGGTTCCTTCAACGATATCAAGTTCATTACGTTAAAGGTTTTCGCCAAAAACCAATCGAAGCCTTCCGTCATTTCAGAAAGGTGGCACTTAGTATTCATGCTATGTTTGTTGGCCTTAGTCAAGGCATTGTGTATGGTAGCTATTTGTTACTTTTCTGCAGCATAGATAGATGCGTTGGTTTGGGACAGTCGTACAGCCTTGTTGGCCCTAGTCAAGTGCTTGTACGGGTGGGTTCAAATTAACCTGGACAATGACGGGTAGAACTTGACATGTGACTTATGATTTGTTGGCCTTAGTCAAGGTCATAAGAGCATGGGGTAAAAATCACATCGGGAGTTTCTAAAGAAACTGAAACTTGCCAGATATGCGCATACCTTCTGGAGTGTGATAACGTGAGTGGATTCCATCACGTTATCATGCGATGATAGTTAGATCCCAATTCCTACTGATGAGTTGGTTTACTCCTCGGGTGATCCCAACTAATTCTTCTTTCAGGTTTGGAGGAGAATTTGAGGTTACAGTGGGAGGTTTCCTGATTGGATAAATTGATAACCATTCTGATCTAGGTTAGAGTGCACGCTGAGTGTTTCTTTTCTCTCTCTCTTTGGCAGTGACCATGGCCCGACCCTTGACTATGACTCAGTGACCAAGATTAACCGAACCTTCTTAAACACTGGCTTTTGGATTGTCAGAGTTGCATACCTCATTGCCACTCCTACTTTTACCCTTTTTCTCCAGAACACCCCGTATTACTACGAACATCCACTTCCATTGGATAAAACCATCGTATGGTTATATATGAACTCGAAGGAACTTATTCGAGGATGGTTTCCGGTTCTGGAGAAAACGAATAGGATTATTCAGTTGTCTTTTCCTTTTACCTTCTCTCAGGTTGCGAGTGTTCCTTGGATTAGGACGGTACACTTGTTACGCTAATTGGATAGTCTTCATCCAAACCATAGGCAGGTGCCGAACGGTAGGGAATGAAGAAAACCATTTAGCCTAAAAGGTGTACAGAAGGTATTAAGTAAAGACAAATAAAGGGATTGGTAAGAGGGAAAAGTAAATCGCGACCGCTATTCACGACCAAACCAAGTATTTCTTCGCCAATCCTACATCACCTTTGTTTTTCTCCAGAACACTTCGTATCACTACGAAGATCCACAGTTTATTGGATACTCCATCGTATAGTTATATACGAACTCGAAGGGATTTGTTCCAGTTCGGGAATGGATTCTGGTTCAGGAGAAATAGGAATAAGGTTTATTCAGTTGTCTTTTATCTTTACCTTCTCTCGGGTTGCGAGTGCTCCTAGGATTAGGACAGTACACCTATTACGCTTATTGGATAGTCTTCTTCCAAACCATAGGCTGGTGCCGAACGGTAGGGAAGGAAGAAAACCATTTAGCCTAAAGGGGTGTACAGAAGGTAATGACAAAAGACATATAAAGGGATTTGGAGAGATGGCAAAGAAATATACGGTTACAGTTGTGAATCTGATAATGGAAGAGACATTACTAGGAATACCCGGATACCCCTTCGAAACATTTATATCTTTCAGTTTCACTGTGTATTGTTAAAAGAAAACTGATTTCCCAATTAGTCCTTGCTCCAGGGTATGAATTTACCAGGTATGATTCTTATATCCATATGGTTTTACAAATGATGAGTGGGAGTACGTTATTGGGAATTGGGTGATCATCCTCAATATATCGGGAATATTTGTAATTGGTGATATTTGAGGAAATCACCTGGGTTGTTTTCCGGACGGCAAATATTTTGTAATGTTTTAGAAATCATTTTGCGAATTTTCCCGTTTTAGGGCAAAATTGTCGGTTTTTCCTGTTTTAACCCGATTTCGATCAAATGTCTGTATAACCTTGCCGGCACCTAGTTTAGCTAAAATAAAGCTTGTGCGCGAACTTTGGGAGTATTTGGGAGGTTTTGGTTCAGATAGAATTTTTCCCAAATAAAATATTATTTTAAGTGGTACTTTGTGCACGTAAATCGGGAAATTTTTTTCTCTTGTGAATAAATTAATTTTGTCACTAGAATTATTTTGGAAACTTCTTTTTAAATATCTAGATATTTTTGGAGTGCAAAAGGAATTATTTTAAAAAGAAAAGAAAAAGTGTAAAGGTGGCAAAGTGCATTTATTAGCTTTTATTACTCATTTTCCTAGCAATTTCTTCACCCAAAATTCACAAAAATACCCCCAACCTCCCCATGGCCGAGCCTTATCTCAAATTTCTGTCCAAAATATTTCCCAAGCTCATTTTTTCATTATTTCTTCAAAATTCTTCAAAAGAATTCCAAAAATAAATCCAAAAATAACTATATAAAAATTAAACCATCATTCTCTTCACTAAGCTTGTTTGGATCTTCAATAAAACAAGGGTTTTGGTGGCTAGGGTTGATGAAGCATGTTGGTTTTGTGAGTTCTTGAAGTGGTATAAATTCTATCATTAATCCTTAATTCATTGCTTTAATCTTAATCTAGCTATTTTAGCTAGCTAATTATGTATTTTGTATAGCTTTTAAATCATGATTAATTCATTTATTTTGTTTTAAGAAATTCATGTTAGGGTTAAAATTTGTTTAAGTGATTAGTATTCATTTAAAGTGTTAATTTGTGCTTTGGAAAAGATTAACCTAGTAGAAAATGTTAATTTTTGCTAATGAACATTTTGGTTTAATTATGCAAATTGCTTACTAGGTTTTTGCTAAAACATAATTAGCGATTGTTAAAAATATAGGAATGGTTTAGATAGCTTAGTTAAGCTATTTTAAGGTGTTTTTAATCGCTAGATATGCGTTATCTTGAAACTAGTGCGAAATATTGCGATAGGTCGCTTACTAGGTTTCGGGGTTTTTCCGACGTAGGGTTCGTTTGGTCGTTGCGAGGTTATATCTAGTGTATTCTTCGTAATTTTTGTGTTGTGTTGCGCGATCGGGACGATCGGGGTCCAGACTTGGTGTTTTGTAGTTTAGCGACACCAATTAGGGTTTTGGCCAGTATCGTGCGCGATAGATGCGCTAAGCGCGCAGTGAAATTTTCTGGGCGTTTTCATCTCGTTTCGTTGTCTTTTCGTCATTATAGGATATTTAGTTTATATGTTGCATTTATGAAATTTTAGGTTCGCAAGCAGGGATTTCAGGTGCTGTGATCGCACGCTCTTGGCGTGTCGGATGTTCAAAGTTCTAAAGTATAACCGCGATCAGGACGGTGTCGCTATGCAGCTAGCCGGTTGAGCACGGGTCGATCATCAGGGAGATGGTTGTATGTCCATTCGAGTTTTAGACGAGTCAATAAAGAATTTGTATGTGTTTGTTCAAACTAACCTATGTGTTTTATATCCAAGTATGAAGTTGTTAAGAAAAAGATACGAAATTGTAAGCTAAAGAAATCCGTACTCAAAACCTTTGAGCCGAGTCTTGACCAATTGAAGCTAGAGCAATCGGCCACAACGTGGATTAGGGGATTTAAGCACGGTATTCGTAGAATCTGGCTTATTTACCCTTGTCCTTCCGTTCTTGTCTCTTGCTTTCGCCTCCGGCCAAACCGAACGCAACCGGTCGCGGTTAGGAATCACCGTTACCTTGGTAGGGTAGGGTGCCTAATGGAGCGCTTGCGTAACGTTTGGGCGGAGTTCAATGGAAAATAAAGGGAAAAGGAAATGAGCAAAGAAACATTAACTTACAATACCATATTTGTTCTTAACAATGATAATTACAATCATTCACAAAAACGAACCAAAAAGAGAGAACAAAAAGAATAAAGAAAAGAAAAGATTACAAGTAAGTAAGGGCATGGAATTTAAAGTGCAAGAAAGTAAAGCATGAATGTAAAGCAAGTAATAAAAAGCAAGAAAGAAATAAGCAAGAAAATAATTACAAGAACACTAGAACTCAAGACAACCATGGGATCAATAACCAACCCTTAAATTTGCAAGCTCAATCAAGAGGTTGCAAGATCAAGAGAAGGGTAAAGAACTCATGTGAAATGAAGCACTAATTCCATAAGAAGATACAACTCTTGAAATCAATAACAAACCCATAAACTTTCAAGCTCAATGAAGAGGTTGAAAGATCAAGAGAAAGCAAGGATCTCAAGGGGAAGTTAAACAAAAGAGAATGATACAAAAACCCTCATCTTCATTGATTTTCCACTCAAAAAGCTCTCACTACAATTTTCATGGAGAAAAGAATGAAGAAGAAGAAGAAGAAGACCAAACTACACTAAATCCTACAAAAGAGGCATAAGAAGTTAACACCAAAAGCTTGGCAAGTTCTGGGGTATTTATAGGAAGGGAACTGGAAACCTAGGGCAAGAATATGCCCCTACAAGAAAAGACAAACATGCCCCTGAAAAACGAAAACGAGAGGAGACTAAATGGCCGCGGTTCCGCGGCCTAAGCGCGCTTATGCCAAGGAACCGCGGCCGTTTAGAGGAGTTAGGCCATGAAATTTGGTGGTTTTCCCTAGTTTTTAGTACTCTTCAGTGTGGTATATGACTTTTTCTCAGAAACTTTTCCCATTTCTTCCAGAATTTCAGTAGATCAAAAGGTGATGTGATGTGGATCTTTTGCCAAGATTTCCTCGAGCTCCGCGTAGATATGTTGGATCTTGTGTTGACATTGAGCTTTGTGCACGAAAATGACATCGATTTGCCATTTTATCCCTTAAAATGGTGTGCGGCAACATACGGATAGAGAGCGGAGACCCATGTTTTATCTGTTGTTGGCAGTAATCCGGAATTTTGACGTACTTTTCTATGAATTTCACTGTCTAGAGCTGAGAACCAGTATCCTATAAATATGTAGCAAACACTGATTAAAAGCACCTGCCTATAACCAAACGAGCGTAAGAATGGGCGGTATAAAATGCAATATTCTGGTATGAACATGCTGCGGACAAGGGGAAGCAGGTGGTCGGATTTTCATAGCTCGAGACCATCGGTGAGTAGGTTTAACATCTACGGGGAAATCGCCCGTATGGCGTTATGCATCGGGGCGAATTTGATATGTTAGCTGCATAGTATTTGCATATTCTTTACTTTCATATGAATGTCATTGCATAGCATTATCTGTTGTACTTGACTCGTACCTTTAGATATAACACATTACTGACGGTTCATGTTGCACGAGCACTAAATATTATGCTACACCCACATCGTCAGTAATTGCCATGACACGCACAAGCCGATATATATTGTTGATACCTAGATACGTGATACGGTAGTGGATAGGGATAGTTGTGGTAGTAGCCCTTATCCCATTGTGCATATGAGATATTGTTGATACTTACATACGTGACATTGCTTTGGGCAGGAATAGTTGAGGTAGTAACACTTATTCCATTTCATGTATACCTTACTATAGCTATATTATATATCATGCACTCATATTGACATGTACACCCACATAGTCTATTATAGTTACATGAATATCATGCACTCATATTGACATGTACACCGCATATTTTCACTATAGTTGTATGTACCCCAAGTGGTATTGTTTGATATATGATATTGAGTTGTTGATCCTTGCACTTATGACTTGCATCATACATACTAGCTTACATGTAGATACTTAAACCTTGCTACAATTACATGTACACCTTATATGATGCTGCATTGTTTTTCGGAGGTTTTGGGAACCGCAAGATATATTCTAAAAAGCTGGATTCATTTAAAGATCGGTTTTCCCCTTATATGCTCATATTGATGTTTTATGTTGCATATATCAGTTTTACGTGAATTTTACGCATTGGGATATGGATTTCATGTGATTATGGATTTGAGGACCGTGGGGGATATTTTCAAGAAAACTATGTATTGTTTGAAAACCCGGTTTCTCTTGATATGATATTTCAGTGCGTCCACCATGTGATTTCTCGGTTCTGAGATTTGGCTTGTGATACCCGATTCGAGGAGCGGGAGGCACCGTCTGCGGGTACATGGTGGACCCGGTATGGTAGCCCGGGGCGAGTGGTGATTTCGTGGTGTAGACGATAAGCCTGGCGGTGGGACTACTACCTACCGGTAATTGTATTTGGACTCGGCGGTTATCATGGGGATACCGACCGGAGTGAGGTATGACATATCGTCAGGGCCAGTCATGGTGACAGCGCCTGAGTTATGAGGATTTACGTGTCGATACTAGACACGGGTTTCATAATGTTTTGAGTGTCGGTGTTTGACACTCAGTTTTTCGTGAGACTTACAGGATGTGAGGGCCAATCTGAGGATGCGGTGCCTGAGGATTTGGAATTTTATGTGTCAGTGAGGGACACTGGTGTTTTTCCATGCTGATGATTTTTGCATGAGATTTTATATTATATCATCCCACACTCAGGATTATGTTGATATGCATTGTTTCATGTAGTTGTAGTACCCTGATGATGTACCTTTATATGATTGTTGCATATTCACTTATCATACTTATGCTATCGGATTACATGTGATAGATAGATCGCTGTCCGTGCATACTTGCGATTACTGTATGATGTTATTTACTATTCACGAGTTGGCAACTCACCCCCCTTGTGCCACAGTGTTTTGCAGGACTTACCCTCTGAGTAGTCGCTGCAGTGCGTCTTATCATCTCTACTTTTGCGGATACCGCTACGGTTGGCTGTGAGGCCTTGCTTTTAGGTGGGTTGCGGTTATCTGTTTGTACATTGTATATCTTTTTGTTGGATCTAGTATTCTCCATCTACCACTGTTGTATATGACTTAGAGACGACTTGTGAGGATTCAGTGTTATATTTTGTGGTGACTTTGGGTGCCGTGCTCGTGGGAGCCGGTTTTGTTGAAAGGTTTTACTTCTTTATGCAGTTTTCTTTTATATTTCTTCACTTCGGCGTCGTATATATGTTGTGGTGGTTGTCTCCATCATTGGGCGTGATTTTCTCCCGTTTGGGATGCTTTTATTATTATCTATGTTGTACCCGTTTTCGGGGTTAGTTTTTACAAAGGAGGTGCTGCCGAAATTTTTAAGAACGAAAACTAAACTTAAAGATTTTTACTTGAAAATTTCTGAATGTTTAAAACTATGTTTTTTCTTCCGTTGATCCAGTTTTGGGTGGTTTAGATTTCTAGGTTTCGGCTTACTTGAGTTGCGTACGCCTGTAGACGTTACGTAGTTTAAGTGCCGGTTACGGGCCAAATTTTGGGTCGTGACAAAGTTGGTATCAGAGCGCTAGGTTTTTACCTTTCGGAGTGTAGGACGACCTTGGTATGATGGAGTAGGTAGCTTAAGCAGAGTGACATAGCGTGTGTATGTTCCGCGGCATACTTACGACACGGTACTCCGCCTAAGTGACCTTCGGACTTATTGATTGAAATTCCTTCCGTGATTGATATACATCTTTGTGATTCGATTTCCGTTTCCTTATCGAATCTTGTTTCAATTTCCAGCATATATGCCGCCGAAGACTACAAGGGCACAGAGAGCGGCCGCGAGGGCCGAGGCCAGAGTCGACTCGTCTGAGGCGAGGGTTGACCAGGGCGATACGCCTGTAGTACCGGAGCACATTGCTATGATTGGAGATGGTATGCAGGATCTGCGCCAGATAGTGGGGACTTTGGTAGAGGCCATCCAAGCGCAGGGGCAGGCAGTTGCTCCACCCGTTGCAGGGACCACGATGGTACCTACAGTTCCGGTAGTCGCAGTTACAGCTCCGAAGGTTATTACCGTGTCACTGACGGAGTTCATGAGGCTGAGGCCTCCGGTGTTTACTGGCACAGATGTTACTGAGGATCCGCAGTCGTTCATCGACCGGATGGCCAGGATTTGTCGCTCACTCCGATGTTCCGACGAGAGATGGGTTGAGTTTGCGAGTTTCCAGCTGGAGGGTATGGCCCAGAAGTGGTGTGAGTCGTTGGAGAGGGGCAGAGCCGCTGGTCTTTCTCCTATGACCTGGGCTGAGTTTGTGACGTCGTTTCTTGCCCGTTTTCTTCCACCGAGCGTCAGGGATGCGCGAGCGCGCAGATTTGAGTCGTTACGTTAGACGCCGGGGATGACGGTGTCGGAGTATGATGTATTGTTTACTGAGCTGTCGGTGTATGCTCCGTACCTGGTGGCGACTGAGGAGATGAAGGTGAAGAGGTTTGTTCGAGGACTGCTTACCCAGTTGTTCCTAGCCATCAGCATTCAGCATTGCGACACGTATGCGGCAGCAGTCGATGCAGCCCTATTGGTGGAGGAGCGTCTAGCTGAGTCATCGGTTGTTCCAGAACCGAAGAGGACTCGTACGGATGTACCAGTATGGAGACCGAGGTTTGTCCGCAGAGACAGAGTTCCTTTAGATTCGGGGAGTAGCAGAGACATGGGACGTGGCCAATTATTCAGTTCTTATTCCCAGGAGGGCCAGCGACCGTCTTATGGATGCTTCGGTTGTGGCAGTTTACATCATCTTGTTCGGGATTATACTGTGGTGCATCAGAGAGGGCCAACAGTACCGCAGGTTACCTTACCACCTTCTCCGCCTCAGAGAGCGTTGCGTCTTATTCCTGTTGTTGCGCCGCATCAGACTCCTGCTCAGAGAGGTCGTGGTCGCGGTGATTTTGTGCCGAGAGGATAAGGTGGCAGAGGCAGAAGGCAGCCAGTAGCCGGTAGAGGGCAGACACGGGTTTTTGCCTTGACTCACCAGGACGCTCAGGCGTCTAATGCTGTGGTTTTAGGTATCCTTTCTTTATGTTCTTTTGATGCACATGTTCTTTTCGATCCGGGATCTACGCATTCGTATGTTTCTACGCACTTCGCGCCGAGGTTAGGACAAGAGCCGTGTTTACCGGATCAGCCGTTGGTCGTGACTACTCCTGTGGGAGAGTCGTTTGTTGCACGTCATGTGTTCCGATCTTGTGTTGTCCATGTTGGTGACAGAGATCTGTCCGTCGACTTGATCCTTCTTGAGATGTGGGACTTCGACGTTCTGCTGGGCATGGATTGGCTAGCTACTTGCTATGCGTCTGTGGACTGCCGCGAGAAGACAGTTAGATTTTGTTTTCCCGGCGAGTCAGTGTTTGTTGTGCACGGGGATCGTGGTGCCGCCCCTCACGGTTTGATTTCTGTTATGTGCGCTAGTCGGCTTTTTAGGAGGGGATGTCGAGGATTCTTGGCTTCCATTCATGATATTGGAGCCACAGTGGAGTCGGTGGACCAGGTTTCTACCGTGCGAGAGTTTCCCGATGTTTTTCCCGATGAGCTACCTGGGTTGCCGCTAGAGCGCGATATTGAGTTTTGCATTGATCTGATTCCTGGCACGGAGCCTATTTCTATACCGCCTTATCGGATGGCTCCGGCAGTGCTTAGAGAGCTTAAAGATCAATTGCAAGAGTTGCTTGATTTGGGACTTGTGCGTCCGAGTGTTTCGCCGTGGGGAGCTCCTGTTCTGTTCGTCAAGAAGAAGGACGGCAGTTTGAGGCTATGTGTGGATTATCGTCAGTTGAACCGAGTTACGGTGCGGAACAGGTATCCTTTACCCCGCATTGACGATTTATTTGATCAGCTCCAGGGTGCGAAACATTTTTCGAAGATTGATTTGCGTTCGGGTTATCATTAGTTGTGGGTTCGGAATGATGACATTCCGAAGACTGCTTTTCGTACGCGCTATGGGCATTATGAGTTTTTGGTGATGTCGTTCGGACTCACCAATGCGCCAGCAGTGTTCATGGATCTGATGAACCAGATTTTCAGGCCGTTCCTCGACCAGTTCATTATAGTGTTTATTGATGACATACTGGTCTACTCTAGGAGTCATGAGGAGCATGAGCAGCACTTGAGAATTACTTTGCAGATATTGAGAGAGCACCAGCTGTATACTAAATTCTCAAAGTGCGCAATTTGGCTTGATAGAGTTGACTTCCTGGGTCATGTGGTGACTGGTGATGGTGTTCTTATGGACCCGAGGAAGATCGAGGCTGTACAGCTTTGGCCCAGACCTGTATCGGTGACGGACGTTCGCAGCTTTTTGGGCTTATCGCCGTTTTGTGCAGGATTTCTCGAGTATCGCTGCACCGCTGACTAGACTGACCCGGAAGGGAATTCCTTTTCTCTGGACTGATGTGTGCGAGCAGAGTTTTCAGCAGTTGAAGACTCGGTTGACGACAGCACCAGTTCTTTCTTTACCTTCAGGATCGGGCGGCTATGTTGTTTATTGTGATGCTTCTCGGGTGGGGCTCGGTTGTGTTTTGATGCAGCATGATAGGGTGATTGCATATGCTTCTAGGTAGCTGAAGAAGCACGAGCAGAATTACCCCACTCACGATCTTGAGATGGCAGCGGTAGTCTTTGCGTTGAAGATTTAGAGAAACTACTTGTACGGAGAGTCATGTCAGATCTTCACGGATCACAAGAGTTTGAAGTATATCTTCCAGCAGCGAGATCTGAACCTGAGACAGCGCCGATGGATGGAGCTAGTGAAGGATTATGATTATGAGATCCTTTATCACCCGGGCAAGACGAATGTGGTAGCTGATGCTTTGAGTCGTAGGCCCGTGGGTAGTTTGTCCCAGTTGAGCGCAGTTCAGTGTCAGTCTTCTGCAGATTGGCAGCTCTTGTGTGATAGTAGAGTGAAGTTCGAGTTCATTTCCGCTGGGGGACAGTTTGCTCATGTCCGCGCCCGTCCACTACTATTTGATCGTATCCGTGAGGCGCAACCCAGTGATGCCCGTTTGTCTGAGATTCTTGAGCTTGTTCGGCAGGGAAGAGTTTTGGAGTTCATGGTTGATGACCAGGGTGTGATACGATGCGGGACTTGCTTATGTGTACCAGATGTTGATGGGTTGAGACGCGAGATCCTAGAGCAGGCACATCAGTCGGCCTTTAGCATTCATCCAGGTTTCACCAAGATGTACCGTGACTTGAGAGACTTCTACTGGTGGGAAGGGATGAAGCGCGATATTTCGGACTTCGTTTCGAGGTGCCTGACTTGTCAGCAAGTCAAGGCTGAGCATCAGAGACCGGCTGGAGAGTTGCAGCCCTTACCCATTCTGGAGTGGAAATGGGAGCAGATTTCCATGGACTTCATTGTGGGTCTACCCACGACCAGTCGAGGGTATGACTCCATTTGGGTTATTGTAGACCGGTTGACGAAAGCGGCTCACTTTCTTCAAGTGAAGACCACTTTCGGTTATGCTCAGTATGCTCAGTTGTATATAGATGAGATTGTGTGTTTGCACGGTGTTCCCACATGCATAGTATCCGACAGAGGCACCCAGTTTACTAGCCGTCTTTGGCAGAAGCTTCAGGAAGCTTTGGGTACCCGGCTGAGTTTTAGTACCGCTTTTTATCCACAGACCAATGGCCAGTCGGAGCGGACTATTCAGACTCTGGAGGATATGCTCCGTGCATGTGTGCTTGATTTTGGTGGCAGTTGGGATCGTCACTTGCCGTTGATTGAGTTCTCCTACAACAACAGCTTTCAGGAGACTATTCAGATGGCACCTTTTGAGGCTTTATATGGTAGGAAGTGTCGATCGCCAGTCTGTTGGACCGAGCTTAGTGAGAGTCTGGTTTTGGGACCCCAGCTAGTTCAGGAGACCACGGAGAAGATCCAGCTGATTCAGGATAGGATGAGAGCAGCCCATTGCAGGCAGAAGTCTTATGCCGACCGTCGTCGTCGCAGACTTGAGTTCGCAGTGGGGGATCATGTATTCCTGAGGATTTCTCCGATGAAGGGAGTTATTCGATTTGGGAAGAGAGGGAAGCTCAGTCCCAGATTTGTAGGTCCTTTCGAGATCCTTGAGCGAGTGGGTTCTGTTGCTTATCGTTTGGCGCTCCCGCCCAGTTTTCCGGATGTTCACCATGTTTTTCATGTGTCGATGCTTCGTAGATACCCTCATGATCCTTCTCACATGATTCAGCACGAGACCGTTCAGCTTGAGAGTGATTTTTCATTCACCGAGCAGCCGGTAGTTATTTTGGATCGGCATGTGAAGAAACTTCGGTCAAAGGTCTTGCCATCTGTGAAGGTTCTTTGGCGTAGCCCGACTAGTGAGGAGATCACTTGGGAGGCCGAGAGCGAGATGCGGAAGAAATTCCCTCATCTTTTTGAAGGTAGGCTTAGTATGAAATTTTAATTCGGGGACCGAATTTCTTTAAGGAGGGGAGATTGTAACGTTTTAGAAATCGTTTTGCGAATTTTCCCGTTTTAGGGAAAAATTGTCGGTTTTTCCTGTTTTAACCCGATTTCGATCAAACGTATGTATAACCTTGCCGGCACCTAGTTTAGCTAAAATAAAGCTTGTGCGCGAACTTTGGGAGTATTTGGGAGGTTTTGGTTCAGATAGAATTTTTCCCAAATAAAATATTATTTTAAGCGGTATTTTGTGCACGTAAATCGGGAAATATTTTCTCTTGTAAATAAATTAATTTTGTCACTAGAATTATTTTAGAAACTTCTTATTAAATATCTAGATATTTTTTGAGTGCAAAAGGAATTATTTTAAAAAGAAAAGAAAAGGTGTAAAGGTGGCAAAGTGCATTTATTAGCTTTTATTACTCATTTTCCTAGCAATTTCTTCACCCAAAATTCACAAAAAAAACCCCAACCTCCCCATGGCCGAGCCTTATCTCAAGTTTCTGTCCAAAATATTTCCCAAGCTCATTTCTTCATTATTTCTTCAAAATTCTTCAAAAGAATTCCAAAAATAAATCCAAAAATAACTATATAAAAAGTAAACCATCATTCTCTTCACTAAGCTTGTTTGGATCTTCAACAAAACATGGGTTTTGGTGGCTAGGGTTGATGAAGCATGTTGTTTTTGTGAGTTCTTGAAGTGGTATAAATTCTATCCTTAATCCTTAATTCATTGCTTTAATCTTAATCTAGCTATTTTAGCTAGCTAATTATGTATTTTGTATAGCTTTTAAATCATGATTAATTCATTTATTTTGTTTAAAGAAATTCATGTTAGGGTTAAAGTTTGTTTAAGTGATTAGTGTTCATTTAAAGTGTTAATTTGTGCTTTGGAAAAGATTAACCTAGTAGAAAATGTTAATTTTTGCTAATGAACACTTTGGTTTAATTATGCAAATTGCTTACTAGGTTTTTGCTAAAACATAATTAGCGAGTTTTAAAAATATAGGAATGGTTTAGATAGCTTAGTTAAGCTATTTTAAGGTGTTTGCAATCGCTAGATATGCGTTAGCTTGAAACTAGTGCGAAATATTGCGATAGGCCGCTTACTAGGTTTCGGGGTTTTTCCGACGCAGGGATCGTTTGGTCGTTGCGAGGTTATATCTAGTGTATTCTTCATAATTTTTGTGTTGTGTTGCGTGATGGGGACGATCGGGGTCCAGACTTGGTGTTTTGTAGTTTAGCGACCCCAATTAGGGTTTTGGCCGGTATCGTGCGCGATAGATGCGCTAAGCGCAGTGAAATTTTTCGGGCGTTTTCATCGCGTTTCGTTGTCTTTTCGTCATTATAGGATATTTATCTTATGTGTTGTATTTATGAAATATTAGGTTCGCAAGCAGGGATTTCAGGTGCTGCGGATAAGGGGAAGCAAGTGGTCGGATTTTCATAGCTCGAGACCATCGGTGAGTAGGTTTAACATCTACGGGGAAATCGCCCGTATGGCGTTATGCATCGGGGCGAATTTGATATGTTAGCTGCATAGTATTTGCATATTCTTTACTTTCATATGAATGTCATTGCATAGCATTATCTATTGTACTTGACTCGTACCTTTAGATATAACACATTACTGACGGTTCATGTTGCACGAGCACTAAATATTATGCTACACCCACATCGTCAGTAATTGCCATGACACGCACAAGCCGATATATATTGTTGACACCTAGATACGTGATACGGTAGTGGATAGGGATAGTTGTGATAGTAGCCCTTATCACATTGTGCATATGAGATATTATTGATACTTACATACGTGACATTGCTTTTGGCAGGAATAGTTGAGGTAGTAACACTTATTCCATTTCATGTATACCTTACTATAGCTATATTATATATCATGCACTCATATTGACATGTACACCCACATAGTCTATTATAGTTACATGAATATCATGCACTCATATTGACATGTACACCGCATATTTTCGCTATAGTTGTATGTACCCCAAGTGGTATTGTTTGATATATGATATTGAGTTGTTGATCCTTGCACTTATGACTTGCATCATACATACTAGCTTACATGTAGATACTTAAACCTTGCTACAATTACATGTACACCTTATATGATGCTGCATTGTTTTTCATAGGTTTTGGGAACCGCAAGATATATTCTAAAAAGTGGATTCATTTAAAGAGCGGTTTTCCCTTTATATGCTCATATTGATGTTTTATGTTGCATATATCAGTTTTACGTGAATTTTACGCATTGGGATATGGATTTCATGTGATTATGGATTTGAGGACCGTGGGTGATATTTTCAAGAAAACTATGTATTGTTTGAAAACCCGGTTTCTCTTGATATGATATTTCAGTGCGTCCACCATGTGATTTCTCGGTTCTGAGATTTGTCTTGTGATACCCGATTCGAGGAGCGGGAGGCACCGTCTGCGGGTACATGGTGGACCCGGTATGGTACCCCGGGGCGAGTGGTGATTTCGTGGTATAGACGATAAGCCTGGCGGTGGGACTACTACCTACCGGTGATTGTATTTGCACTCGGCGATTATCATGGGGATATCGACCGGAGTGAGGTATGACATATCGTCAGGGCCAGTCATGGTGACAGCGCCTGAGTTATGAGGATTTACGTGTCGATGCTAGACACGGGTTCATGATGTTTCGAGTGTCCGTGTTTGACACTCAGGTTTTCGTGAGACTTACAGGATGTGAGGGCCGATCTGAGGATGCGGTGCCTGAGGATTTGGGATTTGATGTGTCAGTGAGGGACACTGGTGTTTTTCCGTGCTGATGATTTTTGCATGAGATTTTATATTATATCATCCCACACACAGGATTATGTTGATATGCATTGTTTCATGTAGTTTTAGTACCATGATGATGTACCTTTACATGATTGTTTCATATTCACTTATCGTACTTATGCTATCGGATTACATTTGATAGATAGATCGCTGTTCATGCATACTTGCGATTACTGTATGATATTATTTACTATTCACGAGTTGGTAACTCACCCCCGTTGTGCCACAGTGTTTTGTAGGACTTACCGTCTGAGTAGTCGCGGCAGGGCGTCTTGTCATCTCTACTTTTACGGATACCGCTACGGTTGGCTGTGAGGCCTTGCTTTTAGGTGGGTTGCGGTTATCTGTTTGTACATTGTATTTTTTTTTGTTGGATCTAGTATTCTCCATCTACCACTGTTGTAAATGACTTAGAGACAACTTGTGAGGATTCAGTGTTATATTTTGTGGTGACTTTGGGTGCCGTGCTCGTGGAAGCCGATTTTGTTGAAACGTTTTACTTCTTTATGCAGTTTTCTTTTATATTTCTTCGCTTCGGCGTCGTATATATGTTGTGGTGGTTGTCTCCGCTGTTGGGCGTGATTTGCTCCCGTTTGGGATGCCTTTATTATTATCTATGTTGTACCCATTTTCGGGGTTAGTTTTTACAAAGGAGGTGCTGCCGAAATTTTTAAGAACGAAAACTAAACTTAAAGATTTTTACTTGAAAATTTCCGAATGTTTAAAACTATGTTTTTTTCCGTTGATCCAGTTTTGTGTGGTTTAGATTTCTGGGTTTCAGCTTACTTGAGTTGCGTACGCCTGTAGATGTTCCGTAGTTTAAGTGCCGGTTACGGGCCAAATTTTGGGTCGTGACATATTTGGTTTTGAATATCCGTTGTAATACACCAATTTCAAATTGATATATCTGTACGTTTATTTTTATAAAGTGAGATATAACTTTTTGAAATTATGTCTATGACATTTACCTATATCAGTGGATGGTTAGGTAAGGAGCATTAAACAGCGGTGTAATTCTTCTTAACCATAAGTACAGTTTTCAACCTACGACGCACAGGGAATGAGTTATTAGAATCAGGGGACTTATACAGAGTATTGTATGTTGTCCAGTGTCCATGAGGACAGAGGGGTTGGTACTCGTACTATATTCCGTTTACTTGTGACTTCTCTAGTTCTTAGACATGTGTTTCGTAGAAATGCAAGGTCTATGTTTTGAGAAGTTATGGGTATATGAATAAAGTAGTGAACCAGGTATTGCAAGTATCAGAATTCTTCAAGGTTATCGAAGATGTAGATACTTGTGTATGGTATTCAGTTGATAGTAACGATTATGAGAACTTGCTTCTCTTTCAGGTTACTCATAATTGGAGGCACTCCTAAGTTGAGTAATGATGATCGGCCTCTCTCCATTTAGTTGACATGCACTGGAGACAGATGCATGATTTGAATCTGGTTCCAATTAAATCAGTGTCTCTGTTTCTATAGTGGATATAGAATAGTTCATATCTTAACATTGTTAAGGTAAGGGGAGTTGTCCGTCTTATGCTTAAAACCAGACTCTGGATAACTCAAGGCACGTTTCTGTAATGGCTGTTTGTGGGTTGACCCGGGCTATGACGAGGGTTGATTTTCTACCATCTGGAAGATCAATAGTGATATTGTTCTTGACTCGCCACAGTTTTAATAAAAATGGATTTTTTCAGAAAACAGTAGTGGGAGTATGGTAGAACTGGAAGTGATTCCAGAACCACAAACGATTACTAAAAATTTAATAAAGAACCTAAAGATTCAATCTGGATTGACATTCCATTAGCCACTCCGCAGATATAGTGGGTAACCTCAGGCACCCGAGATGTACTCCGGTAGCCTCAAGGACGGTGACAGGGAGGTTCTTGTTTACCCAGACTTGACACTACTGTTGTTCCAGGCTATGAGACCCGGCAAGGGGATGAGTATAGCGCCGTTCTAAACTAGTTTTAGAAGTGCACGTGTATATGACTCTGTCAGAGGGTTATCGTAGTCAGTGGGAGCAGCGGAAGCATAGTGGACAAGTAACTTATGTCCATTTATAGACTAAAGAAGATATAGCGGAGATAGATCATCTATTTTTGATGTGATAGTCATAGGTTTGACTTCATCAGAATAGGGGATGGATCTGTTAAGGAGGTAGTAGGGTGTGATGTCCTGGTATTTCGATGACATACACAGAGTAGGAAGTGAAATTCCTATACTACGATCGGTTATACTTTGGTTGTCACACAGTGGTTTCTCCGCATAGGACTTGGATATTATATCCGACATTCTGGCTACTAGATCTATGGTTTTAGATTTAGATTTGGGTAGTTTCCCAATCTGGATACTTAGACAGCATTCTAAAGGTGTTTTGGAATGGACGACTCCTAGCACGGTAGTACACCTGCAAGTGATGGAGTCACCCTCTCTAAAGGTATCATACAGACTAAAGGGGAGAGGGATGTGCATGATTGGCAGATCACTTGCTTAGGCAATTGTGTCAATCATGAGATGTCAAGTACCACACCAGATGTTGTTTTTGCACGAGATGCAATAAGTTGATATTAATCCAATCCCGGAGAAATGATCGGAAGCAGTTTTAGAACATAAGTTGATGTTCTGGGGATATGATAACGACAGCCTCCTTCGGGAGAAGGTTATCATTCCAGGCTTCCAAGGTGACCCGGATGACAGAGTGGCTGTCAGAGTTATAGTTTTCCCTCTGACGAGAGGCGGTATTTTGGACAGGTGGTCCAAGGGGATACTGAGGGAGGCATGGCGCAGGATACTGATTAAGTTCAGTTGTTGATACAAGCTAAGAAGTTTGGATTTGAAGTTCATTTATGAGCTAGATCCCATCAGATATCCAGACATATTCTAAGACAGGTATTGCTCATTTCGGGAGATGGCTTTCTCCGTGAACTTGAGATAAAGAGAGACATAGAAAGAAACATCAGAGCGGATCCACTAACTAAGGCTATTCCTCGAACGCAATAGTTTCACAAACGGGCTTTGTGAGACTGATCAGTAGAGGAGTTGGGTGTTCGGTATCACATGGACTGTGAGTATGCGACATCACAATAATTAGCCTTGAGTTCAAGTGGGAGATTGTTGGATATAGTGCCCTCAGAGTCAATTATTGGATCGCAGGCACGTGATTGCAATGATTGAGGGAGGACCTATGCCGGTAGGACAATCTTACTCAGGATGATTGTATACTATCTGGTTTGTCTTTATCATCGTGTACATGCTTTAGGTGACATTGTAGTTCACTATTACACGTTGATGGAGAATAATATGCTACCATGGTTTATCTTTATCATCGTGTACTGCTTTAGGTGACCTTACAGGTCGCTATTATACGTTGATAGAGCCCTTAGGATTCTTGCTTAACTACCAGTAGTATGATGGCGATCATATACGTGAGAGTTGGGTAGTCTATAAGCACATCCTTAAAGTGGTCCCTAGTCGTGGGAGTTTCGAGACTGGGCATCGATACTCCGTTAGTAGACTAGAGTATACAGTCGAGACCCCGACGCGGGGCGGTGGCCGGTCTCACAAGCCATTGGTGTCAGTTGGTTCACCTAAGATGTATATAGGTGCTCATTGGGTTATGAGTACACCGGACAGGACTCGCCGGGAACATGCTAGTTGGTATTATACCTGACGTCAGATAGCAGTTCCCTGGTTACATGTGTACAGGTTAGTTCATCGACCTGAGATCGTCATTTGTCTCGTGTGAGTTCCCACTGTGCTTTGATTACTACCCTACCACGGCTAAAAGGAGTCGTGCAAATAGGTTTTAGTTGGGTACAGTCCCGAGCCACATGGAGGCAGTGAGCGGATCGACAGGAGTTTCGTCTCTCCCGGTATTAGGGGTGAGATCGCGTTGTGTCTAGGAAAACCATTACACGAAGTCCTTGGCCAACGCAGGAGATTTACTGGTAGGTATTCCAGTAGTATCTCAGGGTGTTATGGGCTACACTCCGACACGACTTGTACTGCTTTTGGGTGTCTGACTTTTACTAACCCCCTAGGCCCGCCATGCGATGCTCATAGACGAACGCAACGGACTGTATGGATATTGTCACTGACAGGCTCAGTAGGGTGTCAGGATGAGTTCGCTCATCGACCTCCCTTTTGGTCAATACCTGGTAGCCCGTTACGTACAGCTTGTACCTCTGACGTGCTAGTGGTTAAATCCACAGCCAAAGTATTGACGAGTCTTTAGAGTCCCCCATAAACTGTTTCTCAAGTTTCGGGCGAAACGTTGTAGAGGCCGTATGATATATGGCAGGGTTCGATCATATACGTACGGTAGTGAACGGATCATGATCGGACGGATCATACTAGTGGGCTTTGGTTTAAGCCAGATCCTAGTATTAGATTTGTTGGATTACTTTAGTCTCATCGCATTCGCATTCAATCGGAATGCGGATGCAGGTATGTATATACAGGTGAGGGGTATCCTTGTGATCCGTCACGAGTTTACTTTAGATGTTGCCGGATCTTTTTTGTTGGACCAAACATTTGGATTAATGTTTGGATGATGGAAATTATGAGCTAGAAACCATCATTTTGTGCATTAAATGATACATGTACTTCATAGGTGACTCATGGTATCATTTCTTATGCAAATATCACATTATGTGATTGATTAGTGTGTTGAATTGATGTGAGGAGAGAGGGAGGGCAGCCACTTGATATTGAGTTTTCTCTTATATTTTCTTCTTGCTCTCTCACAATAATTCAACACAAGAAAAGATAAGAAAAGAGAGCCTCTTCTTCTTCTTCTTCCTCCTCTAGCTCATAATGTTCATCAATGGCAACACCTTCAACCTCCATCCATCTCATGGATGCAAGAGACAAAGTGATCACAAACATTCTCTACATCACCTTGGACACGTCGGCTAGCACACTTCATGCCCGAGTTGCTTCGGATGAAGCGGGAGCCCGTAAAAAGAATCGATGTTGTGGTGCCCTTTCCGACGAGGAGATCGAGACCGGAGATGCCGCGAGGAGCTTGGGATGGTGGCCAAAGATCGAAGGACACGGATCGATCGGTATAGCCTTTCTATCCCTTCTCCAGATAGCTAGTTGTAGGTTAATGGTTCGATCCGGGTTTTAAGCATACGATAGCGCCGGTTTCTAGTTTGAAAAAGTTTTCGTTTCCGCATTTTGGCCTTGGAAAGACGGCCGGGGCGCTACCGTAGACTTACAATACTTATACCTGGATGATGAGGATAGTGTATGATATTTGGAGATGAGTCGATGAGATTTGGCATAGTGCCATGAGATCGGTGATATAATGTGATTCGTATTTGGGATACGACATGAGATTTTAGCGGGCCTTTGGACGTGTGTTTCACACACGCATTTTTGTTTATATAGATGGTATCGATTTGTACTAGACTTAGATCAGTACCGCAGATCATGAGATATTGTGATAAGGATACTAGATAATTGATGAGATGAATGTGATATTGACCCGTACCCAGCTTTTGGGATGTCGTACGATGATTTACCGTACGAGCTTTATATCGATGATAGATCCGCACTCATGACTCGAGGTTGTCATATGATATTGTATCGTACGCGGTACCTTTGAGGCGGGATCACCGACTATTATATATATATATATATATATATATATATATATATATCGACTCAGATTTAGGTGGTTTCCATACCCTTCTCGTTTAGCTTGTTAGTTAGATCTATAGTTTGCTTAGTAGATGTTAGGTTAGACCGATGTCATACCTATTTCAAAACTAGCGAATCGGGAATATTTTTAACGGTAGGCAAAGGGATTCTACGGATATTTTCAAAGGACGTGTCTTTTCTTAAAAACACCGTATCCCTTATTTTCATAAAAAAAACCGATTCGTCTTCTTTCAAATGGAAAAATAGTATGACATAGATACTTTGATGTAGATACTGCACTGTTGTGTTTACTATTCATTTGCCACATATACTTGCTTTTCGCATCGCAGTGCATGTTTAAATATGTTTATTGTTATGTTAAAACCATGTTGTTAGGACACCAGCACCATTATCGATGATGCATATGTTTCACGTACACCTGCTTGCCGGCTCACACACTTCATCATCGATAATTGCCATATCACTACACAGTAGGATTGTTGCATCAGGATATGACGCTTGCATGACATACATACGTACACATATATTGTACACCCATATTTGCATACATACGTATTTGCGCATACATAAATGATTCTGGCTTGATTTGGAGATTTGGGAACCGCAAGATACATTTAAAAAACCGGATTCATTTTAAAAGAGTGGTTTCCCTCGATATGGGCATACTATTATTCCATGTTGCATGATATACTGATATGCTTACATTTTCTTTATATGTCGCATACATCATGCTTATGATTATACGCATTGAGATATTTGTTTTTATGAGATTTCTGGATTTGGGAACTGTGGTTATTTCAAAAGAGAATATGTATTGTTTTAAAAAAAAATCTGGTTTCTCCTTGATATGATATTTCAGTGCGTCCACCATGCGTTTTCTCGGTTCTGAGATGTGTGACATGTGAACCCGAATCGAGGAGCTGGATGATGCCGATTGTGGGTACATGGTGGACCCGGTATGGTTCCCCGGGGCGAGAAATGTTTTTCGTGGAGCAGACGATGAGCCTGGCAGGGTGGCGAGTACCTACCGGTGATAGTATTTGGGCCCGGCGGATATCCGGAGGATACCGACCGGAGTCGAGAGATGATATGGGCCGATCCGGACTGACGGAGCCCGATATATGGGGATTTACGTGCCGATGCTAGGCACATTTTTCATGATGTTTCCCGGTGTCGATGCTAGACACCCAGGTTCCATGATTTGATGTGTCACGAGGGACACATGTTGATTTATATCCTCATACTTCCATTCATACGCTTTATGATATTTACATGCATGATGTTTATTGTCATTGGGTGACACGTGGACGATATCCACATACATATAGTTGACATTGATGACATTGATCACATAGTTGGATGATATCCACATACTCATAGATTTCATGATATAGTTGACACTGATTACCTTGATCATACCTCATATTTATAATATGTTATTACCTGAGGCACTGGCACGAGTACTTGTCACTACACTCATGTATAAATGTTTACCTTTCCACTTTATCATACTTCAGACTTATTCATTTGAGGTTTATATATATATCTGATCGTATTGACCTAGGATTGTGTCATACATACGATTTATGCTCTGTGATGTTTTCTATTCACGAGTTGGCAACTCACCCCCGTTGTGCCACAGTTCTTGCAGGTTTTGCCGTACAGGTTTAATTGCGGCTTTTCTGGTACACTGCTTCCCTTACGGGTGATTTGCTTGGTAGGTGGGTTCTTTTGCATCAGGACCACCATTGTATATGTATTATTCAGTTGTATCTACTAATTCCATCAACCAAACTTGTATATTGTTTCAGACTTAGAAAACCAGTTGTGTACTATTTCGACCTTAGAATCGCGCGTTGTAGTATTATGGTTTTCATGCTGATTTTGAGTTTCCTTTTGAGTTTTGATCCTCGCCCTTCGGCGTTGTATATTATACTGCTTGCGTGGTTGTGACCGTCGATTGACGAAGAGCTAGCTCCCGCTTGGGGATGCCCTTTTTTCATTGTGCATATATTATTCCCGTTGTACCCCGTTCGGGGCCAGTATTTACAAAGGAAACTCTGCCGAAATTTTCAGAAAAGTCTATAGATTCTAAAAATGCATATTCAGCTTACTTATTTAAAAACCTTGTTTTTTTTTACTTGTTTTCTTACTTCCTAAAAACCTATTTTCTTTATTTACTCCTTAAAATGGTTTTAGATTTCAGGGCTTTTGGCTTACTTGAATTAGATAAGGTCCTATAGACTTCATATGATTCAAGGGCCAGTCACGGGCTATTTCGGGTCGTGACAATGATGTATGAACGCATTAAGAATGAAAGCAAAATACATCAAAATGATAAAACTGTTTTCTTATCACAGTGAGATTTTGTATAAAAATCAAAGTGTCATTAATGAAATCAACAGAGAATCCGTATCAAGCATTGACACAAAACATATATCTCAATGTCTCAATATCTCGGGCTCCGTATGAACAGGATCGGCCCATATCATCGAATCTCAATCTCAATATCTCAATATCTCGGGCTCCGCATGAACAGGATCGGCCCATGGGCTCCGCATGATCAGGATCGGCCCATATCATCAAATCTCAAATCACAAGAAAACCACAAATTTCTATTTTTAGAATGATAATGAGTTTGTAAAATCTTTGCGATTTCTCCAAATCAAGAAATCTCATGGAAATCCGAAAGCCCAAAATCGAGAGTCAATAACAGTGAAATACCAGCATAAAGCCCTATAATATTTCATGACAAATGAATATATATATATGCATGGGTATTTAAGTAAAGAATGCAATATCTAAACTAGCACAATAATGATATATCGGAACTATCGGCTAGGAAGCGATATCAATGAAATAATATTCTCTGAAGTATACGTGACATGGCAATTACCGATGATGATGTGTGTGAGCCGGCAAGCAAGTGTTCGTAGATATACGCATCATCGGTAATGGTGCTGGTGTCCTGACAACATGGGTTTATAATAACAAAAGACAACACATGTATAAGCATGCAATACGATAAAAACAACATGAATAAAACGGAGAATGGATAGTAACGAAACATATAAGGATATACATTTACATAATTACGAGTCATACAATTTTGGCATTTGAAATAGCATGAATCGTGGATTTAGAAAATAGAGGCTACGGTGTTTTTAAGAAAAGGTACGTTTTTAAAATATCCGTAGTATCCCTTGGCCTGTCTTTAAAATACTCACGATTCGTTAGTTTAAAAATAAATATGACTCAAGCCCAATCTAACATCTACCAAGTAAACTACAGGACAAAGCTAAGAGACTAAACGAAAGTGGTAAGGAAATCCACCTAAGTCCGAGTCGATATATCTAGTAGTCGGTGATCCCGCTTCAATAGCGCCACGTACAGTAAAATATATAATACGACATCCTCGAATAAGAGTGAGAATCAATCGTCATATTTATACCTCGTACGGTAAGATCCATCGTACGGCATCCCTAATTGGGGTACGGGTCAAATATCATATATACATCATATTTCATATGGTATCATTATCATAATATCATGAACTATGGGTACTGATCTAACGTCTAGTACATTCCGATACCATCAACATATATCCACGTGTGTAGGAAAACACATCGCCCATCAATCCGCTATAATATCATGTCGTATCTCATAACACGGCCTACATCATATAACCGATCTCACGGCATTGTGCTCGATCACAACGACTCATCACCAAGTATCATATACTATCCTCATCATCCGTGTATATGTATATGTATATATATATGCACCAACGCATCCACACACACACACACACACACACACACACATATACATATAACCATATACACCCCATACATATCACGTGTGTGCATGTGTGTGTGTAACAACTATACTCTAGGGTTTCGCGACTACGAACTAGACTAAAGCATTAACCTTCAATTACGCTAAAACTAACCCATGATCTCCTAAAGCGTTCTTGTTAATTAATAACGTCCCACAATACAAAAATAAATATACACATATACGTAGACTACACTATGAAACTGCGGGAGTGCTATATGCCATCCACCCGACTTCCCCCATAGATATATATCTACTCACCTGGACGCCTCGGCTAATCTGATCCAATCTCTGCCTTGTCTTTTTCCACGCCACATCCGACGCCTCTGCAACCGATCCTAGAATCGCATACAGTCAAAAAGATATTAAATATATAATTAGTCGTAGACACAACCAATACAAGTCAACCACGTGCACTAACTAAACGCGCGTGCACTTGGTGCACGAAACGCGCCGCGACAACGCCACAACTACAACTAGGGTCGCTAAACGTGACAACTACCAAACTAAAAACCCAATCGCACCAATCGCTCGTTCACAACATATCATATGTTATATGAAAAAGGTTATTATTCACCAAAACCTCAACTTCATTTAAAGATTATGGTTCTCGGGTATCCAATCAATTAATCCTCCAAACCAACTAAACCAGGGAAGCTGAAGAAACCTTTACATATAACAACTCATATCTTTCTATACAAAAAATGCGAAACTTGGAATCGATTTATTTCAAAAAAAAACCAGTAAGCATCAATTTCCATTTAGTTCAAAACTTGATGTTTTAACCAACCTAATGGCCACATTGCTCATATAATATCTTAACTAAGTCACACTAACCATAACCAAATTTTTATTTCATCTAATTACATCAATCCTAAAAACCTAGTTTGCAAAATATCTTAGTTTGGACATTTTAAATGTTATAATTAGCATTAAGCAACAAGATTAAGTTTTGCATATCTTAAGATGCTAAAATACATCACACAACCATGAACAAATGATCACAACCCTAACTTTAACTTAACCCTTCTCTTAAATTTCAAACTTTCGATTAAAACCACAATTTAACACCTGATTAGACTAGATTGAAGTAATTAATCAACAAGGTAACTATGCGTTTTGATTTATATCTCATAAATAATGGATCTAGATTACAACTTAGCCTCCCAAACATGCATCCATGCTCCAAGATCCATGCTTGAATGGCCAAGAAATAATGGTTAAGGAATGGATTTGGACTTATGGGATTTTCTTTTGATTTTTGATGAATTTCTTGAGATTTTTGAAGTGAATGAGGTGGGGGGAAAATGGGGGCTTCTTATGGGGGTGGGCTTGATTGATACGAAAAGAGTGTGTTTTTGTAGTTTAACCGCAATCAATAACGGTGTCGCACGTAGCTAGACCGAGATGAGTACGGGTCGTCCTCTGGGAAACGTGGAACCTTTTACTTTTACTTTAGATGTGTTGAGAAAGAAAGGAG
The DNA here is from genome assembly GCA_030015575.1 of Agapanthus africanus. Classification (NCBI taxonomy): domain Eukaryota; kingdom Viridiplantae; phylum Streptophyta; class Magnoliopsida; order Asparagales; family Amaryllidaceae; genus Agapanthus; species Agapanthus africanus. The sequence continues at coordinate 569,752,060 of CM057339.1, forward strand.
GGATAAAGAATTTTATAGAAAGATTTCTAGATCTACGTTAAACAAGAATGTCAAATATAGATCTAGATTATTTTAAAGATGTAATTAATATAATAAGAAGGCTTGTAGGGTTCGTTAGGATTTAGTAGTTATGGACGATTAATTAAAAGTTACCCTTTTTATCCATTAATAGATTTAGAACTAGAACGACGGTGATGCGTGTAGATTAGGGTTTCTGGAGGGAAAAAGAATCCCACTCTTAACCCTTATCTCGACACGGAACTCCGTTCATATCTAGTATTTACCAAAACAATCATTAATCTAATCTCTAATCGTGGTCGGAACTAGCAAAGAATTGCTAGCGCGCCCGATTAGGATGTTAATAATTCTTTTGATAAAGTTCCTAAACTTTATAGGACTTAAAAAGGGTTTAATTATTTTCATCGTCCATTAGCCTACCCAAATCCTACGAACCCTAACAAGCGGAGAATTACTCGCGCATGCTGGGAAAAGAAGATGAAAAGATAGAGAGGGAAAACATAATGTAAAATGCAAAAGAATTAAATAAAACAACTACCTTTATTAATCAACTTGAACAATCTACACTTTGATTCCTTAGAAAATGATTACAAAGACTAGTTTGCTTCTCGAACTCTTCCAAGGAGGTAGACGCTGTTGGAGATAGTGCCCTCAGAGTCAATTATTAGGTCACAGGTACGTGATTGCAATGATTGATGGAGGACCTATCCCGGTAGGACAGTCTTACTCGAGATGATAGTATGCTATCTGGTTTACCTTTATCATCGTGTACTGCTTTAGGTGACCTGACAAGTCGCTATTACACGTTGATAGAGCCCCTAGGATTCTTGCTTGACCACCAGCAGTATGAGGGCGATCATATAAGTGGGAGCTGGGGTCTATAAGCATATCCTTAAATGGTCCCTAGTCGTGTGAGTTTCGAGACAGGGCATCGATACTCCAGAGTAGACTAGTGTATACAGTCGAGACCCCGACGAGGGGCGGTGGCCGGTCTCACAAGCCACTGGTGTCAGTTCGTTCACCTAAGATGTATACAGGTGCTCATTGGGTTATGAGTACACCGGACAGGACTCGCCGGGAACATGCCAGTTGGTCATATACCAGATGTCAGATGGCAGTTCCCAGGTGACATGTGTACAGGTTAGTTCATCGACCTGGGGATCGTCATTTGTCTTGTGTGAGTTCCCACTGTACTTTGATTACTACCCTACCACGGCTCAAAGGAGTCATGCAAACAGGTTTTAGTTGGGTACAGTCCCGAGCCACATGGAGGCAGTGAGCGTATCTTCAGGGGTTCGTCTCTCTCGGTATTGGGGGTGAGGTCGTGCTGTGTCTAGGAGAGCCATTACACGAAGCCCTCGGCCGAGGCAAGGAGATTTACTGGTAGGTATTCCAGTAGTATCTCTGAGTGTTCTGGGCTACACTCCGACACGACTTGTACCGCTTTTGGGGGTCTGACTTTTACCAACCCCCTAGGCCCGCCATGCTATACTCATAGACGAACGGACCGGACTGTATGGATATTGTCACTGACAGGCTCAGTAGGGTTGTCAGGCTGAGTTCGCTCACAGACGTCCCTTTTAGTCAATACCTGGTAGCCCGTTACGTATTGGCTTATACCTCTGACGTGCTAGTGGTTAAATCCACAACCAAGGTGTTGACGAGTCTTTAGAGTCCCCCACATTTAGTTACTCAGCTTTCGGGCGAAAAGTTGTAGAGGCCGTATGGAGATATGGGAAGGTCCGATCAGATACGTGCGGTATTGCACGGATCAGGATCGGACAGTTTGTACTATAGGCCGTATGGATATATGGCAGCGTTCGATCAGATACGTGCGGTATTGCATGGATCAGGATCGAACAGATATTACTAGCCGGTTTTGGTATAAGCCGGATTCTAGTATAGTACAGTGTAGATTTTGTCTCATTGCATTTGTATTTCGGTCGAAATACAGATGCGGGTGTGTATGCACAGTATCGGGGTTTTCCTGTAATTTATTACGGGACCAGTTTTCTGGAGTTGCCAGTTTGCTTTCCGTTTCGGCCAATTTCCTTTGTATCGTTCATTGGCCGAAGATTGGTGGAGGAGGGCTTATTTGCAAATAAGTGGTTGTGGAGGGGGTCTTTGCATTTTTGTTGCATCATGATTATAGCCCCATCCCTTGACCATGACTTCTTGACTTCCTCATGATGGCTTGACTTTTAAAGTCATCATGGTTGTTGGTGATGGTGGTGTTGGAGTGAGGGTTTTCTTGTGATCATTTGTTTTTCTTTCATCATCACTTGTTTGCATCATTGCATTCCACCCACCCTCTCGACCTTACTCTCTCTCTCTCCAATCACACCAAATGGGGGGGGGGGGGGCGGCCATTCCTAGAGAATGGAAGGGGATTCATTTCTTTTGGGTGTGGGATTTTTTGTATCTTGAGTTTTTGAGAAATCCCTACAACTCCCTCTCCAAAAGTCCACTTCAATTCCTCCAAAAAAAGGCAACTCCATAATCCCAAATGAGACATGTAATCCACATTATATTCTACAGCAAATCTTGGGCACGTCGACTAGCCAGCTTCGTGCCCGAGTTGCCTCGGCATTGAGGTGGGAGCCCGTAAAAGAAGTAGGCGATGTGGTGCACTTCCGGCGACGAGGAGGAGACGGGACATTCCGCAGGAGATCGGGACGACGACGAGAAGACCGGAGGACTCGGATCTGTCGGTATATCTCTCTTCCCTTTCTTGTAGATAGCTAGGACTAGTTAGTGGTTCAATCCGGGTATTAGTGCGCGGCGGTTTGCCAGTTCAAGTAAAATTAAAGTTTATCACCGCTTCCGCATTTGGCCGTCGGATTGACGGCCGGGGCGCCGCCGTGCACTTACAGTGGTATCAGAGCCTCGCCATTAACTTAGTCTAGCTTGGTGTAATGTGTTTTTCAGTTTCGATCGATCGAATGTTCCAAAACCCGTATTGCCTTCGCATCAGTTTCTGTTGAAAATTTTTGGTCTCGAAAATTTTTTCAGGTTGTATAAAAGTACTGTGCTGGAAATTCTAAGACTACTGTTGAAATTCGAGACACTGATCTCTTCAGGGGAGCGTGGAACCGCGGCAAATCCCTACTTGTTGCCGCTGTTCCGCCGCAGTATGGAAGTTTCAGTGGGTCGGGTTTTTACAGTGGGCTTCTGGGGTGATTTTAGGGGTTTTGGAATGTTAAATTTGGGCCCATAATTTCTGTGACTGCTACAGTATAGCTTGGGGGCCTACTTGTTAAATTTTGATCGATCGGATATTTTAAACACATTTTTCACAGTATTTACATTATATCTGCGACCGTGAATGTCACTTGATCGGTAAATCCTGTCTAACTGCTATAGCCCGGTTAGACGGATTTGCGAACGTGACTTTCACGTTGATGTTCTGTTTTTGCTGTGATATTGCGGATCGTTCGTAGGGATAGCCTGGATGCAATGCTAGTACAGTTGTGGTTGTATTATGTACATTTGATATTGCGGGGCGAGCGTCCGACATGTGGACTGCCGTCACTGCCTGATTGTATTATTTTTTGGGGCACGGCCAGGTTGCGGTCGATGCACCCGTTGTATGTATATTTTACTTTCTGTACTAGGATTACCCCGCGGAGGGGTGCACGGATAGCCGGGTTCCAGAGGGTAACGGGCCCGCATCTCATGGCATTGAGACGGAGGGGGCCTCACTCTAGGATTGGCGGGCTATTCGCCGCACTCGTAGGGGGTACAGGTTGACCCAGGAGGGGTGCCCAAGTTGCCGGATTCCGTGAAGTGATGGGTGGTCCATTCACGGTACTGAAGGGGGCTGCCTCGCTTCAGGTTTTGGCGGGTGACTTGCCGCGCCCGTAGGGGTCTAGGATTTCATTGCACAGGCTATCCACACGACCAGGGGAACGTCGGGTTTCAGTAGTGGCTCTATGAAACCCGGGGATCCCAGATATCTGTATTGTTTCTGTGATGCTGTACATTTTCTGTGATGTTGCATTTTTTATCACGCCTTGAGCGATTATAATATATTGGTATATATATTAGTAGATGTTGTATATGTTTTGCATCCGCGCTAGTCCAGTCCCCGCTCTGTCGTTAGTTAGCTAACCTAACGGGTAATGACGGGACCCAGTGACGAATGCGGATGGCATATACGTACATCAGTATATTTTCGTTCTTTGTGGTGTGATCAATTGATGGGACTGCGTTAATTCGGATCAATGCAAGTTAAAAACAAACCTAATCTGATGTTGTTGGAACACATTTCAAAAAGCTGTTATTGCAAGGACGTTCACTTTTGTTTTGCATCGTGGTATTCATTTGGAATATCCTGCTCCTCAGTCGACGAGGCAAGGGCCGAGATCCCTTCACCGGGAGTGACCCCTTGGACAAAAGTTTGCGTCAGGGCAATGACTTCACTATAGCCGATTACTTTTGCTTTGCATCGTGGTATTCAGTTGGAATATCCTGCACCCCATTCTACGGGGAAAGAGCCGAGATCCCTTCACCGGGAGTGACCTCTTTAGCAACGGTTTTCGTCACTATATTTTTAAAAAGCTATCCGTTCCTTCGACGATATCAAGTTCTTTACGTTAAAGATTTTCGCCAGAAACCATTCGTAGCCCTCCGTCGTTTCAGACGGGTAGCACGTAGTATTCATGCTATGTTTGTTGACCTTCGTCAAGGCATAGTGTATGGTAGCTGCTTGTTACCTTTCTGCTGCATAGATAGATGCGTTGGTTTGGGACAGTCGTATAGCCTTGTTGACCTTCGTCAAGGGCTTGTACGGGTGGATTCAAATTAACCTGGAGAATGACGGGTAGAACTTGACATGTGACTTATGATTTGTTGACCTTCGCCAAGGTCATAAGAGCATGGGGCAGAAAACACATCGGGAGTTTCAAAAGAACTGAAACTTGCCAGATATGCGCATACCTTCTGGAGTGTGATAGTGTGAGCGGATTCCGTCACGTTATCATGCGGTGATAGTTGGATCCCGATTCCCACTGATGAGTTGGTTTACTCCTTGGGTGACCCCGACTAATTCTTCTTTCAGGTTTGGAGGAGAATTTGAGGTACAGTGGGAGGTTTCCAGATTAGATAAATTGGTAACCATTCTGATCTAGGTTAGAGTGCACGCTGAGTGTTTCTTTTCTCTCTCTCTTTGGCAGCGACCATTGACCCGACCCTAAGACTATGACTCAGTGACCAAGTTGACCGAACCTTCTTAACACTGGCTTTTGGATTGTCAGAGTTGTAGACCTCATTGCTACTCCTACTTTTACCCTTTTCTCCAGGACACCCCGTTTTACTACGAACGTCCACTTCCATTGGACAAAACCATCGTATGGTTAGATACGAACTCGAAAGAATTTATTCGAGGATGGTTTCAGGTTCTGGAGAAAACGGATAGGATTATTTAGTTGTTTTTTCCTTTTACCCTCTTTCAGGATACGAGTACTCCTTGGTTTAGGGGTAGTACACCTATTACGCAAATTGGATTGTCTTCTTCCAAACCTTAGGCTGGTGCCGACCGGTAGGAAATGAAGAAAACCAATTAGCATAACGATGGTGTGCAGAAGGTATTAAGTTAAGACAAAGCAAGGGATTAGTAAGAGGGCAAAGTAAATTGCAGCAGATATTCATGACCAAACCAGGTATTTCTTCTCCAATCCTAAAATCACCTTTGAATTTCTCCAGGACACTCCGTATCACTACGAAGATCCACAGTTTATTGGATACTCCATCGTATGGTTATATACGAACTCGAAAGGAACTTGTTCCAGTTCGGGGATGGATTCTGGTTCAGGAGAAATAGGAATAAGATTTATTCAGGTGTCTTTTATCTTCACCTTCTCTCGCATTGCGAGTGTTCCTAGGATTGGGACAGTACACCCATTATGCTTATTGGATAGTCTTCTTCCAAACCATAGGCTGGTGCCGAACGGTAGGGAAGGAAGAAAACCATTTGGCCTAAAGGGGTGTGCAGAAGGTAATGACTAAAGACATATGAAGGGATTTGGAGAGGTGGCAAAGAACTATACGGTTACAGTCGTGAATCTGGAAGAGGCATTACTAGGAATACCGGGATACCCCATCGAAACATTTCGATGTTTCAGTTTCACTGTGTAATGTTAAAAGAAAACTGATTTCCCGATTAGATACTTACTCCAGGGTATGTATTTACCAGGTTTGATTCTCACATCTGTATGGTTTTACAGATGATGAGTGGGAGTAAGTTATTGGGAATTGGGTGATCATCCTCATTATATCGGGATTCGTTGTAATCAGTGATATTTGAGGAAATCACCTGGGCTGTTTGCCGGTCGGCAAATATTTGGTTTTGAATATCCGCTTTTATGCACCAATTTCAAATTGATATATCTGTACGTCTATTTTCATAGAGTGAGATATACCTTTCTGAAATTATATCTACGACATTTACCTATATCAGTGGATGGTTAGGTAAGGAGCATTAAACAGCGGTGTAATTCTTCTTAACCATAAGTACAGTTTTCAACCTACGACACACAGTGAATGAGTTATTAGACTCAAGGGACTTATACAGAGTATTGTATGTTGTCCAGGGTCCATCAGGACACAGGGGTTGGTCCTCGTACTATATTCGGTTTACTTATGACTTCTCTAGTTTTTAGACAGGTGTTTCGCGGAAACACAGGGTCTGAATGTTGAGAAGTTGTAGGTATTTGAATAAAGTAGAGAACCAGGTATAACAAGTATCGGGATTCTTCAAAGGGATCGAAGATGTAGATACTTGTGTATGGTATTCAGTTGATAGTAATGATAAAGAGATCTTGCTTCTCTTTCAGGTTACTCATAATTGGAAGCATTCCTAAGTTCAGTAACGCTGATCGTCCTTCTTCCATTTAGTTGACATGCACTAGATATAGCTGCATGATTTGAATCTGGTTCAATTAAATCAGTGCCTCTAGTTCTATATTGGATATAGAACAGTTCGTATCTTAACGTTGTTAAGGTACGGGGAGTTGTCCGGCTTATGATTAAAACCAGACACTGGACAACTCAAGGCACGTTTCTGTAATGGTTGTTTGTGGGTTGACCCAGGCTATGACGAGGGTTGACTTTCTACCATCTGGATGAACAATAGCAATATTGTTCTAGACTCGCCACAGTTTTAATAAAAATGGATTTTTTCAGAAAACAGTAGTGGGAGTATGGTAGAACTGGAAGTGATTCCAGAACCACAAACGATTACTGAAGATTTGATAAGGAACCTAAAGATTCAATCTGGACTGACATTCCATTGGCCACTCCGCAGATAAGGTGGGTAACCTCAGGCACCCGAGAGGTACTCCGGTAGCCTCAAGGACGGTGACAGGGAAGTTCTTGTTTACCCACAATTACCATTGCTGTTATTCCAGGCTGCGAGACCCGGCGGGAGGATGAGTATAGCGTCGTTCTAAACTAGTTTTAGAAGTGTACGTCTATATGACTCTGCTAGAGGGTTGTCGTAGTCAGTGGGAGCAGCGGAAGCATTGGTGGACAGGTAGCTTATGTCTATTTATAGACTAAAGCAGATGTAGCGGAGATAGATCATCTATTTCTGACGTGACAGTCATGGGTTTGACTTCATCAGAATAGGGGATGGATCTGTTGAGAAGGTAGTAGGGTGTGATGTCATGGTATTTGGATGACATACACAGAGTCGGAAGTAATATTCCTACACTACAATCGGTTATACTTTGGTCGTCACACAGTGGTTTCTCCACAAAGGAAATGGATTTTATATCAGACATACTGGTTACTAGATCTATGGTTTTAGATCTAGATTTGGGTGGTTTCCCAATCAGGGTACTTTGACAGCATTCTAAGAGTATTTAGAATGGACGACTCCTAGCATGGTAGTGTACCTGCAGGTAATGGAGTCACCCTCTCTAAAGGTGTCCTACAGACTAATTTGGAGAAGGATGTGCATGATTGGCAGATCACTTACTTAGGCAATTGAGTCAATCATGAGATGTCAAGTACCACACCAGATGTTGTTCTTGCACTAGATGCAATAAGTTGACATTTGATCCAATCCTGGAGAAACAGTCGGAAGCAGTTTTAGAACATAAGTGGATGTTCTAGGGATATGATAACGACAGCCTCATTCGGGAGACAGTTATCATTCCAGGCTTCCAAGGTGACATGGACGACAAGGAGGTTGTCAGAGTTATAGTTTTCCCTCTGACGAGGGGCAGTATTTTGGACAGGTCATCCAAGGCAATACTGAGGGTGGCATGGCGCAGGATACTGATTAAGTTCAGTTGACGATACAGTCTAAGAAGTTTGGATTTGGAGTTCATTTATGAGCTATGTCCCATCAGACATCCAGACACATTCTAAGACAGGTATTGCTCATTTCTGGAGATGGATTTCTCCGCGAACTTGAGATATAGAGAGACATAGAAAGAGACATCAAGGCGGATCCACTCACCAAGGCTATTCCTCGAACGCAATAGTTTCGCAAACGAGCTTTGTGAGACTGACTAGTAGAGGAGTTGGGTGTTCGGTATCACACGGGCTGTGAGTATGCGACATCGCAATAATTAGCCTTGAGTGCAAGTGGGAGATTGTTGGAGATAGTGCCCTCAGAGTCAATTATTAGGTCACAGGTACGTGATTGCAATGATTGATGGAGGACCTATCCCGGTAGGACAGTCTTACTCGAGATGATAGTATGTTATCTGGTTTACCTTTATCATCGTGTACTGCTTTAGGTGACCTGACAAGTCGCTATTACACGTTGATAGAGCCCCTAGGATTCTTGCTTGACCACCAGCAGTATGAGGGCGATCATATAAGTGGGAGCTGGGGTCTATAAGCATATCCTTAAATGGTCCCTAGTCGTGTGAGTTTCGAGACAGGGCATCGATACTCCAGAGTAGACTAGTATATACAGTCGAGACCCCGACGAGGGGCGGTGGCCGGTCTCACAAGCCACTGGTGTCAGTTCGTTCACCTAAGATGTATACAGGTGCTCATTGGGTTATGACTACACCGGACAGGACTCGCCGGGAACATGCCAGTTGGTCATATACCAGACGTCAGATGGCAGTTCCCAGGTGACATGTGTACAGGTTAGTTCATCGACCTGGGGATCATCATTTGTCTTGTGTGAGTTCCCACTGTACTTTGATTACTACCCTACCACGGCTCAAAGGAGTCGTGCAAACAGGTTTTAGTTGGGTACAGTCCCGAGCCACATGGAGGCAGTGAGCGTATCTTCAGGGGTTCGCCTCTCCCGGTATTGGGGATGAGGTCGTGCTGTGTCTAGGAGAGCCATTACACGAAGCCCTCGGCAGAGGCAAGGAGATTTACTGGTAGGTATTCCAGTAGTATCTCAGGGTGTTCTGGGCTACACTCCGACACGACTTGTACCGCTTTTGGGGGTCTGACTTTTACCAACCCCCTAGGCCCGCCATGCGATACTCATAGACGAACGGACCGGACTGTACGGATATTGTCACTGACAGGCTCAGTAGGGTTGTCAGGCTGAGTTCGCTCACAGACGTCCCTTTTAGTCAATACCTGGTAGCCCGTTACGTATTGGCTTATACCTCTGACGTGCTAGTGGTTAAATCCACAACCAAGGTGTTGACGAGTCTTTAGAGTCCCCCACATTTAGTTACTCAGCTTTCGGGCGAAAAGTTGTAGAGGCCGTATGGAGATATGGCAAGGTCCGATCAGATACGTGCGGTATTGCACGGATCAGGATCAGACAGTTTGTACTATAGGCCGTATGGATATATGGCAGCGTTCGATCAGATACGTGCGGTATTGCACGGATCAGGATCGAACAGATATTACTAGCCGGTTTTTGTATAAGCCGGATTCTAGTATAGTACAGTGTAGATTTTGTCTCATTGCATTTGTATTTCGGTCGAAATACAGATGCGGGTGTGCATGCACAGTATCGGGGTTTTCCTGTAATTTATTACGGGACCAGTTTTCTGGAGTTGCCAGTTTGCTTTCCGTTTCGGCCAATTTCCTTTGTATCGTTCATTGGCCGAAGATTGGTGGAGGAGGGCTTATTTGCAAATAAGTGGTTGTGGTGGGGTTCTTTGCATTTTTGTTGCATCATGATTATAGCCCCATCCCTTGACCATGACTTCTTGACTTCCTCATGATGGCTTGACTTTTAAAGTCATCATGGTTGTTGGTGATGGTGGTGTTGGAGTGAGGGTTTTCTTGTGATCATTTGTTTTTCTTTCATCATCACTTGTTTGCATCATTGCATTCCACCCACCCTCTTGACCTTACTCTCTCTCTCTCCAATCACACCAAATAGGGGGGGGCATTCCTAGAGAATGGAAGGGGATTCATTTCTTTTGGGTATGGGATTTTTTGTATCTTGAGTTTTTGAGAAATCCCTACAACTCCCTCTCCAAAAGTTCACTTCAATTCCTCCAAAAAAAGGCAACTCCATAATCCCAAATGAGACATGTAATCCACATTATATTCTACAGCAAATCTTGGGCACGTCGACTAGCCAGCTTCGTGCCCGAGTTGCCTCGGCATTGAGGTGGGAGCCCGTAAAAGAAGTAGGCGATGTGGTGCACTTCCGGCGACGAGGAGGAGACGGGACATTCCGCAGGAGATCGGGACGACGACGAGAAGACCGGAGGACTCAGATCTGTCGGTATATCTCTCTTCCCTTTCTTGTAGATAGCTAGGACTAGTTAGTGGTTCAATCCGGGTATTAGTGCGCGGCGGTTTGCCAGTTCAAGTAAAATTAAAGTTTATCACCGCTTCCGCATTTGGCCGTCGGATTGACGGCCGGGGCGCCGCCGTGCACTTACAGACGCACAGTTGATGATCAGCCTGGATGCGTAAGCGTCAGGGGCTTCGTGATCTCTTCGGCTTGATGTCTTCTAATTTTAGCCCTTGGTCCTTAATATAGCCCTCAAAGAAGAAAAACTAGTTACCATATATGGTGACTTCCTAATATGGTAACTTTCCATGCCTGGATTCTGAGTCCCTGTCAGTATTGATTTTATGATTTTGGCAGATTTTTGATCCTGACATCTTGAACATCTTCATCTCTTGACCTGAGCTAAATCTTTCACAATATCTCTATGCATAATGTTAGTTTATTTATTAAATTAGAGAGAGTGTCTTAATCACTATATATGGTAATAAATCTTTAAGAAACTTGATTAAGAATATTTAATATGCTATGCACTTTATATGGTAATAAATCTTTAACAAACATGATTAAGAATATTTGATATGCTATGCATCTTTTAATTAATGCATATATTTTGAAATATTATTCTAACCATTTGTATGATATTATATCTTTTAAGAATTGTGATTAAAATATTTGATATGATATGCATATTTTCAATTACCAAAATATTATATAAATATAAAATGCCTATATTTTCCTTCATAATATTAATTATAATATATAAACATATGGAAAATAGTATTTTGCAGATAAATCCAAATATGTTTAATATTTATAATAAACACCTTTTATTATTTAAGAAATGTAAGGAAAATACTTATACCAAAGTGCAATATTTTCAACTGAACAGGGCTCAGCTGCAACTTGGGAGGGGAAAAAAGAGAGTAAGGTGTGTACAAAATTCCAAGAACCCCCCCCCCAATACACAAGTCAACAAGCCCCATGCCTTCCTTTCTTTCTTTATTCTTTTTAATTCCATTTCTAATTAACTTTGATGTTGGTAAAATGGGGAATGGGAGCAGCAGGATTTTGGGCTTGGCCAGTGAGGGAGAGGGGTGAGTATGGGTGTGTGTAGGAGTTCCCAAGTCAGGAAAAGCCCCATTTTCACTCCTATTAATTAATATCATAATTACATTATTCCAACTTAACCCTAGGATAGTCTAGAACCATGGAGAAAACTAGAGAAGAAAGGAGCATGTTACAAACTAAATTTTGTGTTGTCATGCTGTACTAATGTGTGTTTAACTCATTCCAATTTGTAATTATCACTAATTAAATGTATTAGTGAAAGCTTAAAATAATATTAAAAATAATTAATTTAGGGAAATATTTAGGTAAACTAGAAATTTACAAGTGACCAATTAAATACCAAATACTAGCAATTACATAGCTAGAATAGGTATATTTAAGTCTATGTCGAAAAATAATTATACATTGGTTTTTACGGGAAACACCAGTTATTTTACCGATTATCCGAAATTTCGCCTAAACGATTTTCAAAACGTTACAACCTTAATCATACTCTGATTGGGTCATGTACACTAGATAACGGTATATACATATTAAATCAAGCTCAGATTTTCAATGTCTAGAACACACTTAAAAGAATGTTTCCAGAATTAAATCAGGCTTTCTTATGGCATTGTACAATCGGTCACATCATTGGAACACGGTTAACAAAATTACATAAAGAGTGATATTTGGATCCGTTTGAATATCAGTCTTATGCAACTTGTCAATCTTGTCTCAAGGGAAAGATGACAAAGTCTCCGTTCACTGGACACAGGGTAAGAGCCAGCGAGCTCTTGGGACTCATACACAGCGATGAGTGTGGTCCAATGTCTACACATGCAAGAAGTGGTTATTCCTACTTCATTACTTTTACGGATGATTTCTCAAGATATGGACATGTATTCTTGATGAAACATAAATCCGAGACCTTTGAGAAATTCCGGGAATATAAGAATGAAGTGGAAAAACAAACTAGCAGAAGTATCAAGACACTTAGATCTGATCGAGGTGGTAAATACTTAAGTGACGAGTGTAGGGTTCCGTAGCGCGGCAGCTGGGTTTTTGGAGGCATCGACCATGCTGATTTAAAAAAAATTGGCGCGCTAAAGAACCCTAAACCTAGAATCTTAACTAGAGATTTAGACGAAACTAGAATGTAAACATTTACATCTAAGTGAACAAGGAATACAACCTTTGTAGACCGGTCCTTCACTTCAATAGCTCCCAGTAGTAGTCCTTTCGCTCCAAGTAGTGATCTCCCGGACTCTAGTGAGTCTCCACAAGGTGAAATGAACAAGCTTGCTTGAAGTTTTCGAGGCCGAAGATGATCTACGTCGAAGAGACACTAACTCAAGCTACCTCTTCACTAAATGATGAACTAGTGAAGAAACAACCCAATCTAAATGGATAATAGAGAAGAGGTTGATGAAGTAAGATTTTTTCTCACTTTAGAAATAATTTTCTCACTAATTTTCTTCACCTCTCATGAAGCTAGAAAGCTTGAGGAAGGAGATGAAGAAAGCTACCATGGAATGAAGGAAGCGAAGAATGAATCAAGTGGTGAGAATAGCAACCATGGGTGAGATAATATCATATACTAACTCTTGTAGAGACTAAACCATGGCTAAACAATAATGGTTAGGTTAATAAATATCTTCAAGTAAAACTAAATTAGTGGACTTGGCCAATAGTTCCACAAGCTTCTACAAGCTTCAACCATGTGACTAATTTCCAACTAATTTAATTTACTTTAAATAAACAAAACCTTACATTAATATAAGCATGGTGTGAGTCTCATACACCAATGTAGCATGTGACATCAAGCATGACACAAAAGATGTACATTGTTGGATATATGTATGCCGTAGAGGCCATTATATGATAGTGGATGTATTTATACATGTATATATATATATATATATATATATATATTCAGTGTACATTCTTGCTCGACATGATAGTATGCTATCTGGTTCTTCTTTATCTGACATGTTGATTTGATCATGCTTTTATTCATTCATACATGTTGATAAAGCCCTGAGGATATAGGCTTGACTACTGTGATTATGATGGAGATCATACTAGTGGGACATCTGTAGTTTATAAGCATATCCTGGAATGTCCCTCGTCGTGGGTGTATCGAGATGGGGCATCGATATACCAGAGTGGACTAGCGTATATGATACTAGACCCATATGATAGGCGATGGATGTTCCCACATTCATCGATGTTTGACATCGAGATCGTATACGGGTGCTCAGTGGTGACTGGGTACACTGGACGGGCTCACCGAGAACTCCTATATGGAATTATATCTATCGTCGGATAGCAGTTCTCAGGTGACACTGGTGCAGGTTAGTCTGTAGACCCGAGATCGTCATAGAGTCTTGTGTGTTCTCTCACTATACTTTGATTACCACCCTACCACGGCTCTACTGAGTCGTGCAAACAGGTGGCCGTTGGGTACAGTCCCGAGACACACGAAGGTGATGAGCGATAGGAGGGGTTTCGTCTCTCTCGGTATTAGGAGTTGATGTTGTGTTGTGCCCGACTGGCTATATCAGTAAGTCCCTGGCCAGGGCTGTTGAGATTTAGTGATAAGTGTTATCAGTAGTTTCTCGATCTGTTATAGACCGTTCATCGGCACGACTTATTGAGTTATTGGGGTCGACGTTACCATCCCTAGACTCGATATGCAGCATATCTGACGAAGAGACCGGACTGTACCGTAGTGTTGCCGGTTGGCTCGACGGGAGTTGTAGCAGGTTCGCTTGTTTTCTTCTGATCGCTCAATACCTGGGTGGCCGTTACGTTTAGCTGACCGCTTGCGGCTTGGGGGTGCTTGATATGATCATCACCCACTACCGGCGTATTGACGAGTCTTAGAGTCCCACAAAGGAGTTACCTAGTCCAGGCGAAACGTTGTGGTGCGCATATGCGATATGCGCATGGACCCGGTTAAAATACGCGTATGAGATACCGTATATTAATCGGGCGGCTTGCTTTTGGTCGGGTCGTATGTGATATGACCGGGTTGCTAAATCAAGTGTTGATTTATCATTTAACCATTAGTTTCTCACTAGAAATCCTTTTCTTGTTTTTTTTTTTTGGGTGTATGCATGCATGTATGCATTCATTCTTGTTCATGCACATATGGATGTGCATGCACACATACATGCATACATCATTCTATCATGGTTATATATATAGAAGATGGTGGCAATATAAGACTCACACCTTATGATTATATATGGATATATATTTGTATTTGTTTTAAAACAAAAGAAAAGAAAAAGATTAATCCATGGTTATCTTCTACACTCTTCTTTGAACTAACCTTTGTTCACCCACTTTTTAACCATGAGTTAATCTTCCTTTTGTCTTTTAACTCAAGTATAATAATATCTTTATTATGTAACCATGGTTTGAGATGAAGAGTAGAAAATATATATACTTATATTTTCTATTTTTCAAGTGAGATTATCATTCTCTTGAGTTTTCTAGAGCCATCATCTTCTTCTTCCTCTCTCTTGCTCTCTAGATTTTTCAAGTGAGCCAAAGAGTGACCAAGTTAGGATTTTGAAGTGAGAAAACCAACCACAACACCATTATACACTAGTCTTGCCCACTTGTGAAGAGTGTTAGCTTCCATTTCTTCTCTTGATCTTGTAAAGTTTCAAGCTTGGACAAAGAGGACTCCGGGTGGATCATCGTGGACCTAGAGGTTCTCAAGCGGACGTTTTCTAACCCTCAAGTAGCCAAGGAGTCTAGCGTAGGGAGCTACAAAGGTTGTACTCTCAAAAACCCTAGCTTTATCTACTTGTGATGATGTGTATGTTTAGAAACCCTAAATTTCTAGTGACGATTCTTTGTATGTTCACTTAGCACCTTAAAAATTTGATTTTGACACATGTGATGCTTCCAAACCCTTCATGAGGTGCTAGGTAAACCTAACATTGGTATCAAAGCCGACCTAGAGCTTTAGGCGACACTTTAGCGAAGTTAAAACTCCGATCGAACCAAAATACGGATTTTTTGAACACTCTCTGGACATTTTTTTGAAACTGTGTTTTTCCAGTATTAAAAATTCTTAAAAAATTCAGCAGGGAAATCTAAGCACCACTGTAAAAAAAAGAAGTCACGAACAGTAAGTCCCACCGCGGAACCGCGGCCAAAGCATTCTTAGGCCGCGGCTCCGCGGCCGTACACATGAAACAGAGCCTCATTTTTGTACAGTAATGTTTAGAACTACTTGTATATATTTTTGGGTATTTTTAATCTGGTTTAAGTGTTATATGTTCTGGAGATTGTTTTGGATTCGGTGATTCGATCGGAATTTTAAATTCAAGCCTTTTTCGGATAATTTAGAAAGTATTAAATGTTCGAACGAGTATCATTAACTCACTTTTTCACGGGATTTAAATCTTTCGGAAATACGTGCAAGTTAAGTGGTGGACCCTCTAGAAGAAAACAAACCTTAACTCGATTATGTGACCGTCTTGAACTGCCGTTTGAACCTTAGGGTTTGGGGCAGTACGGCGTGCCACATGTGAGGCGTTGGCTTGACCCTTCTACGGCTGGACCGCTACTACTGTGACACATTCTGGGTTTTTTGAACTCCGCTCAAGTGTTGAGCTTTAGGAAATTTTGGGTATTTGATTATTAGATCGAAAACATTAATACTGTCTAATTATCTGAAATGTGATACAATATGTGGCATTCATATAATTAGGCATGAAATGCGAAGTATGTGATATTTCGGATTTACGATGTCTAAAGAGAATGTGGATTCCAAATATTGTAGTTTTACACTTTATTTTCTGTGACCGTAAGTGTAGTATGTCGCATATCGCCGGTTTCATTGCTATACATCAACGACAATCGGGGTACGCATACTTACTTACGTTGATGATATATGATATTATGTGTTGTTGAGATATGATGTGCAGGATTGTCGCGATTGAATAGCCGGGGGGTTTTATGTGAGATGAGAGTTTTATTTTCATTCATGTAAAATTCAAATGTAATGTAATATTCTTTTATTTGGGGCACTTCCGGGTTGAGGTTGATGTCACCAGTGTTGTATATTATTTACTTTTCTGCATTAGGATAGACCCAAGGAGGGGAGCACAAGTGACCGGGTTCTGGGGTTCAGTGGAAGGCCATCTCGAGGAGTCGAGACCGGGTCTCCAAAACTCTAGGATTGGTAGGGTCGCTTGCCGCTCTCGTAGGGGTCTAGGGGTGTGGGCTTGGCTATTCATCGCGACTGTGGAATCCGTATTTTCTATTGTTGGCTAAATACTAAATACGGACGTTCTAGTATATCCCATATTATATATATGTTTCTGCTGCCTGTGTTCTGTGATATCTAAGACGAATGATATATTATATATGAGATATATAGTAGACGTTTCTTATGTTTTACACCCGCACTAGTCCCGTCCCAGTATGCCGTTAGTTAAGTAACCTAACGGTGCATAACGGAACATTGCGGCGAATACGGATGGCATAAGCGTAAGTTGTATTTTCGTTTCTTTTCTGTGATTGGCTTAAGGACTTAAATGATGGGACTACATTAATATGATTAATGTAAAGAAAATAAACCTAAAAAGATGTTGTAGAATCGGATTTGAAAACCACTCGGCTCTTTATGAAAAAGCTATATTTCAGAACTGCGGAGCTCAAGCCACTCCTTTTGAAAACCATTTGATTCTACGATGATATCAAGTTCAAAGCGTTAAAGATTTTATTAAAAATCATCCGCAACCCTCCGTCATTTTAGGAAGTAGAGTACTTAGTATTCGTGCTACGTTTGTTGACCTTAGCCAAGGCGTAGTTTACGGTAGCTAAGTGATGTCTTCCTACAATGCATATGATGCAGCTTAATTAGGACGGGCATATGACTTTGTTGACCTTAGCCAAGGGTCATGTAAACGGGTCTGATTAATCAAGAAATGAGGGGCTAAACTTGACTAGTACTTATGATTTGTTGACCATAGCCAAGATCATAGGTACTAGGGGTAAAAATCACATCGGGAATTTCAAGTGTTGAGATTTGCAATGAGATTGCATACCTTCCATATGATGGTTGGATCCCTATCCCACTGTGGGCAATAGTTGCTCCCAGGAGAGTTTTGCAGTTTACAATTAGCTAACCCATTTGGTGTCTAGAAAGGTGTTAACGGGGCTACGCCTCTGGGAAAACGAGGTTTACTTTAATTAGGTCCGTGCGAAAGGACGGAGAACCTCCCTCAAGTACCGACACTGGCTTGGCTGAACGGTTAGCGAAGTTGTAGACTGTAATTAATCCTGGCTAGTTTTCTTTTTAAGGTTTGAAAGAAAAACTTGATTAAAGCAGTAGGAGACATCGATTAGACAAGATAATAACCAATCTGATCTTTGCAAGAACTTTCGCTGAGTGTATTCTTTTCTCTCTCTTAATGGCAGATACCAATGACTGGACTCAAGCTTCTACTAGATAAAAATAAACTGAATGGGACCAATTATAAAGACTGGCTGAGAAATCTGAAAATAGCCTTGACTTATGATAAAGTATCATATGTCCTTACGGCTTCAGCCCCGCCCGTCCCAGGTCCAAAATCCTCAGTTGCGGACAAAGAAGTCCGCAAGACATGGGAAGCTGACTGTGCCACGGCCAAATGCCTCGCGCTTGCATCGATGGACAACACACATCAAAAGCAGCACGAGAATATGGACATTCAAGCCATATTTCTCCATACAAAGAAGTTGTATGGAGAGCAATCTCGCGTATTACGATACGAAGCATCAAAGAAATTGTTTCAGATGCGTATGGCCCCTGGCACACCAGTAGGAGACCATGTTCTGAAGATGATAGCTCTCATAGAAGAGCTTGAGGACCTTTGATGGACAATGGACAATGAACAATATACGGATATTATTCTGCAGTCCCTCCCCTCCACCTTTGCTCAATTCATAGTTAACTTCAACATGCACAACATGGAGAGGGAACTACCTGAACTCCTTAATATGTTAAGGAGTGCAGAGAGCACACTGAAATCAGTGAAAACTCCCGTTTTTACTGTTGGACAATCTTCTTCTTCTCACCCAAAAGCTAAGGCCAAAGGAAAGAAAAAGAAGAAGCCCACCAATCCTAAGGGTGGAGTTAAAAAGGTTAAGGGGAAGGACAAGTCCAAAGCTGGAGAATCGGGGAAAGGGGAATGTTTTCATTGCCACAAAACAGGACATTGGAAGCGCAACTGTACGGAGTACTTAAATCTCAAGAAGAAGCATGGGGATGCTTCCGCTTCAGGTGTGTTTGTGACAGAAAACTGTTTTTCAATAAACTCTGCTTCCTGGGTATTAGATACCGGTTCAGGTTCTCACATTTGCAATTCTATGCAGGGGTTAAGAAATAGCAAGGTTTTGAAGACAGGTGACCATATTCTCCGCGTTGGAAATGGTTCCAATGTACATACAGTCGCAGTGGGAGAGTATCACTTGGGGTTGCCATCTTGGTGTATATTGGTTTTGAACCCATGTTATTTTGTACCAAGTATGCTTTGTAATATAATATAAGTTTCTTTGTTAGACAATGAAGGATATAATTTTGTATTGCAGAACAATGTTATGAACATTCACCTGAATCAAATGTTGGTTGGGTATGGTACACTTAATAATGGGATATACGTCCTAAATCAACACACAGTTTTCAGCATACAACACACTAATAAAAGAAAACTTTCAGAAATAAATGAAGCTTTTCTTTGGCACTGTAGACTTGGTCATATTAACGAAACAAAACTAAACAAGTTACACAAAGATGGATATTTTAACCCTTTTGAATATAAATCTTATGCGACTTGCCAGTCTTGTATCAAGGGTAAAATGACCAAAATTCCGTTTATCGGACACGGAGAAAGAGCTACCGAGCTCCCAGGACACATACATAGTGATGTATGTGGGCCAATGTCTACACAGGCTAGAGGCGTTTTTTCTTACTTTATTACTTTCACTGACGATTTCTCAAGATTCGGTCATGTATTTTTATTAAAGCACAAATCCGAAGCTTTCGAGAAATTCACTGAATATAAACAAGAAGTAGAAAAACAAACCGGCTTGAGTATCAAGATGCTTCGATCAGATCGAGGTGGGGAGTACCTCAGTGTTAGTGTATATGCCCTAGGGGCCATTATTGTATCATACTAGGTTGTATATTACTTAATGGAAACTTGGGATATTCATAGTTGTATATAACAGTCTTGCTAAAAATGGTAGTATGCTACTTGGTTTGTGTCTACTTTAATATGTGCATATGTTTCTTGTAACGTATCACTTATACATATTAGTAGAGCCCATAGGATCTTTGCTTGATTACCAGCGTTGTGATGGAAGTCACACTAGTGGGGGCTGGGTAGTCTGTAAGCAACATCCTATACAGGTCCCTGGTCGTTGGATTATCGAGATAGGGCATCGATATTCCGGAGTAGACTAATTGTGTACGCTTCTCATCCTAGTTGGGGAGATGGTCTGTCCCACAGCCATCAGTACGTCGTACTTGAGATAGTATACTGGTGCTCGTTAGGTTACGGGTACACCGGACAGGACTCGCAGGGAACTGATAGGTTGGTATTATACCCATCGTCAGTTAACAGTTCCCAGGTGACATGAGTACAGCATAGTCCGCAGACTTGACACTGCTACTTCGCCTCGAGTGTGTCCCACTATTCTTAGATTGCTACCCTACCACGGCTCAAAAGAGTCGTGCAAACAGGTAGCAGTTGGGTGCAGTCCCGAGCACTTGGAGGCAGTGGCAGTTAGATAGGATTCGTCTCTCCCGGTATTGGGAGTTGATATCGCGCTGTGTCAGAGAGCCATTACGCAAAGTCCCTGGCCAGGGCAAGCGAGATTTACTGGTAGGTTCCAGTAGTTTCTCAGGGTGTAATGGGCTTCGCTCCGACACGACTTATACAGCTATTAGAGGACTGACACTTGCCGCCCCCTAGGCTCGATATGCGATAGTCTTAGACGAACAGACCGGACTGTACGAAGATTGTCACATCAGGCTCAGTAGGAGTTCGGATGGTTTTCCTCATCGGCCTTCTTATCGACATCTACCTGGGGACCGTTACGTACAGCTAGTGCCGCTTGTGGTCTGTGGTTAAACCCACTGCCAGCGTAGTGTTAAGTCTTTAGAGTCCCACACAGAGAGTTTTCCTGCTCCAGGCGAAACGATATAGAGGTCGTATGGTTTTACGACAAGGGTTCGGACGCATACGTGTGTTTACGCACGTACGACGTTATGACAGTTTTTACTAGCCGGCTTTGGTTTAAGCCAGATTCTAGCATCGGGTTATTGGATTTATACAGTCTAAAGTTTTTCCGTGTTTTCACGGATTGGAGGGGCGTTCTCGTAATTTTCCGGGAAGCTTCTAGAAGCATCGTGAGTTGGAGGCTAAGGTGGCATTTGCATTAATTGGATTAGTGAGTCATGTAGTGATTCATGCAATGAGTTAATGATTCATTTAATGATTTATATGACTCATATGATGAATCACTTAGGGTATTAATGAAACATGATGATAAAGCTTTATTTATTATTTACTTAATAATATCATATGTTTCATATATACTAAAATGAGTTCATTCATCCAAAGTAATTCATATTCTCACCTTCTCTCTCCTCAAGCTCTCCCTCTTCAAACCCTAACCCTAACCTCTCATGTGTTGAGATCAAGGGTTAGCTAGACTAATACTTCCATAACCTCACTCTATATCCCCTAGGTAGCTTAGATTAGCACTTTGAGCAACCTAGTTATCTCAAGTTAGAGATAAAGCTTGGCGTAGGAGCTCTCGGGTGGATCATCTTTGATTCGAGGAGGCCGTTGAGGTGCCGATTTTCCAAGGAGCCTACGAGGAGTGGAGGACCGCGATGAAGACCCGAAGGACAAGTATCGTGAGGTATAACTTCGTATCCGAGTAGTTAAACCTTTCGTTGTTTGCTAGTAATGGTTTAGAAACGATTCATGCACTCAAGTCCGTGTTACGAAGCTTTGATAATCGTTTTTCATATATTCCGCCTCCCCGCAAGTTCGTGGGGTGCGTGACATGGACTTACAGTGGTATCAGAGCCAACTAAACCATTACTAGCTTGTTAGCAACTGATTAGAACTTCGATCGTCAGAAAACGCGAAAACGAAACCCCGGAAATCCCAAGTTTCTGTTAATTTTAAAAGTGTCTGAAAAAATATTTGACATACCTTAAAATTCACAGCAGGGTTTTCTAAGAATACTGGGAAAATGCGAGCCAGTAACTCGGCAAAACGGCCGCTGATCCGCGGCAATAGAGTGCTTGTGCCGCGGATCCGCCGCCAAGTCAACGCCGAGTTGACTCGGATTTGCCCAGTAATTTCTATTTTGTGGTTTTCTGTTTTCCTGTATGTTCTGTTTCTAGCCAGGTTGCTTCTTTGCTGGTTTGCTTTTCGGGTAAACACGGAATATGGTAATCGATAGATGTTCTAAGATATTTAGTAATTGGGTTTTTATCTGTAATGTTTAATGTGTTCGTAAACCTCCCCTAACTGCTAGTATGTCGGTTGGCAGGGGGTTGCATATTTCTGTAATGTTTACTGTTTGTGTATATGGACTTGATTGGAATGTTGTGATGATTAGCCGGGGTTTGAGATGGGTTTAATATTCATTCATTCGATGTAAATGTAAAATGATGTAATATTCTTTTGAGGGGCACATCCAGGTTGCGGTTGTAGCCACCGTTGTATTATTTCTTTTTACTGTTTTTGCTCCTAGGATAGACCCAAGGCGGGGTACACAAACTACCGGGTACTTTGAAGTGTTTAGTAGCCTACTCATTTTGTTGAGGGAAACC
Organism: Agapanthus africanus; assembly: GCA_030015575.1. Classification (NCBI taxonomy): domain Eukaryota; kingdom Viridiplantae; phylum Streptophyta; class Magnoliopsida; order Asparagales; family Amaryllidaceae; genus Agapanthus; species Agapanthus africanus. The sequence goes on from CM057339.1 coordinate 569,774,673, forward strand.
GCTTCACTTCGGGTACTTGGCGGGTAGTTTGCCGTACCCGTAGGGGTCTAGGGTGGGGTAATGGCTATTCATCACAACTGTGTAATCCGTCTTTTATTGCAGGCTCAAAGCAAATGCAGATTGCTAGTATATCCAATAAAGTTCATCTATGATCTGGAATGCTTATTATTACGTCTGACGAATGTACAATATCTATATATGATAGCTATTAGATGTCACTTATGTTTTACACCCGCGCTAGCCCAGCCCCCGCTCTGTCGTTAGTTAAGTAACCTAACGGGTGATGACGGGACCACGTGGCGAATGCGGATGGCTTAAGAGGACATGGTATTTTCGTTGTTTTCTGCAATGATAGGATAAATGATGGGACGCATTATTATAATGCAAAGAAAATAAACCAAAGTTTAATCGTTGGAACAAATTTAAAAGAAACCATTCGGTTATTTTAAAAAGATCAGATTTTTTAATTGCGGAGCTTTAACCACTCCTTTTAAAAAGTATCAGGTTCCTTCGATTATATCAAGTTCACTACGTTCACGGTTTTTCCAGAACCAGTCGTAGCCCTCCGTCATTTCAGTTAAATATTCAGTAGTATTCAAGCTATGTATTTTGACCTTTGCCAAGGCATAGTGATTGGTGGCTGCTGGATATTTATCTGTAGCATAGATAGATGCGTTGGTTTGGGACAGTCGTACTACTATTTTGGCCTTCGTCAAGGGTATGTACGGGTGGGTTCAAATTAATCTGGACAATGAAGGGTAGAACTTGACATGTGACTTATGATATGTTGGCTTTCGTCAAGGTCATAAGAGCATGGGGCAAAAAATTTATATCGGGAATTTCTAAAGAAACTGAAATTTGCAGTGAGAGCATACCATTTTGGAGTTTGATGAATGTTGGTAGGATTCCTTCAACATTATCATACGATGATATTTTGGATCCTGATCCTATTGTGAGTATATACTATTTATCAGGAGATTCGTCACTTAACGATCAATGCTATAAACCAAGTAGGTGCTTAGAAAGGTGTCAACGGGGTTACGCCCCCAGAGAAAAGAGGTTATTTAATTAAGGAACTTCGCGAAAGCGTTGGAAAACCTCCCTCGAAGTATCGCCACTGACCTGGCTGAACGGTTAAGCAAGAATTGTACGGTGAGAATAGTCCTGGCTAATTCTTCTTTTATGGTTTGAGGAGGGATTCGAGAAACAGTGGGAGCCATCCTGTTTAGATAAATTAAAAACCAATCTAAACTTGCAACAGCATCATGCTAATAGTATTTTCATCTCTCTCTTAAAATTGCAGCGACCTTGTGACCACACATAGGTTACATCTAGATAACAAATTGACTGAATCTTACTTTTATGACTGGCAAAGGTCTGTCCAGATGTCCATTGCCTATGACAAGCTGGACCACCCTATTACTACTCAAGATCCCACCGTCCCAGGTCCAGTTTCCACTGTCGTGGATATGGATATCCGTCAGACAAGGGAAAAAGGTAAAGCGAAAGCTAAGTGCCTCGTGTTAGCTTCAGTTGATGGTGTATACCAGAAGCAGCACGAGAAGATGGACTTAGTTTCCATCTTTCTCCATAAAAAAGATTTATATGGAGAGCAATCTTATATCACAAGATATGAAACCTCGAACGATTTAATTTAAGCGAGGTTAGCTGACGGGTCATCTGTAGGGGACAACGTCCTTACAATGACTAGCTATATTGATAAGCTCACGGACCTGAAGACCACGTCGGAGAACGGGTCAGAAAGTGACCCGATTCTACAGTCTCTACCTTCTACCCTGAAGGAAACCAGGGAAGTAGAAGGAAAGAGAAGGGCAAAAGTTTCGGGACTGGATATAGTAAAAGAGGGACGTTCCTATTGTTATAGGATTGGGCATAGGCAGAAAGATTGCAGGGCTTTTGAAGCCAGTAGCCAGGATACGAAGCATGTTGCGGCTTCAACTTCGGGTGTGTTTGTAATAGAGAACTGTATGTCAGTTAACTCTACTTCCTGGGTATTGGATACCGGGTTAGGATCTCACATCTGTAATTCGTTACAGGCTCTGAGAAACCGTAGGGTTATCAGGATAGGTGATATGACCCTCACAGTTGCTAACGGAATGAGCATGGACACTGAATCCGTAGGGTAATATCATCTTGGACTGACAACTGGGCAGATATTGATTCTGCGTAACTGTTTTTATGTACCAGGTACAACTTGTAATATCATATCTGTATCCTTACTTTCTAAGGAAAGATATGATTTTACTTTTATAAGCGATGTGGTTCACATCGACCTAAATCAAGTTATGATTGGGTTAGGTACATTACAAAACGGAATATACGTATTAAATCAAGCTCAGGTTTTCAATGTCCAGAAAACACTTAAAAGAAAGTCTCCGGAAATAAATCAGGCTTTCTTATGGCATTGTAGACTAGGTCACATCAATGAGAAAAGGTTGACTAAGTTACATAGAGAAGGATATTTGAATCCGTTCGAATATCAATCTTATGCTACTTGTGAATCTTGTCTCATAGAAAAGATGACAAAAACTCCGTTTACTGGACACGGAGTAAGAGCAAGCGAGCTCTTGGGACTCGTACACAGTGACGTGTGCGGTCCAATGTCTACACATGCACGCGGTGGTTATTCCTACTTCATTACTTTTACGGATGATTTCTCTAGGTATGGATATGTCTTCTTAATGAAGCATAAATCCGAGGCTTTTGAGAAATTCCAAGAATACAAGAATGAAGTGGAAAAACTAACAGGCAAGAGTATAAAGACACTGAGATCTGATCGAGGTGGTGAATACTTAAGTGCCGAGTTCCTGGGTTACTTAAAAGAGAGTGGTATTCTCTCTCAGCTTACTCCTCCATACACACCACAACACAACGGTGTATCAGAAAGGAGGAATCGAACCCTATTGGATATGGTTCGTTCCATGATGAGTAAGGCTAAGTTACCGCGATTTTTCCGGGGATATGCGCTAGAATCAGCTGCATATCTTTTGAACAAGGCTCCAACCAAAACTGTGCCTACCACACCATATCAGATGTGGAGTGGGAAGAAACTCTGTCTTCAGTACCTGAAGGCATGGGGATGTCCAGCTTTTGTTAAAAAGCAGCATGTGGACAAGCTCGAGGCACGCTCAGTACTATGTAAGTTTGTGGGATACCCAAAGAACTCCAGGGAGTATTTTTTCTATTACGCAGAGGAACAAAAGGTTTTTGTTTCTCGTAATGCCCATTTTCTAGAACATCAGTTTTTAGAAAAGGAAACAAGTGGGAGCGAAATAGAACTGGAAGAAATTCCAGAACCACAAACTACTACTGAAAGTATGGTAGAACCTGAGGCTTCAGAAGAAAGGGACATCCCGACGCCACTCCGCAGGAGTAGTAGGCAGTCTCATCCGCCCGAGAGATACTATGGTTTTCTCATAGACGGGGATAGAGAGGATTGCACTATTGACTATGATGAGCCTACTAGCTTCCAGCAAGCCATTCAGAGCGGTGACTCAGTAAAATGGCTGGATGCAATGCGGACCGAAATGGAGTCCATGTACACTAACAAAGTATGGACTTTGGACATTGCTCCAGATGGGATAAAACCCGTAGGATGCAAATGGATCTTCAAAAAGAAGATTGGTGTAGATAGACAGGTTGAAACCTATAAGTCTAGACTTGTTGCAAAGGGTTTCTGTCAAAGACCTGGTTTGGACTATGACGAAACCTTTTCTCCAGTGGCTATGCTTAAATCTATTCGGGCCCTTCTTGCTATTGCTGCCTTCCACGATTATGAAATCTGGCAGATGGACGTAAAGACAGCCTTTCTAAATGATAATTTGGAAGAGAGCATCTATATGGATCAGCCAGAGGGATTCATTCAGAGTGGGAGCAGCGGTAAAGTATGCAAGCTGCTTAAGTCCATTTATGGACTAAAGCAGGCATCGCGGAGTTGGAACATCTGTTTTGATGATGCTGTCAAAGAATTTGACTTTATCAAAAATCCAGATGAACCTTGCATATACAGTAAGATTGTAGGGAGAGCTGTGGTATTCCTCGTCTTGTACGTGGATGACATTCTCCTAATAGGAAATGATATTCCTATGTTACAGTCAGTCAAAAGATTCTTGTCACATAAATTCTCCATGAAAGACCTGGGTGATGCCACCTACATTCTGGGGATCCGGATCTATCGTGATAGATCAAAAAGGATGTTGGGACTTTCACAGTCCAGGTACATAGACACCATAGTGAAAAGATTCAGTATGGATGATTCTAAGCGCGGTAATCTACCGGCTTGTCACGGAATCACCCTCTCCAAAGAGATGTCTCCCAAGACTGATTTAGAAAGGGATCACATGTCGATTATACCCTGCGCTTCTGCGGTAGGCTCTATAATGTATGCGATGTTATGTACCAGACCAGATGTAGCATACGCATTGAGCATTGTAAGCCAGTATCAGGCAAATCCAGGGGATAAGCACTAGATAGAAGTAAAGAACATTCTCAAGTACCTGAGGAGGACTAAGGAGATGTTCTTGGTGTATGGCGAAAAAGCCCTCCAGATGGAGGCCTTTGCCGACTCCAGCTTCCAGAGTGACAAAGATGACTCCAAATCCATGTCGGGTTATGTCTTTACCCTCAATGGAGGGGCGGTCTGTTGGAAGGGTTCTAAGCAGGAGACCGTTGCTGACTCGACAATGGAAGCAGAGTACATAGCTGCTTGCGATGCCGCAAAAGAAGCTGTCTAGATGAAGAAGTTCCTCACAGAACTTCAGGTGGTTCCTACCAGTGTTGATCCAATACCTCTGTATTGTGACAACAACGGCGCTATAGCTTTAGCGAAGGAACCCAGGTCCCATCAGAAGTCCGGACACATCTTAAGGCGGTACCACCTGATCAGGGAGATCGTAGATCGCCGGGAGATCGTAGATCGCCGGGAGATCGAGGTGAAAAGAGTAGAGACAGAGAATAACATTGTTGATCCATTCACAAAGGACCTTCCTCAGACGCAGTTCGAGAGGCTATTCGAGATGATAGGTCTACGATATGCCAGCTCATGGCCCTAGTGCAAGTGGGAGATTGTTAGTGTATATGCCCTATGGGCCATTATTGTATCATACTAGGTTGTATATTACTTAATGGAAGCTTGGGATATTCACAGTTGTATATAACAGTCTTTCTAAAAATGGTAGTATGCTGCTTGGTTTGTGTCTACTTTAATATGTGCATATGTTTCTTGTAACGTATCACTTATACATATTAGTAGAGCCAATAGGATCTTTTCTTGATTACCAGCGTTGTGATGGCAGTCACACTAGTGGGTGTTGGGTAGTCTGTAAGCAACATCCTATACAGGTCCCTGGTCGTTGGATTATCGAGATAGGGCATCGATATTCCGGAGTAGACTAAGTGTGTACGCTTCTCATCCTAGTTGGGGAGATGGTTTGTCGCATAGCCATCAGTACGTCGTACTTGAGATAGTATACTGGTGCTCGTTAGGTTACGGGTACACCGGACAGGACTCGCAGGGAACTGATAGGTTAGTATTATACCCATCGTCAGTTAACAGTTCCCAGGTGACATGAGTATAGCATAGTCCGCAGACTTGACACTGCTACTTCGCCTCGAGTGTGTCCCACTGTTCTTAGATTGCTACCCTACCACGGCTCAAAGGAGTCGGGCAAATAGGTAGCAGTTAGGTGCAATCCCGAGCACTTGGAGGCAGTGGTAGTTAGATAGGATTCGTCTCTCCCGGTATTGGGAGTTGATATCGCGCTGTGTCAGAGAGCCATTACGCAAAGTCCCTGGCCTGGGCAAGCGAGATTTACTGGTAGGCTCCAGTAGTTTCTCAGGGTGTAATGGGCTTCGCTCCGACACGACTTATACAGTTATAAGGGGACTGACGCTTGACACCCTCTAGGCTCGATATACGATAGTCTTAGACGAACAGACCGGACTGTACGGAGATTGTCACATCAGGCTCAGTAGGAGTTCGGATGGTTTTCCTCATCGGCCTTCTTATCGACATCTACCTGGGGACCGTTACGTACAGCTAGTGCCGCTTGCGGTCTGTGGTTAAACCCACTGCCAGCATAGTGTTGAGTCTTTAAAGTCCCACACAGAGAGTTTCCCTGCTCCAGGCGAAACGATATAGAGGTCGTATGGTTTTACGACAAGGGTTCGGACGCATACGTGTGTTTACGCACGTACGACGGTCGGACAGTTTTTACTAGCCGGCTTTGGTTTAAGCCAGATTCTAGTATCGGGTTATTGGATTTATACAGTCTGAAGTTTTTCCGTGTTTTCACCGATTGGAGGGGCGTTCTCGTAATTTTCCGAGAAGCTTCTAGAAGCATCGTGAGTTGGAGGCTAAGGTGGCATTTGCATTAATTGGATTAGTGAGTCATGTAGTGATTCATGCAATGAGTTAATGATTCATTTAATGATTTATATGACTCATATGATGAATCACTTAGGGTATTAATGAAACATGATGATAAAGCTTTATTTATTATTTACTTAATAATATCATATGTTTCATATATACTAAAATGATTTCATTCATCCAAAGTAATTCATATTCTCACCTTCTCTCTCCTCAAGCTCTCCCTCTTCAAACCCTAACCCTAACCTCTCATGTGTTGAGATCAAGGGTTAGCTAGACTAATACTTCCATAACCTCACTCTATATCCCCTATGTAGCTTAGATTAGAACTTTGAGCAACCTAGTTATCTCAAGTTAGAGATAAAGCTTGGCGTAGGAGCTCTCGGGTGGATCATCTTTGATTCGAGGAGGCCGTCGAGGTGCCGATGTTCCAAGGAGCCTACGAGGAGTGGAGGACCGCGATGAAGACCCGAAGGACAAGTATCGTGAGGTATAACTTCGTATCCGAGTAGTTAAACCTTTCGTTGTTTGCTAGTAACGGTTTAGAAACGATTCATGCGCTCAAGTCCGTGTTACGAAGCTTTGATAATCGTTTTTCATATATTCTGCCTCCCTGCAAGTTCGTGGGGTGCGTGACATGGACTTACACTTACTACAGAATTTGCAAACTTCCTAAAAGAGAATGAGATTCTCTCTCAACTCACTTCTCCTTACACACCACAGCACAACGGTGTGTCTGAACGACGGAATAGGACCCTATTAGATATGGTCCGTTCCATGATGAGTGATGTTGAGTTACCTGTCTCATTTTGGGGGCATGTATTGGAGACTGCAGCATTTCTACTGAACAGGATCCCAACCAAAACCGTGTCTACCACGCCATATGAGATATGGCATGGGAAGAGACCATCTCTTAAGAGAATTAAGATTTGGGGTTGCCCGGTGATTGTTAGAGATTCTGCGTGTTCAAGTTTAGTTAATTACCACAATCAAAACGGTTTCGCTTGTAGCTAGCCGGTTGAGTACGGGTCGTCCGCAGGGAGATGGGAATCTTTTTCTAAGTGTTTTAACGAGTTAAGTCCAGTTTTCCAGATTTTGTTGTGATTAAGTAAGTGTTAAAATGATATGTAAAGAGAGCTTGTTAGGGTTAGGATTAGGTTAGTTTGAGTTAGGAGTCGCTCACCTCTTTCGTTGCCACTCTTAATATCGGTGTTAAGGTAATCGGCAACAACGGGGATTAGCACAACTAGGAAGGAACTTGCGAGTATAAGCTAGGCTTTCCAACGCATAAGTTCTTCCTTTTAGTGCTTGTCCGTCCGTTCTTGGCTCTTAGCCATAACCTCCGGTTAATTCAACCACAACCGGTCTCACTACGGAATCACCGCTATCATGTAGGATAGGGTGCCGTAAGGAGCGGATTGTGGTTCAATTAACGGGAGTCGATTTAAGATGTTGGGCAAGGAAAGAGTGAGAGAGATTTCCTTCTCTCAAACTTCCCTTATCCTACCCTAACAAGTATGAAACTACTCACACATCATAATGAAAAGAAAACAAAACAAAAGAGGAAGATAGAAAGAAAGAGATTAGAAGATAACAACTAGCTATTTGCGACCTCACCTTGGCAAGGATCAAGCGTAAGCATCATGGTTGTTAAAGGATAAAGGAAAAGAGAAAAGAAACAACAAGAAATAACAACAACTAAGTTAACAAATGAAAATTACAAGCAATAATAATTTAACTAAAGAACAAGACAAGCATGATAAGTAAAGAGAACTCCTTTATTCATTCTTCACTCACAAAAGCTCACTACAAGATTTTTAATGGAGAAGAGATGAGAGGAGGAAAAAGAACAACAACTAAAACCTAAAAAATAAATACAAGATTATGCACCCTTGGCTTCACAAGGATCTGGGCTATTTATAGGCAGGGAAATGGAAATCTAGGGCAAAATTCTGCCTGTACATAGAAAGACAAAAATACCCCTAAAAAATCTTCAAATGCGGCGCCTAAACGGCCGCGGAACCGCGGCCTAGACCCCCTATTGGCCGCGGTTCCGTGGCCGTTTGATGGAGTTGGGGCATGGTATTTTCTGTGCTTCCCTGGTCTGCTGTCCCCCTTTTGTCTGGTACATGTTTTTTCTGATAATCTTTCCACATTTCTTCCAGAATTCTAGTGGATCAAAAGGTGATTGGACATGGATCTTTTGTCATGATTTTCTTGAGCTCCGCGTAGATTTCTTGGACTTGGTGTTGCCATTGTGCTTTGTGCATGAAGGTGACAATCGATTTGCCATTTTGTCTCCTAAACTGGTGTGTGGCAACAGACGGATAAAGAGCGGAGTCCCGTGTTTTATCTGTGGTTGGCAGGAACTCAGATTTTGTCGTATTTTTCTATGGATTTCACCGTTTAGAGCCGAGAACCTGTATGCTGCAATTGACTAGCAAACACGGCTCAAGAGTACCTACCGATATGCAATGTGATAAAAATTGGGCGGTATAAAAATGCAAAAATCTGATATGAACAAATACCCCCAAGCTTATCATTTGCTCGTCCCGAGCAAAGCCAATTTATTCACAAAAAATCCTAACCTTACTTTCGCAGGGAACGCGATTGCACTGAGCATGTGCAACAAGCCGTTAAACCTCTAGGTGTCCCTAGTAGGAGGAGTGTTGTCTCCTGAGGGTTTTCAGCGGATACTACCCACAAAATCCGGTCAAGTTGGTTTTGTAAAGTAACTAAGATTCAACCCCTAAAGTTTTGTTTTAGAAAATAACAATTCTATTATCCTAAGACTAGACTATCGAACCTTTATTTTTCACACTTCGCTTCTTATTTAACTACAGATTTTATATGTCTTTACGTGCAGTGCAAATAGTGTCGTTAAGTTCCCGAAAGGTCGAATAAAGTCATTATGTCACACAATAAAGCCCAGATAAGAATTTTGAAAGGATCACATAAGTTTTATAAAGAGTTAAGCATTTTTCAAGCTTCGTTTTCCAGTAAGGTTTCAACTTCAGAATTTCTATCTTCCTTAACAGGAAACTAGGTCTTATTTTTCACTCCACCTTTTTCTTGTTTTCATTTCATACACACCTCTGTGAACGTGCAATAGTCTTTATCATAGAATAAAACCTTCATATCTCCGCTAATTTTTTTTATAAAAGCCTGTCTTTTATCAAGATTATTCTCACACAAAGAACCGTTAGGAATTTTAACTCGGAGAGAACACTTGCTTGATTTGGTTTTAATCTGGACTTTCTAGGCTTCTTAGCGAGCTTTGGACCAATGCATCCAAACCAGTTGGTTTTAGGGCATTAGGTGTAGAAACACCCCAGCGGACTTAATTACTCAAGTTACCTAGGTCCAAAAACAAAAGACAGTTTGGCGTGAAAATCAGATGATTTAATACGAACGGAGATATAACCGGCAGTTCAGTTATTTTTTGGATAAAAGACGTGTTTAGTGGGTTTGGTGTGTAATCATTCCAATCAAGTTTCAGATGGGTTATTGTTCAGACTTAGTTCCAATTAAGGCATCAATAACATTCCTTCATATTCACTCACTTCATAAACTATTCTTGATATTACTTATTTCAGAACAAACCTATTTGATCATCAGAAAATCATTGATCCATTTAAAAGTTTTTCGACATAAAAGACTTGTCATCTAATTTCCAAAAAAAACTCACGACACGTGGAGTGTGATGTAAAGACGTATATCAGCTATAGTTAACTTCAAAGGAGAGTTATCTTTCAGGTTTTCAAAATCTAAACATAAGATTTAGTTATTCTTATTTTATCAAACAAAACCGTCGAAATGTTGAATCAAAGTCCTCCCACTAGCTAACTTGACAGAAAAGTTTTTATGTTTTTCGTAAATTTTCTGATTTTTATGGATTTTATGGATTTAGTATGCAGATGCAAAATATACATATGAATGCGAAGGTAAGAAATGCGTACCGAGCGTACCCCCAAACTTAAACTGAACAGTGTCCTCACTGTTATTGCATGAAGAGATCATTTGAAGGGTCAAAATTGTCGGTTAGTGATACACAATTTTTTTTTGTTTTTGTTTTTAAAGAAAAGAAAAAGAAAAAGAATATGCACAAATATATACAAAATGGTTTATACATACCCCCAAACTTATTTGGAACAGTGTCCACTGTTCTTGGCTGGATAACCGAAGTTTGGAGGTAGGCAGAGGAAGATCAGGTAAGGTAAACCGGCTCCTATAAGACCAGGAGCTCCTCTGTTGGTTCGGCGCTAAGGTACGGTTTGAGTCGGTGTCCATTCACTTTGAAAAATGAACCGTCCTTCGGATTTTCCAAATCCACAGCGCCCTGCGGATATACATTCCGCACAAAATACGGCCCTTTCCAGCGAGATCTGAGCTTTCCTGGATGGAAGTGAAGTCGGTTGTCGTAAAGCAGTACCTGCTGACCAGGTACGAAGGTTTTGCGCAAAAGGTGTTTATCGTGAAACACCTTTGTTCGATTCTTAACGACAACCGCGTTATCGTAAGCCTCATCCCTAAGCTCGCTCAGTTCATTCAACTGCAGCTTCCGATGGCTGCCCGCATCTTCGAGAGACAGATTCAACTCTTTTATCGCCCAAAATGCACGATGCTCTATTTCGACAGGTAGGTGGCAGGCTTTTCCATAGACAAGCCGATAGGGAGACATGCCAAGGTCGGTCTTATAAGCGGTTCGAAATGCCCAAAGGGCATCAGTGAGTTTCAGCGACCAATCCTTACGGTTCTTGGAAACCGTCTTCTCCAGTATCTGCTTGATTTGCCGATTTGAAACTTCGGCCTGCCCGCAGGTTTGGGGGTGGTAGGGCGTGGATAGCTTATGATTAATGGAGTATTTCCGCATCAAGGCCTCGAAAGTCTTGTTGCAGAAATGACTTCCATTGTCGCTAATGATCGCTCGGGGGTGCCCAAAACGGGAGAAAATGTTTTCTTTAAGAAACCTAACGACAACCTTGTTGTCGTTAGTCCGGCTGGGCACAGCCTCGACCCATTTAGAGACGTAATCAACAGCGAGAAGAATGTACAAGTTCCCAAAAGAGCTGGGAAACGGCCCCATGAAATCTATCCCCCAAACATCGAAAATCTCCACAACCAAGATTGGTTGGAGCGGCATCTCGTTCCTCCGGGATATCCGGCCCATGCGTTGGCACCGGGAGCAAGTCTTGCAATAGTCATGAGCGTCTTTGAAGAGTTGTGGCCAGTAGAAACCACATTGCAAGATCTTCTCAGCTGTCTTTCTGGGGCCAAAATGCCCGCCACACGCTTGATCGTGGCAAAACGACAACACACTCTTGAATTCCTCGTCAGGGACACACCGACGAATAATCTGGTCGGGACAGTACTTGAACAAATAGGGTTCGTCCCAGTAAAAGTGTTTTACTTGGGATAAGAAGCGAAGTCTGTCCTGACTTGACCATTCAGTCGGTAGTAATCATGTGGCCAAATAGTTCACAATATCTGCGAACCAGGGTTCGCAAGATACTGTCAAGAGCTGTTCATCCGGGAAAACGTCGTTGATTGGAATTTGAAGCGAAGGCGAAGAAGGAAGTCGTGAGAGATGGTCGGCAACTACGTTTTCACATCCTCGTTTGTCCTTAATGACAAGGTCAAACTCTTAAAGCAAGAGGATCCAACGTATTAACCGAGATTTTGCATCTTTCTTCGCAAAAAGATGGCGCAGAGCAGAATGGTCTGTGTAGACAATGACTGGAGAGCCGATGAGGTAGGGCCTGAACTTTTCTAAAGCAAATACAACAGCTAAGAATTCCTTCTCAGTTGTTGTATAATTGAGTTGGGCGTCGTTCAGGGTTCGGCTCGCATAATAGATTACGTGCGGCATCTTGTTGATGTGTTGTCCAAGGACAGCAACAATGGCAAAGTCGGATGCATCGCACATAATCTCGAATGGGTGCGTCCAGTCAGGTGAAGAAAGAACGGGAGCAAAAGTGAGTGAGGTTTTCAATGACTCGAATGCAGTCACACAGCTCGAGTTGAAGTCGAATGGCGTATCCTTGGCCAGCAAAAGAGTCAAGGGCCTAGCAATCTTGCTAAAGTCCTTGATGAACCGTCTATAGAAACCGGCATGGCCAAGGAAGGCTCGGATATCTCTGACGCATCGGGGAGGATGTAGATTGGAAATGACCTCAATCTTTGCTTTGTCAACCTCTATGCCATTTTGCGAGATGATATGTCCTAAGACAATACCTTCGCGCACCATGAAGTGGCATTTCTCCTAATTCAAAGTGAGATTCTTGTCCTTACATCGGGTATGGACAGCGTCAAGATGCAGCAAACACTTGTTGAAGGAATCGCCGAAGATGGAGAAATCATCCATGAAAATCTCCAGAAATTTTTCCACCATGTCTGAGAAGATTCCCATCATACACCGCTGGAAGGTAGCGGGCGCATTGCATAACCCAAAGGGCATGCGACGATATGCAAACGTGCCGAAAGGACAAGTGAATGTGGTCTTGTCCTGGTCTTTTTCGGCGATGGGAATCTGATTATAGCCGGAGTAGCCATCAAGAAAGCAGTAGTACTCGTGTCCGGCCAATCGTTCAAGCATCTGGTCAATGAAAGGTAGCGGAAAGTGGTCTTTCCGTGTTGCGGCGTTGAGTTTTCTGTAATCAATGCATACTCGCCACCCAGTTTGGGTGCAAGTAGGGATTAACTCGTTCGCCTCATTGGTTATGATCGTGATGCCCGACTTTTTGGGGACAACATGAATGGGGCTAACCCACTGGCTATCAGAGATAGGGTAAATGATACCACTATCTAGACATTTTACGATCTCCTTCTTCACAGCCTCTTTCATGACTGGATTGAGACATCTTTGTGGATCCCGGGCTGGTTTGGCATCATCCATCAGATGAATGTGATGCTCAACGATAAGGGGACTAATCCCCTTGATGTCCGCCATGGACCAGCCAAAAGCTTGCCTGTTGCTGTGCAAGACCGCAAGAAGGGCTTTCTCTTGCTCTGGAGCCAGAGAAGCCGAAATGATGACATGGAGGGTCTCGTTCTCACCTAAGTAAGCATACTTAAGGTGAGACGGCAAAGGCTTGAGTTCGAGCGTTGGAGGTGAAACGATGGAAGGCAAGATTGGTGCAGAGGTCTCGAACTCAAAGGACTCGAGCAAAGGTTCAAAACGAGTGTAAGCGACCGAGTCGGATGGTTCAGGTAACTCATCCGGAAATTCGAAAGATTCAAACTCGGGTTGTGCGCGGCTAAGATCGTTCGAGAACGTGAAACACTCATAGTCGTTGTCGGGCGCAGAAACAGCAGCAGGTTCGAGGAAGAACGCACTAGTGGCGTCAAAATTATCGTGTTCGAACAGAAACTCCTCGAATTCACACTCTTCAGGGGTGATCTCCTGGATCGAGCAGACGTCCAGTATATGAGCATTAGGTTCGGCGGGATGATTCCCCAACCTAAAAATGTTGAGTTCAATCGTCATGTTTCCAAAAAAGAGGTTCATCGAACCATTGCGACAATTGATCACAGCATTTGAGGTTGCAAGGAATGGGCGACCGAGTATCACCGGAATTTGATTCCGGGGGTTAGCTACAGGCTGTGTGTCTAATACAATGAAGTCAACCAGGAATATGAAGTCCCCGACTTTTATTAACACATCCTCTAGCTCACCCCTAGGATGGGTGATCGATCGGTCGGCCATTTGGAGAGTGCAGTGTGTGGGTTTCAGCTCTCCGACGCCTAATTGCTCTATACTGAGTACGGAAGCAGGTTAACACTGGCACCAAGATCTAATAGTGCGCGGCTAATGTTCTTATCCCCAATAGTAATAGAAATCGTAGGACAGCCAGGGTCCTTCCGTTTTTGTGGTAAAGATTGGGTAAGGGCATCACTCACAGCACTAGCCAAGAAAACTTTCTTGGGTACCTGAGACTTCCTCTTTTTCGTGCACAAGTCCTTTAAGATTTTCGCGTAGGACGGGACTTGTTGGACAGCATCTAAAAGAGGAATGTTAATGTTAACCTGCTTAAATAACTCCAGAATCTTCTCCATCTGAGGATTTTGTTTATTAGACCTCAACCGGTTTGGAAATGGAACATTTTTAAAATTGGTTGAGTCTAATGTTGGAGGAGGAGATTGTGGAGTTGGAACGGATCCCAGAACAGGTGTTTTCGTGGAGTGAGAAGTGGGTCCGTTCAGAGCAGAAGAAGAGGAAGGAGAGCCTTGTGAAGAACGGAGAATAGGCTCAGAAGACGAAGAAGCAGGATAAGAAGAAGAAGTAGAAGAAGAAGCGGCCGGGGTGTCATCGTTGATCCGTATGCCAATGTTGTTTTGCAGCATCCTTCCCGATCTCAATGTGGTCACGGCACTCACATTATGGTTCTGTTGTTCAAGAGCAACATATACATTATGTGGGTGACCGGGATTTGGGAGTGGTTGGGACGGGAGCTTCCCCTTCTCTCGCTCGCTTAAGGCCGCATTCAACTGTGCAATCTGGGCCTCGATGGTTTTGATGCTTTGCCCGTGAGCGGCAGTGTGTTGCACTAAGGACTGAATGGAAGACTGGATGTTGGCGGTGGACTGAGTCGATTGTTTAACGAACGCCTCCAGACTTCGTTCGAGCGAGGAAACCTTATCGTTGTTTGACGGAACAAAGTTGTTTGGTGGAAAAGAATTGTTGGGTGCAAAGTTGTTCGTCTGATTTTGGAAAGGTTGGGGTTGGAAGGGCTGCTAAAACTGAGTTTGTTGTTGCGGCGGAGGGGCCCTTTGGAAATTGTTGCCTTGGAATTGATTCTGATTCTGATTCCTGGCGAAATTGGGGTGGTTCCTCCAACCGGGATTGTAAGTGGAAGAGTATGGATCATTCCTCGGTCTTTGCTGAAATGCAGCATTAACCTGATCATGTCCTTGCGATGGTGGATTGTAAGGACACTCTTCGGTCAAGTGAGAAGGATCGGAACAGCAAGCGCAAATGGTACGAAGGGGGAGAACAGGGGCAGGAGCAGGAGAAGAAAATTTGCTCTCTATCGCTTCAAGCTTTCTTATTATTGCAGCCATTTCAGCTTTCATCGCAATAGAGACATCAAGTTGGTGAATTCCTACCCTAGACTGACCTGTAGAAGTGGAGGTAGAAGAAGAAGAAGTCGGTCTGGTGCTCTCCCATTGTAGGGTTTGCTCCGCAAGGTCGTCAAAGAATTGCCACGCTTCCTCGTCAGATTTCGATAGGAAGTGGCCCTGACAGATGGTTTCCAACAACTGCTTCGTTGCTGGGTTCAGGCCCTCGTATAAGGTTTGGCAAAGTTGCCATTTCTCTATACCATGGTGAGGACACTGAACAAGAAGGTCTTTGTACTGGTCAAAGCACTTCCAGAAGGGTTCAGAAGGAAGCTGAGAGAATTGGTTGATTTCATTGCGAATCCTTGCGGTTTTATGATTCGGATAGAATTTTTTTAGAAACGCTTTAACAAACTCGTCCCAGCTGGTTATTGAGTGGGAAGCGGTGCTATACAGCCATTTTTCTGCAAGATCGCATAAAGTGAACGGAATAACCTGTAGACGTATAGCATCGTCCGACAGTTGGGTGGTTTTCATCATGGCACAGACGTTTTGAAATTTATTGATGAAGATATAGGCATCTTCAGATTCAAGCCCATGAAATCGTGGAAGCATGTTGATGAAGTAAGGCTTAATTTCAAAGTTGTCCCCATTGGCCGGTGGAAGAGAAAGGTAGGTGGGGAGTGCAGAACGGGTGGGATAGAAACGATCCTGGAGCGCGATTCGTTGCGGCGCTACAACAGGCGGTGGTGGTGGGTCATTGGTCTCCGTAGGAGGTGGAGCCAATCCAGGGGTAGTCAAAGAGATGTTCGGATTAAATCCTGACATCGCGGAAGAAGAGGTTGGTGAAGGTGAAGGTGAAGATGTATGAACAGAATTCCGGTCAACGTCGGAGTTGGCCGGCAAAGGAAGGGGTGAAAGAGGAGTGGACGGAGTTTCGACGTCTGAGTCGATCGCGTAGTCGGTAGCGACTAACGTAACGCGGACTAGACGGGCGCTAGTGTCCCGAGTCCAAGCGGACATACACTAAACGAGTTTAGTATAGTCAAAGCGGAGAAGGTGAGGGTAAGAAAACGTCAATGGAGAAAACGATGGGTGGAGGGTGAAAAATGGATTTGGCGACAAAGGGCAAGTTTTTATAAAAGTTTTTGATTTTTTTCCTTTTTTTTATTTTTAGAAATAGCTTTACAGAAATATGTACGGACTTACGGCTTTAAGCAATCACAAATAAGATATGCACAATCTCACCTAGATCTAGGGTCACCTAGGTCTGCTAGACAGCTCCTAACTGTTCCAGAGGGCTAGAAATAGGACCTCAAACCGCCTCTTCTCCGTCTAATGCGGCCAGATAAGTGCCAGGTAAGTGGGAGGTTGTCCAGCGCTTTCGCGAAGTTCCTTAATTAAATAACCACTTGCCTTCGTCACACTTGCCTAGGCACCGCAAAAGTCAGATAGGATAAACGGCCGATGCCTGTAACTAGTCCTCTGTCCTATTGAGCGCGAAGTCCTTAGGGCTGAGTCTAGTATTTTTTAATTAACAATGGTCAATGCATATGCTTTTTGTGATTTTTGGGGTCCTGGGAAGGCTGATGAAATCCCCACCCAATCTGAATTGGTTTCAAGCCCCTTAAGTCCGTTTTAAAGAATGAAAAGCGATAACAAATCAACTGCAAACAATTTTTATTTTTAGCGCGGCGCAAAGAATCCTGCACAGGAACAGTTTATTGGAAGGGGGAAGAGAGTTTGCGCAAAGAATGCTGCAGAAAACACAGTTTATTGGAGTCCAGAGGAGTGGGGAGAAGAGAAGTAAGACTCACAGAAATTTTGAGTTGACGAGGCCACCAAGTGGCCGCGGTTCCGCGGCCTAAGCCTTCTTATGCAGCGGTTCCGCGGCGGGAACAGAGACTTGGGCTTCTGGATTTCTGGTGTGAGCTCCTGTGGTTGTCCTCTGCTTGTCTGGATTTGCTGAATCTTGATTTGCTTACTGTATATGCTCCAGATTTTTACAGTAGACCGTTTACTTCGTTTTGATCCGTCGCGGTGTAGCCGCGAAATGTGGGTCTATCTTCCCACGTCTTTGGCACTGAACTCGAACTCCGTATTATCCTGCACACTTGCACAAAAACTAATCAAAAATAACAAAATGATTTTTTACAAAGTATATTTTTTTTGTTTTTCGGTTATATTTATATTCACAAGATAACCCGAAATTACACAAAGAAATAAAATACCGTCTCCCCGGCAACGGCGCCATTTGATTGTTAGAGATTCTGCGTGTTCAAGTTTAGTTAATTACAGCAATCAAGACGGTTTCGCTTGTAGCTAGCCGGTTGAGTATGGGTCGTCCGCAGGGAGATGTGAATCTTTTTCTAAGTGTTTTAACGAGTTAAGTCCAGTTTTCCAGATTTTGTTGTGATTAAGTAAGTGTTAAAATGATATGTAAAGAGAGCTTGTTAGGGTTAGGATTAGGTTAGTTTGAGTTAGGAGTCGCTCACCTCTTTCGTTGCCACTCTTAATATCGGTGTTACGGTAATCGGCAACAACGGGGATTAGCACGACTAGAAAGGAACTTGCGAGTATAAGCTAGGCTTTCCAACGCATAAGTTCTTCCTTTTGGTGCTTGTCCGTCCGTTCTTGGCTCTTAACCATAACCTCCGGTTAATTCAACCACAACCGGTCTCACTACGGAATCACCGCTATCATGTAGGATAGGGTGCCGTAAGGAGCGGATTGTAGTTCAATTAACGGGAGTCGATTTAAGATGTTGGGCAAGGAAAGAGTGAGAGAGATTTCCTTCTCTCAAACTTCCCTTATCCTACCCTAACAAGTATGAAACTACTCACACATCATAATGAAAATAAAACAAATCAAAAGAGGAAGATAGAAAGAAAGAGATTAGAAGATAACAACTAGCTATTTGCGACCTCACCTTGGCAAGGATCAAGCGTAAGCATCATGGTTGTTAAAGGATAAAGGAAAAGAGAAAAGAAACAACAAGAAATAACAATAACTAAGTTAACAAATGAAAATTACAAGCAATAATAATTTAACTAAAGAACAAGACAAGCATGATAAGTAAAGAGAACTCCTTTATTCATTCTTCACTCACAAAAGCTCACTACAAGATTTTTAATGGAGAAGAGATGAGAGGAAGAAGAAGAACAACAACTAAAACCTAAAAAATAAATACAAGATTATGCACCCCTTGGCTTCACAAGGATCTGGGCTATTTATAGGCAGGGAAATGGAAATCTAGGGCAAAATTCTGCCTGTACATAGAAAGACAAAAATACCCCTAAAAAATCTTCAAATGCGGCGCCTAAACGGCCGCAGAACCGCGGCCTAGACCCCCTATTGGCCATGGTTCCGCGGCCGTTTGATGGAGTTGGGGCATGGTATTTTCTGTGCTTCCCTGGTCTGCTGTCCCCTTTTGTCTGGTACATGTTTTTTCTGATAATCTTTCCACATTTCTTCCAGAATTCTAGTGGATCAAAAGGTGATTGGACATGGATCTTTTGTCATGATTTTCTTGAGCTCCGCGTAGATTTCTTGGACTTGGTGTTGCCATTGTGCTTTGTGCATGAAGGTGACAATCGATTTGCCATTTTGTCTCCTAAACTGGTGTGTGGCAACAGACGGATAAAGAGCGGAGACCCGTGTTTTATCTGTGGTTGGCAGGAACTCGGATTTTGTCGTATTTTTCTATGGATTTCACCGTTTAGAGCCGAGAACCTGTATGCTGCAATTGACTAGCAAACACGGCTCAAGAGTACCTACCGATATGCAATGTGATAAAAATTGGGCGGTATAAAAATGCAAAAATCTGATATGAACACCCGGCCTATGTTAAAAATCAGAATCCGGACAAACTCGAGACGCGGTCAATCATGTGTAATTTTGTGGGATATCCAAAGAGCTCTTATGGATATCTTTTCTACCACAAGGAGAAACAAAAGGTGTTTGTTTCTCAGCATGCCACATTCTTGGAAAAAGAGTTTTTTACAGATAAAGATGATGGCAATGTGGTGGATCTAGAAGAGGTTCTAGAGACACAAACTACAAATGACGACTTGGTTGAACCGGCTGTTGCAATAGAAACTAAGGAACCTCAGCCACTCCGTAGGTCTGGTAGGACTTCTCGCCCACCGGAGAGGTACTACGGTTTCCTCATTGATGGTGACAGAGAAGACTGCATCATGGAGGATGATGATCCTACCAGTTTTCACCAAGCTATCACGAGTGGTGACTCTGTGAAGTGGCTGGATGCCATGAGATCCGAAATGGAGTCTATGTACACCTACAAAGTATGGACTTTGGACGTTGTACCCCCTGGGGTAAAACCTGTGGGATGCAAATGGATCTTTAAAAGAAAGATTGGTGTAGATGAGCAGGTAGAGACCTATAAGGAAAGACTTGTGGCGAAAGGTTTTCGTCAAAGACCAGGTTTGGACTATGACGAGACTTTTTCTCCCGTAGCCATGCTTAAATCCATTCGGATCCTACTTGCTATTGCTGCTCACTATGACTATGAAATCTGGCAGATGGACGTTAAAACGGCATTTCTAAATGGGGATTTAGAAGAATGCGTTTATATGGATCAGTCGGAGGGCTTCATTGACAGTGGGAGCAGCGGGAAAGCATGTAGATTGCTTAAATCCATATATGGGTTAAAGAAGGCATCACGGAGTTGGAACATCTGTTTCGATGATGTTATCAAAGAGTTTAATTTCATCAGAAATCCAGATGAACCTTGTGTTTATAAGAAGGCTGTAGGGAGAGCTGTCACATTCCTCGTATTATAAGTGGATGACATTCTTCTGATAGGAAATGATATTCCTAAGCTACAGTCGGTCAAATCTTTCTTATCACTTAGGTTCTCCATGAAGGACCTGGGTGATGCCACATACATTCTGGGTATTAGGATCTATAGGGATAGATCCAAGAGGTTATTGGGATTGTCCCAAACCAGGAACATCAACACCATCCTAAAAAGGTTTAGTATGGAAGACTCCAAGCGGGGTGCCTTACCCGCTTGCCATGGGGTCACTCTCTCCAACGACTCTTGCCCAAAGACCGATGAAGAGAGAGCTCGCATGAGCATTATACCCTATGCTTCGGCAGTAGGATCTATAATGTATGCGATGTTATGTACACGCTCAGATGTAGCTTTTGCACTTAGTGTTGTAAGCAGGTATCGATCCAACCCAGGGGAGAATCACTGGATAGCTGTGAAGAACATTCTTAAGTACTTGCGAAGAACTAAAGAATTGTTCTTGGTATATGGTAATGGAGATCTCTAGATGGAGGCCTTTACCGATTCGAGCTTCCAGAGCGATAAGGACGACAACAAATCTATTTCTGGGTTTGCATTTACCCTCAATGGAGGGGCGGTAAGTTGGAAGAGTTCCAAACAGGATATCGTTGCAGACTCTACGATGGAAGCTGAGTACATTGCTGCGAATGATGCCGCTAAGAAAGCCGTCTGGATGAGGAAGTTCGTCTCGGAGCTAGGAGTAGTTCCAACCATTATTGATCCAATACCATTGTATTGTGATAATAATGGGGCTATGGAGTTAGCCAAGGAGCCCAGGTCCCATCAGCGGTCCAGACACATCCTGAGGAGCTTTCATTTGATCCGGGAGATTGTAGATCGCCGCGAGATCGAGATTAAGAGAGTAGACACAAAGAATAACGCCGCGGATCCACTCACCAAGGCCCTCCCTCAGCCGCAGCATGAGCGAATTTTTGAGTTGTTGGGTATGAGATACGCCAATAACTGGCCTTAGTGCAAGTGGGAGATTGTTGGATATATGTATGCCCTAGAGGCCATTATATGATAGTGGATATCATATAATGGCCTTAGTGCAAGCCTATATCCTCAGTATGCTATTCTTTATCTGACATGTTGATTTGATCATGCTTTTATTCATTCATACATGTTGATAAAGCCCTGAGGATATAGGCTTGACTACTGTGATTATGATGGAGATCTTACTAGTGGGACATCTGTAGTTTATAAGCATATCCTGGAATGTCCCTAGTCGTAGGTGTATCGAGATGGGGCATCGATATACCAGAGTAGACTAGCGTATATGATACTAGACCCATATGATGGGCGATGGATGTTCCCACATTCATCGATGTTTGACATCGAGATCGTATACGGGTGCTCAGTGGTGACTGGGTACACTGGACGGACTCACCGAGAACTCCTATATGGAATTATATCTATCGTCGGATAGCAGTTCTCAGGTGACACTGGTGCAGGTTAGTCTGTAGACCCGAGATCGTCATAGAGTCTTGTGTGTTCTCCCACTGTACTTTGATTACCACCCTACCACGGCTCTACTGAGTCGTGCAAACAGGTGGCCGTTGGGTACAGTCCCGAGACACACAAAGGCGATGAGCGATAGGAGGGGTTTCGTCTCTCCCGGTATTAGGAGTTGATGCTGTGCCGTGCCCGACTGGCTATATCAGTAAGTCCTTGACAAGGGCTGTTGAGATTTACTGATAAGTGTTATCATTAGTTTCTCGATCTGTTATAGACCATTCATCGGCACGACTTATTGAGTTATTGGGGTCGACCTTACCATTCCTAGACTCGATATGCAGTATATCTGACGATGAGACCGGACTGTACGGTAGTGTGGCCGGTTGGCTCGACGGGAGTTGTAGCAGGTTCACTTGTTTTCTTCTGATCGCTCAATACCCGGGTGGCCGTTACGTTTAGCTGACCGCTTGCGGCTTGGGGGTGCTTGATATGATCATCACCCACTGCCGGCGTATTGACGAGTCTTAGAGTCCCACAAAGGAGTTACCTAGTCCAGGCGAAATGTTGTGGTGCGCATATGCGATATGCGCATGGACCCGGTTAAAATGCGCGTATGAGATACCGTATATTAATCGGGCGGCTTGCTTTTGGTCGGGTCGTATGTGATATGACCGGGTTGCTAAATCAAGTGTTGATTTATCATTTAACCATTAGTTTCTCACTAGAAATCCTTTTCTTGTTTTTTTTTTGGGTGTATGCATGCATGTATGCATTCATTCTTGTTCATGCACATATGAATGTGCATGCACACATACATGCATACATCATTCTATCATGGTTGTATATATAGAAGATGGTCGCAATATAAGACTCACACCTTATGATTATATATGGATATATATTTGTATTTGTTTTAAAACAAAAAAAAAGAAAAAGATTAATCCATGGTTATCTTCTACACTCTTCTTTGAACTAACCTTTGTTCACCCACTTTTTAACCATGAGTTAATCTTCCTTTTGTCTTTTAACTCAAGTACAATAATATCTTTATTATGTAACCATGGTTTGAGATGAAGAGTAGAAAATATATATACTTATATTTTCTATTTTTCAAGTGAGATTATCATTCTCTTGAGTTTTCTAGAGCCGTCATCTTCTTCCTCCTCTCTCTTGCTCTCTAAATTTTTCAAGTGAGCTAAAGAGTGACCAAGTTAGGATTTTGAAGTGAGAAAACCAACCACAACACCATTCTACACTAGTCTTGCCCACTTGTGAAGAGTGTTAGCTTCCATTTCTTCTCTTGATCTTGTGAAGTTTCAATCTTGGACAAAGAGGACTCCGGGTGGATCATCGTGGACCTAGAGGTTCTCAAGCGGACGTTTTCCAACCCTCAAGTAGCCAAGGAGTCTAGCGTAGGGAGCTACAAAGGTTGTACTCTCAAAAACCCTAGCTTTATCTACTTGTGATGATGTGTATGTTTAGAAACCTTAAATTTCTAGTGACGATTCTTTGTATGTTCACTTAGCACCTTAAAAATTTGATTTTGACACATGTGATGCTTCCAAACCCTTCATAAGGTGCTAGGTAAACCTAACATACATTAATATATATCACATATATACTAAGTGTACACTAGTGACAAAAAGAAATCTTAAGTGAGCTAATATTAGTTAATGTAAGATAATGTATCAAATATATAATTATACATTAAATTATTAAATCAACACTTGATTTAATAATCCGGCTATATCACATACAACCGACTAATATCAAATGTATCAACTTGTCGAATCAACACTTTATTCGACAGCCCTGTTAGATCATATATAACCGACCGATATCACATATCGCGAGAATAGAATACGGTATCACATACACGTACTAATCTCGGTCCTGCACATATCACATATGTGCTCCTACTTCGTTTCGCCTGAGCCAAGAAACCTCTTTGTAGGACTATGAAGACTCGTCAATACGCCGGCAGTAGATGGTGATCATATCTGTCACCCACAAGCCGCAAGCGGTCTGCTAAACATAACGGCCACCCGAGTATTGATCGATCAGAAAATCAACAAGCAAGCCTACTCATACTCCTGCGAATCCAATCAGTAACACTACCGTACAGTCCGATCTCTTCATCAGATATGTCGCATATCACAGCCTGGGGGTGGTAAACGTCAGACCCCAATAGCCTGAAAAGTCATGCCGATGTGAGGCCCATAACGGTTCGAGAAACTACTGATAACACTTACTAGTAGATCTCAGCAACCCTGGCCAGGGATTTCCTATTATGGCCAATCGATCATAGCGCAACATCAACCCCCAATACCGGGAGAGACGAAATCCCCTCCTATCGCACATTGCCTCCATGTGACTTGGGACTGTACCCAAAAACCACTGTTTTGCACAATCTCTTGAACATGGCAAAGTAGAAATCAAAGCACAGTGGGAATCACACAAGACTCTATAATGATCCCGGGTCGACAGACTAACCTGTACCAGTGTCACCGGAGAACTGCTATCTGACGATAGGTATAATACCATCTAGGAGTTCTCGGTGAGTCCGTTCAGTGTACCCAGTCTCCACTGAGTACCCGTATACCTTCTCTGATGTCAAACACCAATGGATGTGGGATCATCCATCGCCTATCATATGGGTCAAGAAGCGCATATGCTAGTCTACTCTGGAATATCAAAGCCTCGTCTCGATACTCCCACGACTAGGAACATTTGAAGGATGTACTTACTGACTACCTCTGCCCCACTAGTATGATCTGCATCATAATCCTGGTAGTCAAGTACTCATCCTAAGGGCCTTATCAACATGTAATAGAGAGACAATTAGTGTACATGTTAAGATAAAGAGCAACCAGATAGC
This sequence comes from Agapanthus africanus, assembly GCA_030015575.1. Classification (NCBI taxonomy): domain Eukaryota; kingdom Viridiplantae; phylum Streptophyta; class Magnoliopsida; order Asparagales; family Amaryllidaceae; genus Agapanthus; species Agapanthus africanus. The sequence continues at coordinate 569,799,270 of CM057339.1, forward strand.
ATATTATCATGTCGAGCAAGAAAGTCCTCCCTATATATGTCAAAGCATCCACTATAATATACATCGCATGTATGGTCTCTAGGGCATACATATAACTAACAATCTCCCACTTGCACTAAGGCCATTTGTTGTAGTATCTCATACTCAACGCCCCATAAAAGTCTCTCTAGGGAGTGGCCTTTGTGAGTGGATCCGCCGTGTTATCCTTCGTGTCAACTCTCCTTACCTCGATCCCTTAGAGATCAACTATCTCCCTGATCAGGTGATACTATCTTAGAATATGTCTGGAACGCTGATGGGACCTGCGTTCCTAGGACAAAACCACAACTCCATTGTTGTCACAATAACAGTTATTGGACGCTCAATGGTAGGAACCATGTTCATCTCATGAACAAGAAATATCCAGACACCCACTTTGGCAGTATCATTGGTAGCGATGTATTCAGCCTTTATCGTCTATTTTGCCACGGTATATAGCTTGGAACTCTTCCAACATACCATCCCTCCACTGAGGGTAAAGACAAAGCCCGTGACTAACTTTCAGTCGTCCTTATCACTCTGGGAGCTGGAATTGGTAAAGGACTCCCACTAGAGTTCACCTACCAAACACTAAGAACATTTCTTTAGTGTTTCTCAAGTACTTAAGAATGTCCTACACAGCTATCCAGTGATTCTCCCAAGATCCGATTGATTCCTAATCACTACACCTAGTGAGTTAGCTACATCTGGTCTGGTACATAACATTGCATACATGATAGAGCCTACTGCCAAAGCATAGGGTATCCCTTGCACGCGAGCTGTCTCCAAATCAGTCTTTGAAGACATCTTTTTGGAGAGAGTGATTCCTGAGTAAGTGGGTGAACCACCACGCTTAGAATCTTCCATACTAAACCCCTTTAGTATGGTGTTAATGTACCTAGATTTGGGACACTCCCAACATCCACTTAGATCTATCACCATAGATCATAATCCACAAGATGTAGTAAGTATCATCCAGATCTTCCATGGAGAATCCTCGTGATAAGAGGAGCTTGACCAAGTGTATAATAGGAAACCATTTCCTATCAAGAGTATGTCATCTATATACAATACGTGTAAGACAACCTTACTCTCTACAACCTTCTTATATATACAAGGTTCATCTACCTTTTGATGAAGTCAAACTCTTTGACTGCCACATCAAAACAGATGCTCCAACTCCGCGATGCCTGCATTAATCCTGATGGACTTAAGCATAGCTTTGAAAGTCTCAACTTTTCCATCTACACCAAGAATCTTCTCAAGATCCATTTGCTCCTGATGGGTTTTACCCCTTTAGGTGCAACATTCAAAGTCATACTTTGTTGGTGTACATGGATTCCATCTTTGATTGCATAGCATCCAGCCAATTCACAGAGTCCCCACTCGTGATGGCATGCCTGAACCTGGATAGGTCATCATCTACCATGATGCAATCCTCACTCCTACTGTCACCGAGGAAACTGTAGTATCTCTCAGGTGGATGAGGAACCCTACCAGATTCGCGGAGAGACTGAGGTTCGTTGGAGACTATTGAATCCTTTGGTTTCACCAAATCATCAGCTGTTAGTTTGTCTGGCTGGAACTCCTTCCAGTTCTACCTCATGTCCACAAATTTCTGTAGGGTTATTTAGCGCGGCAGCAAGGTTTCGGGAGGCATCGTCTATGCCATTTTCAAAAAATTTCCGTTCTAAACAACCCTAACCAAGAATCTTAACTAGAGATATAAACAAAACATCATGCAAACAACTTTCCAAGTCTAAGTGAATGAGGAATACAACCTTTGTAGACCGGTCCTTCACTTCAAATGCTCCGTGTAGAAGTCTCTTCGCTGCAAGTTATGATCTCCCGAACTTTAGAGAGGCTCCACAAGGTGAAAGATGCAAACTTGCTCGAAGTCTTCGAGGCCGAAGATGATTACGTCAAGGAGACTCAAGCTCATGCTACCTCTTCACTAAATTAGGGTTTAGTGAAGCAAACACCCTAAACTAAATAGCTAATAGTAGAGGATGATGAAGTAGGAAATGGGCTCTCTTTAGTTTTCTTATTCTCACAATATTTTCCCACTATTTTCAAAAGCTACTAAGCTTTTCATGAGGAAGAAGAAGCTCAAGTGAAGAATGAAAATCAAGTCAAGAGAATGAACTCATGAGGTGAGAATATAAATCATGGGTGAGTTAGTATCATGCACTAACTCATGTAGAGAGTTAACTAGGGTAAGGATAAAGGTTGGGTTAATAAATATCTTTAGCAAAACAAAAATGGTGGACTTAGTCAATGGTTATCCACAAGCTTTCTCAAATCTTCTACCATGACAAAATCCAACCAATTTTGAATTACATGGATAAATAAAAACCCTAGGATTATCATAACTATAGTGTAAGTCTCATACACCCATGTAACATGTATCATCAAGCATGACACAATAAAATGTACATTAATATATATCACATATATATACTATATGCATACAAGTGAGAAAAAGAATACTTAGTGAGAAAATATTAGTTAATGTAAATTAATATATCACATATATAATTATACATTAAATTATCAAATCAACTCTTGATTTAATAATCCGGCTATATCATATACAACCGACTAATATCATATATAACAACTTATCGAATCAACACATAATCCGATAACCCGGCTATATCACATATAACCGGCCGAAGTCATAAATTGCGAGAATCGAATGCGGTATCACATACGCGCATTAATCTCGGTCCCGCACATATCACATATGTGCTCCTACTCCGTTTCGCATGACCCAGGAAACCTCTGTGTAGGACTCTAAAGACTCGTCAATACGCCGGCAGTAGGTAATGATCATATCAAACACCTACAAGCCGTATGCGATCTGTTAAACGTAACGGCCACCCGGGTATTGAGCGATCAGAAGATCAACAAGCAAGCCTACTCATTCTCATCCGAATCCAATCAGTAACACTATCGTACAGTCCGGTCTCTTCGTCTGATATGTCGCATATCACGGCCTGGGGGTGGTATAACGTCAGATCCCAATAGCCTGATAAGTTATGCCGATGCAAGGTCCATAACGGTTCGAAAAACTACTGATAACACTTACCAGTAGATCTCAGCAACCCTGGTCAGGGATTTCATGTTATGGCCAATCGAGCATAGCGCAACATCAACTCCCAATACCGGGAGAGACAAATCCCCTCCTATCGCTCATTGCCTCCATGTGACTCGGGACTGTACCCAAAAACCACCGTTTTGCACGATCTCTTGACCGTGGTAAGGTGGAAAGCAAAGCACAGTGGGAATCACACAGGACTCTATGACGATCTCGGGTCGACAGACTAACCTGTACCAATGTCACCAGATAACTGCTATCCGACGATAGGTATAATACCATCTAGGAGTTCTCGGCGAGTCCGTTCAGTGTACCCAGTCTCCACTGAGCACCCGTATACCTTCTCTGATGTCAAACACCAATGGATATGGGATCATCCATCGCCCATCATATGGGTCGAGAAGCGCATATACTAGTCTACTCTGGAGTATCGAAGTACTGTCTCGATACTCCCACGACAAGGAACAATTATAGGATGTACGTGTGGACAACCCTGGCCCCACTAGTATGATCTCCATCATAGTCCTAGTAGTCAAGTACACATCCTAAGGGCTTTATCAACATGTGAGAGCAAGACAGTATCACAATACATATCTACATGTTAAGATAAAGAGAAACCAGATAGCATACTATCATGTCGAGCAAGAATGTCCTCCCTATATATGTCCAAGCATCCACTACAATATGCATCACATGTACAGTAATGGCCTCTAGGGCATACATATAACTAACAATCTCCCAATTGCATTAAGACCATTTGTTGCAGTATCTCATACTCAACGATATAGCGGTGGTTTTAGTATCCCATACTTAACCATCCCAAAATCTTTCAATTAATATTTGGGGAAGCAGGCCTTGGTGAGTGGATCTGCCATGTTAACCTCCGTGTCTACTCTCCTGACCTTGATCCCTTGGAGATCAACCATCTCCCTGATCAGGTGATACTTGCCTCAGAATATGTCTGGAACGCTGATGGGACCTGCATTCCTAGGATAAAGCCAGAACTCTATTGTTGTCACAGTAACAGTTATTGGACACTCAATGGTAGGAACCTTGTTCATCTCATGAACAAGAAATGCCTAGACAACCACTTTGGTAATATCGTTGGTAGCAATGTATTCAGCCTTTATCATCTAGTATGTCACGGTATCTAGCTTGGAACGCTTCCAACAAACCTTCCCTCCACTGAGGGTAAAGACAATGCCTATGACTGACTTTCAGTCCTCCTTATCACCGTGGAAGCTCGAACCAAGAACTTTCTTTTAGTGCTTCTCAAGTACTTAAGAATGTCCTCCACAGCTTTCCAATGATTCTCCCAAGTGTAAGTCTACGGTAGCACCCCGGCCGTGAATCCGAGGCCAAAATGCGGAAACAAAAACTTTTCATAAACTTGAAACTGGCGCTAACACAGACTTTTACCCGGATCGTACCATTAACATTAAACTAGCAATCTACAAGAAGGTTAGAAATGCTATACTGATCGATCTGTGTCCTTCGGTCTTTAGCCACCATCTTTAGCTCCTTACGGCATCTCCGATCTCGCTCGATCACCAATCTCCTCATCGGAAAGGGCACCACATCGATGAATCCTTTTACGGGCTCCCGCTTCGAACCAAAGCAACTCAGACACAAAGTTTGCTCGCCGACGTGTCCAAGGTGAAGTAGAGAATGTGTGTGATCACTTTGTCTCAAGCATCCATTGATTCTCAACGCATGAGAGTGTATGGATGAAGGTTTAAGTGGATGCCATTAATGGAGATAGTGAGCTCAAGAGAAGAAAAAAGAAGAAGAAGAGCCTTTTTCTTTTTCTTATGTGTTAGAATGATAATGAGAGTGAGAGCAAGAATGATAAACACAAGAGCAAACCCCTTACCCCTTGGCTGCCCTCCCTCTCTCCTCTTATCATTTCAACACATAAATCAAACAATAATGTGACATATGCACAAATAAAGAGACCATGAGTCATCACTTGTGCGTGTGTCACAATTAATACTCCTAATCATGACTTTGAGCTCATTATTTCCATTTGCAAACATTTATCTAAATGTTTACCGCAATAAAAAGAGAATGGTATCTACTAAAGTAAACTTCTGATGGATCACAAGGATACCCCTCACCTGTATATACATACCTGCATCCGCATTCCGACAGAATGCAAATGCGATGAGACTAAAGTAATCCAACAAATCTAATACTAGGATCCGGCTTAAACCAAAGCCCACTAGTATGATCCGTCCGATCAAGATCCGTGCACAAGTGCACGTATATGATCGAACCCTGCCATAATACCATACGGCCTCTACAACGTTTCGCCCGAAACTTGAGAAACTGTCTATGGGGGACTCTAAAGACTCGTCAATATGCTGGCTGTGGATTTAACCACTAGCACGTCAGTGGTACTAGCTGTACGTAACGGGCTACCAGGTATTGATCAAAAGGGAGGCCGATGAGAGAACTCATCCTAACACCCTACTGAGCCTGTCAGTGACAATATCCGTACAATCCGGTCCGTTCATCTATGAGTATCGCATGTCGGGCCTAGGGGGTTGGTAAAACTCAGACCCCCAAAAGCGGTACAAGTCGTGTCGGAGTGTAGCCCAGAACACCCTGAGATACTACTGGAATACCTACCAGTAAATCTCCTGCTTTGGCCAAGGACTTCGTGTAATGGCTCTCCTAGACACAGCGTGATCTCACCCCCAATACCGGGAAAGACGAAACTCCCGTCGATCCGCTTACTACCTCCATGTGGCTCGGGACTGTACCCAACTAAAACCTGTTTGCACGACTCCTTTGAGCCGTGGTAGGGTAGTAATCAAAGCACAATGGGAACTCACACGAGACAAATGAAGATCTCAGGTCGATGAACTAACCTGTACACATGTCACCATGGAACCGCTATCTGACGTCAGGTATAATACCAACTAGCATATTCCCAGCAAGTCCTGTCCGGTGTACTCATAACCCAATGAGCACCTGTATACATCTTAGGTGAACCAACTGACACCAATGGCTTGTGAGACCGGCCACCGCCCCTCGTCGGGGTCTCGACTGTATACACTAGTCTACTAATGGAGTATCGATGCCCAGTCTCGAAACTCCCACAACTAGGGACCACTTTAAGGATGTGCTTATAGACTACCCAACTCTCACGTATATGATCGCCATCATACTGCTGGTAGTCAAGCAAGAATCCTAAGGGCTCTATCAACGCGTAATAGTGATCTGTAATATCACCTAAAGCTGTACACAATGATAAAGATAAACCAGATAGCATACTATCATCTTGAGTAAGACTGTCCTACCGGCATAGGTTCTCCCTCAATCATTGCAATCATGTGCCTGCGATCCAATAATTGACTTTGAGGGCACAATATCCAACAATCTCCCAATTTGCATTTAAGGCTAATTATTGCGATGTCGCATACTCACAGCCCGTGTGATACCGAACACCCAACTCCTCTACTAATCAGTTTCATAAAGCTCGTTTGTAAAACTATTGCTTTCGAGAAATAGCCTCAGTGAGTGGATCCGCCCAGATGTTTCTTTCTATGTCTCTCTTTATTTCAAGTTCGCGGAGAAAGTCATCTCCCGAAATGAGCAATACCTGTCTTAGAATATGTCTGGATATCTGATGGGACCTAGTTCATAAATGAACTCCAAATCCAAACTTCTTACATTGTATCGTCAACTGAACTTAATCAGTATCCTGCGCCATGCCTCCCTCGGTATCCGCTTGGACCTCCTGTCCAAACTACTGCCCCTCGTCAGAAGGAAAACTATAACTCTGATAGTCACTCTGTCATCCAGGTCACCTTGGAAGCCTGGAATGATAACCGTCTCCCGAAGGAGGCTGCCGTTATCATATCCCTAGAACATCCACTTATGTTCTATAACTGCTTCTGAATGTTTCTCCAGGATTGGATTAATATCTGAACTAATTGCAGCTAGTGCAAAAACAACATCTGGTGTGGTACTTGACATTTCATGATTGACTCAATTGCCTAAGCAAGTGATGTGCCAATCATGCGCATCCCTCTCCCCTTTAGTCCGTAAGACACCTTTAGAGAGGGTGACTCCATCACCTGCAGGTACACCACCATGCCAGGAGTCGTCCATTCTAAAACACCTTTAGAATACTGTCTAAGTACCCAGATTGGGACACTTCCCAAATCTAGATCTAAAACCATAGATCTAGTAACCAGAATGTCTAATATAATATCCATATCCTATGTGGAGAAACCACTGTGTGACAACCAAAGTATAACCGATCGTAGTATAGGAATTTCACTTCCTACTATGTGTATGTCATCCATAGACCAGGACATCACACCCTACTACCTTCTTAACAGATCCATCCCCTATTCTGATGAAGTCAAACCTATGACTGTCACATCAAAAATAGATGATCTATCTCCGCTATATATGCTTTAGTCCATAAATAGACATAAGCTACTTGTCCACTATGCTTCCGCTGCTCCCACTGACTACGACAACCCTTTGGCAGAGTCATATACACGTGCACTTCTAAAGCTAGTTTAGAACGACGCTATATTCATTCTCCTGCCGGGTCTCACAGTCTGGAACAACAGTAGTGTCAAGTCTGGGTAAACAAGAACCTCTCTGTCATCGTCTTTGAGCATACCGAAATACCTCTCGAGTGCCTGAGGTTACCCACCATATCTGCGGAGTGGCCAATGGAATGTTAAACCTGATTGAATCTTTAGGTTCTTATCAAATTTCCAGTAATCATTTATGGTTCTGGAATCACTTCCAGTTCTACCATACTCTCACTACTGTTTTCTGAAAAAATCCATTTTTATTAAAACTGTGGCGAGTAAAGAACAATGTCGCTATTGATCTTCCAGATGGTAGAAAATCAATCCTCGTCATAGCCCGGATCAACCCACAAACATCCATTACAGAAACGTGCCTTGAGTTATCCAGAGTCTGGTTTTACGCATAAGCTGGACAACTCCATATACCTTAACATCGTTAAGATATGAGTCATTCTATATCTAATATAGAAACAGAGGCACTGATTTAATTGGAACCAGATTCAAATCATGCAGCTATCTCCAGTGCATGTCAACTAAATGGAAGGAGGCCGATCAGCGTTACTCAACTTAGGAATGCATCCAAATATGAGTAACCTGAAAGAGAAACAAGTTTCTCAAAACCATTACTATCAACTGAATACCGAATACAAGTATCTACATTTTCGATTACCTTGAAGAATCTTGATACTTGCAACACCTGGTTCTCTACTTTATTCTTATACCTATAACTTCTCAAAACTTAGACCTTGCATTTCTACAAAACACTTGTCTAAAAACTAGAGAAGTCAAAAGTAAACAGAATATAGTACGAGGACCAACCCCTCTATCCTAATGGACACTGGACAATATACAATGCTTTGTATAAGTCCCCTGAGTTGAATAACTCAAACCCTGTGCGTCGTAGGTTGAAAACTGTACTATGGTTATGAAGAATTACACCGCTGTTGAATGCTCCTTACCTAACCATTAACTGATATAGGTAAATGTCTTGGACATAATTTCAAAAAGTTATATCTCACTTTATAAAAATAAACGTACAGATATATCAATTTGAAATTGGTGCATAACAACGGATATTCAAAACCAAATATTTGTCGTCCGGCAAACACCCAGGCGATTTCCTCAAATATCACCAGTTACAACGAATCCCGATATAATGAGGATGATCACCTAATTCCCAATAACTTACTCCCACTCATCATCTGTAAAACCTTACAGATGTGAGAATCATACCTGGTAAATACATACCCTGGAGCAAGGGTTTAATTCGGAAATCAGTTTTCTATTAACAATACACAGTGAAACTGAAACATGAAAATGTTTCGAAAGGGTATCCTGGTATTCCTAGTAATACCTCTTCCATTATCAAATTCACAACTGTAACCATATATTTCTTTGCCATCTCTCCAAATCCCTTTATATGTCTTTAGTCATTACCTTCTGTACACCACCTTTAGGCCAAATGGTTTTCTCCCTTCCCTACCGTTCGGCACCAGCCTATGGTTTGGAAGAAGACTATCCAATAAGTATAATAGGTGTACTCTCCTGATCCTAGGAGTACTCGCAACCTGTGAAAAGGTAATGATAAAAGACAACTGAATAAACCTTATTCCTATTTCTCCTGAACCAGAATCCATCCCCGAACTGGAACAAGTTCCTTCGAGTTCGTATATAACCATACGATGGATCATCCAATAAACTGTGGATCTTCGTAGTGATACGGAGTGTTCTGGAGAAATACAAAGGTGAAATAGGAGTGGCGATGAAATACTTAGTTTGGTCGTGAATAGCAGTCGCAATTTACTTTGCCCTCCTTCTAATCCCTTTATTTGTCTTTACTTATTACCTTTTATACACCTCACTCAGGCTAATCGGTTTTCTTCATTCCCTACCTTTCGGCACCTGCCTATGGTTTGGAAGAAGACTATCCAATAAGCGTAATAGGTATACCCTTCTCCTAATCCTAGGAGCCCTCGCAACCCGAGAGAAGGTAAAGATGAAAAGACAACTGAATAGTCCTATTCATTTTCTCCAGAACCAGAATCCATCCTCGAATCTGGAACAAGTTCCTTCGAGTTCGTATATAACCATACGATGGATTTATCCAATGGAAGTGGATGTTCGTAGTAATACAGGGTTTTCTGGAGAAATGCAAAGGGTAAAAGAAAGAGTGGCAATGATGTATGAAACTCTGACAATCCAAAATCCAGTGTTTAAGAAGGTTCGGTTAACTTGATCACTGATTCATAGTCTAGGGTCGGGCCATGGTCGCTGCCAATGAGGGAGAGAAATGAAACACTCTGTGTGCACTCTAACCTAGATCAGAATGGTTATCAATTTATCTAATCAGGAAACCTCCCACTGTATCCTTAAATTCTCCTCCAAACCTGAAAGAAGAATTAGTCGGGATCACCCGAGGAGTAAACTAACTTATCAGTGGGAATCGGGATCCAACTATCATCACATGATAACGTGATGGAATCTACTCACGTTATCGCACTCCAGAAGGTATGCGCATATCTGGCAAGTTTCAGTTTTCTTAGAAACTCCCGATGTGATTTTTACCCCATGCTCTTATGACCTTGACGAAGGTCAACAAATCATAAGTCACATGTCAAGTTCTACTCGTCATTGTCCAGTTTAATTTGAACCCACCCGTACAAGCCCTTGACGAAGGTCAACAAGGCTGTACGACTGTCCCAAACTAACGCATCTATCTATGCAATAGAAAGGTAACAAGCAGCTACCATACACTATGCCTTGACGAAGGTCAACAAACATAGCATGAATACTAAGTGCTACCCGTCTAAAATGACGAAGGGCTACGAATGGTTTTTGGAGAAAAACCTTTAATGTAATAAACTTGATATCATTGAAGGAACCGGATAGCTTTTTTACAAAAATATAGTGGCGAAAACCTTTGCTAAAAAGGTCACTACCGGTGAAGGGATCTCGGCTCTTTCCCCGTAGAATGAGGTGCAGGATATTCCAACTGAATACCACGATACAAAGCAAATAGTAATCGACTATAGTGAAGTTATTACCCTGACGCAAACCTCTGTCCAAGGGGTCACTCCCGATGAAGGGATCTCGGCCCTTGCCTCGTCAAATGAGGTGCTGGATATTCATAACTGAATATCACTGTGCAAAACAAAAGAGAACGTCCTTGTAATAACAGCTTTTCGAAAATTGTTCCAACAACATCAAACAGGTTTGTTTAGCTTGCATTAATCCGAATCAATGCAGTCCCATCAATTGATCACACCAATAAAGAACGAAAATATGATGTACGTATATGCCATCTGCATTCGCCACTGGGTCCCGTCATCACCCGTTAGGTTACTTAACTAACGACAGAGCGGGGACTGGACTAGCGCGGATGTAAAACATATACAACATCTACTAGTATATATATCAATATATAATAATCGCTCATGGCATGATAAATGCAACATCACAGAAATGTAATAAGCATCACAGAACAATACAGATAATCTGGGATCCCCGAGTTTCCTTTGAGCCGCAAGTGAAACCCGACGTTCCCCTGGTCGTGTGGATAGCCTGTGCAATGAAATCCTAGACCCCTACGGGTAAGGCAAGTTACCCGCCAAAACCTGAAGTGAGGCGGCCCCCTTCAACAAAGTGAATGGACCACCCAGCACTTCACGGAATCCGGTAACTTAAGCACCCCTCCTTGGGTCAACCTATACCCCCTACGAGTGCAGCGAATAGCTCGCCAATTCTAGAGTGAAGCCCCCTCCATCTCAAAGCCATGAGATGCGGGCCCGTTGCCCTCTAGAACCCGGCTATCCGTGCACCCCACCGCGGGGTAATCCTAGTACAGAAAATAAAATATGTACAACGGGTACATCGACCTCAACCCAGTCGTGCCCCAAAAGAATAATATACAAATAGGCAATGACGGCAGTCCACATGTCGGACGCTCGCCCCGCAATATCAAATGTACAAATGTAACCAAATTGTACTACCATTGCATCCAGGCTATCCACCACGACAAATCCGCAACATCACAGCACAACACAGAACATCAACGTGAATGTCACGTTCGCAAATCCATCTAAAAGGGCTATAGCGATTAGACAAGATTTACCGATCAAATGACATTCACGGTCGCAGATATAATGTAATACACTATAAACTTTAAACAATATTAAAAAATATCGACTCCGAAATAACCCCCGAATGGCCCCAAACAAACTGATAAAACCATATCCAAACTGGGCCAAATAAACAATACCACTGCACCAACTTCCCAGAGACCAGACAAAAGCCCAAATACGAAGCCCAAACACATCAATAGGGCCGGCCTGGCCAGAAAATCATGGTAGGTGGCCGGTTTTTTCCAGGTGACAGGGGCTCGTTTTTGAGCTGTGGTCATATGGTCTCATGGGTGGTCTTCTGCACTTATTTAAAAAAAATTCTGAACAGTTTTTAAAAACGACAGAGACAGGGACTGCAGTGGTAGTGTTTGGGTTCAGTTTCGGTTTTGATAAGTTAACATTATCTAAACAAGCTAGTAAACTGTTAATGGCGTGGCTCTGATACCATGTAAGTCTACGGTAGCGCCCCGGCCGTGAATCCGAGGCCAAAATGCGGAAACAAAAACTTTTCATAAACTTGAAACCGGCGCTAACGCAAACTTTTACCCGGATCGTACCATTAACATTAAACTAGCAATCTACAAGAAGGTTAGAAAGGCTATACCGATCGATCCATGTCCTTCGGTCTTTAGCCACCATCTTTAGCTCCTTGCGGCATCTCCGATCTCGCTCGATCTCCAATCTCCTCGTCAGAAAGGGCACCACGTTGATGAATCCTTTTACGGGCTCCCTCTTCGAACCGAAGCAACTCGGACACAAAGTTTGCTAACCGACGTGTCCAAGGTGAAGTAGAGAATGTGTGTGATCACTTTGTCTCAAGCGTCCATTGATTCTCAATGCATGAAAGTGTATGGATGGAGGTTTAAGTGGATGTCATTAATGGAGATAGTGAGCTCAAGAGAAGAAAAAAGAAGAAGAAGAGCCTTTTCTTTTTCTTATGTATTAGAATGATAATGAGAGTGAGAGCAAGAATGATAAACACAAGAGCAGACCCCTTACCCCCTGGCTGCCTTCCCTCTCCCCTCTTATCATTTCAACACATAAATCAAACAATAATGTGACATATGCACAAATAAAGAGACCATGAGTCATCACTTATGCATGTGTCACAATTAACGCTCCTAATCATGACTTTGAGCTCATTATTTCCATTTGTAAACATTTATCTAAATGTTTACCACAATAAAAAGAGAATGGCATCTATTAAAGTAAACACGTGACGGATCACAAGGATACCCCTCACCTGTATATACATACCTTCATCCGCATTCCGACTGAATGCAAATGCGATGAGACTAAAGTAATCCAAAAAATCTAATACTAGGATCCGGCTTAAACCAAAGCCCACTAGTATGATCTGACCGATCATGATCCGTGCACAAGTGCACGTATATGATCGAACCCTGCCATAATACCATACGGCCTCTACAACGTTTCGCACGAAACTTGAGAAACTGTCTGTGGGGGACTCTAAAGACTCGTCAATACACTGGCTGTGGATTTAACCACTAGCACGTCAGTGGTACTAGCTGTACGTAACGGGATACCAGGTATTGACCAAAAGGGAGGCCGATGAGCGAACTCATCCTAACACCCTACTGAGCCTGTCAGTGACAATATCCGTACAGTCCGGTCCGTTCGTCTATGAGTATCGCATGTCGGGCCTAGGGGGTTGGTAAAAGTCAGATCCCCAAAAGCAGTTCAAGTCATGTCGGAGTGTAGCCTAGAACACCATGAGATACTACTGGAATACATACCTGTAAATCTCTTGCTTTGGCAAAGGACTTCATGTAATGGCTTTCCTAGACACAGCGCGATCTCACCCCTAATACCGGGAGAGACGAAACCCCTGCCGATCCGCTCACTACCTCCATATGGCTCAGGACTGTACCCAACTAAAACCTGTTTGCACGACTCCTTTGAGCCGTGGTAGGGTAGTAATCAAAGCACAGTGGGAACTCACACGAGACAAATGACGATCTCAGGTCGATGAACTAACCTGTACACATGTCACCAGGGAACTGCTATCTGACGTCAGGTATAATACCAACTAGCATGTTCCCGGCGAGTCCTGTCCGGTGTAATCATAACCCAATGAGCACATGTATACATCTTAGGTGAACCAACTGACACCAATGGCTTGTGAGACCGGCCACCGCCCCTCGTCGGGGTCTCGACTGTATACACTAGTCTACTAATGGAGTATCGATGCCCAGTCTCGAAACTCCCACAACTAGAGACCACTTTAAGGATGTGCTTGTAGACTACCCAACTCTCACGTATATGATCGCCATCCTACTGCTGGTAGTCAAGCAAGAATCCTAAGGGCTCTATCAACGTGTAATAGTGATCTGTAATATCACCTAAAGTTGTACACGATGATAAAGATAAATCAGATAGCATACTATCATCTTGAGTAAGACTGTCCTACCGGCATAGGTCATCCCTCAATCATTGCAATCACGTGCCTGCGATCTAATAATTGACTTTGAGGGCACTATATCCAACACCAAGATCTGATTGATTCCTGATGACTACACCTAGTGAGCCATCTACATCTAGTCTGGATTTGGCACACTCCCAACATCCACTTAGATCTATCATCCTAGAGCATAAACAACAAGATGTAGTAGGTATCATCCAGATCTTCTATGGAGAATCTCCGTGATAAGAGGAGCTTGACCGAGTGTAGCATAGGAAACACTTTCCTATCAAGAGTATGTCATCTACGTACAATACGTGGAAGACAACCTTACTCTGTACAACCTTCTTGTGTATACAAGGTTCATCTACCTTTTTGATGAAGTCAAACTCTTTGACTGACACATCAAAACAGATGTTCCATCTCCGCGATGCTTGCTTTAATCCTGATGGACTTAAGCATAGCTTTGAAAGTCTCAACTTTTCCATCTATACCAAGAATCATCTCAAGATCCATTTGCTCTTGATGGGTTTTACCCCTTTAGGTGCAATAATCAAAGTCATACTTTGTTGGTGTACATGGATTCCATCTTTGATAGCATAGCATCCAGCCATTTCACAGAGTCGCCTCTCGTGATGGCCTTCCTGAACCTAGTTGTTCCATCATCTACCATGATACAATCATCACACCCACTTTCACAGAGAAGACCGTAGTATCTCTCAAGTGGATGAGGAACCCTTCCAGATTCGCGAAGAGGCTGAGGTTCTGTCACGACCCGAAATGGCACGTGACTGGCACTTGAATCATATGAAGTATATAGGACCCCATCTAATTCAAGTAAGACAAAATCCCAGAAATCTAAACCATTTAAAAGGAGAAAGTGAAGGAAAACTTGTTTAAAAGTTTGCATATAAATCACTTTGAAAGTCGTAGTAAACGGTTTTAAAACATCAAGTCTTTTCCGAAAATTTCGGCAGAGTCTCCTTTATAAATACTGGCCCCAAAAGGGTACAACACATGAAATATATATAAGGGCATCCCTAAGAGGGAGCTAGCTCTTCGCCTATTGGCGGTCATAACCACTCAAGCAATATAATATACAACGCCGAAGGGCGAGGATCAAAACTCAGAATAAAACCAATAACCACCAGAAAACCATAATAATACAAGCACGGCTCTAAGGTTGAAATAATATACATACCGGTCTTCTAAGTCAATAAAATATACATGTCTGTTTGATGGAGTTTTCTAGATACAACTGAATAAATATAAATACAATGGTGGTCACGATGCAAGTGAACCCACCTACCAAAGCAATCACCTGGAAAGAAGCAGTGTGCCAGCAAAGCCGCCAAGGAAACCTGTACGGCAAAACTTGCAAGAACTGTAGCACAACGGGGGTGAGTTGCCAACTCGTGAGTAGAAAACATCACCGAGAAGAAATCGCATGAATGACTCAATCCTAGGTCATACGATAGTAATATCCTAAAAATGATATAGCCTGAAGCATATAGTAATGGCAGGGGTAAACATCTATACATAAGTATAATACCAAGTGATCGTGTCAGTGCCTTAGGTAACAACATATCATATATATGATGTATGAATGCATGAAAACAGAATACATCTAAATGAGAAAACGTTTTTCTTATCTCGGTGAGATTTCTGTATAAAAATCGAGTATCATCAATGAAAACAACAGAGAATCAGTTTCAAGCATCGACACAAAACATATATCTCAATATCTCAGGCTCCGGCTATCCGGACTAGCCTATATCATCAAATCTCAATATCTCAGGCTCCGGCTATCCGGACTGGCCTGTATCATCAAATCTCAATATCTAGGGCTCCGGCAATCCGGACTGGCCCATATCATCAAATCACAAGACCACATCAGTATCCTCCGGATATCCGGCGCGTCATAATAACCGGTAGGTAGTGCTCCCTGCCAGGCTCAACGCCATCTGCTGCGACCATCTTGCCACGGGATACCGCACCGGGTCCACCATGCACCCACAGACGGTTCCTCCTCCTCCTCGAATCGGGTGTATGATATCGCTCAAGAGCCGAAAAAACTCATGGTGGACATATTTCAAATCATATCAGGAGAAAACTGTAATTTTCTATCTTTTTTAAAATGATAATATGTTTATAAAATCCTTGCGGTTTCTCCAAACCCATAAATCTCATGGAAATCCGAAATCTTAAAATCACGATGACAATGGACAGTGTATACTGGCATAAAGCTCCATAATATTTCATGACGAACGAATGTATAAATGCATGAAGTATCTCACTAATAAATGCAATATCTAATCTAGCACAGTAATGATATATCGGAACTATCAGCTAGCAAGCGATATCAATGAATTAATATTCTCTAAAGTGTACGTGACATGGCAATTACCGATGATGATGTGTGTGAGCCGGCAAGTAAGTGTTCGTAGACATACGCATCATCGGTAATGGTACTGGTGTCCTGATAACATGGGTTTGATATAACATATAAAACACATTTAAACATGCAATGCGTGCGAATATCAAGAATATGCGTAAAATGAATAATAAACGCAACAATAAAGAATCTACATAATATACACGAGTCATACTGTTTGGCATTAAAATAGCACGAATCATGGTGTTTAGAAAATAGGGGCTACGGTGTTTTAAAGAAAAGGTACGTCCTTTGAAATATCCGTTGTATCTCTTGGCCTGTCTTTAAAATACTCACGATTCGTTAGTTTTGGAAATAAGTATGACTCGACCCCAGTCTAACATCTACTAAGTAAACTACAAGACTAAACTAATAGACTAGTCGAAGGGTAAGGAAAACCACCTAAGTCTGAGTCGATATATATATCTAGTAGTCGGTGATCCCGCCTCAATAGTATCACGTACGATACAATATACAATATTACATCCTCGAGTCAAGAGTGCAGATCTATCATCATAATTATATCACATACGGTAAATCCATCGTATGGCATTGTCACGACCCGAAAATTGGAACGTGACGGCCCTAATACTACGCAACGTCTACAGGCGTAACGCAGTAAAAGAAAGCCAACACCCATAAATCTAAACCATCAAAAGTAATAAGAAATAATAGCATTTTCAAAACCTTTGAAATCTCAACCCAAATTCTTTAAAAGTCCAACTTATTTCCTTTAAAAATTTCGGCAGCACCTCCTTTGTAAAACAAGCCCCCAAAATGGGTACAACATAAATATAAAGTAAAGCATCCCAAACGGGAGCAAAATCCATGTCCAACGGCAGAAAACAATCACCACAACAGATATACGACGCCGTAGCGAAGAAAGAGACGATATAAATAAAACTGTATAAAACCTCCAAGTCACAAAATAATATACAATGCCGTCCTCACATCAAGTCTCTAAGTCATACAAGATAATGGTAGATGGAGAGTACATAATACAACGAATATACAACAAACAATATTGGATAACCGCAAAACCTACCTAAGCAAAACTGCACACTGTCAGGCTAAGCGGTATCCGTAGCAAAAGGTGATACGATGGGTGGAAATAACTCTGCCTCTGACTATCCTGAGAAACACCTACAAAACACTGTGGCACAACGGGGGTGAGTTGCCAACTCGTGAATAGTAAATAACATATGCAGCTAATCGCGAGTATGCACGTGCAGCGCGAATCTAACATAAGCATTTAATAGCAATGAATAGTCATATGTAATGCATCGGTCATGAAAGGTATACTGGCAGGTACTACTAATACATGAAGCAATAATATGACGATCTGTATGCAATAATCATGTAAGGTACTCTATCAGGTACAATAATACATGAAACAATGCATATAATAGTATGTAAATGCAACAGTCATGGAAAGTACTCTATCAGGTACAAATAATACATGAAGCAGTGCATAAACAATAAAGGTGGAGTATGGAATAAAACATGTCATTTCCACGGAAATCCTAACCTCGTGGTAGGACCAAATCCAACAAGACAATCCAATTCCCAATTTCCACAAATCAGCCCCCAAATTAGCTCTCATATCATGTAAATCTCATATATCTTGAATGTCCAACATCAAGTATATCTCATATATCATGTATGTACAATATCAGTATATCCCACATATCCTGTGTGTACAATATCAGTATATCCCACATATCATGTGTGTCCAATATCGGTATCAAGTACGTTTCATATAATGTGAGTGTCTAACATCGACACCCAAAACATCATGAAACATGTGTCAAGCATCGACACAGAAATACTGATCTATCACGTGCTGTCACCACGACTGGCTCCCTGATAAGTACGTATCATACGCTATACCGAAAAGCCCGAGTGCCTAGCTCTGACCCTCGTCTTTCGACGTATCCATACGTACATGACTCCCGTCGGTATCCCCACGATAACCGCCGAGTCATTGGTAATGTCACCGGAAAGTATGGTTCCCCCACTAACTCATCTCCTCACTGAGATTCTTGCCCCGGGGTACCTCCGGGACCCACCATGTACCCGCTGCGGACCCCTCCTTTCCTCGCGTGGGGTATATATAAGCTCAGAACCGAGAAATCTCATGGTGGCTGCAGAAATATCATATCAAGAGAAACCGGGTTTTTCAAATAATGCATAAATTTCATGAAACAACCACGGTCCTCAAATCCAGAAAACATCAAGTGGTGAATACGTATGAATGCATGAATCAATACACACATATTAGCGTCCCATTCCACTAATATATGTGTATAGGCATATATAACAGCGTCCCATTCCACTGTTATATATACATAGTAGTAAAAATATCAGAGAACATCATATGACATCTATGAATGTAGTATATGCAACATGAAACAGTAATATGAGCATATAAAGGAAAAACAACTATTTAACTGCAACAAGTTACTAAATATATCACGCGGTTCCTGATTTCCCCGAAATCAGATGCAACATCATAGACGGTGAACATGTAGCTATAACAAGGTATGCGTAACCATGTCGGTATAGCAAGATATGTGTGTCCATATGTAAGTATGTATGATGTCAAAGTAGCTGTAGCAAGGTATGTGTCTATACCTATCCATAATACCCTCCAGGTATATGTATGTATGTATGCCAGATGTACATGTAGTTATGTCTCATATGTGTATATACCTATCACAATGGTACAATACCATATAGGTATATGGGTAACTAGCATGTAGGCATGTCAGGGCAGATATATAAGCCTGTAGGTATACAGGTATGCTAAAAGTCATATGCATAAAAAAATATGAATCAATGTCTCAATGTCCCTAACCAAACTATATCATTTCTATATGTGGGTTGTGCGTGACATGGCAATTATTGACGGTGTGTGTGGCATACAATCAGTGCTCGTGCAACATGAGCCGTCAATAATAATGCAGTGTCCTAAGGATACTAGTCCAAGCACAACAATTAACTAAGCAGTAGGGTGACTGCGCAATTCTAAATATGAAATAGAATATGCAACAAGTCAAGTCATTTCTAGCCCAGACGCATAACGCCATGCGGGCGATTCCCCTGTAGATGTTAAATCTACTCACCAACGCTCCTGTCTAAGTGAAGCAAACTACTCGTTTTCCCCCCTGTAGCGGTGTCCGAAGTTCCCGCCTGCGAACCTACCACATCAAAACAATAAAGCAAGCATATATTAATAATAGACTCAAATCATGCACACACTACATTTGACCGACGCAACCACACAAAACATACCCTCAAGTGTTCGTATTGTGGCTAACGTGTGTAGTGACACGACGAAAACAACCTAAGAGCAAAAACACACAAAATGCACGATCCGTGTCGTATAACGTATCGCGCGGACACAAAACACTAGATTATAGGAAAACGATCCCAGATTTTGCATACTGTAAATACTAAAAAAGTAAACAGTACCAAACACCCCTAAACTACAGAAGACAACTACCCACAAAAACCAAACCCTAGCACCTCCCCCCACAGTCGGCGTCGCCGGAATTTGTCAAAGTGTCGCCAGCCGAGGCCGGTGGGTTGGTGCTTAGGTCTTAGATGGTGCTCCAGGATCACTAGTACACCACTACAAATTTGTTTGGTTACTCACTAAAATTTCCAGGTCACAGAAAGGACACTAAAAACACGATATTGCACTAATCGATATCTAACGTGTTCTAAACAATAACCGACGAGCTACCCATCATAAAAACTCCTAATTAACAGATTAAGGATTATACCTATCAAGCTTTGCTCACAAGATCCAAGCTTTTCTAGTTCCAAATGATCAAGAAGGCAAAAACAAGACTTGATGTATATTTTGTGATATATTTTGGAATTTTGGAGATTTATGAGCTTGGAATTTGTTGTAAATGGGAAAGAAATGGTCAAGTGCAGAAGAGGGAGGAAGGATCTCGGCCAAGGGGGAGTGTGAAGAGTTGTGTAGGGTTTTCTAGCTCATTCTATCAATAAATGCACATAAATGCATTCACACACACATGCATGCACTTCATTGCTTCTTTTCTTTTTCTTTAAACCTTTAATTCATTTGCACAACAAATATCTAGATACAATAAGAAAGGTTTTGTTTTATCCAACTTGATTTACTTGAAAAGATTCCAATTCTGGAGAAATTTCCCAAAATGTAAATACCACATTATAATAATATTTAAATTGGGAAAAATAAAATTGAACCAAAACGTCCCATATACCCCCAAAATTTGCGCACTAGCTTTATTTTAGCTAAACTAGGTGCTGGCAAGTCTATATGGTCGTTTGATCACAGTCGGATTAAAACAGAAAATATCGACAATTTTACCCTAAAACGGAAAATTTTGCATATCGATTTCTAAAACGTTACAGGCATCCTAATCTGGGTACGGGTCGAATATCACATATAACACAACATCCATATGGTATCATCACCACATATCATGAACAGGGGTACTGATATAAAATCTAGTACATACTGATACCATCAATATATAAATATATATGCGTGTGTATGAAAACACATCGCCTAAAGACCCGTTATAATATCATGTCGTATCTCATAATACAAACCAAGTCACATCACCGATCTTATGGCATCATGCCTAATCACATCGATTCATCTCAAAGTACCATATACTATCCTCATTATCCATGTATATGTATACATATATAAATATATATATACACATACTCACATACATATATGTGTATATATATATATGTCCCCATATACGCATAAGTAAAAAAAATGTATGCGTGTGTGTGTGCGTATGTGCAAAACTTTACTCTAGGGTTTCGCGACTAAGAAGCTAAACTAAGTTACTTCTGGTACACTAAAACTAACCCATGAACATTTAAAACCTATCTGATAAGCATCCACGTATCACAATACACAAATCTATATATATAATATAACGTATTCGTATTTTGCACTACAAAACTGTGGGGGTGCTATACGCCATCCACCCGACTTCCCCCGTAGATATATATCTACTCACATTGATCCTTACTTGTCGAAGTCGATGACGCCACGCTCATCCTTGTTGCTCAAAGTCCACTCGAGGGTACCTACATATATACACACAAAGTATCGTAAACCGAAATCGTGCAAGAAAACCAAAACGGCACACGTATCTCACATAGGTTAAAACATATGGTCTACGTATGCAAGAACAACCAAACAACTCCCGACGTTGACGTACAAACGTCAAACGACCGAGTCAAAACTAAAATACCCAAAAACCAAGTTTCAGAAGTCGCAAAACATCGCCAGAAATCAAGTAAAATGACAATAGATTTTTATTAATGTAAAATTATACATTTTTGCATACAGGGTAGGTCTAGTTATCTAAAAAGTGAGCTACAGACCAAGTTTCAGACCCTAACTCAAAAATTGGGCCGCAAATTGCGGCCAAATCGAATAAAACGGCGGCCAAAGTATAAAGTCTTAGTCTTGGGTTTCTTGAGTAGCTTTCTAGTGGTCTGCACATCTCACTATATCTGCAAAATATTTTTCGCAGTCTCCGGATCATAGCAGATCTCTAGAAGTCATCACAATTCCCACAAAAACCCGATATCGGCAATTCTAAAGTTCAAGTCTTGGGGTTTAGTCTCTGGTTTAGCCCTGAATTCAAACACTAGAGGGTTTGTATGGCCTCTACTAATCTCAATTTACACTTCACAACACATTACAATCCCCTAACCTCTTCTAGAAAATTTCCAAGATCACTAAACATTGTTTAAACAACTTAAACTAAACTAGAAGATAACGATAAACAAAATCTTAACTAATGGTGTGGAAATATACCTCATTTCGCAACTCAAGAAAATTCTTGAGTTGCCCTAAGTGCTCAAAATCCAATTTTGCTTGATCTCCCATTCTTGTAGTGAGCTTGTGAATGATTTTTGTGAAGGGAATGAGGTGTTTTGATAAGGAAATGGAGGTGTAGCGAAGAGGTGAAGGAGGTGGAAGGAGGAAGGCAGCCATGAGTGAAGGGATAGAAAAATATGAAGATAATGAAGGGGAATGAAAACAATGAGCCATGCCAAGGTTGACCCCTCACCCTCTCTCTCTCTCTCTCTCTCTCTCTCTCTCGCCCATACCTCCATGCCATGCCCCATTCTTTATTCATTTTCTTTTTTCTTTTCTTTTCTTATCTTTTCTTTTCTTTTAAATTAAATCCATGCATGGAAAAAAGAAAGAAACCATCGTAGAAAAATGTAACAATGTGCAATATGACATGGTGCATGTCAAGCACAAAAACCGGATTAATGCAAGATTAGTGAAATCTAATCGAGTTTAGCAATAAACCTGTATATAATTAATTATAAAAATTTATAATTTGCCTAAATCACATGAATCCCTCCAAAAATCATCATTCAATTTAATTTTCCAATATTTCCCAAATTATCAGTATTTAATTATATCATAAGATTAAAATATGCGTAATATTTATTATTTTAATTATATAAATTCCCAAAAATAATATTTTATTTTTCTGAAATGTTAGAATCTTCCCCCCCCCCTTAAATAAATTCGGTCCCCGAATTTAAATTTAAACCCCTCAATACTAAAACATTTCAGTAAAATGGTCAAGTCGTCGGGGCTCCAAAATCATAAATACATAATACACATCGTAGCGCAATGTATGCGCATGAAAAAGAGTGTATAACTCAAAAATCAAAACTCCGTCAAGCATCATGCAATCATCGGAGTTATGGTGAAGACACCAATGTCAAAGTCCAATACGAAAACCAACATGGTATACATCAAACTATAACATGTACATAGTACGCATCGTTGTAAACTCATCAAAACATCTGAAAGAAATGCATACCAAACCTTTTTCAAATCACTGTGCGATGCGCGTATCACGGCACAGTAGCGGTCGTTTATTATAAGAAAATAACTATATATATATATATATCCTTTGTTTAACATACACGTCCCTCCTTTTGAAAATAATTTAGAAGGGTTTCCTTTGTTAATGTTTCATATCATCTCGGACATGTAGGTAAATACTGAGACTATAGCTCCTTTTTGGAAATCCCTTCGATAACTATCGATGCATGCAAAAATATATTCAAGTACTGTCCTCGGACTAGTCCTGCTCAGCTACTATACCAAATAGTAAATATCATAAAACATCTGCTCCAAAAGAAGTCAATCCCAAAATGTATAGAAGGATGCCACCTGCGGCTGGTGCGCACGGAAATTGAAATCAATCAATGTGCCATACATGTGCACAGAAACAAAATCTATGTGCAAGGGTGTGCATGAAAACACCTGTCAAGGGCAACGGTGTGTGTCTGACAACAATATCAGGTGCATCTGATATGCACGAAGAATCCCGATTTAGTGCATCTAGCATGCACCAAAATCGCATCAAGCGCGTAAAGTATGCGGAAGAATCCAAATCAAGTGCACAAGGTGCACGAAAACAATATCGAATATCATAATCAAAATCGACGGTATACAACACATCTCAAACCAAATTAGGTATACCGTGGTATATCATCTCACAACCATGTGCATCAGCGTGCACAAAATCGAATCAAAAATACTAAAAGTGCATGGAAACTACACTGAAAGTACAAGTCAAATCACATACATACCATAGACATGGAATCAAAATCAACATCTCAAATGACATCAAATCGAAGTCGAGTGCAACTGTGGTGCACAAAATCTCAATCATGCAAATAATTGCCCAAAAACACCGAAATCCGAAATAACAGACATGTGATATTCGAATCACCAAATTGCAAATCGTAAACACTGCCGTCGATATGTCCTTCCTTCGTAGTCGAGAAGGTGTCAGTGCATCCAAATTTAGCAGAGCAAGATATCTACTTGCCTCCTGTTTATGGTCCGGCGTCTGGTGCCCTTAGGCTCTCGTCTCTCACTGTGAATTGCCAGTACATAACTCTTCGGTTCAACGGCTCAATATGGAAATGATGACGGAAACAGTTCTGCTGTGGCACATCCTCTAAAGATCTCTGGCCAACTGTCATGGTCACTCATAACATGTCTCGTCGACAATGCCGAACTCTGGCCTACTGGGTGTGCGTAATACGTCCGATCTTGGGTCTAAGTCTTCTCGTTTAGTATTCCAGAAAGGTTCTGTTGAAGTCTCCCTCAAATCTCGTTTCTTCCGAACAGCCCGGAAGTTATCACTCTTTACTAAATCTATTTCTTGTTCCGGAACGGCTGCATACTCATCATGACTCCTTCTGGAAAATATATCCATATACAACGCCTCTGCATGTGTATCACGTCTCTGATGCCAGCGGAGTCGAACGTCATCTCATCAAGATCTCGTACGAACCTCTTACTCTACTTTTCTCTAACGTCGACTAATTCGGACTCGTCTTTTCGTGGCTGCATGGACTGCGCTCTGATGACTATACTCATATCTTGAGTCTCCCAAGCAATGTATCCCATCACATGATATCCTAACGACGTCGAACTTTTCGATCGATTCATCAAAGTCCCATAATCCCCCAAGAGCTCAACATCTTGAGTACAGTTTAATAATATCCAGTACATGCCACAGTACCTGTAGACCAGCCGTAGAAGGGCAAACCCAAGCCTCATTAATGGCACCGCGGAACTGCTGCAAACCCTAATGTTCAAAAGCGTTCCCATGGTCATTATATCGAGTTAGGGTTTCATTATTCTAGAGGGTCCACGGAATTACTTGCATGTTTTTCCGAATACTTTAAACTTGGAAAATGGGTTTCTAACATTCAATTGTTTTCCTTCGACTCCCAACGTACCTGCGTGAAGTCTTCTCTAGCTGGAATTCATCAATCTGATGACCTCGCATCGGGGTATGCAACTAACCACATGTCCTAGTCATTCGTCCATGGGTGACTAGCGATCTTCTATCATAACTCTAAGTGCAACTGGTGCTGCAATAGCTTCAAACATCTAGAGCGATATCTTGTCAGTCGCATCAACAACTGGCTCATTCGTTCGCACGCTAAACAGTGCCTCAATCATCAGGAATAATAGTGCATTGACGGTCATCACATTCTGGCTGGCCTCTAGCGGTAGCCTGATCCTCTGGTGTTGATATGCACGTTCGAGAAATTTTTGTAAAAGAAATCCATCACATGCTCATGGCGTGAAAACATAATAGGACGATATATCTATGCAATCGTGTGTCCCTGGAATCACGCCCTGGTCAGTCTTCGTCCATGACGAGCTCGTGCTGACCGCAACTCTAGCCGCAGCTCTCTCTGCTCGTGTAATCGTGGCAACAAAAACCATAAACCGATATCGATGAGGATAGATTATATGAATGAATATAATAATGTGCAAGGAAATGTACATCCTAAGGCTTCTTAAGCGGAGTAGCGTATCGTAAATATGTCGTGGAACATACACACGGTACGTCACACTTCTTAAGTCACCTACTCCATCAACCAAGGTCAACCTACGCGACGAAATTTTGGGTCTAATACCCCCTCGACCAAGTCTATGTTCCGTAAGGTCAAGCCTAGGTTTCGAATATATATATATATAAACGCCCTAGACTCTGCATAGTCAAACATAGACTCGAACCAAGGTTAAACCTAGCGCTCTGATACCAACTTTGTCACGACCCGAAATGGCACGTGACTGGAACTTGAATCATATAAAGTCTATAGGACTCCATCTAATTCAAGTAAGCCAAAATTCCAGAAATCTAAACCATTTAAAAGGAGAAAGTGAAGGAAAACTTGTTTAAAAGTTTGCATATAAATCACTTTGAAAGTTGTAGTAAACAGTTTTAAAACATCAAGTCTTTTCCGAAAATTTCGGCAGAGTCTCTTTTATAAATACTGGCCCCAAAAGAGTACAACACATGAAATATATATAAGGGCATCCCCAAGCAGGAGCTAGCTCTTCGCCAATTAGCAGTCAAAACTACGCAAGCAATATAATATACAACGCCGAAGGGCGAAGATCAAAACTCATAAGAAAACCAATAACCACCAGAAAACCATAATAATACAAGCACGACTCTAAGGTCGAAATAATATACATACTGGTCTTCTAAGTCTATAAAATATACAAGTCTGGTTGATGGAGTTTTCTAGATACAACTGAATAAATATAAATACAATGGTGGTCACGATGCAAGTGAACCGACCTACCAAAGCAATCATCCGGAAAGAAGCAGTGTGCCGGGAAAGAAGCTAAGGAAACTTGTATGGCAAAACCTGCAAGAAACTGTGGCACAACGGGGGGTGAGTTTCCAACTCGTGAGTAGAAAACATCACCGAGAAGAAATCGCATGTATGACTCAATTCTAGGTCATACGATATTAATATCCTAAAAATGATATAGCCAGAAGCATATAGTAATGGAAAGGGTAAACATCTATACATAAGTGTAATACCAAGTGCTCGTGTCAGTGCCTCAGATAACAACATATCATAAATATGATGTATGAATGCATGAAAACAGAATACATCTAAATGAGAAAACTGTTTTCTTATCTCAGTGAGATTTCTGTATAAAAATCGAGTATCATCAATGAAATCAACAGAGAATCAGTGTCAAGCATCGACACAAAATATATATCTCAATATCACAGGCTCCGGCTATCCGGACTAGCCTATATCATCAAATTTCAATATCTCAGGCTCCGGCTATCCGGACTGGCCTGTATCATCAAATCTCAATATCTAGGGCTCCGGCAATCTGGACTGGCCCATATCATCAAATCTCAAGACCACGTCGGTATCCTCCGGATATCCGGCGCGTCACAATAACCGGTCGGTAGTGCTCCCCTGCCGGGCTCAACGCCATCTGCTGCGTGTAGGGTTACTAGGCACTCTAATAAGGTTCTACAAGGCATCAACCATGCCCGATTAAAATTTTAGCCGTGTCGAATAACTCTAAACAAGATCTTTAAACTAGAGATTAGGCGAAAACTAGCAAGTTAAACTCTTTAACACTAAGTGAATACGAAATACAACCTTTGTAGATCGGTCCTTCACTTCTAAAGCTCCTTGTTGTAGTCCCTTCGCTGCGATCATCGAACTCCTGGACTCTCGGACGGCTCCATGAGAAGAGGGCAACGGTTTTGCTTGAAGTCTTCGAGGCCGAAGATGATCTACGTCGAGGGAATACGAACTCAAGCTTCTGCTTCACTAACTAAAGAATTAGTGAAGCAAACACCCTAAACTAAAGTGCTAGTCAAGTAGAGGATGGTGAAATAGGAAATGGGTACACTTTAGAATTTCTTTTCTCACAACATATCTCTCTCTTTTTCAAACCCTAGCAAGAATTTCAAGGAGGAAGAAGATGAGCTCAAAATGAGAATGAAAACTAATCAAGAGAGAGAGAGAGAGAGAGCTAACCATGGGTGAGTGGGTATCATATACTAACTCATGTAGAGACATAACCATGGCTACATTATAATGGTTAGGTTAATTAATATCTCAAGTAATCCAAAGTTAGTAGACTAAGTCAATGCAACCTTGAGCTTCATGAAGCTTCATGCATGTGAGCTCATCATCCACTAATTTTAGAATTACTTTAAATATTAAAAACCTAACACTATAATTAGTATGGTATAAGTCTTATACACCCATGATAGTTGTATCAACCACCATGATACAAAATGAACACAAATAAATATATATCACATATATATTAAGTGGTGCACAAGTGAGAAAAACAAATGCTTAAGTGAACCATTGTTAGTTAATGTAAATTAGTATATCTAATATACAATTATACACTAAATTATTAAATCAACACTTGACTTAATAATCCGGTTATATCACATATAACCGACTAACACAAAATATACCAGCTTTTCGAATCAACACTTGATTCGATAACCCGGCTATATCACATATAACCGGCCGATACAATAGTCGCGAGAATAGAATACGGTATCACATACACGCATTATTCTCGGTCCCGCACATATCACATATGCGCTCCTATTTCATTTTCCCTGAGCCAGTAAAACTTCTATGTAGGACTCTAAAGACTCGTCAATACGCCGGCAGTAGGTGATGATCATATCAAGCACCCACAAGCCGTCAGCGGTACTAGCTGGACGTAACGGCTACCCGGGTATTGAGCGATCAGAAGATCAGCAAGCAAGCCCGCTCCAACTCCTGCAAAAAGCCTGACAGTGACACTACCGTACAGTCCGGTCTCCTCGTCTGATATGTCGCATATCAAGTCTAGGGGTGTAAACGTCAGACCCCAATAACCGATAAGTCATGCCGATATGAGGCTCATAACGGGTCGAGAAACTACCGGTAACACTTACCAGTAAATCTCTAAACCATCCCTGGCCAGGGACTTCCCTGTTATGGCCAATCGAGCATAGCGCAACATCAACCCCCAATACCGGGAGAGACGAAACCCCTCCTATCGCTCATTGCCTCCATGTGACTCGGGACTGTACCCAAAAACCACCGTTTTGCATGCCCTCTTGGACGTGGCAAGGTGGAAACAAAGCACAGTGGGAATCACACAAGACTCTATGACGATCTCGGGTCTACAGACTAACCTGTACCAGTGTCACCAGAGAACTGCCATCTGACGTAAGGTATAATACCATCTGGGAGTTTTCGGCGAGTCCGTCCAGTGTACCCAGTCTCCACTGAGCACCCGTATATCATCTCTGATGTCAAACACCAATGGATATGGGATCATCCATCTCCCATCTACATGGGTCGAGAAGGTATACGCTAGTATACTCTGGTATATCGATGCCCCGTCTCGATACACCCACGACTAGGGACCTTGAAGGATGTACTTATGGACTACCA
The DNA here is from genome assembly GCA_030015575.1 of Agapanthus africanus. NCBI lineage: Eukaryota > Viridiplantae > Streptophyta > Magnoliopsida > Asparagales > Amaryllidaceae > Agapanthus > Agapanthus africanus. The sequence goes on from CM057339.1 coordinate 569,828,755, forward strand.
TGTCCCCACTAGTATGATCCGCATCATAGTCCAGGTAGTCAAGTACACATCCTAAGGGCTTTACCAACATGTAACAGAGAGACAATCAGTATACACGTTAAGGTAAAGAGTAACCAGATAGCATACTGTCATGTCGAGCAAGAAAGTCCACCCTATATATGTCCAAGCATCCACTACAATATACATCTCATGTATAGTAATGGTCTCTAGGGCATACATATAACTAACACTGCGACCATCTTGCCCCGGGGTACCGCACCGGGTCCACCATGCACCCACAGACGATTCCTCCTCCTCCTCGAATCGGGTGTATGATATCGCTCAAGAGCCGAGAAAACTCATGGTGGACATATCTCAAATCATATCAGGAGAAAACCGTAATTTTCTATCTTTTTTAAAATGATAATAAGTTTATAAAATCCTTGCGGTTTCTCCAAACCCATAAATCTCATAGAAATCCGAAATCTCAAAATCACGATGTCAATAGACAGTGTATACTGGCATAAATCTCCATAATATTTCAGGACGAACGAATGTATAAATGCATGAAGTATCTCAGTAATAAATGCAATATCTAATCTAGCACAGTAATGATATATCGGAACTATCAGCTAGCAAGCGATATCAATGAATTAATATTCTCTAAAGTGTACGTGACATGGCAATTACCGATGATGATGTGTGTGAGCCGGCAAGTAAGTGTTCGTAGACATACGCATCATCGATAATGGTGCTGGTGTCCTGATAACATGGTTTTGATATAACAAATAAAACACATTTAAACATGCAATGCAATGCGATGCGAATAGCAAGAATATGCGTAAAATGAATAATAAACGCAACAATAAAGAATCTACATAATATACACGAGTCATATTGTTTGACATTGAAATAGCACGAATCGTGGTGTTTAGAAAATAGGGGGCTACAGTGTTTTTAAGAATAGGTACATCCTTTGAAATATCCGTAGTATCTCTTGACCTGTCTTTAAAATACTCACGATTCGTTAGTTTTGGAAATAAGTATGACTCGAGCCCAGTCTAACAACTACTAAGTAAACTACAGGACTAAACTAACAGACTAGTCGAAGGGTATGGAAAACCACCTATGTCTGAGTCGATATATATATCTAGTAGTCGGTGATCCCGCCTCAATAGTATCACGTACGATATAATATATAATATGACATCCTCGAGTCAAGAGTGCGTATCTATCATCATAATTATATCACGTACGGTAAATCCATCGTACGGCATCCCAATCTGGGTATGGGTCTAATATCACAAATAACACAACATCTATATGGTATCATCACCACATATCATGAACCGGGGGTACTGATCTAAAGTCTAGTACATACTGATACCATCAATATATAAATATATATGCGTGTGTATGAAAACACATCGCCTAAAGACCTGCTATAATTTCATGTCATATCTCATATTACGAACCACGTCACATCACCGATCTCGTGGCATCATGCCTAATCACATCGACTCATCTCCAAGTTCCATATACTATCCTCATTATCCATGTATATGTGTGTGTATATATATATATATACACATACTCACATACATGTGTGTATGTGTGTGTGTGTGTCCCTATATACGCATAAGTAAAACAAATGTATGCGTGTGTGTGTGCGTGTGTGCAAAACTTTACTCTAGGGTTTCGCGACTAAGAAGCTAAACTAAGTTACTTCTAATACACTAAAACTAACCTATGAACATCTAAAACCTATCTGATAATCATCCACGTATCACAATACACATACCTATATATATAATATAACGTATTCGTATTTTGCGCTACGAAACTGCGGGGGTGCTATACGCCATCCATCCGACTTCCCCGATAGATATATATCTACTCACATTGATCCTTGTTTGCCGAAATCGATGACGCCATGCTGATCCTTGTTGTTCAAAGTCCACTCGAGGGTACCTACATATATACACACAAAGTATCATAAACCGATATCACACACGAAAACCAAAACGGCACATGTATCTCACATAGGTTAAAACATATGGTCTACGCATGCAAAAACAACCAAACAACTCCCGACGTTGACGTACAAACGTCAAACGACCGAGTCAAAACTAAAATACCCAAAAACCAAGTTTCAGAAGTCGCAAAACATCGCCAGAAATCAAGTAAAAACTACATATTTTTGTTAATGTAAAATTAAACTTTTTTGCATACAGGGTAGGTCTAGTTATCTAAAAAGTGAGCTACAGACCAAGTTTCAGAGCCTAACTCAAAAATTGGGCAGCAAACTGCGGCCAAATCGAATAAAACAGCGGCCAAAGTATAAATTCTTGGGCTTGGGTTTCTTGAGTAGCTTCCTTGTGGTCTGTACATCTCACTATATCTGCAAAATATTTTTCAGAGTCTCTGGATCATAGCAGATCTCTAGAAGTCATCACAATTCCCACAAAAACCCGATATCGGCAATTCTAAAGTTCAAGTCTTGGAGTTTAATCTCTGGTTTAGCCCTAAATTCAAACACTATAGGGTTTGTATGGCTTCTACTAACCTCAATTTACACTTCACAACTCATTACAATCCCCTAACCTCTTCTAGAAAATTTCCAAGATCACAAAACATTGTTTAAACAACTTAAACTAAACTAGAAGATAATGATAAACAAAATCTTAACTAATGGTGTAGAAATATACCTCATTTGGCAACTCAAGAAAATTCTTGATTTGCCCCAAGTGCTCAAAATCCAATTTTGCTTGATCTCCCATGCTTGTAGTGAGCTTGTGAATGATTTTTGTGAAGGGAATAAGGTGTTTTGATGAGGAAATGGAGGTGTAGCGAGGAGGTGAAGGAGGTGGAAGGAGGAGGGCAGCCATGAGTGAGGGGAGAGAAAAATATGAAGATAATGAAGGGGAATGAAAACAATGAGCCATGCCAAGGTTGACCCTTCACCCACCCCCCTCTCTCTTGCCCATACCTCCATGCCATGCCCCATTCTTTATTCTTTTTCCTTTTCTTTTCTTTTCTTATCTTTTCTTTTTTTTAAAATTAAATCCATGCATGAAAAAAGAAAGAAACCATGGTAGAAAAATGTAACAATGTGCAATATGACATTGTGCATGTCATGCACAAAAACCGGATTAATGCAAGATTAGTGAAATCTAAACGAGTTTAGCAATAAACTTGTATATAATTAATTATAAAAATTTATAATTTGCCTAAATCACATGAATCCCTCCAAAAATCATCATTCAATTTAATTTTCCAATATTTCCTAAATTATTAGTATTTAATTATACCATAAGATTAAAATATTCGTAATATTTATTATTTTAATTATATAAATTCCTAAAAATAATATTTTATTTTTCTGAAATGTTACATGTTCGTTGAAGACTATTGAATCCTTTGGTTTCACCAAATCATCAGCTGTTAGTTTTTCTAGCTAGAACTACTTCCAGTTCTACCTCATGACCACAAATTTCTTCACAAGAAATTCCTTTTCTAAAAAGGTGGCATGCTGAGAAACAAAACACCTTTTCCTCCTCAGAGTGGTAGAAGATATTCCCTCACAAATGTTTGGGATATCCTAACAAACTTATACAGAACTGACATTGCCTCGAGCTTGTCTGGATTCTGCCTTTCAACATAGGACGGACAACCCCATATATTAACTCATTTAAGACATGGTCTCTTCTCATTCCATATCTCGTATGTAGTGGTAGGCCCTGATTTGGACGGAACCCCATTCAATAGGTATGCCGCTTCTCAAGTACATAACCCCCAAAAGAAAACAGATAACTCAGCAGTACTCATCATAGAGCACACCATATCTCATAGGGTGCAATACCTCCGCCGCGATACACCGTTGTGTTGTGGTGTATACGAAGGAGTAAGCTGAGAGAGAATCTTATTCTCCTTTTAGAAAATCCAGGAACTCCATGAGCAAGTATTCTCTTCTCCGATCACATTGAAGGACTTAATACTTCTACCCGTCTGGTTCTTTAACTTCAAGCTTATATTTCTTGAATTTCTCAAAAGTTTCAGACTTGTGTTTCAGCAGGAACATATGTCTGAATCATGAGAGAAGATCAGTAAATATAAATAATGAAGTAAGAAGAACCAAACTTGGTATCTGTAGAGATAGGACCGTATACATCATCATGTATCTGTCTCAAGAGTTCAGTGACTCTTTCTTTGTTTCCAGTAAACGCAGTATTGGTCATTTTACCTTTGAGACAAGACTAGCAAGTATCATAAGATGAAAATTCGAACGGATTAAAATATTCATCCTTATGTAACTTAGCCGGTCGTGTTGCATAGATATGACCTAGTCTACAATGCCTCAAGAAGGATTCGTTCATTTCTGAACTATTCCTCTTGTGTGTATTCTACATACTTTGAACTGTGGTTTGATTTAGATCATATATGCTATTATATAACGTGCCTGGTCGAATCAACTCTTGATTCAGGAAAATGTTTACAATATTATCCTCCAATACAAAATTATATCTTTCTTTAACTCATTAAAGAAACCGATGTAATATTGTATATCAGGTTAAGTATGTAATAACATTCGTTCAGAATCAATATATTAATACAAGGTGATATTTTCCAACTGATTTGGCTACAACACTTGCACCATTCTCTAACACTTAGAGACATATCACCCTATTTCCAGTTCTCTACCTATCTGTAGCCCATGTAACATGTTACATATGCGGGATCCTGATCCGGTATCACATACCCAGGACGTTGAGGGTACTGAAAAATAGTTCTCGGTAATGAACACACCTGAAGAAGATGCATCAACATGCACTTTCTTCGATTTGGTGGCATGGGAATCCGGATATTCCCATATTTCCTGCTCGGACTTATAACAATTATAAGATAGAGCGGAACCAACGTTCCCTAGCTCAGTATAATAAGGAGGTTCGGTCAATGAATCCATATTATTATCTTAATTAAAGCGTGACATGGTCGCTACTAGGAGAGAGAGAGAAGAAAACACTCTGCGTGCGCTCATTGTAAGATTAGATTGGTTATTATTTTATCTAATCAAGATGGCTCCCACTGTTTTTATCAAATCTTCCTTCAAACCCTAAAAGGTAAGACTAGCCGGAATTAATTACACCCTACAAATTCGCCAATCTTTCGGCCAGGCCAGTGTCCGTACTTTGAAGGAGGTTCCCCGTACTTTCGTACGGACCTAATTAAAATAAACCTAGTTTTCCCAGGGGCGTAACCCCGTTGATGATCGGCTAATTGTAATGTGTAAAACTCTCCCAGTAGTAACTCTTACTCACAGTGGGTATCGGGATCCAACTATCTCATAGAAGGTATGCAATCCATTGCAAATTTCAACACTTGAAATTCCCGATAATATTCTGCCCCTAGCGTCCTATGACCTTGATGCAGGCCAACAAATCATAGTCCGCTAGTCAAGTTCAACCCATACATTTCATGATTGAATTAAACCCACCCGCACGACCCTTGACGCAGGCCAACAAAGTCGCACGACTACCCTAATCCAATCGCATCGTATGCTGCAGATAAGCATTAGTTAGCTAACGCACACTACGCCTTAACGCAGGCCAACAAACGTAGCACGAATACTAAGTAGTACTTATCTGAAACGACGGAGGGCTACGACAGGTTTTTAAGAAAACCTTTTGCGTAATGAACTTGATCTCGTTGTAGAATCGAGTAATTTTGAAAATGAGTGTTTTTTAGGCTTTTACTAGTTTTGCTAAAGAGGTCACTCCCGGTGAAGGGATCTCGGCTCTTTCCTATCGAATAAGGTGCAAGATATTTCATAAATACCACTATGCAAAGCAAAAACTATAGAAGCAATCAAAAGACAAACCGAATGGGTTGTAGCATCTGCTAGTTTCGCTAAAGAGGTCACTCTCAGTGAAGGGATCTTGGCTCTTTCCTTATCGAATAAGGTGCTGGATATTCTACAAGGAATACCGCTATGCAAAGCAAGAACTAGAGCTACCAGATTTTAAAACAAGTTCCTACAACATCTTTAGATTTCTTTTATTTCATTAATATCATTAATGAAGTCCCATCAATTATGCTTCCTAAGCATCACAGAAGAAACGAAAGCATCAATATATAATATATATCATATATATATATATAAACATTCGTCTCAGAATAAGCAGTGATCACATCACAGATATCAGCAGCAGAAGAACACATATGAAATATTGGATATACTAGGATTTCCGTGTTTTAAATTAAGCCTGTATAAAACACGGATTCCACGGTCACGATGAATAACCAAATCCACATTCCTAGGCCCCTACGAGAGCGGCAAGCAACCTTACCAATTCTAGAGTTAGGAGACCCGGTCTCGACTCCTCAAGATGGTCTCCCACTGGACCCTAGAACCCGGTTACTTGTGCTCCCCGCCTTAGGTCTATCCTAACGCAGAAAAGTAAATAATATACATCAATGGTGACATCATCCTCAACCCGGAAGTGCCCCAATAAAAGAATATTACATACAAGCTTTTACATGAATGAAAATGAAAAACTCTCATCTCACATAAAAAAAACGGCTATTCAAAACATGACGATCCAATATAACATATCACATCAACACATAACATCACATGTCATCAACGTAATTAAATATGCGTATCCTAATTATCGTTGACGTATAGCAACGAAACCGGCGATACAACACATATTACACTTACGGTCGCAGAAAAAAAAGTGAAAAACTACAACAGTTGGAATCCGCAACCACCTTAGACATTATAAACCCATTGTATCACATACATTGGATTTCATGCCTAACCAAATGAATTCCTTAGACATCACATGCCTAACAATTATAAACCCCGCATTTTAGTCTCGATATTGAAAACACTTTTTAATAACCTGTCGGGTAATTCAACAAGATTCCCGATAACCTGATCGAATGCTCGTTGGAAACTTTAATAGACAGCCGCACCCCCGATGCCGTCGACGAAGTGTACTAAGGCGGAACACCGCAGCTGCGAGCACTCGAACGATGCTTTTGGCGACGGGGTTCTCCTACAGTCACTTGGTCGGAGCTATGGGGCATGGCTATCTAATAAGGTTACCCGGCGAGTATCCATGTACGCTACGTGATTGCGATGGACTTTTGATCACATCAAAATCCCGTGGCAACCGATCAAATGTGACTAAACTTCTAGATTTATAAATTCAAACTAGTTATCTCATAACTAATTTGTGGATTCCAAATATTGTATCACAATCATAGATAGCTGGACAATGTTAAATTTTTCGAACGAATAAACAAACGCCCAAAAATTCCCAAACAGCTCAACACTTGAGCGGAGTTTAAAAGGTCCCCAGAACATGCCACAGCTCCTATGAACCAGCCGTAGAAGGGTCAACCAATGCCTCACATGTGGCACCGCTGAACTACCATAAACCTTAGGGTTTAGTGGCTGTTCTGACGGTCACATAATCGAGTTAACGTTTTGTTCTTCTAAAGGATTCACAGAATAGCTTGCATGATTTTCTGAAAGTTTAAAACTAAGGAAAAATCCAACACTTAGAAAATTTCCGGCAAGGGAAAAAGTGAGTTATTGATATCCGTTCGAACTTTTTATTACCGTCTAAAATTCCCGAAACAAAATTAGAATTACGAATACGAAACACTCCGAATTGGTTTTGCATAAAGATAACATCGCATGCAAATTTACCAAAAACAAACAACACCTGAAATACCAAACCCCAGAGACTGGAACACCACCCAAAACCCAACCCCAAACTCCATCCAAAAATCGAGCAGGCCGGATTTATTGCCCATGTGGCCGGCCAAAATCCGAGGAGGGGGTGAATTTTGTCCAGTGTTCATATTGTATCACATACAACATTCTGCAGTTGTTTAAAAAAAATTTGACACCTTAAAAAATTCGACAGAAACTTGAGTTTTGATTCGGGTGTTTCGGAGTAGTTTCGGTTTCGTAATCCTACAAAATCCGTCTAATTCTCTAGCATGGCTCTGACACCACTGTAGGGTAACTTAGTGCGGCAGCAAGGTTTCGGGAGGCATCATTCATGCCGTTTTCAAAAATTTGCCGTTCTAAACAACCCTAACCAAGAATCTTAACTAGAGATATAAAAAAAACATCATACAAACAACTTTGCAAGTCTAAGTGAATGAGGAATACAATCTTTGTAGACCGGTCCTTCACTTCAAATGCTCCATATAGAAGTCCTTTCACTGGAAGTTGTGATCTCCCGAACTCTTAAGAGGCTCCACAAGGTGAAAGATGCAAACTTGCTCGAAATCTTCGAGGCCGAAGATGATCTACGTCGAGGAGACTCAAGCCCATGCTACATCTTCACTAAATTAAGGTTTAGTGAAGCAAACAGCCTAAACTAAATGGCTAATAGTATAGGATGATGAAGTAGGAAACGGGCACTCTTTAGTTTTCTTATTCTCACAATATTTTCTCACAATTTTCGAAAGCTAGTAAGCTTTTCATGAGGAAGAAGAAGCTCAAGTGAAGAATGAAAATCAAGTCAAGAGAATGAACTCATGAGGTGAGAATATAAACCATGGGTGAGTTAGTGTCATGCACTAACTCATGTAGAGACTTAACTAGGGTAAGGATAAAGGTTGGGTTAATAAATATCTTAAGCAAAACAAAAATGGTGGACTTAGTCAATGGTTATCCACAAGCTTTCTCAAAGCTTCTACCATGACAAAATCCAACCAATTTTGAATTACTTAGATAAATAAAAACCCTAGGATTATCCTAACTATAGTGTAAGTCTCATATAACCATGTAACATGTATCATCAAGCAAGACACAATAAAATGTACATTAATATATATCGCATATATATATTATATGCACACAAGTGAGAAAAAGAATACTTAGTGAGCAAATATTAATTAATGTAAATTAATATATCACATATATAATTATACATTAAATTATCAAATCAACTCTTGATTTAATAATCCGGCTATATCACATACAACCGACTAATATCATATGCAACAACTTATTGAATCAACACTTGATCCGATAACCCGGCAAAATCACATAAAACCGACTGAAGTCACAAAGCATGAGAATCGAATGCGGTATCACATACGCGCATTAATCTCGGTCCCGCACATATCACATATGTGCTCCTACTCCGTTTCGCATGAACCAGGAAACCTCTGTGTAGGACTGTAAAGATTCGTCAATACGTCGACAGTAGGTAATGATCATATCAATCACCCATAAGCCGCAAGCGGTCTGCTAAACATAACGGCCACCCGGGTATTCAGCGATCAGAAGATCAACAAGCAAGCCGGCTCATTCTCCTGCAAATCCAATCAGTAACACTACCGTACAGTCTGGTCTCTTCGTCTGATATGTCGCATATCACAGCCTGGGGTGGTATAACGTCAGACTCTAATAGCCTGATAAGTCATGCCAATGCAAGGTCCATAACGGTTCGAGAAACTACTGATAACACTTACCAGTAGATCTCAGCAACCCTGGCTAAGGATTTCATGACATGGCCAATCGAGCATAGCTCAACATCAACTCCCAATACCGGGAGAGACGAATCCCCTCCTATTGCTCATTGCCTCCATGTGACACGGGACTGTACCCAAAAACCACCATTTTGCATGATCTCTTGACCATGGTAAGGTGGAAATCAAAGCACGGTGGGAATCACAAAAGACTCTATGACGATCTCGGGTCGACAGACTAACCTGTACCAGTGTCACCAGAGAACTGCTATCCGAAGATAGGTATAATACCATCTAGGAGTTTTCGGCGAGTCCGTTTAGTGTACCCAGTCTCCACTGAGCACCCCTATACCTTCTATGATGTCAAACACCAATGAATATGGGATCATCCATCACCCATCATATGGGTCGAGAAGCACATGCGCTAGTCTACTCTGGAGTATCGATGCCCTGTCTCGATACTCCCATGACTATGAACAATTATAGGATGTACTTGTGGATTACCCTGGCCCCACTAGTATGATCTCCATCATAGTCCAAGTAGTCAAGTACACATCCTAAGGGCTTTATCAACATGTGAGAGCAAGACAGTATCACAATACATATCTACATGTTAAGATAAAGAGTAACCAGATAGCATACTATCATGTCGAGCAAGAAAGTCCTTCCTATATATGTCCAAGCATCCACTACAATATAAATCACATGTACAGTAATGGCCTCTAGGGCATACATATAACTAACAATTTCTTCAAAAGAAATTCCTTTTCTAAAAAGGTGGCATGCTGAGAAACAAAACACTTTTTGCTCCTCAGTGTGGTTGAAGATATTCTCTCGCAAATGTTTGGGATATCCAACAAACTTATACAGAACTGACCTTGCCTCGAGCTTGTCCGGATTCTGCCTTTCAACATAGGTTGGACGACCCCATATCTTAACTCGTTTAAGATATGGTCTCTTCCCATACCATATCTCATATGGAGTGGTAGGCACTGATTTGGATGGAACCCCATTCAATAGGTATGCAGCTTCTCATGTGAATAACACCAAAAGGAAACAGGTAACTCAGCAGTACTCATCATAGAGCGCACCATATCTCATAGGGTGCGATACCTCCGCCCCGATACACCGTTGTGCTGTGGTGTATACGAAAGAGTAAGCTGAGAAAGAATCCCATTCTCCTTTTAGAAAATCCATGAACTCCATGCCCAAGTATTCTCCTCCTCGATCACATCGAAGGACTTAATACTTACACCCGTCTGGTTCTCAACTTCAAACTTATAATCCATGAATTTCTCAAAAGTTTCAGACTTGTATTTTAACAGGAACATATGTCCGAATCTCGAGAGATGATCAGTGAATATAATGAAGTACAAAGAACCAACCCTGGCATTAGTAGACATAGGACTGTATACATCATCATGTATCAGTCCCACGAGTTCTATAACTCTTTTTCCGTTTCGAGTAAACGGGGTATTGGTCATTTTCCCTTTGAGACAAGACTGGCAAGTATCATAAGATGAAAATTCGAACGAATTCAAATATTCATCCTTACGTAACTTAGCTAGTCGTGTCGCATTGATATGACCTATTCTACAATGCCATAAGAAGGATTCGTTCATTTCTGAACTACTCCCCTTGTGTGTGTTCTGCATACTTTGAACTGTGGTTTGATTTAGAATTTATATGCCATTACATAACGTGCCTGATCCAATCAACTCTTGATTAAGGAAAATGTTCACAATATCATCCTTCAATACAAAATTATATCTTCTTTAACTTAATAAAGAAAACCGATGTAATGTTGTATATCAGGTTCGATATCTAATAACATTTGTTCAGAATCAATGTATTTACCATTTAGTAATACAAGGTGATATTTGCCAACTGATTTGGCTGCAACAATTGCACCATTCTCTAACACTTAGAGACATATCACCCAATCCCAGTTCTCTACCTTTCTGTAGCCCATGTAACTTTTACATATATGGGATCCCGATCCGGTATCTCATACCTAGGACGTAGAGGATACTGAGAAACGGTTCTCGGTAATGAACACACCCGAAGAATATACATCAACATGCTTATTCCTCGATTGGGTGGCATGGGAATCCGGATATTCCCCTATTTCGTGCTCGGACTTATAACAATTATAAGATAGAGCGGAACCAACGTTCCCTTAGCTTAGTATAATAAGCAGGTTCGGTCAGTGCATCTATATTATTATCTTGATGAAGGCGTGACATGGTCGCTACCAGGATAGAGAGAGAGAGAAGAAAAACACTCTGCGTGCACTCTTGCAAGATTAGATTCTTTATTATTTTATCTAATCGGGATGGCTCCCGCTGTTTTTATCAATTCTTCCTTCAAACCCTAAAAGGTAAGACTAGCCGGGATTAATTACACCCTACAAGTTCGCTAATCTTTTGGCCAGGCCAGTGTCGGTACTTTGAGGGAGATTCCCCGTTCTTTCGTACGGACCTAATTAAAATAAACCTTGTTTTCCCATGGGCGTAACCCCGTTAACACCTTTCTAGACACCTACTTGATCGGCTAATTGTAATGTGCAAAACTCTCCCAGGAGTAACTCTTACTCGCAGTGGGTATCGGGATCCAACTATCTCATAGAAGGTATGCAATCTCATTGCAAATTTCAACACTTGAAATTCCCGATAGTATTTTGCCCCTAGCCTCCTATGACCTTGACAAAGGCCGACAAACTATAGGATGCTAGTCAAGTCCAACCCGTACATTTCTTGATTGAATTAAATACACCCGCAGGACCCTTGACAAAGGCCAACAAGGTCGTACGACTACCCTAATCCAATTGCATCACATGCTCAAGCAGATAAGCATTACTCAGCTACTGACAAAGGCCAACAAACGCAGCACGAATACTAAATAGTCCTTATCTAAAATGACGGAGGGCTACGACAGGTTTTTAAGAAAACCCTTTGCGTAATGAACTTGATCTCGTTGTAGAATCGAGTGATTTTGAAAATGAGTCTTTTTTAGGCTTTTACTAGTTTTGCTAAAGAGGACACTCCCGGTGAAGGGATCTCGTCTCTTTCCTCATCGAATGAGGTGTTGGATATTTTATAAATACCACTATGCAAAGCATGAACTAAAAAAGCAATCAAAAACAAAACCGAGTGAGTAGTAGCATATGCTAGTTTCGCTAAAGAGGTCACTCCCGGTGAAGGGATCTCGGCTCTTTCCTTATCGAATAAGGTGTTGGATATTCTACAAGGAATACCACTATGCAAAGCAAGAATTAGAGCGACCAGTTTTTAAAACAAGATTCTACAACATCTTTAGGTTTCTTTTTTTTCATTAATCTCATTAATGAAGTCCTATCAATTATGTTTTCTAAGAATCACAGAAGAAACGAAAGCAGCAATATTTATTATATATGATACATATAATATAAGCATTCGTCTCAGAATATCAAGTGATCACATCACATAATATCAACAGCAGAAGAACACATATGAAATATTGGATATACTAGGAATTCCGTTTTTTTTAAATTAAGCTAGTATAAAACACGGATTTCACAGTCGTGATGAATAGCCAAACCCACATCCCTAGACCCCTACGAGAGCAGCAAGCAACCCCACCAATTCTAGAGTTATGAGACCCGGTCTCGACTTCTCGAGATGGTCTCCCACTGGACTCTAGAACCCGGTTACTTGTGCTCTCCTCCTTGGGTCTATCCTAATGCGGAAAAGTAAATAGTATACATCAATGGTGACATCATCCTCAACCCGGAAGTGCCCCAATAAAAGGATATTACATACAAGCTTTTACATGAATGAAAATGAAAAACTCTCATCTCACATAAAAAAAACCGGCTATTCAAAACACGACGATCCAATATAACATATCACAGCAACACATAACATCACATGTGATCAATGTAAGTAAATATGCGTATCCCAATTGTCGTTGACATATAGTAACGAAATCAGCGATACACTACATATTACACTTACGGTCGTAGAAAAGAAATTGAAAAACTACAACAATTGGAATCCGCAACCAGCTAAACATTATAAACCCAATGTATCACAAACTTTGGATTTCATGCCTAACCAAATGAATTCCTTAGACATCACATGCCTAACAATTATAAACCACGCATTTTAGTCTCGATATTGAAAACACTTTTCAATAACCAGTCGGGTAATTCAACATGATTCCCAACAACCTGATCGAATACTCGTCGAAAACTTTAGTAGACGGCTGTACCCCCGATGTCGTCGACGAAGTGCGCTTAGGGGGAACACCGCGGCCGCGAGCACCCGAACGTATGCTTTTGGCGATGGGGTTCTCCTACAGTCACTTGGTCGGGACTATAGGGCGCGGCTATCTGGTAAGGTTACCCGGCGAGTATCCCCGTACACTACGTAATTGCGACGGAATTTTGATCCATATCAAAATCCCGTGGCAAACGATCAAATGAGACTGAATTGATAGATTTATAAAATTCAAATTAGTTTTCATAAAACTAAATATTGTGGATTCCAAGTATTGTATCACAATCATAGATAGCTAGACGATATTAAACTTTTCGATCGAATCAACAAACACCCAAATTTCCCAAAGAGCTCATGACTTGAGCGAAGTTTAAAAAGTACCCAGAATATGCCACAGCACCTATGGACCAACCGTAGAAGGGTCAACCCTTGCCTCGCCTATGGCGCCGTGGAACTACCACAAACCCTAGGGTTTGGTGGCGGGTTCGACGGTCACAGAATCGAGTTAGGGTTTCGTTCTTCTAGAGGGTCCATAGAAAACACCTGCATGATTTTCTAAAGATTTTAAACTTGGAAAAATCCAACTCTTGGAAAATTTCCAGCGAGAAAAAATGGGTTATTGATATCCGTTCGAACTTTTTAAAGTCGTCTAAATAACCCGAATGGATGTTAGAATTACGACAACGAAACACTCCGAATTTCCTTTACAGAAATATAACATCACATGCAATATCAGTAAAAACAAGCAACACCGGAAACACCAAAACCCAGAGACCAGAACACCACCAAAAATTGAACCTAGAACACTGTAAAAAAAACTAGTGGGGCCAATTTTTAACCTCATGTGGCCGGCCATTTTCCAGCGAGAGGGGTTCAATTTTCTGTGATGTTCATGTTACATCACATGTAGCATTCTGCAGTTGCTTAAAAAAATTTTAGACACCCTGAAAAATTCGACAGAAACTAGGTTTATATTTCGAGTGTTTTAGAGTTGTTTCAGTTTTGTAATTCTACAAACATATTCTAATTCTCTAGCATGTCTCTGATACCACTGTAGGATTCCGTAGCGCGGCCGCTGGGTTTTGGGAGGCATCGACTATGCCGTTTTAAAAAAATTTGGCTCGCTAAAGAACCCTAACCTAGAATCTTAACTAGAGATTTAGACGAAACTAGAATGTAACCATATTTACATCTAAGTGAACAAGGAATACAACCTTTGTAGACCAGTCCTTCACTTCAATAGCTCCGCGTAGTAGTCCCTACGCTCCAAGTAGTGATCTCCCGGACTCTAGTGAGGCTCCACAAGGTGAAATGAACAAGCTTGCTTGAAGTCTTCGAGGCCAAAGATGATCTACATCGAGGAGACACTAACTAAAGCTACCTCTTCACCAAGTGATGAACTAGTGAAGAAACAACCCAATCTATATGGCTAGTGGAGAAGAGGTTGATGAAGTAGGAATTTTGCTCACTTTAGAAATAATTTTCTCACTAATTTTCTTCAACTCTCATGAAGCTAGAAAGTTTTAGGAAGGAGATGAAGAAAGCTACCATGGAATGAAGCAAGTGAAGAATGAATCAAGTGGTGAGAATAGAAACCATGGGTGAGATAATATCATATACTAACTCTTGTAGAGACTAAACCATGGCTAAACAATAATGTTAGGTTAATAAATATCTTCAAGTAAAACAAAATTAGTGGACTTGGTCAATGGTTCCACAAGCTTCTGCAAGCTTCAACCATGTGACTAATTTCCAACTAATTTGATTTACTTTAAATAAACAAAACCTTACATTATTATAAGCATGGTGTGAGTCTCATACACCCATGTAGCATGTGGCATCAAGCATGACACAAAAGATGTACATTAATATATATACTAAGTGTACACTAGTGACAAAAAGAAATCTTAAGTGAGCTAATATTAGTTAATGTAAGATAATAGATCAAATATATAATTATACATTAAATTATTAAATCAACACTTGATTTAATAATCCGGCTATATCATATACAACTGACTAATATCAAATGTATCAACTTGTCGAATCAACACTTGATTCGGCAGCTCTGTTATATCACATACAACCGACCGATATCACATATCGCGAGGATAAAATACGGTATCACATAAACGTATTAATCTAGGTCCCGTACATATCACATATGTGCTCCTACTTCGTTTCGCCTGAGCTAGTAAACCTCTGTGTAGGACTCTAAAGACCCGTCAATACACCGGCAGTAGGTGGTGATCATATCAGTCACCCAAAAGACGCAAGCGGTCTGCTAAACGTAATGGTCACCCGAGTATTGAGCGATCAAAAGATCAACAAGCAAGCCTGCTCATACTCCTGTGAATCCAATCAGTAACACTACCGTACAGTCCGATCTCTTCATCAGATATGTCGCATATCACAGCCTGGGGATGGTAAACGTCAGACCCTAATAACCTGATAAGTGTAAGTCTACGGTAGCGCCCCGGCCGTCTAACAGACGCCAAATGCGGAACAAAAACTTTTTTAACTGGCGCTATCGTATACTATAACCCGGATCTGCCATTATTGCTAAACTAACAAACTGTAAAGAGGGTAGAAAGGTTATACCGAACGATCCGAGTCCTTCGTTCTTTAACCATCATCCCACGCTCTGTAGCGGCTGCTCTGTTCTCGTCTATCTCCGATCTCCTCGTCCAGGTGGCACCACGTCAGCGGATCTTTAAACGGGCTCCCGCCTCTGACTCGAGACAACTCGGTCGTCAAGTTTGCTAAAAGAGACGACCAAGATTGATGTAGAGAATGAGTAGAATACTTTGTCTCACTTCGTCCAAAGCCGTGGACGAACGGTTAATGAAGTTGCCATTTGAATCGGGTGATGGAATGAAAGAAGCTATGAGATTTCCATACACCACAAACTATCATCTTTTTTAAAACAACAACCATAACCCTCCACCAAGGGGTGGCCGGCCATATAAAGAGGAGGGGGTGAGTGTAGGAGCAAGGGGGATGACCACAACAATGAAGCTTATCATAACACCTTGTATGAACACCATTAATGCAAGTGATGAATCATTAACCCTAGTCATCAAACATCATTAAATGCACTAATGAGTCACAAAGATGCATGAACCTAGTCACCACCTTCTGGAAGCCTCTAGAAGCTTCCACACTCATCTCAAGAAAAGATAAATCCGTATTTAACCGAATGTTAAATACGGCTGATAGAAAACTGGAAACTGGCAACTTCCAAAAGCGATCCTGAAACGAATTTCAGGACAACCCCGAAACTGTATAAATATACCCGCATTTGTATTACGACCGAATACAAATGCAACTGAGACAAAGATATTATATCTACTCAATATAATACTCGGATCCGGCTTAAACCAAAGCCCACCAGTATTATCTACCCGAAAAATGACACGTGCGTAAACGCACGTGCATTTTCCGAACCCTGCCATAAAACCATACGGCCTCTACAACGTTTCACCCGAACTTGGGAAACTGTCTGTGGGGGACTCTAATGACTCGTCAGTACCCTGGCAGTGGGTTTAACCACAAGCCATTAGCGACACTAGCTGTGCGTAACGGCTGCCCATGGACTGACCTCAAGGGAGGCCGATGAGCGAACTCATCCGGAAACCCTACTGATCCTAACAGTGACAATGTATATACAGTCCGGTCCGTTCGTCTATGAGTATCGCATATCTGCCTAGGGGGCTAGTAACGTCAGACCCCCAATAGCAGTATAAGTCGTGTCGGAGTGTAGCCTAAAAACACCCTGAGATACTACTGGAGTACCTACCAGTAAATCTCCTACCACGGCCGTGGGCTTTGTGTAATGGCTCTCCTAGACACAGCAAGATCTCACCCCCAATACAGGGAGAGACGAATCCCCTGCCGATCTGCTCACGTGCCTCCATGTGGCTCGGGACTGTACCAAAAAACTACCTGTTTGCACGACTCCTTTGAGCCGTGGTAGGGTAGAAATCAAAGCACAGTGGGAACTCACACGAGACAAATGACGACCTCAAGTCGATGAACTAACCTGTACACATGTCACCAGGGAACTGCTATCTGACGATATGTATAATACCAACTAGCAGGTTCCCGGCGAGTCCTGTCCGGTGTACTCATAACCCAATGAGAACCTGTATACATCTTAGGTGATCCAACTGACACCAGTGGCTTGTGAGACCGGCCACCGCCCCTCGTCGGGGTCTCGACTGTATACACTAGTTTACTCTGGAGTATCGATGCCCTGTCTCGAAACTCCCACGACTAGGGACCACAATTAAGGATATGCTTATAAACCTCCAAACTCTCACGTATATGATCGCCATCATACTGTTGGTAGTAAAGCAAGATCCTAAGGGCTCTATCAAAGTGTAACAGTGATCAGTCACCTGAACCTGTACACGACTGATAAAGGCACACCAGATAGCATACTATCATCTCGAGTAAGACTGTCCTACCGGTATAGGTCCTCCGCAATCATTGCAATCACGTACCTGCGATCCAATAATTGACTCTGAGGGCACTATCTCCAACAATCTCCCACTTGCACTTAAGGCCAATTATTGCGATGTCGACTACTCACAGCCCGTGTGAAACCGAACATCCAACTCCTCTACTAATCAGTTTCACAAAGCCCGTTTGTAAAACTATTGTGTTCGAGAAATAGCCTCAGTGAGTGGATCCGCCCTGATGTTTCTTTCTATGTCTTTCTAAATCTCAAGTTCGCGGAGAAAGTCATCTCCCGAATTGAGTAATACCTGTCTTAGAATATGTCGGATATCTGATGGGACCTAGTTCATAAATGAACTCCAAATCCAAACTTCTTATACTGTATCGATTACTGAACCTAATCAGTATCCTGCACCAGGCCTCCCACAGTATCCTCTTGGACCACCTGTCCATAATACTGTCCCTCGTCAGAGGGAAAACTATAACTCTGACAATCACTCTGTCATCCATGTCACCTTTGAATCCTGGAATGATAACCGTCTCCTGAAGGAGGCTGCCGTCATCAAATCCGTAGAACATGCACTTATGTTCTAAAACTGCTTCCTTATGTTTCTCCAGGATTGGATTAATACAAACTTATTGCATCTAGTGTAAAAACAACATCTGGTGTGGTACTTGACATCTCATGATTGACTTAATTGCCTAAGCAAGTGATCTGCCAATCATGCACATCCCTCCCCTTTAGTCTGTAAGACACCTTTAGAGAGGGTGACTCCATCACCTGCAGGTACACCACCATGCCAGGAGTCATCTATTCTAAAAACCATTAGAATACTGTCAAAGTACCCACATTGGGAAACTACCCAAATCCAGATCTAAAACCATAGATCTAGAAACCAGAATTTCTGATATTATATCCATATCCTGCCTGGAGAAACAACTATGTGACGACCACAGTACAACCGACCATAGTATAGGAATTTTACTTCCTACTCTGTGTATGTCATCCAAATACCATGACATCACACTCTACTACCTTCTTAACTGATCCATCCCCTATTCTGATGAAGTCAAACCTATGACTGTTACATCAAAATTAGATGATCTATCTCCGCTATAACTGCTCAAGTCTATAAATAGACATAAGCATCTTGCCCACTATTCTTCTGCTGCTCCCACTGACCACAACAACCCTCTGGCAGAATAATATATACGTGCACTTCTAAAGCTAGTTTAGAACGACGCTATACTTAACCTCCTACCGGGTCTCATAGTCTGGAACAACAGTAGTGTCAAGTCTGGGTAAGCAAGAACCTCCCTGTCACCGTCCTTGAGGCTACCGGAGTACCTCTCGGGTGTCTGAGGTTACCCACCATATCCGCGGAGTGGCTAATGGAATGTCAAACCAGATTGAATATATAGGTCTTATTAAATTTTTCGTAATCGTTCGCGGTTCTGGAATCACTTCCAGTTCTACTATACTCCCACTACTGTTTTCTGAAAAAATCCATTTTACTAAAACTGTGGCGAGTCAAGAACAATATCACTATTGATCTTCCAAATGGTAGAAAATCAACCCTCGTCATAGCCAGGGTCAACCCACAAACAGCCATTACAGAAACGTGCCCTGAGTTATCCAGAGTCTGGTTTTAAGCATAAGCTGTACAACTCCCCGTACCTTAACATCGTTAAGATATGAACCATTCTATATCCAATATAGAAACTATGGCACTTATTTAATTGGAACCAGATTCAAATCATGCAGCTGTCTCTTGTGCATATCAACTTAATGGAGAGAGGTTAATCAGCATTACTCAACTTATGAATCCATCCAATTATGAGTAACCTGAAAGAGAAACAAGTTTCTCAAAACCATTACTATCATCTGAATACCAATCACAATAATCTACATCTTCGATCTCTTTGAAGAATCCCGATACTTGTGACACCTGGTTCTCTACTTTATTCTTATACCCACAACTTCTCAAAACTTAGACCTTGTATTTCTACGAAACACTTATCTAAAAACTAGAGAAGTCATAAGTAAACAGAACATAGTACAAGGACCTACCACTTTGTCCTGATGGACACTTGGACAACATACAATACTCTGTATAAGTCCGCTGAGTTGAACAACTCAAAACCTGTGCGTCGTAGGTGGAACACTGTACCCAGGCGATTTCCTCAAATATCACCAATTACAACGAATTCCGATATAATGAGGATGATCACCTAATTCCCAAAAACTTACTCCCACTCATCATCTGAAAAACAATACAGATATGAGAATGAAACCTGGTAAATACATACCCTTAGAGTAAGTATCTAATCGAGAAAACAGTTCTGTTTTAACAATGCACTGAAACATGAAAATGTTTCGTAGGGGTATCCTGGTATTCCTAGTAATGCCTCTTCCAAAATCCAATTCATGACTATAACCGTATATTTCATTTGCCATCTCTCCAAATCCCTTTATTTGTCTTTTGTCGTTACCTTCTGTACACCATCGTTAGGCTAAGTGGTTTTCTTCCTTCCCTACCGTTCGGCACCAGCCTATGGTTTTGAAGAAGACTATCCAGTAAGAATAATAGGTGTACCCTCCTCAACCTAGGAGTACTCACATCTTGAGAGAAAGTGATGATAAAAGACAACTGAATAATACTTTATTCTTTTAAAGGTGAAATAGGAGTGGCGATGAAGTACGCAGTTTGGTCGTGAATGATAACAGTCGCAATTTACTTTGCCCTCTTTCTAATCTCTTTATTTTGTCTTTACATATTACCTTCTGCACACCCTACTTGGGCTAATTGGTTTTCTTCATTTCCTACCTTTCGGCACCTGCCTATGGTTTGGAAGAAGACTATCCAATAAGTGTAATAGGTGTACTCTCCTAAACCAAGGAGCCCTCGCAACCTGAGAGAAGGTGATAATAAAAGACAACTGAATAAACCAATTCTATTTCTCCTGAACCTGGATCCATCCTCGAAGAAGTCCCTTCGAGTTCGTATATAACCATACGATGGATTTATCCAATGGAAGTGGATGTCCGTAGTAATACGGGGTGTTCTAAGAAATACAAAGGGTAGAAGAAGGAGTGGCAATGACTTTATACAACTCGGACAATCTAAAAGCCAGTATTTTAAGAAGGTTCGGTCAACTTGGTCACTTAGTCATAGTCTAGGGTCGGTCAAAGGTCGCTGCCAAAGAGAGAGAGAAAAGAAACACTCTGCGTGCACTCTAACCTAGATCAGAATGGTTATCACTTTATCTAATCCGGAAACCTCCCACTGTACTGTCAAATTCTCCTCTAAACCTAAAAGAAGAATCAATCGGGATCACCCGAAGAGTAAACCAACTCATCAGTGGGAATCGGGATCCAACTCTCATCGCATGATAACGTGATGGAATCCGCTCACGTTATCACACTCCAGAAAGTATGCGCATACTTGGCAAGTTTCAGTTTCTTTAGAAACTCCCGATATGATTTTGCCCCATGCTCTTATGACCTTGACTTTGGCCAAAATGCCATAAGTCGCATGCCAAGTTCTACCCATCATTATCTTGTCAATTTGAACCCACCCGCATATGCCCCTGACTTTGGCCAATCGGCAGAACGACTGTCCCAAACCAACTCATCTATCTATGCAACAAATGAATACCCAGCAGCTACCAAACACTATGCCTTAACTTTGGCTAAAATGCATAGCTTGAATACTACTGAATACCCAAAAGAAATGACGGAGGGCTACGGCCGATTTTTGGCGAAAAACCTTTAACATAACAAACTTGATATCGCTGAAGGAACCTGATAGCTTTTATAAAAAAATAGTGGCGAAAACCTTTGCTAAAGAGGTCATTCCCGGTGAAGGGATCTCGGCTCTTTCCTCGTGGAATGAGGTGCAGGATATTCCACTGAATACCGCGATGCAAAGCAACCTGTAATCGACTATAGTGAAGTTATTACCCTGACGCAAACTTCTGCCCAAGGGGTCAGTCCCGGTGAAGGGATATCGGTTCTTGCCCCGTCGAATGAGGTGCAGGATATTCCAACCGAATATCACTATGCAAAACAAAAGGAAACGTCTTTGTAATAACACCATTTAAATTTGTTCCAACAACTGCCAAATAGGTTTTTTTCCTTTGCATTGATCAGAATCAACGCAGTCCCATCAATAATCACACCAGAAAAGAACGAAAATAAAATGTACGTATATGCCATCCGCATTCGTCACTGGGTCCCGTCATCACCCGTTAGGTTACTTAACTAACGACAGAGCGGGGACTGAACTAGCGCGGGTGTAAAACATATACAACATCTAATAGTATATAAACCAATATACAATAATCGCTCCAGGCGTGATAATATGCAATATTACAGAAAAGTAATAAGCATCACAGAACAATACAGATAATCTGGGATCCCCGAGTTTCACAGAGCCGCTGCTGAAACCCGACGTTCCCCTGGTCGTGTGGATAGCCTGTGCAATGAAACCTAGACCCCTACGGGTGCGGCAAGTTACCCGCCAAAACCTGAAGCGAAGCAGCCCCCTACAACATAAGTGAATGGAGCACCCTGCACTTCACGGAATCCGGTAGCTTGAGCACCCCTCCTTGGGTCAACCTGTACCCCCTACGAGTGCGGCGAATAGTCTGCCAATTCCAGAGTGAGGCCCCTCTACCTCTCAAAGCCATGAGATGTGGACCCGTTGCCCTCCAGAACCCGGCTATCCGTGCACTCCGTCGCGGGGTAAAACCTAGTACATAAATGAAAAATATGTACAACGGGTACATCGACCTCAACCTGGTCGTGCCCCAAAAGAATATTATACAACAGGCAGTGACGACAGTCCACATGTTGGACGCTCACCCTGCAATATCAAATGTACAAATAAATCTAAACTGCACTACCATTGCACACTGCTATCCACCACGACAAATCCGCAACATTACAGCACAACACAGAACATCAACGCGAATGTCACATTCGCAAACCCGTCTAAAAGAACTATAGCAATCAGACGCGGTTTACCGATCAAATGACATTCACGGTCGGAGATATAATGTAAGCACTGTAAACTAACATGTTTAAATTTCAATCGACTAAATATCACGAAGTGGGCCCCACGTACATCTGCTGTACAGTAACAAAATCTGGGCCCAAAAGATATATACGAAAAACCACAATTTACCAAGTAAAGCACACAGAAGAAATATGGAGAACCGTTCATATATAATGGCCGCGGATACGCGGTCAAACCCTAGGTTTGACCGCGTTTCCGTGGCGGTATAGAGAGATCACATGACCATATTTCTACTGTGTGCTTAAAAAACCCTGCTCAATTTTCTGAGATCATCAAAATAATTTTTAGACCATGTTTAAAATCGACAGAAACATTTGTGCAGAAAATTGTAGTTTTTGATATTCGGTCCGATCGATATTTTAAACGCGTTAGCACAAGTTAGTAAAGAAAAATGGTGAGGCTCTGATACCACTGTAAGTCTACGGTAGCGCCCCGGCCGTCTAACAGACGCCAAATGCGGAACAAAAAATTTTTTAACTGGCGCTATCGTATACTATAACCCGGATCTGCCATTATTGCTAAACTAACAAACTGTAAAGAGGGTAGAAAGGTTATACCGAACGATCCGAGTCCTTCGTTCTTTAACCATCATCCCACGCTCTGTAGCGGCTGCTCCGTTCTCGTCTATCTCCGATCTCCTCGTCCAGGTGGCGCCACGTCAACGGATCTTTAAACGGGCTCCCGCCTCTGACTCGAGGCAACTCGGTCGTCAAGTTTGCTAAAAGAGACGACCAAGATTGATGTAGAGAATGAGTAGAATACTTTGTCTCACTTCGTCCAAAGCCGTGGATGTACGGTTAATGAAGTTTCCATTTGAATCGGGTGATGGAATGAAAGAAGCTATGAGATTTCCATACACCACAAACTATCATCTTTTTTAAAACAACAACCATAACCCTCCACCAAGGGGTGGCCGGCCATATAAAGAGGAGGGGGTGAGTGTAGGAGCAAGGAGGGTGACCACAACAATGAAGCTTATCATAACACCTTGTATGAACACCATTAATGCAAGTGATGAATTATTAACCCTAGTCATCAAACATCATTAAATGCACTAATGAGTCACAAAGATGCATGAACCTAGTCACCACCTTCTAGAAGCCTCTAGAAACTTCCACACTCATCTCAAGAAAAGATAAATCCGTATTTAACCGAATGTTAAATACGGCTGATAGAAAACTGGAAACTGGCAACTTCCAAAAGCGATCCTGAAACGAATTTCAGGACAACCCCGAAACTGTATAAATATACCCGCATTTGTATTACGACCGAATACAAATGCAACTGAGAAAAAGATATTATATCTACTCAATATAATACTCGGATCCGGCTTAAACCAAAGCCCACCAGTATTTTCTGCCCGAAAAATAACACGTGCGTAAACGCACGTGCATTTTCCGAACCCTGCCATAAAACCATATGGCCTCTACAACGTTTCGCCCGAACTTGGGAAACTGTCTGTAGGGGACTCTAATGACTCGTCAGTACCCTGGCAGTGGGTTTAACCACAAGCCGTTAGCGATACTAGTTGTGCGTAACGGCTGCCCATGGACTGACCTCAAGGGAGGCCGATGAGCGAACTCATCTGGAAACCCTACTGAGCCTAACAGTGACAATATATATACAGTCTGGTCCGTTCGTCTATGAGTATCGCATATCTGCCTAGGGGGCTAGTAACGTCAGACCCCCAATAGCAGTATAAGTTGTGTCGGAGTGTAGCCTAAAAACACCCTGAGATACTACTGGAGTACCTACCAGTAAATCTCCTGCCACGGCCGTGGGCTTTGTGTAATGGCTCTCCTAGAAACAGCACGATCTCACCCCCAATACCGGGAGAGACGAATCCCATGTCGATCCGCTCACGTGCCTCCATGTGGCTCGGGACTGTACCCAAAAACTACATGTTTGCACGACTCCTTTGAGCCGTGGTAGGGTAGAAATCAAAGCACAGTGGGAACTCACACGAGACAAATGACGACCTCAGGTCGATGAACTAACCTGTACACATGTCACCAGGGAACTGCTATCTGACGATATGTATAATACCAACTAGCAGGTTCCCGGTGAGTCCTGTCTGGTGTACTCATAACCCAATGAGAACCTGTATACATCTTAGGTGATCCAACTGACACCAGTGGCTTATGAGACCGGCCACCGCCCCTCGTCGGGGTCTCGACTGTATACACTAGTCTACTCCGGAGTATCGATGCCCTGTCTCGAAACTGCCACGACTAGGGACCACAATTAAGGATATGCTTATAAACCACCCAACTCTCACGTATATGTTCGCCATCATACTGTTGGTAGTAAAGCAAGATCCTAAGGGCTCTATCAAAGTATAACAGCGATCAATCACCTGAACCTGTACACGACTGATAAAGGCAAACCAGATAACATAATATCATCTCGAGTAAGACTGTCCTACCAGTATAGGTCCTCCGCAATCATTGCAATCACGTACCTGCGATCCAATAATTGACTCTGAGGGCACTATCTCCAACAATAAGTCATGCCGATGTGAGACCCATAACGGTTCGAGAAACTACTGATAACACTTACCAGTAGATCTCAGCAACCCTGGCCAGGGATTTCCTGTTATGGCCAATCAAGCATAGCGCAACATCAACCCCCAATACCGGGAGAGACGAAATCCCCTCCTATCGCTCATTGCATCCATGTGGCTCGGGACTGTACCCAAAAACCACCGTTTTGCACGATCTCTTGAACGTGGTAAGGTAGAAATCAAAGCACAGTGGAAATCACACAAGACTCTATGACGATCTCAGGTAATTCCTGCGCCGCTCCGCAGGAGTAGTAGGCAGTCTCATCCGCCCGAGAGATACTACGGTTTTCTCATAGACGGGGATAGAGAGGATTGCATCATTGATAGTGATGAGCCGACTAGCTTCCAGCAGGCCATTCAGAGCGTTGACTCAGTAAAATGGCTGGATGCAATGCGGACCGAAATGGAGTCCATGTACACCAACAAAGTATGGACGTTGGCCGTTGCTCCAAATTGGGTAAAACCCGTTGGATGCAAGTGGATCTTCAAAAGGAAGATTGGTGTAGATGGACAGGTTGAGACCTATAAAGCTAGACTTGTTGCAAAGGGTTTTCGTCAAAGACCTGGTTTGGACTATGATGAAACCTTTTCTCCAGTGGCTATGCTGAAATCCATTCGGATCCTTCTTGCCATTGCTGCCTTCCATGATTATGAGATTTGGCAGATGGACGTAAAGACCGCTTTTCTGAATGGAAATTTAGAGAAATGTGTCTATATGGACCAGCCAGAGGGTTTCATTCAGAGTGGGAGCAGCTGAAAGGTGTGCAAGTTGCTTAAGTCCATCTATGGACTAAAGCAGGCATCGCGGAGTTGGAACATCTGTTTTGATGAGACGGTCAAAGATTTTGGCTTTATCAAAAATCCAGATGAACCATGCATCTATAGTAGATTTGTAGCACGAACTGTCGTATTCCTCGTTTTATACGTGGATGACAATCTCTTGATAGGAAATGACATTCCTATGCTACAATCTGTCAAAGGGTTCTTGTCACACAGGTTCTCCATGAAAGACCTGGGTGATGCCTCTTACATTCTGGGGATCCGAATCTATCGTGACAGATCCAAGAGGATATTAGGACTCTCACAGTCCAGGTACATCGACACCATACTGAAAAGATTCAGTATGGAAGATTCCAAGCGCGGTAATCAACCGGCTTGTCACGGGATCACCCTCTCCAAAGAGATGTCTCCCAAGACTGATTTGGAAAGGGATCGCATGTCTATTATACCCTACGCTTCTACGGTAGGCTCTGTAATGTATGCGATGTTGTGTACCAGACCAGATGTAGCTTATGCACTGAGTGTGGTAAGCCGGTATCAGTCAAACCCTGGGGAGAAGCACTGGATAGCGGTAAAGAATATTCTCAAGTACTTGAGAAGGACTAAGGAGATGTTCTTGGTGTATGGAGGAAAAGACCTCCAGATTGAGGCCTTTGCTGACTCCAGCTTCCAGAGTGACAAGGATGATTCCAAGTCCATGTCGGGTTATGTCTTTACCCTCAATGGATGGGCGGTGTGTTGGAAGAGTTCCAAACAGGAAACCGTTGATGACTCGACGATGGAAGCGGAGTATATCGCTGCATCTGATGCCGCAAAAGAAGCCGTTTGGATGAGGAAGTTCTTGATAGAACTTCCGGTGGTTCCGTCCATTATTGATCCAATACCTCTGTATTGCGACAACAACGAGGCTATAGGTTTAGCGAAAGAACCCAGGTCCCATCAGAAGTCAAGGCACATCTTGAGGCGGTATCACCTGATCAGGGAGATCGTGGGTCGCCAGGAGATCGAGGTTCGGAGAGTTGCTACAGAAGATAACACTGAAGATCCACTCACAAAGGCCTTACCCCAGACTCAGTTCGAGCGGCTCATCGAGATGATAGGTCTTCGATACGCCAGTACATGGCCTTAGTGCAAGTGGGAGATTGTTAGTGTATATGCCCTAGAGGCCATTACTGTATCATACTAGTATGTATATTACTTGATGGAAGCTTGGGATATTCACCTTGTATTGACAATATTGCTCAATATAGTAGTATGCTACTTGGTTTGTTTCTACTTTAATGTGTGCATGTGTTTATTATAGCATATCGCCTTTACACATTAGTGGAGCCCTTAGGATCTTTGCTTGATTACCAGTGTTGTGATGGCAGTCACACTCGTGGGGGCTGGGTAATCTACAAGCACATCCTTATGTAGGTCCCTAGTCATAGGACTATCGAGACAGGGCATCGATACTCCGGAGTAGACTAGCGTATGCGCTTCTCATCCCAGTTTGGGAGACGGCCTGTCCCACAGCCGTCATCACGTCGTACTTGGGATAGTATGCGGGTGCTCGTTAGGTTACGAGTACACTGGACAGGACTCGTCGGGAACTGTTGGTTGGTACTATACCTATCGTCAGTTATCAGTTCCCAGGTGACATGAGTACAGCTTAGTCCGTTGACTTGACACTGTCACTTTGCCTCGAGTGTGTTCCCACTGTACTTTGATTACTACGCTACCACAGCTCAAAGGAGTCGTGCAAACAGGTAGTTTTTGGGTGCAGTCCCGAAGCACTTGGAGGCAGTGACGGTTAGACAGGATTCGTCTCTCCCGGTATTGGGGGTTGATATCGCGCTGTGTCTAGGGAAGCCATTACACAAAGTCCCTGGCCAGGGCAAGCGAGATATACTGGTAGGTTTCCAGTGTTATCTCAGGGTGTTTTGGGCTACACTCCGACACGACTTGTACCTCTAGTAGGGGACTGACGTTTACAGCCCCCCTAGGCCTGCCATGCGATATTCTCAAACGAACAGACCGGACTATACGGAGATTGTCACATTCAGGCTCAGTAGGAGTTCAGATGGGTTTCACCTCGTCCGTCTTCTTATCGGCATCTACCTGGGGACCGTTACGTACAGCTAGTGCCGCTTGCGGTCTGTGGTTAAACCCACTGCCAAAGTAGTGTCGGGTCTTTAGAGTCCCACACAGAGGGTTATTCGCCTTTGGGCAAATCAGAGTAGAGGTCACATGGTTTTGCGACAGGGTTCGTTCACATCCGCGCACTTGTGCACGTTTGATGTCCGGACAGTTGTTACTAGCGGGCTCTGGTTTGAGCCAGATCCTAGTATATACTTTGGGGTTAGTTTTATCTCATAGTATTCGTGCTCCTCGAAACACGAATGCGGGTGTGTATGCACAGTTGACTGAGGCAGAGGAGGAGGATTCTCATTAGGGTTTTGGTACGGGTGTGTATGCACAGTTGACAGTTGTCGTTTACCAAACCCTAATGAATATGTGAAATATCAATTGATAATGTTATTTAAATGAAATTGGGTTAAGGTTAGGGTTTGTTAACTTGTTGGCCAAGGTTGACTTGTTGACCAAGGTTGAAACATTGACCATCATCATTTCATTCCAAAGATGCTCTTTGATCTTTGCAAAAAACATTTAATATGAAATGATAATGGTCTTATCAAACCAACCATCACCTTTTTCATTTTGGATTAATATTATTAATTAGATAATTCACATATATTGTTATGGTTGTAAAACTATTCTCATTCTATCATAACCATTCTCTCTCTTCCTTTCATCTTCCTCCTCCACTAGTTCAAGGAGAATCATTATCATGAGTTGAGAAACCTTTCCTTGGAGATAAAACACCCAAAGCCACACTCTACTCATCCTAAGGTTGAAGGTCTAGCAAGCCAGACACTTTAGTTCTCTCAAGATCGAGAAAGGAGCTCAAGGTAGCAACCCTCAGGTGGATCCATCTTCGACAAGAGAAGGCAACGAGGAAAGCACCATCCGACCACCATCAAGAGTCCAAGAGAAGGAGTTCAAGTTGAGGTATATAACCCCTAACCGAGTAGCAATAGCTATTGTTAGTTGCTAGTGTGTGTAGGGTTACTAGGCACACTCAAGGGGTTCCACAAGGCATCAAACATGCCAAATTCAAATTTTTAGGTGCCGAGAAACCCTAAACGAGATCGTTAACTAGAGGATAGGCGAAACGAAATGCAAGCAAACAACTTTACTAACAAGTGAAAGGGATTATAACCTTTGTAGATCCGGTCCTCCACTTCTTTAGCTCCATGTTGACGTCCCTCCGCTGCGATCATCGGAATCCCGGACTCTAGTGATGGTTTCGTCGGAGAAATAATCGGGCTAGGTCGTTGACTTCGATGCCGAAGATGATCTACGTCGAGACGACTCAAACTCAAGCTCCATCTCACTTGGTCATGAACCTTGTGAAGAAAACACCCTATACAACATGGTAAGTGGTAGAGGATGAAGAAATAGGAAGACTTTGGATTTGGATTTCTCACTTGATTTCAACACTTGAAATTTTTTCAAGAAAAGTTTTCTTCTTCATGAAGAAGAAAAAGATGAAGAAAAGAATTTTGAATTATTATCAGAAGAAAATTCAAGTGAAGACTTATCATAATGCAATCATGGGTAAGTAAACTCATGTAGAGAGCAAACCATAGTTTAGGTAATGGTTAGGTTTTAGTATAAAACAAAATGGTTAAGACTTTTTCAAAGCTTCATGAAGCTTCAAGTATAAAACAAGAAAGCCACCATTTTATTTTTGCAAAGAAATAAATGAATTAATTAAAACCCTAACCATTAACCTAAACATGGTTTAAAGCATACACACCCAAGTTTGCATGTATCATCAAACATGATACAAACTAGTGCACAAACTATATCATATATACAATGTGCACATCTAGTGAGAAAAATAATCTTAAGTGAACCAATACTAGTTAATGTAAAGTAATATATCAAATATATAATTATATATTAAATCATTAAATCAACACTTGATTTAATGATCCGGTCATACTGAATATAACCGACTAATATCAAGTATATCAATGTATCGAATCAACACTTGATTCGGTAACCCGGCTATATCTTATATAACCGTCCGATGATACATATCGCGAGAATAGAATACAGTATCACATACTGGTATTATTCTCGGTCCCGCACATATCCCATATGCGCTCCTATTTCGTTTCGTTTGAGCCAGGAAACCTCTGTGTGGGACTCTAAAGACTCGTCAATAAGCCGGCAGCAGGTGATGATCATATCAAACACCCACAAGCCGCAAGCGGTCTGCTAAACGTAACGGCCACCCGGGTATTGAGCGATCAGAAGATCAACGAGCAAGCCCACTCACACTCTTGTGAATCCAACCAGTAACACTTACCATACAGTCCGTTCTGTTCGTCTGATATGTCGCATATCTCGCCTAGGGGTAGTAAACGTCAGACCCAAGTAGCTTGATAAGTCGTGTCGATATGTGGTCTATAATGGTTCGAGATACTACTGATAACACTTACCAGTAAATCTCAACAACCCTGGCCAGGGATTTCCGGTTATAGCCAATCGAACACAGCGCAACATCAACTCCCTATACCGGGAGAGACGAATCCCCTCCTATCGCTCATTGCCTCCATGTGATTCGGGACTGTACCCAAAAGCCACTGTTTTGCACGCCCTCTTGGATGTGGTAAGGTGGAAATCAAAGCACAGTGGGAATCACACAAGACTCTATGACGATCTCGGGTCTACAGACTAACATGTACCAGTGTCACCAGAGAACTGCCATCTGACGTAAGGTATAATACCATCTGGGAGTTCTCGGCGAGTCCGTCCAGTGTACCCAGTCTCCACTGAGCACCCGTATATCATCTCTGATGTCAAACACTAATGGATATGGGATCATCCATCGCCCATCTGTATGGGTCGAAAAGGTATACGCTAGTCTACTCTGGTATATCGATGCCCCGTCTCGATACACCCACGACTAGGGACCTTGAAGGATGTACTTATGGACTACCATGTCCCCACTAGTATGATCCGCATCATAGTCCAGGTAGTCAAGTACACATCCTAAGGGCTTTACCAACATGTAACAGAGAGACAATCAGTGTACACGTTAAGATAAAGAGCAACCAGATAGCATACTATCATGTCGAGCAAGAAAGTCCTCCCTATATATGTCCAAGCATCCACTACAATATACATCACATGTATAGTAATGGCCTCTAGGGCATACATATAACTAACAATCTCCCACTTGCACTAGGGCCATCTGTTGTGGTATCACATACCCAACAATTAGCTGTGGTTGAGGTATCTCATACTCAACCATCCCATAAAAGTCTCTCTCTAGGAAAAAGCCTTTGTGAGTGGATCCGCCGTGTTTTCCTCTGAGTCTACTCTCCTAACCTCGATCACCCTGGAGATCAACTATCTCTATGATCAGGTGATACTGCCTAAGAATTATATCTGGATTTCTGATGGGACGGTAGTTCCTTGGCTAAAACCACAACTCCATTGTCACACAATGGTAGGAACGAAGTTCATCTCATGAACTTATATATATCCAGACTGCCTCTTTGGTAGCATTCTTGGTAACGATGTATCTTGCCTTTAATCGTCTAGTATGTCACGGTATCTAGCTTGGAACTCTTCCAACATACCGTCCCTCCACTTAGGGTAAAGACAATGCCTGCGACTGACATTCAGTCGTCCTTATCACCCTGGAACCTTTCCAGTGATTCTCCCCAGGATCGATTGATACCATCTCACTACAACAAGTGAGTATCCTAACATCCAATTAGATCTATCTCATAGATCCAAAACCCAGAATTTTGGAGGTATCACTTTGATCCTATCTGGAGAATCCTTGTGATAAGCGGAGATTGACCAAGCGTAGCATAGGAAACTCTTTCCCTATCAAGAGTATGTCATCCACGTACTCTACGAGGATCATCACCATACTCCCTATTACCTTTTTGTATATACAAGGTTCATCTACCATTTTGATGAAGTCAAACTCTTTGACTACCTCATTTTAACAGATGTTCCAACTCCGCGATGCCTGCTTTATCACATAAAACATCCTGCACACGTTTCCGCTGCTCCCACTGTCTACGAAAACCTCTGGCTGTGTACTTATAGACGCTCTCTTCCAAAACATCATTTAGAAAAGCAGTCATGACACCCAACCACCAGATATAGTAGTCATGGTATGTAGCCGTGGCAAGTAGGATCTGGATGGACTTAAGCATAGTCACTGGAAAAGGTTTCATCATTATCCACGCCTGGTCGATGACGAAAAACCTTTAACTAGTCTAGCTTTGAAAGTCTCAACTTTTCCATCTACACCAAGTAATCTTCTCAAGATATACTTGCTCGTGATGGGAATTTAACCCTTCAGATTTAGCAACCAAAGTCTATACTTTGTTGGTGTATAAGGATTCCATCTCAGATCGATAAGCATCCAGCCATTCTTACAGAGTCACACTCCTGATGGCCAGCCCGAAACTAGTTGGGTCATCATCTCATGATGCAATCCTCACTCCCACTGTCATAGAGAAACCGAAGTATCTCTCAGGTGGGTGAGGAACCCTACTAGATCGGCGGAGAGGCTGAGGTTCGTGGGTTACTATTGAATCCTTCGGTTCTACCAAATCATCAACTTTAGTTTGTATAGCTGGAACCTTTCCAGTTCTACATAACAGACCATGCCTCGAGCTTGTCCGGATTTTGCTTTTCAGACATAGGCCGGACAACCCCAAATCTTAACTGATTTAAGAGATGGGCTCTTCCCTTTCCATATCTCATATGAAATGGTAGGCATCTGAATTGATCGGAACCCTATTCAATAGGTATGCAACTTCATAAGTGCATAACACCCTAAAAGGAAATAGGAAACTCAGTACTACTCATCATAGAGTGCACCATATCCCATAGGGTGCAATTGCTCCGCCCCGATACACCATTGTGCTGTGGTGTATGTGGAGGAGTAATGCTGAGAGAGAATCTCATTCTCCTTTAGAATAATTCAGGAATTTTGTGCACAAGTATTCTCCTCCCTGATCACATCAAAAGACATAATACTTTTCCCGTATTTTTGTTCTCTACTTCTAACTTACATTATGTGAATATCTCAAAAGGTTCGGACTTGTGTTTCAACAGGAACATATGTCTGAATCTTGAGAGATCATCAGAGAATGTAATGAAGTACAAAGAACCGGTCTTGGCATGTGTAGACAGGAGACTTTCATACATCAGCATGTATCAATCCCAAGAGTTCACTAACTCTTTCTCTATTTCCAATAAACAGAGCTATGGTCATCTTATCTTTGTGACATGACCGGCAAGTTTCATAAGATGTATATTTAAACTAATTTAAATATGCATCTATATGTAACTTGGCTAGTCGGGTCGCATTGATATGACCTAGTCTACAATACCTCAAGAAGGATTCGTTCATTTCTGAACTATTCCTCTTGTGTGTGTTCTATATACTATGAACTGTAGTTTGATTTAGAACGTCAATGCTTTTAGATAACGTGCCTGAACCGATCAATTCTTGATTTAGAAAATGTTCAAAACATTATCCAACAATACAAAATTATATCCTTCTTTACTAATAAAGAGACTGATATGATTTTGTATATCAGGTTCGGTATCTAATAACATTTGTTCAGAATCAATGTATTCTGGTAATACAGGGTAACAGTGACCAACAGACTTGGCTGCAACACTTGCACCATTTTCTGTCTCATGAAACTTATCACCCGTTCTCAGTTCTCTACCTTTCTGTAGCCCATGTAATATATTACATATGTAGGATCCTGATCCGGTATCATATACCCAGGACGTAAAGGACATTTGAGAAACAGTTCTCTGTAATGAACACACCCGAAGATGATGCATCAACATGCACTTTCTTCGTTTGGGCGGCATGGGAATCCTAGTATTCCCCTATTTCCTGCTCTGTCTTATAACAATTATAAGTTGGAGCGGGACCAACGTTTCCCAGCTCAGTATAACAAGCGGGTTCGGTCAATATATCCGTTTTATTATCTTGATTAAGGTGTGATATGGTCGCTACCTGAAGAGAGAGAGAAGAAAACGCTCAGCGTATGCTCTTGCAAGATTAGATTGGTTATCTAATATATCTAATCAGGATGTCTCCCACTGTTTTAATCAAATCTTCCTTCAAACCCTAAAAGGAAAGACTAGCCGGGATTAATTACACGGTACAAGTTCGCCAATCTTTCAGCCAGGCCAGTGTAGGTACTTTGAGGGAGGTCCCCCGTACTTTCGCACGAACCTAATTAATATAAACCTCGTTTTCCCAGAGGCGTAACCTCGTTAACACCTTTCTAGACACCTACTTGATCGGCTAATTATAATGTGTAAAACTCTCCCAGGAGTAACTCTTACTCGCAGCGGGTATCGGGATCTAACTATCTCATAGAAGGTATGCAATCTCATTGCAAATTTCAACACTTGAAATTCCCGATAATATTTTGCCCCTAACGTGCTATGACCTTGACGAAAGCCAACAAACCATAGCCCGCTAGTCAAGTTCAACCCGTACATTTCTTGACTGAATTAAACCTACCCGCACGACCCTTGACGAAAGCCAACAAAGCCGTACGACTACCCTAATCCAATCTCATCGTATGCTGCAGATAAGCAGCATATAGCTACCACACACTACACCTTGACGAAAGCCAACAAATGTAGCACGAATACTATAGACAACTTATCTGAAATGACGGAGGGCTACGACAGGTTTTTCTAAAAACCTATTGCGTAATGAACTTGATATCGTTGTAGAATCAAATGATTTTAAAATGGAGTGTTTTTAGGCTTTTCTAGTTTTGCTAAAGGGGTCACTCCCGGTGAAGGGATCGTCGGCCCTTTCCTCATCGAATAAGGTGCAGGATATATCATATATATCACTATGCATAAGCAAAAACTCCAAAAGCAATCAAAAGACAAACCGAGGGGTGTAGCATCTGCCAGTTATTGCTAAAGGGGTCACTCCCGGTGAAGGGATCTCGGCCCTTTCCTTATCGAATAAGGTGTAGGATGTTCTACAAGGAACACCGCGATGCAAAGCAAGAACTGTAGCTACCTGTTTTTGAAAATTCGATTCCACAACATATTTTAGGTTTCTTTTATTTCATTAATCATATTAATGAAGTCTCATCATTTAAATCACCTAAACATCACAGATAAATACGACGTACACTTATGCCATCCGCATTCGCCTCGATGTCCCCTCGTGCACCGTTAGGTTAGGTAACTAACGACAGAACGGGGCAGGGCTAGCACGAGTGCAAAACATAAGTAACGTCTATATAATATATCATATATATCATATACAGTATCTATCATCACATATCAAATGATCACATCACAGATATCGCAGCAGAAGAAACATATGAAACATTGGATATACTAGGACGTCCGTGTTTTCAATACGAGCCTGTATAAAACACGGATTCCACGGTCGTGATGAATAGCCAAACCCACACCCCTAGACCCCTACGAGAGCGGAAAGCAACCCTACCAATTCTAGAGTTAGGAGACCCGGGCTCGACTCCTCGAGTTGGTCTCCCACTGGACTCTAGAACCCGGTTACTTATGCTCTCCTCCTTGGGTTTATCCTAGTGCGGAAAAGTAAATAATATACAAATGGTGACATCAACCTCAACCTGGAAGTGCCCCAATAAAAGAATATTACATACAATTGATTTTACATGAATGAAAATGAAAAACTCTCATCTCACATAAAAAAAACCGGCTATTCAAACACGACGATCCAACATAACATATCCAGCAACACATAACATCACATGTGATCAACGTAAGTAAATATGCGTATCCCAATTGTCGTTGACATATAGCAACGAAACCGGCGATATCACATATTACACTTACGGTCGCAGAAAAGAAAGTTTAAAACTACAACAGTTGGAATCCGCAACCTCCTTAGACATCGCATGCCTAACAGTTATAAACCCCGCATTTTAGTCTCTATATCGAAAACTCTTTTCAATATCAGGTCGGGAAATTCAACAAGATTCCCGATAAACTGATCGAATGCTCGTCGCAAACTTTAGTAGGCGGCCGCACCCCCGGATGCCGTCGACGAAGTGCACTAAGGCGGAACACCGTTGCCGCGAGCATCCAAACGGATGCTTTTGGCGACGGGGTTCTCCTACAGTCACTTGGTCGGGGCTATGGGGCATGGCTGTCTATTAAGTTTACCCGGCGAGTATCCGCGTACGCAACGTGATTGCGACGGACTTTTGATCACATCAAAATCCCGTGGAAACCGATCAAGTGAGACTAAACTGCTAGATTCATAACATTCATTCAGTTATCTCATAACTTCTTGTGGATTCCAAATATTGTATCACATCCCAAATAAATAGAAAATATTAAACTTTCCGATCGAACATTCAAACACCCAAGTTTTCCCAAAACAGCTCAACACTTGAAATAAGTTTAAAAACATCCACTTCATGCCACAGTACCAACGGTCCAGCCGTAGAAGGGTCAAGCCAACGCCTCACATGTGGAACGCCGTACTGCCCCAAACCCTAAGGTTCAAAGGGCAGTTCAAGACGGTCACATAATCGAGTTAAGGTTTGTTGTCTTCTAGAGGGTCCATCGCATTACTTGCACTACTTAGAACGTTATTAAACTACGGAAAAATCCAACAATTGGAAATTTCCCGGCAGGAGAAAAAGTGGGTATTTATATCCGGTCGAACTTTTTAACATGTTCAAAATTACCCGGAAAAACACATAGACGCAGTTAAAGTTTCCGATCGAATCATCGAATCCCCAATACACCCCAGATAACTCAACTCTTGAGTGTAATTTAAAAATTCACAGAAAACACAGGAAATTCAGTTGGACATTACTGTGCAGAGCACGTGACAAGAGTCACCTTTATGGCCGCGGAACCGCCGCAAAAGCCAGGGTGGGGCCGCGGTTCAGCAGCGCTTTGGTCGACTTAGGGTCACGTGCTCCACAGCAATTCCTAAAAAGCCGTGCTGAATTTTTTGGATATTTTTAATTTGGAAAAATCTACAGTTATAGAAAATGTACAGAGAGGGGTGAAATTTAGGGTTTCGGGGTTCGATCGGGTTTCTAACGTTGTCTACACTTCGCCTAAAGCTCTAGCTAGGCTCTGATACCACTGTAAGATTAATAGGCACACTCAAGGGGTTCCACAAGGCATCAAACATGCCAAATTCAAATTTTTAGGTGCCGAGAAACCCTAAACGAGATCGTTAACTAGAGGATAGGCGAAACGAAATGCAAGCAAACAACTTTACTAACAAGTGAAAGGGATTGCAACCTTTGTAGATCCGGTCCTCCACTTCTTTAGCTCCGTGTTGACGTCCCTCCGCTGCGATCATCGGAATCTCGGACTCTAGTGATGGTTTCGTCGGAGAAATAATCGGGCTAGGTCGCTGACTTCGATGCCGAAGATGATCTACGTCGAGGCGACTCAAACTCAAGCTCACTCAAGCTCCATCTCACTTGGTCATGAACCTTGTGAAGAAAACACCCTATACAACATGGCAAGTGGTAGAGGATGAAGAAATAGGAAGTGGGTTCACTTTGGATTTGGATTTCTCACTTGATTTCAACACTTGAAATTTTTTCAAGAAAAGTTTTCTTCTTCATGAAGAAGAAGAAGATGAAGAAAAGAATTTTGAATTATTATCAAAAAAAAATACAAGTGAAGACTTATCATAATGCAACCATGGGTAAGTAAACCCAAGTAGAGAGCAAACTATAGTTTAGGTAATGGTTATTGTTGGAGATAATGCCCTCAGAGTCAATTATTGGATCACAGGTACGTGATTGCAATGATTGATGGAGGACCTATCCCGGTAGGACAGTCTTACTCGAGATGATAGTATGCTATCTGGTTTACCTTTATCATCGTGTACTGTTTTAGGTGACCTGACACGTCGCTATTACACGTTGATAGAGCCCCTAGGATTCTTGCTTGACCACCAGCAGTATGAGGGCGATCATATAAGTGGGAGCTGGGGTCTATAAGCATATCCTGAAATGGTCCCTAGTCGTGTGAGTTTCGAGACAGGGCATCGATACTCCATAGTAGACTAGTGTATACAGTCGAGACCCCGACGAGGGGCGGTGGCCGGTCTCACAAGCCACTGGTGTCAGTTGGATCACCTAAGATGTATACAGGTGCTCATTGGGTTATGAGTACACCGGACAGGACTCGCCGGGAACATGCCAGTTGGTCACATACCAGACGTCAGATGGCAGTTCCCTGGTGACATGTGTGCAGGTTAGTTCATCGACCTGGGGATCGTCATTTGTCTTGTGTGAGTTCCTACTGTACTTTGATTACTACCCTACCACGGCTCAAAGGAGTCGTGCAAACAGGTTTTAGTTGGGTACAGTCCCGAGCCACATGGAGGCAGTGAGCGTATCTTCAGGGGTTCGTCTCTCCCGGTATTGGGGGTGAGGTCGTGCTGTGTCTAGGAGAGCCATTACACGAAGCCCTCGGCCGAGGCAAGGAGATTTACTGGTAGGTATTCCAGTAGTATCTCAGGGTGTTCTGGGCTACACTCCGACACGACTTGTACCGCTTTTGGGGGTCTGACTTTTACCAACCCCCTAGGCCCGCCATGCGATGCTCATAGACGAACGGACCGGATTGTACGGATATTGTCACTGACAGGCTCAGTAGGGTTGTCAGGCTGAGTTTGCTCACAGACGTCCCTTTTAGTCAGTACCTGGTAGCCCGTTACGTATTGGCTTATACCTCTGACGTGCTAGTGGTTAAATCCACAACCAAGGTGTTGACGAGTCTTTAGAGTCCCCCACATTCAGTTACTCAGCTTTCGGGCGAAAGGTTGTAGAGGCCGTATGGAGATATGGTAAGGTCCGATCAGATACGTGCGGTATTGCACGGATCAGGATCGGACAGTTTGTACTATAGGCCGTATGGTTATATGGCAGGGTTTGATCAGATACGTGCGGTATTGCAC
This sequence comes from Agapanthus africanus, assembly GCA_030015575.1. Lineage (NCBI taxonomy): Eukaryota > Viridiplantae > Streptophyta > Magnoliopsida > Asparagales > Amaryllidaceae > Agapanthus > Agapanthus africanus. The sequence goes on from CM057339.1 coordinate 569,868,451, forward strand.
GGATCAGGATCGAACAGATATTACTAGCCGGTTTTGGTATAAGCCGGATTCTAGTATAGTACAGTGGAGATTTTGTCTCATTGCATTTGTATTTCTGTCGAAATACAGATGCGGGTGTGTATGCACAGTATCGGGGTTTTCCTGTAATTTATTACGGGACTAGTTTTCTGGAGTTGCCAGTTTACTTTCCGTTTCGGCCATTTTCATTTGTATCGTTCAATGGCCGAAGATTGGTGGAGGAGGGCTTATTTGCATTGTTGCAAATAAGTATTTGTGAAGGGGGTATTTGCATGTTTCCTTGTATCATGATGGTGTACCATCCATTGACCTTGACTTCTTGATTTGTTCATGATGGCTTGACCATTTGGAGTCATCATGGTTGTGGTTGAGTGTGGATATGGTTGTGTTCATTACTTGTGATCATTTTCTTGCATGATGTCTTTTGACCTTTCTCTCTCTTGCTTAATATGAGTAAGGCTCCCATTATTTTTGAGACTCTCTCCATTCTCACTCTCCTCTCTCTTGTGGTGGCCGACCATGCTCCTATGGGGGCTGTCCAAAATTCTTGGGGTGGGTTTTTAGCTCATTTCATGTTGCAAAAATCCCACATGATCAATCCCAAAAGCTCCAAGTTCAATCCCTCCACCAAATGGCAAAGCTCCAAAACCCCAAATGAGACTTCTTCTCTAGATATTCTACAGCATATCTTGGGCACGTCGAGTAGCCGGCTTCGTGCCCGAGTTACCTCGGCATTGAGGTGGGAGCCCGTAAAAGAAGTAGGCGATGTGGTGCACTTCCGGCGACGAGGAGGAGACGGGACATTCCGCAGGAGATCGGGACGACGACGAGAAGACCGGAGGACTCGGATCTATCGGTATACTTCTCTTCCCTATCTTGGTAGTAGCTTAGACTTGTTAATGGTTACGATCCGGATGTTTAGTGCGCGGGGGTGCTGGTTTGCTAAGTCCGCAAAATTAAAGTTTTTCACCGCTTCCGCATTCCGGCGTCGGATTGACGGCCGGGGCGCCGCCGTGCACTTACAGTGGTATCAGAGACTCGCCATTAACTTAGTCTAGCTTTGTTCAATGTGTTTGCATTTCCGATCGATCAAAAAGTTCCAAAACTGCATTTTTCCTTCGCATCAGTTTCTGTTGAAAATTTTTGGTCTCGAAAAATTTTTCAGGTTGTATAATATTGATGTACTGGAAAATCTAAGAGCTCTGTAAAAATTCGATGAAGTGACTCCACAGTTGGAGCGCGGAACCGCCGCGAAAACCCCCTTCCCGCCGCTGTTCCGCCGCGCACTGTGGAGATCACTGCACCAATTTTTTACAGAGGCTTTCTGGGGTGAAAAGTGGGGTTTTGGAATATTAATTTTGGGCCCAGGATTTCTTGATCTGCTACAGTATTGTTTGGGGGCCCACTTGTTAAAATTTGATTGATCGGATATTTTAAACACATTTTTCACAGTATTTACATTATATCTGCGACCGTGAATGTCACTCGATCGGTAAATCCGGTCTAACTGCTATAGCCCGGTTAGACGGATTTGCGAACGTGACTTTCACGTTGATGTTCTGTTTTTGCTGTGATGTTGCGGATCGGTCATGGGGGATAGCCTGGATGCAATGCTAGTACAGTTGTGGTTGTATTATGTACATTTGATATTGCGGGGCGAGCGTCCGACATGTGGACTGCCGTCACTGCCTGATTGTATTATTCTTTTGGGGCACGACCTGGTTGCGGTCGATGTACCCGTTGTATGTATATTTTACTTTCTGTACTAGGATTACCCCGCGGAGGGGTGCACGGATAGCCGGGTTCTAGAGGGCAACAAGCCCGCATCTCATGGCATTGAGACAGAGGGGGCTTTACTCTAGGATTGGCGGGCTGTTCGCCGCACTCGTAGGGGGTACAGGTTGACCCAGGAGGGGTGCCCAAGTTACCGGATTCCGTGAAGTGCTGGGTGGTCCATTCACGGTGCTGAAGGGGGCTGCCTCGCTTCAGGTTTTGGTGGGTGACTTGCCGCGCCCGTAGGGGTCTAGGATTTCATTGCACAGGCTATCCACACGACCAGGGGAACGTCGGGTTTCAGCAGTGGCTCTGTGAAACCCGGGGATCCCAGATATCTGTATTGTTCTGTGATGCTGTACATTTCTGTGATGTTGCATTTCTTTCACGCCTTGAGCGAAATATAATATATTGGTATATATATTAGTAGATGTTGTATATGTTTCACATCCGCGCTAGTCCAGTCCCCGCTCTGTCGTTAGTTAGCTAACCTAACGAGTAATGACGGGACCCAGTGGCGAATGCGGATGGCATATACGTACATCAGTATATTTTCGTTCTTTTTGGTGTGATCAATTGATGGGACTGCATTGATTCGGATCAATGCAAGTTAAAAACAAACCTAATCTGATGTTGTTGGAACACTTTTTCAAAAAGTTGTTATTGCAAGGACGTTCACTTTTGTTTTGCATCGAGATATTCAGTTGGAATATCCTGCTCCTCAGTCGACGAGGCAAGGGCCGAGATCCCTTCACCGGGAGTGACCCCTTGGACAAAAAGTTTGCGTCAGGGCATTAACTTCACTATAACCGATTACTTTTGCTTTGCATCGCGGTATTCATTTGGAATATCCTGCACCCCATTCTACGGGGAAAGAGCCGAGATCCCTTCACCGGGAGTGACCTCTTTAGCAACGGTTTTCGTCACTATATTTTTAAAAAAGCTATCCGTTCCTTCGACGATATCAAGTTCTTTACGTTAAAGGTTTTCGCCAGAAACCATTCGTAGCCCTCCGTCGTTTCATATGGGTGGTCAACAGTATTCAAGCTGTGTATGTTGGCTAAAGTCAAGGCACAGTGATTGGTAGCTATTGGGGCATTCATATGCAGCATAGATAGATGCGTTGGTTTGGGACAGTCGTACTGCCATTTTGGCCAAAGTCAAGGGTAGGTACGGGTGGATTCAAATTAACCTGGAGAATGACGGGTAGAACTTGACATGTGACTTATGATATGTTGGCCAAAGTCAAGGTCATAAGAGCATGGGGCAGAAATCACATCGGGAGTTTCAAAAGAACTGAAACTTGCCAGATATGCGCATACCTTCTGGAGTGTGATACCGTGAGCGGATTCCGTCACGTTATCATGCGATGATAGTTGGATCCCGATTCCCACTGATGAGTTGGTTTACTCCTCGGGTGTTCCCGACTAATTCTTCTTTCAGGTTTGGAGGAGAATTTGACGGTACAGTGGGAGGTTTCCTGATTAGATAAATTGGTAACCATTCTGGTCTAGGTTAGAGTGCACGCTGAGTGTTTCTTTTCTCTCTCTCTTTAGGCAGCGACCAATGACCCGACCCTAAGACTATGACTCAGTGACCAAATTAACCGAACCTTCTTAAACACTGGCTTTTGGATTGTCAGAGTTGCTAACCTCATTGCCACTCCTACTTTTACCCTTTTCTCCAGGACACCCCGTATTACTACGAACGTCCACTTCCATTGGACAAAACCATCGTATGGTTAGATACGAACTCGAAAGAATTTATTCGAGGATGGTTTCAGGTTCTGGAGAAAACGGATAGGACTATTCAGTTGTCTTTTCCTTTTACCCTCTCTCAGGTTACGAGTACTCCTTGGTTTAGGGGTAGTACACCTATTACGCAAATTGGATTGTCTTCTTCCAAACCTTAGGCTGGTGCCGACCGGTAGGGAATGAAGAAAACCAATCAGCATAACGATGGTGTGCAGAAGGTATTAAGTTAAGACAAAGTAAGGGATTAGTAAGAGGGCAAAGTAAATTGCAACAGATATTCACGACCAAACCAAGTATTCCTTCGCCAATCCTAAATCACCTTTGTATTTCTCCAGAACACTCCGTATCACTACGAAGATCCACAGTTTATTGGATACTCCATCGTATGGTTATATACGAACTCGAAAGGAACTTGTTCCAGTTCGGGGATGGATTCTGGTTCAGGAGAAATAGGAATAAGGTTTATTCGGTTGTCTTTTATCTTCACCTTCTATCGCATTGCGAGTGTTCCTAGGATTAGGACAGTACACCCATTATGCTTTTTGGATAGTCTTCTTCCAAACCATAGGCTGGTGCCGAACGGTAGGGAAGGAAGAAAACCATTTGGCCTAAAAGGGTGTGCAGAAGGTAATGACTAAAGACATATGAAGGGATTTGGAGAGGTGGCAAAGGATTATACGGTTACAGTCGTGAATCTGGAAGAGGCATTACTAGGAATACCGGGATACCCCATCGAAACATTTCAATGTTTCAGTTTCATAGTGTACTGTTAAAGGAAAACTGATTTCCCAGTTAGACACTTACTCCAGGGTATGTATTTACCAGGTTTGTTTCTCACATCTGTATGGTTTTACAGATGATGAGTGGGAGTAGGTTATTGGGAATTGGGTGATTATCCTTATTATATCGGGATTCGTTGTAATCGGTGATATTTGAGGAAATCACCTGGGCTGTTTGCCGGTCGGCAAATATTTGGTTTTGAATATCCGCTGTTATGCACCAATTTCAAATTGATATATCTGTACGTCTATTTTCATAGAGTGAGATATACCTTTCTGAAATTATGTCTACGACAATTACCTATATCAGTGGATGGTTAGGTAAGGAGCATTAAACAGCGGTGTAATTCTTCTTGACCATAAGTACAGTTTTTAACCTACGACACACAGTGAATGAGTTATCAGATTCAAGGGACTTATACAGAGTATTGTATGTTGTCCAGGGTCCATCAGGACAGAGGGGTTGGTCCTCGTACTATATTCTGTTTACTTATGACTTCTCTAGTTTTTTTAGACAAGTGTTTCGCGGAAACACAGGGTCTGAATTTTGAGAAATTATAGGTATTTGAATAGAGTAGAGAACCAGGTGTAGCAAGTATCGGGATTCTTCAAAGCAATCGAAGATGTAGATACTTGTGTATGGTATTCAGTTGATAGTAATGATAAAGAGATCTTGCTTCTCTTTCAGGTTATTCATAATTGGAAGCATTCCTAAGTTGAGTAACGCTGATCGACCTCCTTCCATTTAGTTGACATGCACTGGAGACAGCTGCATGATTTGAATCTGGTTCAATTAAATCAGTGCCTCTGGTCCTATATGGGATATAGAACAGTTCGTATCTTGACGTTGTTAAGGTACGGGGAGTTGTCCAGCTTATGATTAAAACCAGACTCTGGATAACTCAAGGCACGTTTCTGTAATGGCTGTATTGTGGGTTGACCCAGGCTATGACGAGGGTTGACTTTCTACCATCTGGATGAACAATAGCAATATTGTTCTAGACTCGCCACAGTTTTATTAAAAATGGACTTTTTCAGAAAAACAGTAGTGGGAGTATGGTAGAACTGGAAGTGATTCCAGGACCACAAGCGATTACTGAAGATTTGACAAGGAACCTAAAGATTCAATCTGGATTGACATTCCATTGGCCACTCCGCAGATAAGGTGGGTAACTTCAGGCACCCGAGAGGTACTACGGTAGCCTCAAGGACGGTGACAGGGAAGTTCTTGTTTACCCACAATTGCCATTGCTGTTGTTCCAGGCTGCGAGACCCGGCGGGAGGATGAGTATAGCGTCGTTCTAAACTAGTTTTAGAAGTGTGCGTCTATATGACTCTGCCAGAGGGTTGTCGTAGTCAGTGGGAGCAGCGGAAGCATTGGTGGACAGGTAGCTTATGTCTATTTATAGACTAAAGCAGATGTAGCGGAGATAGATCATCTATTTCTGACGTGACAGTCATGGGTTTGACTTCATCAGAATAGGGGATGGATCTGTTGAGAAGGTAGTAGAGTGTGATGTCATGGTATTTGGATGACATACACAGAGTAGGAAGTGATATTCCTACACTACAATCGGTTATACTTTGGTCGTCACACAATGGTTTCTCCACAAAGGAAATGGATTTTGTATCAGACATATTGGTTACTAGATCTATGGTTTTAGATCTAGATTTGGGTGGTTTCCCAATCAGGGTACTTTGACAGCATTCTAAGAGTATTTAGAATGGACGACTCCTGGCACGGTAGTGTACCTGCAGGTAATGGAGTCACCCTCTCTAAAGGTGTCTTACAGACTAAAGGGGAGAGGGACGTGCATGATTGGCGGATCACTTGCTCGGGCAATTGAGTCAATCATGAGATGTCAAGTACCACACCAGATGTTGTTCTTGCACTAGATGCAATAAGTTGACATTGATCCAATCCAGGAGAAACAGTCGGAAGCAGTTTTAGAACATAAGTGGATGTTCTAGGGATATGATAACGACAGCCTCATTCGGGAGACAGTTATCAATCCAGGCTTCCAAGGTGACATGGACAACAAGGAAGTTGTCAGAGTTATAATTTTTCCCTCTCACGAGGGGCAGTATTTTGGACAGGTGGTCCAAGGCAATACTGAGGGTGGCATGGCGCAGGATACTGATTAAGTTCAGTTGACGATACAGTCTAAGAAGTTTGGATTTGGAGTTCATTTATGAGCTATGTCCCATCAGACATCCAGACACATTCTGAGACAGGTATTGCTCTTTTCGGGAGATGGGTTTCTCCGCGAGAGACATAGAAAGAGACATCAAGGCGGATCCACTCACTGAGGCTATTCCTCGAACGCAATCGTTTCGCAAACGAGCTTTGTGAGACTGACTAGTAGAGGAGTTGGGTGTTCGGTATCACACGGGCTGTGAGTATGCGACATCGCAATAATTAGCCTTGAGTGCAAGTGGGAGATTGTTGGAGATAATGCCCTCAGAGTCAATTATTGGACCACAGGTACGTGATTGCAATGATTGATGGAGGGCCTATCCCGGTAGGACAGTCTTACTCGAGATGATAGTATGCTATCTGGTTTACCTTTATCATCGTGTACTGTTTTAGGTGACCTGACACGTCGCTATTACACGTTGATAGAGCCCCTAGGATTCTTGCTTGACCACCAGCAGTATGAGGGCGATCATATAAGTGGGAGCTGGGGTCTATAAGCATATCCTGAAATGGTCCCTAGTCGTGTGAGTTTCGAGACAGGGCATCGATACTCCATAGTAGACTAGTGTATACAGTCGAGACCCCGACGAGGGGAGGTGGCCGGTCTCACAAGCCACTGGTGTCAGTTGGATCACCTAAGATGTATACAGGTGCTCATTGGGTTATGAGTACACCGGACAGGACTCGCCGGGAACATGCCAGTTGGTCACATACCAGACGTCAGATGGCAGTTCCCTGGTGACATGTGTGCAGGTTAGTTCATCGACCTGGGGATCGTCATTTGTCTTGTGTGAGTTCCTACTGTACTTTGATTACTACCCTACCACGGCTCAAAGGAGTCGTGCAAACAGGTTTTAGTTGGGTACAGTCCCGAGCCACATGGAGGCAGTGAGCGTATCTTCAGGGGTTCGTCTCTCCCGGTATTGGAGGTGAGGTCGTGCTGTGTCTAGGAGAGCCATTACACGAAGCCCTCGGCCGAGGCAAGGAGATTTACTGGTAGGTATTCCAGTAGTATCTCAGGGTGTTCTGGGCTACACTCCGACACGACTTGTACCGCTTTTGGGGGTCTGACTTTTACCAACCCCCTAGGCCCGCCATGCGATGCTCATAGACGAACGGACCGGACTGTACGGATATTGTCACTGACAGGCTCAGTAGGGTTGTCAGGCTGAGTTTGCTCACAGACGTCCCTTTTAGTCAGTACCTGGTAGCCCGTTACGTATTGGCTTATACCTCTGACGTGCTAGTGGTTAAATCCACAACCAAGGTGTTGACGAGTCTTTAGAGTCCCCCACATTCAGTTACTCAGCTTTCGGGCGAAAGGTTGTAGAGGCCGTATGGAGATATGGCAAGGTCCGATCAGATACGTGCGGTATTGCACGGATCAGGATCGGACAGTTTGTACTATAGGCCGTATGGTTATATGGCAGGGTTTGATCAGATACGTGCGGTATTGCACGGATCAGGATCGAACAGATATTACTAGCCGGTTTTGGTATAAGCCGGATTCTAGTATAGTACAGTGGAGATTTTGTCTCATTGCATTTGTATTTCTGTCGAAATACAGATGCGGGTGTGTATGCACAGTATCGGGGTTTTCCTGTAATTTATTACGGGACTAGTTTTCTGGAGTTGCCAGTTTACTTTCCGTTTCGGCCATTTTCATTTGTATCGTTCAATGGCCGAAGATTGGTGGAGGAGGGCTTATTTGCATTGTTGCAAATAAGTATTTGTGAAGGGGGTATTTGCATGTTTCCTTGTATCATGATGGTGTACCATCCATTGACCTTGACTTCTTGATTTGTTCATGATGGCTTGACCATTTGGAGTCATCATGGTTGTGGTTGAGTGTGGATATGGTTGTGTTCATTACTTGTGATCATTTTCTTGCATGATGTCTTTTGACCTTTCTCTCTCTTGCTTAATATGAGTAAGGCTCCCATTATTTTTGAGACTCTCTCCATTCTCACTCTCCTCTCTCTTGTGGTGGCCGGCCATGCTCCTATGGGGGCTGTCCAAAATTCTTGGGGTGGGTTTTTAGCTCATTTCATGTTGCAAAAATCCCACATGATCAATCCCAAAAGCTCCAAGTTCAATCCCTCCACCAAATGGCAAAGCTCCAAAACCCCAAATGAGACTTCTTCTCTAGATATTCTACAGCATATCTTGGGCACGTCGAGTAGCCGGCTTCGTGCCCGAGTTGCCTCGGCATTGAGGTGGGAGCCCGTAAAAGAAGTAGGCGATGTGGTGCACTTCCGGCGACGAGGAGGAGACGGGACATTCCGCAGGAGATCGGGACGACGACGAGAAGACCGGAGGACTCGGATCTATCGGTATACTTCTCTTCCCTATCTTGGTAGTAGCTTAGACTTGTTAATGGTTACGATCCGGATGTTTAGTGCGCGGGGGTGCCGGTTTGCTAAGTCCGCAAATTTAAAGTTTTTCACCGCTTCCGCATTCCGGCGTCGGATTGACGGCCGGGGCGCCGCCGTGCACTTACAGTTAGGTTTTAGCATAAAACAAAATGGTTAAGACTTTTTCAAAGCTCATGAAGCTTCAAGTATAAAACAAGAAAGCCACCATTTTATTTTTGCAAAGAAATAAATGAAGTAATTAAAACCCTAACCATTAACCTAAACATGGTTTAAAGCATACACACCCAAGTTTGCATGTATCATCAAACATGATACAAACTAGTGCACAAACATATATCATATATACAATGTGCACATCTAGTGAGAAAAATAATCTTAAGTGAACCAATACTAGTTAATGTAAAGTAATATATCAAATATATAATTATACATTAAATCATTAAATCAACACTTGATTTAATGATCCGGTCATTCTTCATATAACCGACTAATATCAAGTGTATCAATGTATCGAATCAACACTTGATTCGGTAACCCGGCTATATCTTATATAACCGTCCGATGATACATATCGCGAGAATAGAATACAGTATCACATACTGGTATTATTCTCGGTCCTGCACATATCCTATATGCGCTCCTATTTCGTTTCGCTTGAGCCAGGAAACCTCTGTGTAGGACTCTAAAGACTCGTCAATAAGCCGGCAGCAGGTGATGATCATATCAAACACCCACAAGCCGCAAGCGGTCTGCTAAACGTAACGGCCACCAAGGTATTGAGCGATCAGAAGATCAACGAGCAAGCCCGCTCACACTCCTGTGAATCCAACCAGTAACATTTACCATACAGTCCGTTCTGTTCGTCTGATATGTCGCATATCTCGCCTAGGGGTGGTAAACGTCAGACCCAAGTAGCTTGATAAGTCGTGTCGATATGTGGTCTATAACGGTTCGAGATACTACTGATAACACTTACCAGTAAATCTCAACAACCCTGGCCAGGGATTTCCGGTTATAGCCAATCGAACACAGCGCAACATCAACTCCCTATACCGGGAGAGACGAATCCCCTCCTATCGCTCATTGCCTCCATGTGATTCGGGACTGTACCCAAAAGCCACCGTTTTGCACGCCCTCTTGGACGTGGTAAGGTGGAAATCAAAGCACAGTGGGAATCACACAAGACTCTATGACGATCTCGGGTCTACAGACTAACCTGTACCAGTGTCACCAGAGAACTGCCATCTGACGTAAGGTATAATACCATCTGGGAGTTCTCGGCGAGTCCGTCTAGTGTACCCAGTCTCCACTGAGCACCCGTATATCATCTCTGATGTCAAACACCAATGGATATGGGATCATCCATCGCCCATCTGTATGGGTCGAGAAGGTATACGCTAGTCTACTCTGGTATATCGATGCCCTGTCTCGATACACCCACGACTAGGGACCTTGAAGGATGTACTTATGGACTACCATGTCCCCACTAGTATGATCCGCATCATAGTCCAGGTAGTCAAGTACACATCCTAAGGGCTTTACCAACATGTAACAGAGAGATAATCAGTGTACACGTTAAGATAAAGAGCAACCAGATAGCATACTATCATGTCGAGCAAGAAAGTCCTTCCTATATATGTCCAAGCATCCACTACAATATACATCACATGTATTGTAATGGCCTCTACGGCATACATATAACTAACAGTGTGTAGTTTAGCAAAGATCTGTGTTTCATAGTCCATGTTACCATGACCCGAAAAATCGTTTTTCATCATTTCCGCAAACCCGAAAGAACCGGGAAAGGTAACGTGTACTTACACTATAGCCAACAATCTCCCACTTGCACTTAAGGCTAATTATTGCGGTGTTGCATACTCACAGCCCGTATGATACCGAACACCCAACTTCTCTATTAATCAGTTTCACAAAGCTCGTTTGAGAAACTATTGTGTTCGAGAAATAGCCTCAGTGAGTGGATCTGCTCTGATGTTTCTTTCTATGTCTCTCTTTATTTCAAGTTCGCGGAGAAAATCATCTCCCGAAATGAGCAATACCTGTCTTAGAATATGTCTGGATATCTGATGGGACCCTGTTCACAAATGAACTCCAAATCCAGTAAACTTCTTAGACTGTATCGTCAACTGGATTTAATCGGTATCCTGCGCCACGCCTCCCACGGTATCCGTTTGAACCACCTGTCCAATCTACTGCCCCTCGTCAGAGGGAAAACTATAACTCTGACAGTTACTCTGTCATCCAGGTCACTTTGGAAGCCTGAAATGATAACCGTCTCCCGAAGGAAGCTGCCGTTACCATATCCCTAGAACATCCACTTATGTTCATAAACTGCTTCCGAACGTTTTTCCAAGATTGGATTAATATAAACTTATTGCATTTAGTGCAAAAACAATATCTGGTGTGGTACTTGACATTTCATGATTAACTCAATTGCCTAAGAAAGTGATATGCCAATCATGCACATCCCTCTCCCCTTTAGTCTGTTATACACCTTTAGAGAGGGTGACTCCATCACCTGTAGGTACACCACCATGCTAGGAGTCGTCCATTCTAAACACCTTTAGAATACTGTCTAAGTACCTGAATTGGGAAACTACCCAAATCTAGATCTAAACCCATAGATTTAGTAACCAGAATGCCTGATATAATATCCAAATCCTATATGGAGAAACCACTGTATGACAACCACAGTATAACCGATCGTAGTATAGGAATTTCACTTCCTACAACATGTATGTGTAACACCTTAGAATGTGATTAGTGTTAATTAAGCAATAATGTGTGTTTTGAGGGAAAGGTTTACAAAATCGGTTTCCTCACATTTTATAACAATTAATTAATATTTTATTATTATTTTTTATGGCTTGCACACACATGTGCATGTTAATGTGAAGGTTAGTTAGTGTCAATCTTGTTAAGCAACCATAACACCTTAAGCTAATCTTTAATCCATGCCTTAATCTAACCTTGCCTAGGATATTTTGTGTGAGAAATATCATTGTTTGGATTGAGAGAGAGAGAGAGAGAGAGAGAGAGGTGGATCGGTGAGTCATGAGAGCATTAATGAGAGCATTAATGGAGGTGAGGGAGAGAGTATGGATAAGGCTTTGACTCACCCTACACTCACCTCTCACCATTTTGATCTCTCACTCTCTCATTCTTCTCTCATTTCAATTATTCTTCATCCTCTCCACTCTCAAACTGAAACCCTCACTACCTCTTCACAAATCCTTGCAAAACATCAAAAAATCCCATTAAAACACTTCAAAAGTCTTGATTTAGCCACTATGTTGCCTTGGAGTTTCGAAAGCTAGGATTTTTGAGCAAGAGTGGCTAGGTAATGACCTCTAACTGATATTTAGGTATTTATTTTGTTGTGTTGCCTCATAGTTATGGTTTAGAACACTAAAGGTTTAGTTTTGTGCAAATATCGTATTTTTAGTGTCAACTTGAAGTCTCTGTTATCTGTTGTAGAACCAAGTGTTTGTTGGAAAAGTTCCCATCACAGTGACCTAGTGTTGTGAGTTAGAACCCATCATAAAAACCTGAGACCCATCCCTCTCTTCGTGGTTGCAGATTTAATGGTTCTGGACGCAAATTGCGGCCAGAGTGGGGGCTGGGGTGTTGATTCTTGGTCGTGGGGTCTCTGGGGTTGTATATGGTCTTATGGCACTTGCAACTTTCACCAATTGTTTGTGTATCAAAATCTGGGATCACTTTGCTATATTCTAGTGTTTTGAGTACGCGTGTTACGTTATCCGACACGGTTCGTGATCTTGTGTTGCTGCTGCACTTGGGTTGGTTTTGGTGTGTCGCTACACACGTTAGCCTTTAGACGAATACTTGTGAGTTGGATTGGAGTTGGTGCATCGGACAAACGTAGTGTGTACGTGATATTGATCGATTTCTGAGATTTGCACTTGTTATGTTTTGTGTTAATAGGATCACAGGCGGGGACTTCGGACGCTATGAAGAAAGGGAAGCAGGTGATTTGATTTACCTAGCCCACGATTGTGTTAGGTCCACGTTACCCACCCCGGTTCTTTCGGGGAAGCGGAATAAGTAAAACGAAAATTTTCCCTAGCTAGGTAACATGGACCGTTTCATGAAGGATCGTTGCTAAACAAAACTAACAAATATTCTACAAGTTCTAACTACTATGTAGAATGGCTATACCTTGGTCTTGAACTCCTTCTCTTCTTGTTGTGGTTCTTCCTCTTTCTTGCTCCTCGTAGTTGCTTGAACGGATCCTCCTTGTCGTCTCCTCTTTGCCATAGATGGATCCACCCGAGGGTCTCGGAATTGAGCTCCTATCTCAACCTAGAGATAACTAAGGTGTTTGGTTTGCTAAACCTAATACCTTAGATTGAGTAGAGAAGAGTGATGGTGGTTTTGTCTCAAAGGTTCATGATTTCCAACTCATGGAACACTTGAACCTTGAGAGAGGAAGAAGGAGAGCTTTCTTTCTAGGAGAGACAAAGAGAATGATAGAATGAGCTCTCATAATCCCACCCTTCTCACAAAAGTGAGAATAATGATAATAATAATAATAATTGAGTATATGGTGATGGTTATTTTCAATGACCATTATCACTTCATGCTATTATTGCATTTTGCAAACAACAAGCAAGCAAAAGTCATACCCATGAAATAATAACCATGAAATGATGATGGTCAACAAGTCCAAAATGGTCAACCGGTCAACAAAGTCAACAAGTCAACAAAAGTCAAACTTTCAATTCAACCATGGCACAATAATACTTAATTAATATTATTAATCATATATCATATTCTCACTAGGGTTTAAAGAAAGGTCAACGGTCAATAAGTCAACCAAAGCCAAATGGTCAACAACCCTAATGAGAATCCTCTGCCTCTGCCTCTGTCAACTGTGCATACACACCCGCATCCGTGCTCCAAGGAACACGAATACACTGAGACAAAACCAATCCTAAAGCAATTACTAGGATCTGGCTTAAACCAAAGCCCGCTAGTAACTACTGTCCGGACACCAAACGTACACAAGTGCACGGATGTGAACGAACCCCGTCGCAAAACCATGCAACCTCTACTCAGCTTTGCCCAAAGGCGAGTAACCCTCTGTGTAGGACTCTAAAGGCTCGATACTATGCTGGCAGTGGGTTTAACCACAGGCCGCAAGCGGTACTAGCTGTACGTAACGGTCCCCAGGTAGATGCCGATAAGAAGACTGATGAGGTGAACCCATCGAACTCCTACTGAGCCTGAATGTGACAATCTCCGTACAGTCCGGTCCGTTCGTCTGAGAATATCACATGGCGGGCCTAGGGGGCGGTAAACGTCAGTCCCCTAATAGCGGTACAAGTCGTGTCGGAGTGTAGCCTAAAACACCCTGAGAATCTACTAGAAAACCTACCAGCAATTCTCGCTTTCCCTGGCCAGGGACTTTGTGTAATGGCTCTCCTAGACACAGCGCGATATCAACCCCCAATACCGGGAGAGACGAATCCTGTCTAACCGTCACTGCCTATAAGTGCTTCAGGACTGCACCCAACTACTACCTATTTGCACGACTCAGTAGAGCCGTGGTAGGGTAGTAATCTAACAACAGTGGGAACACACTCGAGGCGAAGTGACAGTGTCAAGTCAGCGGACTAAGCTGTACTCATGTCACCTGGGAACTGTTAACAGACGATGGGTATAATACCAACCAACAGTTCCCGACGAGTCCTGTCCAGTGTACTCGTAACCTAACGAGCACCTGCATACTATCTCCAGTACGACGTACTGATGGCTGTGGGACAGACCATCTCCCATGCTGGGAAGAGAAGCGTATGCACCAGTCTACTCTGGAGTATCGATGCCCTGTCTCGATAATCCTACGACTAGGGACCAAAATAAGGATGTGCTTATAGACTACCCAGCCCTCACTAGTGTGATCGCCATCACAACGCCGGTAGTCAAGCAAAATCCTAAGGGCTCTACCAATATGTTTTTAGCGATATGTTAAAAGAAACATATACACACATTAAGATAGAAACAAACCAAGTAGCATAGTACTATATCGAGCAAGACTGTCGTAAAACCATATATATATCCCAAGCCTCCAAAATGTATTATACAAACTAGTACCATACAATAATGGCCTCTAGGGCATACATATCTAACAATCTCCCACTTGCACTAAAGGCCAGTAATTGGTGTACCGCATACCTAATGTTTGCACTAAGGCCAGCTGCCGGCGTACCGCATACCCAATAGCTCAAAAAGTCGCTCGAACTGTGTTTAAGGGAGGGCCTTCGTGAATGGATCCGCTGTGTTGTCTTTTGTGTCCACTCTCCGTACCTCGATCTCCTGGCGATCAATGATCTCCCTGATCAGGTGATACCGCCTTAAGATGTGTCTGGATTTCTGATGGGACCTTGGTTCCTTCGCTAAAGCTATAGCCCCATTGTTATCGCAATACAAAGGTATTGGGTCAACAATAGATGGAACCACCTGAAGTTCACTAATGAACTTCTTCATCCACACCGCCTCTTTTGCGGCATCGCTTGCAGCAATGTATTCTGCCTCCATCGTCGAGTCTGCGACGGTATCCTATTTGGAACTCCTCCAACATACCGTCCCTCCGTTGAGGGTAAACACAAAACCCGAGACAGACTTGCTGTCATCTTTGTCACTCTGGAAGCTTGAATCGGTAAAGGACTCGACCCTGAGGTCTCCATTACCGTAAACCAGGAACATCTCTTTAGTCCTTCTTAGGTACTTGAGAATGTTCTTCACTGTCGTCCAGTGGTCCTCACCCGGGTCTGACTGATACCGGCTCACTACGCTCAGCGCGTAAGCTACATCTGGTCTTGTACATAGCATCGCATACATTATAGATCCTACCGCCGAAGCGTAGGGTATAGTGCTCATGTGAACCCTCTCATCGTCAGTCTTAGGAGACATCTTCTTGGAGAGGGTAATTCCGTGCAATGCGGGTATGTTACCGCGCTTGGAATCATCCATACTCTATCTCTTTAGTACGGTCTCTATGTACCTGGACTGCGAAAGTCCCAGTAGTCTCTTGGATCTATCTATGCAGATCTTGATCCCTAGAATGTGTGAGGCATCACCCAGGTCCTTCATGGAGAACCGTTGTGACAAAAATAGCTTGACTGATTGTAGCATAGGAATGTCATTTCCTATCAAAAGAATGTCGTCCATGTACAAGACTAGGAACACGACAGTTCGTCCTACAATCTTCTTATAGACACAAGGTTCATCTTCGTTCTTGATGAAATCAAATTCCTTGATTGCCTCATCAAAACAGATGTTCCAGCTCCGCGATGCCTGCTTTAATCAATAAATGGATTTAAGCAACTTGCACACCTTCCCGCTGCTCCCACTGTCTACGAAACCTTCTGGCTGATCCATGTAAACGCACTCTTCCAAACAGCCGTTCAGAAAAGCCGTTTTAACGTCCATCTGCCAGATTTCATAGTCATGGAAGGCAGCAATGGCAAGTAGGATCCGAATGGATTTAAGCATAGCCACCGGAGGAAAAGTTTCGTCATAGTCCACACCAGGTCTTTGACGAAAACCTTTTGCAACGAGTCTAGCTTTATAGGTTTCCACCTGCTCATCTACACCAAGTTTCCTTTTGTAGATCCATTTGCATCCACCGGGTTTTACCCCAGGTAGAGCAATATCCAAGGTCCACACTTTATTGGTGTACATGGACTCTATTTCGGATTGCATTGCTTCCAGCCACTTATCAGAGTCCCTACTGATAATGGCCTGCCTGAAACTGGTAAAGTCATCTTCTTCCAAGATGCAATCCTCTCGATCCCTGTTTAAGAGAAAACCATAGTATCTCTCGGGCGGATGAGAAATCCTACCAGATCTGCGGAGTGGCTAAGGTTCGTCTGGGGTTATTGAATCCAGTGGTTCCTCCAAATTTTCAGTTATATTTTGTGGTCGCTGAATTTCTTCCAGTTCTATCGAACTCTCACTAGTTTCTTTTGCAAGAAACTCCCTTTCTAAAAAGGTAGCGTGACGAGATACAAACACCTTCTGTTCCTCAGTATGGTAGAACAGATATCCTAGTGAGTCTTTAGGATATCCCACAAATTTACACAGAACTGACCGTGCATCTAGCTTGTCCAGTTTCCGTGTTTTCACATAGGCCGGACAACCCCATATCTTAATAAATTTAAGACATGGCTTCTTACTGCTCCATATTTCATATGGAGTTTTAGGCATAGATTTGGACGGAACTTGATTCAAAAGGTATGCCGCTGTCTGAAGCGTATGTCCCCAAAATGAAAGAGGCAACTCGGCATTATTCATCATGGAGCGAACCATATCCAGTAGGGTACGATTCCTCCGCTCCGATACACCGTTGTGCTATGGTGTATAAGGAGGAGTAAGCTGAGAGAGAATACCATTCTCTTTTAAGTAATGTAGGAATTCCGTGCTTAAGTACTCCCCTCCTCTATCAGACCAGAGGATCTTGATACTTTTACCAGTCTGGTTCTCTACTTCGTTTCTGAATTCCTTGAATTTCTCAAAAGCTTCAGATTTATGTTTCATCAGATACACATATCCGAACCTAGAGAGATCGTCAGTGAATGTGATGAAGTACGAGAACCCACCCCTTGCATGTATAGACATCGGACCACATACATCACTGTGTATGAGTCCCAAGAGCTCTGCTGCCCTTTCTCCATGTCCGGTGAACGGAGATTTGGTCATCTTTCCTTTGAGACAAGACTGACAAGTTTCATAAGATGAAAACTCGAACGTATCCAAGAGTCCATCTTTATGCAACTTACTTAGTCTTTTCTCTCCGATATGACCAAGTCTACAATGCCACAAGTAGGATTCGTTCGTATCTGAACTCTTCCTCTTGCGTATGTTTTGTACATTGAGAACTGTATTCTGATTTAGAACGTAGATACCATTACACAGTGTACCTTCTGCAACCAGTACCTTGTGAAGGTAGATGTTCATGATATTTCTATCAAGAACAAAGTTATATCCATCTTTATCGAGTAAAGAAACTGATATGATGTTGCAAACCATGGAAGGTACATAGTAGCAATCGTTCAAAATCATAGTATTGCCATTTGGCAACACTAGGTGATATTCACCGACGGCTGCAGCATTAACTTGTGCTCCGTTCTCTACTCTGAGCGACATATCACCAGGTACAACTCTCCTACTTTTTCTCAGTCCCTGTAATAAATTACAGATATGAGATCCTGATCCGGTATCAAGTACCCAGGAGGTAGGGCTGACCGTAAAACAATTCTCAATTACAAGAACACCTGATGTAGATGCAAAACCATGCTTCTTCTTCAACTGGGTATCCTTGGAATCCATACAATCCTCTTTCCCTTGCTCATACTTATGACTGTTGTCGTAAATTAGAGCCGAACCAACGTTCCGAAGCCCCGAATAAGAATTCGGATCGGTCAAGCGATACATTTTATTATCTTGATTAGGGCGTGAAATGGTTATTACCTGGAGAGAGAGAAAAGAAACAATCAGTGTGCGCTCTTGCAAGATTAGATTGGTTTATTGATTTATCTAATCAGGATGGCTCCCACTGTTTCCTCAAATTCTTCTTCAAACCCTAAAAGAAGAACTAGTCAGTATTAATCCCACGTCACAATACTGTAGTGTTCCTAGGCACACTAATGAAGTCTCACAAGTGATCAAACATGCCCAATTGAAATTTTACATGTGCCGAGAAAACCTAATAAGGATCGTTAACTAGATATATAGGCGAAACAAGAAAGTAAACGGAAATGTATCTAAAGGAAAGGGGCTACAACCTTTGTAGATCCGGTCCTCCACATCCTAGACTCCGTGATGAGGTCCCTCCGCTGTCCAAATCAAATCCATGCCTCTAGCATCGGCTTCATCGGAGAATGGGCGGGCTTGATCGTCGGTTCGATGCCGAAGATGATCTACGTCGAGGCATCACAAGAACAAGCTCTAACTTCACCAAGCCATGAAAACTTGTGAAGGAAACACCCTATACAACTTGGCAAGAGGTAGAGGATGAAGAAATAGGAAGTGGGTAGACTTTAGATTTGGATTTCTCACACTTTTTCATCACTTGCCATTGATGTAGCAAGCTTTCTTCATGGAAGAAGAAGATGAAGAAGAAGAAGATGATATGATAAGTCTTTTAAAAATAGATAATAAAATGAATAATTATCATTTCTTCAACCATGGTTTAGTGTAGAGATTTAACTAAGGTTAGATGAGTGGTTAGGGTTAGGCATGAGACAAGAATGGTGACTAAGTCAATGCTTCATGAATCTTCAACTAAAAACAAAACTAGCAACCATTCTTATCTCTTTATCTTTTATAAATGAAATAAATAAAACAAATAAATAGATAAATGAATAAAGAAAAGAAATGATACCCTAACCACTAACTAACCATGGTTTAATACTTTACACAAAACCAAGCTAGAATGTATCATCAAACATGATACAATCATGTGCACAAAAAATATATCACATATACAATGTGCACAAACCAAGTGAGTAAATCCATTTAAAGTGAACCAATACTAGTTAACGCAAAGTAATATATCAAATATATAATTATACATTAAATCATTAAATCAACACTTGATTCAATGATCCGGTCATATCGCATATAACCGGCTAGTATCCAATGTATCGGCTTATCGAATCAACCCTTGATTCGATAACTAGGTTATATCGCATACAACCATTCGACACATTCATCGCGAGAATGAAATACGGTATCACATACACGCATTATTCTCGGTCCCGCACATATCTCATATGCGCTCCTATTTCGTTTCGCTTGAGCCAGGAAACCTCTGTGTAGGACTCTAAAGACTCGTCAATACGCCGGCAGCAGGTGATGATCATATCAAACACCCACAAGCCGCAAGCGGTCTGCTAAACGTAACGGCCACCCGGGTATTGAGCGATCAGAAGATCGACGAGCAAGCCCGCTCACACTCCTGTGAATCCAACCAGTAACACTTACCGTATAGTCCAGTCTGTTCGTCTGATATGTCCCATATCTCGTCTAGGGGTGGTAAACGTCAGACCCCAATAGCTCGATAAGTCATGCCGACGTAAGGTCCATAACATTCGTGAAACTACTGATAACTCTTACCAGTATATCACTGCAACCCTGGCCAGGGATTTCCTGTTATGGCCAGTCGAGCCTAGCACAACATCAACCCCCAATACCGGGAGAGACGAATCCCCTCCTATCGCTCATTGCCTCCATGTGAATCGGGACTGTACCCAAAAACCACCTGTTTGCACAACTCAGTAGAGCCGTGGTAGGGTGGAAATCAAAGCACAGTGGGAGACACACAAGACTCTATGACGATCTCGGGTCAACAGACTAAGCTGTACCAGTGTCACCAGAGAACTGCCATCTGACGTGAGGTATAATACCATCTGGGAGTTCTCGGCGAGTCCGTTCAGTGTACCCAGTCTCCACTGAGCACCCGCATACCATCTTCGATGTCAAACACCAATGGATATGGGATCATCCATCGCCCATCGCATGGGTCGAGAAGATATGCGCTAGTCTACTCTGGAATATCGATGCCCCGTCTCGATATTCCCTCGACTAGGAACATTGAAGGATGTACTCATGGACTATCCAGGCCCCACCAGTATGATCTGCATCACAGTCCTGGAAGTCGAGTACACATCCTAAGGGCTTTATCAACATGTAACAGAGAGACAGAAATTATACATGTTAAGATAAAGAGCAACCAGATAGCGTACTATCATGTCGAGCAAGAAAGTCCTACCTATATATGTCCCAGCATCCACTACAATATACATCCAATGTACAGTAATGGCCTCTAGGGCATACATATAACTAACAATCTCCCACTTGCACTAGGGCCATTTGTAGCAGTGGTTGCAGTATCTAATACTCAACCATCCCATATGAGTCTCTCTCTGGGATAAGGCCTTCGTGAGTGGATCCGCCGTGTTGTCCTCTAAGTCTACTCTCCTAACCTCGATCAACCTGGAGATTAACTATCTCCATGATCAGGTGATGCTGCCTCAGAATATGTCTGGGTCACTGATGGGACCAGGGTTCCAGGGCCGAAGCCACACTTCCATTGTCATACAATGGCAGGAACCCAGTTCATCTTATGAACCAATATACACCCAAACTACCTCTTTGGTAGTATCTTCAATAGCGATGTTACCAGCCTTTATCGTCTAGTTTGCCACGGTATCTAGCTTGGAACTCTTCCAACATACCGTCCCTTTACTGAGGGTAAAGACAATGCCCGTGACTGACATTCAGTCGTCTTTATCACCCTGGAACGTTTCCAGTGATTCTCCCTAGGATCGATTGATACTATCTTACTACAGCTTGTGAGAATCCTAACATCCATTTAGATCTATCTCATAGACCCGAATCCCAGGATTTAGGAGGGATCAACTTTAATCCTATATGGAGAATCTATGTGATAAGAAGAGATCGACCGATCGTAGCATAAGAAATTCCTTTCCTATCAAGAGTATGTCATCCACGTACACAACGAGGATCATTACCATACTCCATACTACCCTTTTGTACATACAAGGTTCATCTACCATTTTGATGAAGTCAAACTCTTTGACTACCACATCAAAACAGATGTTCCAACTCCGCGATGCCTGCTTTAGCCTGTAAAGCAACTTGCACACGTTTCCGCTGCTCCCACTGTTTACGAAGCCCTCTGGCTGTGTTCTTATAGACGTTCTCTTCTAAATCATTATTTAGAAAAGTAGTCATTGCACCCAACCACCAGATATCGCAGTTATGGTATGTAGCAGTGGCAAGTAGGATCTGGATGGACTTAAGCATATTCCATGGAAAAGGTTTCATCTTTATCCATGCCTGGTTGATGACTAAAACCTTTAATAAGCCTAGCTTTGAAAGTCTCAACTTTTCCATCTACACCAAGTAATCTTCTCAAGATATACTTGCTCCTGATGGGGATTTAACCCTTCAGATATAGCAGCTAAAGTCCATACTTTGCTGGTGTACATGGATTCCATCTCAGATCGCTAAGCATCCAGCCATTCTTACAGAGTCCCTACTCTCGATGGCCTGCTCGAAACTAGTTGGGTCATCATCTCATGACGCAATCCTCGCTCCCACTGTCATCGAGAAACCGAGGTATCTCTCAGGCGGATGAGGAACCCTACTAGATCGGCGGAGTGGCTGAGGTTCGTCGGGAACTATAGAATCTTTTGGTTCTGTCAAATCATCAACTGCAGTTTTGTATAGCTGGAACCTTTCCAGTTCTACAGAACTGATCCTGCCTCGATCTTGTCCGGATTTTGCTTTAAACATAGGCCGGACAACCCCAAATCTTAACTCGCTTAAGAGATGGGATCTTCCCATACCATATCTCATATGGAGTGGTAGGCACTGATTTGATTCAAACCTAATTCAATAGGTATGCATCTTCTCAAGTGCATAACCCCAAAAGGAAATAGGTAACTCAGTAATACTCATCATAGAGCACACCATATCTAATATTGTGCAATTGCTCCGCCCTGATACACCGTTGTGCTGTGGTGTATTCAGAGGAGTAACACTGAGAGAGAATCTCATTCTCCTTTAGAATAGTCCAGAAATTCTATGCACAAGTATTCTCCTCCCTGATCTTATCATAGGACATAATACTTATACCCGTATTTTGGTTCTCTACTTCTAACTTATATTCTGTGAATATCTCAAAAGGTTCAGACTTAT
This sequence comes from Agapanthus africanus, assembly GCA_030015575.1. NCBI lineage: Eukaryota > Viridiplantae > Streptophyta > Magnoliopsida > Asparagales > Amaryllidaceae > Agapanthus > Agapanthus africanus. The sequence continues at coordinate 569,891,114 of CM057339.1, forward strand.
GTTTCAACAGGAACATATGTCTGAATCTTGAAAGATTATCAGAGAATGTAATGAAATACAAAGAACCATTCCTTGGCATGTGTAGACAGGAGACCTCACATACATCATCATGTATCAGTCCCAAGAGTTTACTAACTCTTTCTCTGTTTCTAATAAACAGAGCTATGGTCATCTAATCTTTGTGACATGACTGGCAAGTTTCACAAGATGTAAATTCAAACTGATTTAAATATGCATCTAAAATGTAACTTCAGCCAGTCGGGTCGCATTGATGTGACCTAGTCTACAATGCCTCAAGAAGGATTCGTTCATTTCTGAACTCTTTCTCTTGTGTGTGTTCAGTATACAAGGAACTGTAGTTTTATTTAGAACATCAATGCTTTTAGATAACGTGCCTGAACCGATCAACTTTTGATATAGGAAATGTTCAAAACATTATCCAACAATACAAAATTATATCCTTCTTTACTAATAAAGAGACTGATATGATTTTGTATATCAGGTTCGGTATCTAATAGCATTTGTTCAGAATCAATGTACTGGTAATACAGGGTGACAGTGACCAACAGACTTGGCCGCAACATTTGCCCCGGTTTCTGTCTCATGAAACTTATCACCCGTTCTCAGTTTTTCTACCTTTTTGTAGCCCTATGTAACAGCTTACATATCTGGGATCCTGATCCGGTATCATATATCCAAGATACAGAGGATACTGAGAAACAGTTCTGTTTAACGAACACACCCGAAGGAGATGCATCATATGCACTTTCTTCGTTTGGGCTGCATAGGAATTCTGGTATTCCCCAATTTCCTGCTCTGTCTTATAACAATTATAAGTTGGAGCGGGACCAACGTTCCCCAGCTCAGTATAGCAAGCGGGTTCGGTCAATACATCCATATTATTATCTTGATTAAGGCGTGATATGGTCTCTACCTGGAGAGAGAGAGAAGAAAACACTCAGCGTGCGCTCTTCCAAGATCAGATTGGTTATTTATTTTATCTAATTAGGATGGCTCCCACTGTTTTTATCAAATCTTCCTTCAAACCCTAAAAGAAAAGACTAGCCGGGATTAATTACACTCTACAAGTTCGCCAATCTTTCAGCCAGGCCAGTGTCGGTACTTTGAGGGGGGTTCCCCGTGCTTTCGCACGGACCTAATTACGGTAAACCTCGTTTTCCCAGAGGCGTAACCCCGTTGACACCTTTCTAGACACCTACTTGATCGGCTAATTGCAAAGTGCAAAACTCTCCCAGGAGTAACAATTACTCGCAGTGGGTATCGGGATCCAACTATCATATAGAAGGTATGCAATCTCATTGCAAATTTCAACACTTGAAACTCCCGATAAAGGTTTTTACCCCTAGCACCTATGACATTAACTATGGTCAACAAATCATAAGTACTAGTCAAGTTCTACCCGTCATTTCGTGATTAATTAGACCCACCCACATGACCCTTAACAAAGGTCAACAAAGTCACGCGACTGTCCTAACTAATCTCATCATATGCGGTGTAGGAAGACATCACTTAGCTACCGTACACTGTGCCTTAACTAAAGTCAACAAACACAGCACGTATACTAAGTACTCTACTTCCTAAAATGACGGAGGGTTGCGAATGGTTTTTGTGAAAACCTTTAACGCTTTGAACTTGATCTCGTTGCGGAATCAAATGGTTTTTAAATGGAATGTTTTTTAGGCTTTTCTAGTTTTGCTAAAGGGGTCACTCCGGTGAAGGGATCGTCGGCCCTTTCCTCGTCGAATGAGGTGCGGGATATATCATATATATCACTGTGCAAAGCAGAAACAATAGAAGCGATCAAAAGACAAACCGAGGGCTGTAGCATCTGCCAGTTATTGCTAAAGGAGTCACTCCCGGTGAAGGGATCTCGGTCCTTTCCTCATCGAATAAGGTGCAGGATGTTCTATAATGAACACCGCGATGCAAAGCAAGAACTGTAGCTACCTGTTTTATTTTGAAATTCGATTCCACAACATCAATTAGGTTTATTTTCTTTCATTAATCTCACTAATGAAAAGCCCATCATTTAAATAACCTAAACATCATAGATAAATATGACGCACGCTTATGCCATCCGCATTCGCCTCGATGTCCCCTCGTGCACTGTTAGGTTAGGTAACTAACGGCAGAGCGGGGCAGGGCTAGCGCGGGCGTAAAACATAAGCAACGTATATATAATATATCATATATACTATATACTACATCTATCTGAACAGAGCACAGAACATCGCATGATCACATCACAGATAACGCAGCAGAAAGAATCATATGAAATATTGGATATACTAGGACGTCCGTATTTTCAATACGAGCCAGTATAAAACACGGATTCCACGGTCGTGATGAATAGCCAATCCCATACCCCTAGACCCCTACGAGAACGGCAAGCAACCCCACCAATTCTAGGGTTAGGAGACCCGGACTCGACTCCTCGAGTTGGTCTCCCACTGGACCCCAGAACCCGGTTACTTGTGCTCCCCTCCTTGGGTCTATCCTAGTGCAGAAAAGTAAATAATATACATCAACGGTGACAACTTCCGCAACCTGGAAGTGCCCCAATAAAAGAATATTACATACAGGTTTTTACATGAATGAAAATGAAAAAAAAACACTCATCTCACATAAAAACCCCCGGCTATTCAAACACGACGATCCAATATAACATATCCAGCAACACATAACAACACATGTCATCAACGTAAGAAAATATGCCCATCCCAATTGTCGTTGACATATAGCAACGAAACCGGCGATATCACATATTACACTTACGGTCACAGAAAAGAAAGTGTAAAACTACAACAGTTGGAATCCGCAACCTCTTTAGACATCGCATGCCCAATCAAATGAATTCCTTAGACATCGCATGCCTAACAATTATAAACCCCGCATTTTAGCCTCATTATCGAAAACTCTTTTCAATATCAAGTCGGGCAATTCAACAGGATTCCCGACATTCTGATCGAATGCTCGTCGCAAACTTCAGTAGACGGCCGCACCCCCAATGCCGTCGACGAAGTGCACCAAGGCGGAACACCGCTACCGTGAGCACCCGAACGGATGCTTTCGGCGACGGGGTTCTCCTATAGTCACTTGGTCGGGGCAATGGAGTGAAGCTGTCTATTAAGTTTACCCGGCGAGTATCCACGTACGCTACGTGATTGCTACGGACTTTTGATCACATCAAAATTCCGTGGCAACCGATCAAGTGAGACTAAAGTGCTATGTTTATAACATTCATTCAGTTATCACATAACTTTTTGTGAATTCCAATTGTTGTATCACATTCCGGATAAATAAAAATGTTAAACTTTCCGATCGAACAATCGAACACCCAAGTTTTCCCGATACAGTCCAACACATGAAATAAGTTTAAAAACATTCAGTTCGTGCCTCAGTACCAACGGTCCAGCCGTAGAAGGGTCAAGCCTATGCCTCACATGTGGCACGCCGTACTGCCCCAAACCCTAAGGTTCAAAGGGCAGTTCAAGACGGTCACATAATCGAGTTAAGGTTTGTTGTCTTCTAGAGGGTCCATCGCGTTACTTGCACTACTTAGAACGTCGTTAAACTACGGAAAAATCCAACACTTGGAAATTTCCCGACAGGGGAAAATTTGGGTATTTATATCCGGTCGAACTTTTTAACATATTCTAAAATTTATCCGGAAAGCCACATAGACAAAATCTGATACTCCGATCGAAACACCGAATCCCCAAAACAACCCCAGAAAATTCAACTCTTGAATAAATATTAAAAATTTCCAGGAAAACCAGCACAGAAAAATGAGAATTACTGTGAAACATTAAATACACAAAACGACAATAAGACCGCGGAACCGCCGCACGAGCCAAGCTCGTGCCGCGGATCCGCGGCTCATTGATGGAATTAGTCCATCGAAATTCACAGTAACTCTTAGATTATCCTGCTGATTTTTCTACATATTTTTAATGTGGAAAAATCCCCGAAATTAAAAAATGTACAGAGAGCATATTGTATTAGGGTTTCGGGTTCGTTCGGATTTCAAACGTCGTCTAGGTTTCGCCTAAGGCTCTAGCTAGGCTCTGATACCACTGTAGGGTTCCTAGGCACACTAATGAAGTCTCACAAGTGATCAAACATGCCCAATTGAAATTTTACATGTGCCGAGAAAACCTAATACGGATCGTTAACTAGATATATAGGCGAAACAAGCAAGTAAACGAAAATGTATCTAAAGGAAAGGGGCTACAACCTTTGTAGATCCGGTCCTCCACATCCTAGACTCCGTGATGAGGTCCCTCCGCTGTCCAAATCAAATCCATGACTCTAGCATCGGCTTCATCGGAGAATGGGCGGGCTTGATCGTCGGTTCGATGCCGAAGATGATCTACGTCGAGGCATCACAAGAACAAGCTCTAACTTCACCAAGCCATGAAAACTTGTGAAGGAAACACCCTATACAACTTGGCAAGAGGTAGAGGATGAAGAAATAGGAAGTGGGTAGACTTTAGATTTGGATTTCTCACACTTTTTCATCACTTGCCATTGATGTAGCAAGCTTTCTTCATGGAAGAAGAAGATGAAGAAGAAGAAGATGATATGATAAGTCTTTTAAAAATAGATAATAAAATGAATACTTATCATTTCTTCAACCATGGTTTAGTGTAGAGATTTAACTAAGGTTAGATGAGTGGTTAGGGTTAGGCATGAGACAAGAATGGTGACTAAGTCAATGCTTCATGAATCTTCAACTAAAAAGAAAACTAGCAACCATTCTTATCTCTTTATCTTTTCTAAATGAAATAAATAAAACAAATAAATAGATAAATGAATAAATAAAAGAAATGATACCCTAACCACTAACTAACCATGGTTTAATACTTTACACAAAACCAAGCTAGAATGTATCATCAAACATGATACAATCATGTGCACAAAAAATATATCACATATACAATGTGCACAAACCAAGTGAGTAAATCCATTTAAAGTGAACCAATACTAGTTAATGCAAAGTAATATATCAAATATATAATTATACATTAAATCAACACTTGATTCAATGATCCGGTCATACCGCATATAACCGACTAGTATCCAATGTATCGGCTTATCGAATCAACCCTTGATTCGATAACTAGGTTATATCGCATACAACCATTCGACGCATTCATCGCGAGAATGAAATACGGTATCACATACATGCATTATTCTCGGTCCCGCACATATCTCATATGCGCTCTTATTTCGTTTCGCTTGAGCCAGGAAACCTCTGTGTAGGACTCTAAAGACTCGTCAATACGCCGGCAGCAGGTGATGATCATATCAAACACCCACAAGCCGCAAGCGGTCTGCTAAACGTAACGGCCACCCGGGTATTGAGCGATCAGAAGATCGATGAGCAAGCCCGCTCACACTCCTGTGAATCCAACCAGTAACACTTACCGTATAGTCCGGTCTGTTCGTCTGATATGTCGCATATCTCGCCTAGGTGTGGTAAACGTCAGACCCCAATAGCTCGATAAGTCATGCCGACGTAAGGTCCATAACATTCGTGAAACTACTGATAACTCTTACCAGTATATCACTGCAACCCTGGCCAGGGATTTCCTGTTATGGCCAGTCGAGCATAGCACAACATCAACCCCCAATACCGGGAGAGACGAATCCCCTCCTATCGCTCATTGCCTCCATGTGAATCGGGACTGTACCCAAAAACCACCTGTTTGCACAACTCAGTAGAGCCGTGGTAGGGTGGAAATCAAAGCACAGTGGGAGACACATAAGACTCTATGACGATCTCGGGTCAACAGGCTAAGCTGTACCAGTGTCACCAGAGAACTGCCATCTGACGTGAGGTATAATACCATCTGGGAGTTCTCGGCGAGTCCGTTCAGTGTACCCAGTCTCCACTGAGCACCCGCATACCATCTTCGATGTCAAACACCAATGGATATGGGATCATCCATCGCCCATCGCATGGGTCGAGAAGATATGCGCTAGTCTACTCTGGAATATCGATGCCCCATCTCGATATTCCCTCGACTAGGAACATTGAAGGATGTACTCATGGACTATCCAGGCCCCACTAGTATAATCTGCATCACAGTCCTGGAAGTCGAGTACACATCCTAAGGGCTTTATCAACATGTAACAGAGAGACAGAAAGTATACATGTTAAGATAAAGAGCAACCAGATAGCGTACTATCATGTCGAGCAAGAAAGTCCTACCTATATATGTCCCAGCATCCACTACAATATACATCCAATGTACAGTAATGGCCTCTAGGGCATACGTATAACTAACAAATACTTGCTTAACCTTTCAGCCAGGCTAGTGTTGGTACTTCGAGGGAGGTTTTCCAACGCTTTCGCGAAGTTCCTTAATTAAATAACCTCTTTTCCCTGGAGGCGTAGCCCCGCTAACACCGTTCTAGACACCTACTTGGTTTATAGCATTGATTGTTAAGTGAAAAAATCTCCCGAGAGTAATCCAACTCATCAGTGGGATCGGGATCCAACTATCATTGTGTGATGACCTAGATGGAATCCACTCTAGTCACTACACTCCAGAAGGTATGCTGAATCTGCAAGTTTCAGTTTCTTTAGAAACTCCCGATGTGGATTTTTGCCCCTAGGACCCAAGTGACCTTAACGAATAATCAACAAATCAAAAGGTCCTAGTCAAGTTCAACCCGTCGTTATCCAGGATTGCATTAGACCAGCCCGCATGATCCTTGACGAATAATCAACAAAATCATGCGACCGTCCTAACCAATCGCATTTATCAGTGCAACAGAGAATTATTACTTAGCTGCCGTTCACTGTGCCTTAATGAATAATCAACAAACGCAGCACGAATACTAAGTATTAATTTTCTGAAACGACGGAGGGCTACGGCTGGGTTTTTGGCGAAAAACCCGTTAACGTAATGAACTTGATGTAGTTGAAGGAACATGATAGCCTTTTTTGAAAATATAGTGGCGAAAAACTCTTGCTAAAGAGGTCACTCCCTGTGAAGGGATCTCGGCTCTTTCCTCGTCGAATGAGGTGCAGGATATTCCAAACTGAATACCTCGATGCAAAGCAAGAATAATCGACCACAGTGAAGTTATTACCCTGACGCAAACTTTTTGTCCAAGGGGTCACTCCCGATGAAAGGATCTCGGCCCTTGCCTCGTCGACTGAGGTGCTGGGGATTCATAACCGAATACCTCTATGCAAAACAAAAGAGAGCGTCCTTGCAATAACAGCTTTTTGAAAAATTGTTCCAACAACGTTCTTTTTAGGTTTGTTTTCTTGCATTAATTTAATGCGTCCCATCAGTTAATCCTACCATTGCAGAAAACAACGAAAATATGGCGTACGCTTATGCCATCCGCATTCGCCACGGGGCCCCGTCATTACCCGTTAGGTTACTTAACTAACGACAGAGCGGGGGCTGGACTAGCACGGATGCAAAACATAAGCAACGCCTAAATAGATATCATATAGATATATACACATTCGTCAGATGCAATGATAGCCATTCCAGATCACAGATGAACACATTGGATATACTAGGAATCCGCATTCCGTACGAGCCTGTAACGAAGAGCGGATTACACGGTCGCGATGAATAGCCAAAACCCCACCCTAGACCCCTATGGGTGCGGCAAACTACCCGCCAAGTACCCGAAGCGAAGCAACCTCCCTCAATACCGTGAGTAGGCCACTCGGCACTTCGAGGTACCCGGTAGTTTGTGCACCCCACCTTGGGTCTATCCTAGGAGAAAAAACAGTAAAAGAAATTATACAATGACGGCTACAACCCCATCCCGGTTGTGCGGCTATATAAATAATATTACATCAATTACAAATTACATGAATTGAAAGAAAAGAAAACTCTCATCTCATAACCCCCCGGCTATTCATCCGCGACAATCCAATGAATTCATATACACATACCATCAACATTACAGATCACAGATATGTATAACCCCCACTAATCGACGTATAGCGATTAGCAGACGTTCAATACATATATCACATCACAGATATAACCCGTTAGCTTAAGTCTTTAGAAGTTTGATCAAAATACGGATTTTTTTAAACCCAAAAAACAAATTTTGCTTTCTGGAAAATCTGGGCAGAAAAATCATATTCCAAAAATCCCAAAACACCCCCAGAAATCCACTGCAGCAAAACCGATCCACGGCCGAGTCAACTCGGCCGCGGATCCACGGCAAGAAGCTCTTCTTGCCGCGTTTCCGCGGTGAGTTGGTCGGTTCAGTCGATCGTTTTTCTGCACTGTTCACTAAAAACCCTGAGCCGATTTTTGGTACATGTCAAATAATTTTTACAGCAGTTTAAAAATCGACAGAAAGTTCATGTTCCGGGCATGTTTCGTGACTTTTTCTCCGATCGAACTTCTAGTTACTTTGCTAACATGTTAGATAGTGTTTAGCTAGGCTCTGATACCAATGTTAGGTCCACGTTACCCACCCCGGTTCTTTCGGGGAGGCGGAATAGGTAAAACGAAAATTTTCCCTAGCTAGGTAACATGGACCGTTTCATGAAGGATCGTTGCTAAACAAAAACTAACAAATATTCTACAAGTTCTAACTACTATGTAGAATGGCTATACCTTGGTCTTGAACTCCTTCTCTTCTTCTTGTGGTTCTTCCTCTTTCTTGCTCCTCGTAGTTGCTTGAACGGATCCTCCTTGTCGTCTCCTTTTTGCCATAGATGGATCCACCCGAGGGTCTCGGAATTGAGCTCCTATCTCAACCTAGAGATGAGCTCTCATAATCCCACCCCTTTTCACAAAAGTGAGAATAATGATAATAATAATAATAATTGAGTATATGGTGATGGTTAGTTTCAAAGACCATTATCACTTCATGCTATTATTGCATTTTGCAAACAACAAACAAACAAAAGTCATACCCATGAAATGATAGCCATGAAATGATGATGGTCAACAAGTCCAAAATGGTCAGCCGGTCAACAAAGTCAACAAGTCAACAAAAGTCAAAATTTCAACTCAACCATGGCACAATAATACTTAATTAATATTATTAATCATATATCATATTCTCATTAAGGTTTAAAAAAGGTCAACGGTCAAGAAGTCAACCAAAGCCAAATGTTCAACAACCCTAATGAGAATCCTCTGCCTCTGCCTCTGTCAACTGTGCATACACACCCGCATCCGTGCTCTAAGGAACACGAATACACTGAGACAAAACCAATCCCAAAGCAATTACTAGGATCTGGCTTAAACCAAAGCCCGCTAGTAACTACTGTCCGGACACCAAACGTGCACAAGTGCACGGATGTGAACGAACCCCGTCGCAAAACCATGCAACCTCTACTCAGCTTTGCCCAAAGGCGAGTAACCCTTTGTGTGGGACTCTAAAGGCTCGACACTACACTGGCAGTGGGTTTAACCATGGGCCGCAAGCGGTAATAGCTGTACGTAACGGTCCCCAGGTAGATGCCGATAAGAAGACTGATGAGGTGAACCCATCGAACTCCTACTGAGCCTGAATGTGACAATCTCCGTACAGTCCGGTCTGTTCGTCTGAGAATATCGCATGGCTGGCCTAGGGGGGCGGTAAACGTCAGTCCCCTAATAGCGGTACAAGTCGTGTCGGAGTGTAGCCCAAAACACCCTGAGAATCTACTGGAAAACCTACCAGCAATTCTCGCTTGCCCTGGCCAGGGACTTTGTGTAATGGCTCTCCTAGACACAACGCGATATCAACCCCCAATACCGGGAGAGACGAATCCTGTCTAACCGTCACTGCCTCCAAGTGCTTCGGGACTGCACCCAACTACTACCTGTTTGCACGACTCAGTAGAGCCGTGGTAGGGTAGTAATCTAAGAACAGTGGGAACACACTCGAGGCGAAGTGACAGTGTCAAGTCAGCGGACTAAGCATGTACTCATGTCACCTGGGAACTATTAACTGACGAAAGGTATAATACCAACCAACAGTTCCCGACGAGTCCTGTCCAGTGTACTCGTAACCTAACGAGCACCTGCATACTATCTCCAGTATGACGTACTAATGGCTGTGGGACAGACCATCTCCCCTGCTGGGAAGAGAAGCGTATGCACCAGTCTACTCTGGAGTATCGATGCCCTGTCTCGATAATCCTACGACTAGGGACCAAAATAAGTATGTGCTTATAGACTACCCAGCCCCCACTAGTGTGATCGCCATCACAACGCCGGTAGTCAAGCAAAATCCTAAGGGCTCTACCAATATGTTTTTAGCGATATGTTAAAAGAAACATATACACACATTAAGATAGAAACAAACCAAGTAGCATACTACTATATCGAGCAAGACTGTCGTAAAATCATATATATTTCCCAAGCCTCCAAAATGTATTATACAAACTAGTACTATACAATAATGGCCTCTAGGGCATACATATCTAACAAATTGTCGGTGAGTAGATTTAACATCTACGGGTAAATCGCCCGTATGGCGTTAAGCGTCAGGGCTATATATGATATGATATTAGCCGCATGTTTATATGCACATATAGAGATGGTGCATGAACTTCATTGCATATAGTTACTTGTTGTGCCTGAACCTGTACTTATTGTACACTGCACTATTATTGACAGTCCATGTTGCACGAGCACTCATTGTATGCTACACACACTATCGGTAATTGCCATGATACGCACAACACAAATATTCATATGATATACCATACTATTGGTTAGTGACATTGAGGTATTGATTCTTGTGCGATGGCGCATATGAAATATAGCATTCCTGTATACCTACATGCTTACACATATGCCTTGTTATACCTATGTGCTTACACATATACCTTGCTATAGCTATATGTTCACCGTTATATGATGTTGTGTTGGATTTGGATAATTGGGAACCGCGTGATATATTTAATGACTTGATGCAACTAAATAGAGGATTTTCCCTTGATATGCTCATATTGTTGTTCTATGTTGCATACATCATATTACATGGATTTGCGCATAGAGATATATGGATTTGGGGATTTCGAGTGTCGGTGTTGGGCACTTATGTTCCGAGAGATATATGGATTTGGGGATTTCGAGTGTTGATATTGGGCACTTATGTTCCGAGAGATATATGGATTTAGGGATTTCGAGTGTCAATGTTGGGCACTTATGTTCCGTGAGATATATGGATATGGGGATTACGAGTGTCGAGGTTGGACATTCTGGTTCCGAGGATTTCGAGTGTCGGGTTGGACACTTAGATTCTGTGAGATGTACAGATACGATATGTGGATTTACGTGTCGATGTTGGACACGGGTATTTCATGATGTTTTCGGGTGCCGATGTTGGGCACTCAGGTTCCATGAGACTTACAGGTTATGAGGGCCAATCTGAGGGCCGTTTTGAGGAATTTGGGAATTTGATTGTCTTGATGGACACGGGTCCTGCCACGATGAGGATTCCATGAGGATGACATGTTTTAGCCCATACTCCGCATCTATTTGATATGCATTTGTTTCATGTAGATGTAGTACCCTAGTGTGTACCTTGATCATGATAGTTGCATATTCATATTGCCATACTTATGCTATCAGATTACATGTGATAGATTTATCGCTGTTAGTGCATACTTGCGATTACAATATGATGTTATTTTCTATTCACGAGTTGGCAACTCACCCCGTTGTGCCGCAGTGTTTTGCAGGTCTGATCATCAGAGTAGTCGCAGCAGGGCGCCTTTTTATCTTTACTTTTGCGGATACCGCCACGGTTGGCTGTGAAGCCGTTTGCTATAGGTAGGTTGCAGTTATCCGATGATGTACATTGTATATCTTTTGTATCTAGTACTCTCCATCTACCACCTTCATGTATTGATTTAGAGACGAGTTGTGAGGATCGATGTTGTATATTCTTATGACTCTGGTTGTCGTGCTCGTGTGAGCCGGCCTATATTTATGTGGATTTTCTCATTTCTTCACTACGGCGTCGTATATCTATTGTGGTGGTTGTTTCTGCCGTTGGGCGAGATATTCTCCCGTTTGGGGATGCTTACTTATATCTTATGTTGGTACCCGTTTCGGGTCTAGCTTTTACAAAAGAGGTACTGCCGGAATTTTTATGAAAACAAACTTAAGCTTAAGGCTTTGCATCATGATTTTAATAGTGTTTCTATCCTTTACTTCTTGTAATGGTTTAGATTGCTGAGTTTTCAGCTTACTTAAACTACGTTACGCCTGTTGACGTTACGTAGTCTAAGTGCCGGTCATGTGCCTAATTTAGGTCGTGACAAAGTTGGTATCAGAGCGCTAGGTTTTACTTTTCGGAGTGTAGCATGACCTTGGTATGATGGAGTAAGTAGCTTAAGAAAAGTAACGTAGCGTGTGTATATTCCGCGGCATACTTACGACACAGTACTCCGCCTAAGTGGCCTTAGGACTTATTGTTTGAAATTCCTTCCGTGATTATATACATCCTTGTGATTCGATTCCTGTGTTCTTATCGAATCTTGTTTCCATTCCAGCCTTTATGCCGCCGAAGACTATGAGGGCGCAGAGAGCGGTCACGAGGGCCGAGGTCAGAGGTGACTCGTTCGAGACGAGTACTGACCCGGGCGGTACGCCCATTGTGCAGGAGCAGATTGATCCACCTTCGACAGATCATATTGCTATGCAAGGGGATGGTATGCAGGATTTGCGCCAGATGATGGGGTCATTAGTTGAGGCCATTCGAGCGCAGGGGAAGGCGGTTGTTCCACCCGTTATGGGGACCGTGTTGGTGCCTACTGTTCCGACAGTCGTACCTGCAGCTATGGAAGTGATCACCGTATCGTTATCGGAGTCCATGAGGCTGAGGCCTTCGGTTTTCACTGGCACCGATGCGGCTGAGGATCCGCAGTCATTTATCAATCAGATGGCCAGGATATGTCGTTTGCTGAGATGCTCCGACGCGAGATGGGTAGAGTTCGCGAGCTTTCGTCTGGAGGGTTTAGCCCAGAAGTGGTGCGAGTTCTTAGAGACGGGAAGAGCCGCAGGTCTTCCTCCTATGATATGGGCTGAGTTCGTGACGGAGTTTCTTGCGCGTTTTCTTCCGCTGAGCGTCAGGGATGCTCGAGCGCACTGTTTCAAGTCGTTACACCAGACTCAGGGTATGACGGTGGCCGAGTACGATGTGCAGTTTACCGAGCTGTCTTTGTATGCTCCGTATTTAGTGGCTACGGAGGAGATGAGGGTAAAGAGGTTTGTTCAAGGCCTGCTTACCCAGTTGTTCCTCGCTATCAGTGTACAGCAGTGTAAAACATATGCAGCAGCAGTGGGCGTAGCCCTATTGGTTGAGGAGCGTCTTTCCGAGACGTCAGTTGTTCCGGAACCGAAGAGGGTTCGTACTGGTGTATCAGCACGGAAGCAAGAGTTTAGACGCCGTGACAAATCCCGTTCAGATACTGGGGGTAGTGGAGACTCGGGACGAGGCCGGTTATTTAGCTTTTATCCCCAGGAGAGTCCGCAGTTTTCTTCTGGATGTTACCGGTGTGGGAGTTTTGGTCATCGCGTTCGAGATTGTACTGAACCACATGAGGGCGGGGCAGCTATACCATATGTTACCCTACCACCTTCTCCACCTCAGAGGGCGTTGCCTCTTATGCCTGTTGGTGCTCCACGTCAGACTCATGTTTAGAGAGGTCGTGGTCGCGGTGGTTTCGTGCCGAAGGGACGGGGTGGCAGAGGCGGAGGTCAGCTAATCGCCAGTAGAGGGAAGGCTCAGGTGTTTGCCTTGACTCATCAGGACGCGTAGGTGTCCAATGTAGTGGTTTCAGGTACTCTTTCTGTATGTTCTTTTGAGGCACATGTTTTGTTTGATCCGGGATCTACGCATTCGTATGTTTCTATGCACTTCGTGCCAAGTTTGGACCGAGAGTCGTGTTTGCTAGATCAGCCGCTTGTTGTGATTACTCCTGTTGGCGATTCTTTCGTCGTGTGACATGTGTTTCGGTCGTGTTCCATTTGTATTGGAGATAGAGATTCGTCCGTCAACTTGATCCTTCTAGATATGTTAGACTTCGACGTTCTCCTTGGCATGGACTGGTTAGCAGCTTGTTTTGTGTTTGTGGACTTCCGTGAGAAGACAGTCAGTTTTAGTTTTCCGGGCGATTCTGTTAGGGTTGTGCAGGGGGACCGTAGTGCCGCCCCTCACAATTTGATTTCAGCCCTTTGCGCTAGTCGGCTTTTGAGGAGGGGATGTCGGGGATTCTTGGCTTTCATTATTGATACTGGAACCACAGTAGGGTCGTTGGACCGGGTTCCTATCGTGCGAGAGTTTCCCGACGTTTTTCCCGATGAGTTACCTGGTTTGCCGCCAGAGCGCGATATTGAGTTTTGCATTGATCCGATTCCTGGCACGGGGCCTATTTCTATACCGCCTTACCGGATGGCTCCGGCAGAGCTTAGAGAGCTTAAAGATCAATTGCAAGAGTTGCTTGATAAGGGACTTGTGCGTCCGAGTGTTTCGCCTTGGGGAGCTCTTGTGCTATTCGTCAAGAAGAAGGACGGCAGTTTGAGCTTGTGTATTGATTATCGTCAATTGAACCAAGTTACGGTGCAGAATAGGTATCATTTACCTTGCATTGACGATTTGTTCGATCAGCTCCAGGGTGCGAAACATTTTTCTAAGATTGATTTGCGTTCGGCTTATCATCAGTTGCGGGTTCGGAATGATGACATTCTGAAGACTGCTTTTCGTACACGTTGCGGGCATTATGAGTTTCTGGTGATGTCGTTCGGACTCACCAATGGCCCAACAGCGTTCATGGATCCGATGAACCAGATTTTCAGGCCGTTCCTCGACCAATTTATTATTGTGTTTATTGATGACATTCTGGTCTACTCTAGGAGTCGAGAGGAGCACGAGCAGCACTTGAGGATTGCTTTGCAGATATTGAGAGAGCACCAGTTATATGCTAAATTATCAAAGTGCGCATTTTGGCTTGATAGAGTTGGCTTCCTGGGTCGTGTGGTGACGGGAGACGGTATTCTTGTAGACCCGAGGAAGATCGAGGCTGTACAGCTTTGGCCCAGACCTGTATCCGTGATAGAGGTTCGCAGCTTTTTGGGCTTAGCTGGTTATTACCTCCGCTTCGTGCAGGATTTCTCGAGTTTCGCCGCCCCGCTGACCGGACTGACCTGGAAGGGGGTTCCTTTTCTTTGGACTGATGCGTGCGAGCAGAGTTTTCAGCAATTGAAGACTCGGTTGACGACCGCACCAGTTCTATCTTGGCCTTCTGGATTGGGTGGCTTTGTTATTTACTACGATGCGTCTCGAGTGGGGCTCGGTTGTGTACTGATGCAGCATGATAGAGTGATTGCTTATGCTTCTAGGCAGCTGAAGAAGCATCAGCAGAATTACCCTACTCACGATCTTGAGATGGCCGCGGTGGTCTTTGCGTTGAAGATTTGGAGACACTACATGTACGGGGAGTCGTGTTAGATTTTCATGGACCACAAGAGCTTGAAGTACATCTTCCAGCAGTGGGACCTGAATCTGAGACAGCACCGGTGGATGGAGCTTGTGAAGGATTATGATTGTGAGATCCTTTATCACCCGGGAAAGGCGAATGTGGTAGCTGATGCTTTGAGTCGCAGGCCCGGGGGTAGCTTATCCCAGTTGAGCGCAGTTCAAAGGCAGTCTTCTGTAGATTGGCAGATCTTGTGCGATGGTAGAGTTCAGTTTGAGTTCACTTCCACTGGGGGACAGCTTGCTCATGTCCGCGCCCTTCCACTTCTACTTGATCGTATCCGTGAGGCGCAGCCTAGTGATGCCCGTTTGTCTGAGATTCCTGAGCTTGTTCGACAGGGTACAGATTCGGAGTTCACGATTGATGACCAGTGTAAGCCCGCGGGGGGCGCCCCGGCCGTCGATCCGACGTCGGAAACGCGGAAAAAAAAACTTTGCAAAACTTGCAATCGGCACCACCGCGCACTTTTCACCCGGATCGGGCCATTAACCTAGCTAACTAGCAAACAAGAAAAGAGTAGAGAAGTTATACCAAGCGATTCGTGTCCTTCGGTCTTCATCTCCACTCCGATCTCTCGCGGAATCTCCGTCCATCATCGTCTCGTCGGAAAGAGCGCCACGTAGCCAGAATCTTTTACGGGCTCCTGCCTCTTGACCGAGGCAACTCGGGCGCGAAGTTGGCTAGCCGACGCGTCCAAGACATGCTATAGAATAGTGTAGTAAACTTGTCTCTTGGGGTTATGAGGTTGCCATGATGTGGTGGAGGTGAAGAAAGCAACTTAAAAATGTGTTTATGAACTTGGTAGCATGAAAAATGATATGAAACATTTTTCCTCACTCAAAAATGAAATGATCCTCTCTCTCCCTCCTCTTCAAGTGGTCGGCCTCATCAAATGGAAAATGGTGGAGAGTTATCCACACATAATGCAAGGAAGGATTAATACAAAGGAAAATGGTCACACCAAAATCAAGTCTCAATCCTTTCGCATAACCATCATGAAAGAAGCAATGAGTAAGACAAGAATGGAATCTCATCATGATGAAGCCATTATACAAAGAACCCCCTCCACCATAACTAATTTGCACAATTGCAAATTAGCCCCTCCAACGATAAAGTCCGGCCGTGAAGGAACAAAGGAAAACCGGCCGGAACGGAATGCAAACTGGCAACTTCAGAAAACTGATCCCGTAATAAATTACAGGAAAACCCCGCTACTGCAAATACATGCCCGCATTTGTATTCCCACTGAACACAAATGCAAAGAGACAAAACTACACTATCAAATACTAGGATCCGGCTTAAGCCAAAGCCGGCTAGTAAAAACCGTCCGATCACGATCCGTGCAATACCGTACGTATCTGATCGAACCCTGCCATATCTCCATATGGACTCTACAACGTTTCGCCCAAAACTTGAGTAACTGTGTGTGGTGGACTCTAAAGACTCGTCGATACTATGGCTGTGGATTTAACCACTAGCACGTCAGAGATATAAGCCAATACGTGACGAGCTACCAAGTATTGACCAAAAGGGACGTCGATGAGCGAACTCATCCTGACACCCTACTGAGCCTGTCAGTGACAATATCCGTACAGTCCGGTCCGTTCGTCTATGAGCATCGCATGGCGGGCCTAGGGGGTTGGTAAAAGTCAGACCCCCAAAAGCGGTACAAGTCGTGTCGGAGTGTAGCGCAGAACACCCTGAGATACTACTGGAATACCTACCAGCAAATCTCCTGCCTTGGCCAAGGACTTTTCATGTTCTGGCTCTCCTCGACACAGCGCGACCTCACCCCCAATACCGGGAGAGACGAACCCCTGCAGATCCGCTCACTGCCTCCATGTGGCTCGGGACTGTACCCAACTAAAACCTGTTTGCACGACTCCTTTGAGCCGTGGTAGGGTAGTAATCAAAGCACAGTGGGAACTCACACGAGACAAATGACGATCTCAGGTCGATGAACTAACCTGTACACATGTCACCAGGGAACTGCTATCTGACGTCTGGTATAATCCCAACTAGCAGGTTCCCGGCGAGTCCTGTCCGGTGTACTCATAACCCAATGAGCACCTGTATACATCTTAGGTGAACCAACTGACACCAGTGGCTTGTGAGACCGGCCACCTCCCCTCGTTGGGGTCTCGACTGTATACACTAGTCTACTCTGGAGAATCGATGCCCTGTCTCGAAACTCCCACGACTAGGGACCTTTTAAAGATGTGCTTATAGACTCCAGCTCTCACTTATATGATCGCCCTCATACTGCTGGTAGTCAAGCAAGAATCCTAGGGGCTCTATCAACGTGCAATAGCGACTCGTAAGGTCACCTAAAGCAGTACACGATGATAAAGATAAACCAGATAGCATACTATCATCTCGAGTAAGACTGTCCTACTGGGACAGGTCCTCCCTCAATCATTGCAATCACGTGCCTGTGATCCAATAATTAACTCTGAAGGCACTATCTCCAACAATCTCCCACTTGCACTCAAGGCTAATTATTGCGATGTCGCATACTCACAGCCCGTGTGATACCGAACACCCAACTCCTCTACTAGTCAGTCTCACAAAGCTCGTTTGTGAAACTATTGCATTCGAGGAATAGCCTCAGTGAGTGGATCCGCTCTGGTGTTTCTTTCTATGTCTCTCTCTATCTCAAGTTCGCGGAGAAAGCCATCTCCCGAAATGAGCAATACCTGTCTTAGAATGTGTCTGGATATCTGATGGGACCTAGCTCATAAATGAACTCCAAATCCAAACTTCTTAGACTGTATTGTCAACTGAACATAATCAGTATCCTGCGCCATGCCTTCCCTCAGTATCTACCTGGACCATCTGTCCAAAATACTGCCCCTCGTCAGAAGGAAAATTACAACTCTGACAGCCACTCTGCCATCTAGGTCACCTTGGAAGCCTGGAATGATAACAGTCTCCCAAAGGAGAATACTGTTATCATATCCCTAGAACATCAACTTATGTTCTATTGTAGGGTTCCTAGGCACTCTAGTGAGGTCTCACAAGGCATCAACCATGCCCGTTTCAAATTTAACGATGCCGAGAAACCCTAGTGTACGGATCGTTGGCTAGAAATCTAGGCGAAAAGATAACTAGTTAACAACTTTAACTATAAAGAAACGGAAATACAACCTTTGTAGATCCGGTGCTCCACCTCCATAGCTCCGTAACTAAGTCCCCTCGCTGTCCAAATGAATTCCCGGGCTCTAGCGTCGGCTTCGTCGGAGAATAGGCGAGCTAGGTCGTCGATGTCCATGCCGAAGATGATCTACGTCGAGGCATCGCTAGATCAAGCTCCACCTTCACCAAGCCATGAAAACTTGTGAAGGAAACACACTCTACTACTTGGCAAGAGGTAGAGGATGAAGAAATAGGAAGTGGGTAGACTTTAGAATTGGATTTCTCACTCATTTCATCAATCTACCATTGATGAAGTCAAGCTTTTTCTTCATGAAGTGAAGAAGAAGAAGAAGATAAAGTTATGATAAGTTAATCCCAAAAAGAAAAATAAAAGAATACTTATCATAACAAAACCATGGTGAAGTGTAGAGAATAAATCATGGTTAGTAGGATGGTTAGGGTTAAGCATGAGACAAAATGGTCACTTGGTCAAAGTCTTCATGAAGCTTCAAGAAAGAACAAAGAAAGCCACTATTTTTCTCTTTTGCTTTTCTTTTTCCAAAAGAATAAATAAATGAATAAAATGAATAAGGAAATAGTAAACCCTAACCATTTCATTAACCAAGGTTTAATTCTTTACACTTAACCAAAAGTCATGTATCATCAAACATGATACAAGCAAGTGCACAAAATCATATAGCATATGCAATGCGCACATCCGAGTGAGAAAATCCATCTTAAGTGAACCGATACTAGTTAATGCAAAGTAATATATCAAATATATAATTATGCATTAAATCATTAAATCAACACTTGATTTAATGATCTGGTCATATCGCATATAACAGACTAATATCAACAGTAACAACTTATCGAATCAACACTTGATCCGATAACCCGGCTATATCGTACATAACCGATCAATGTCACATATCGCGAGAATCGAATACAGTATCACATACTGGTATCATTCTCGGTCCCGCACATATCTTATATGCGCTCCTATTTCGTTTCGCTTGAGCCAGGAAACCTCTGTGTAGGACTCTAAAGACTCGTCAATACGCCGGCAGCAGATGATGATCATATCAAACACCCACAAGCCGCAAGCGGTCTGCTAAACGTAACGGCCACCCGGGTATTGAGCGATCAGAAGATCGACTAGCAAGCCCGCTCACACTCCAGTGAATCCAACCAGCAACACTACCGTACAGTCCGGTCTGATCGTCTGATATGTCGCATATCTTGCCTAGGGGTGGTAAACGTCAGACCCCAATAGCTCGATAAGTCGTGTCGATATGAGGTCTATAAC
Source organism: Agapanthus africanus (assembly GCA_030015575.1). NCBI lineage: Eukaryota > Viridiplantae > Streptophyta > Magnoliopsida > Asparagales > Amaryllidaceae > Agapanthus > Agapanthus africanus. Next base: position 569,911,060 of record CM057339.1, read on the forward strand.
AATTCGAGAAACTACTGGTAACACTTACCAGTAAATCTCAGCAACCCTGGCCAGGGATTTCCTGTTATAGCCAATCGAACACAGCGCAACATCAACTCCCTATACCGGGAGAGACGAATCCCCTCCTATCGCTCATTGCCTCCATGTGACTCGGGACTGTACCCAAAAACCACCGTTTTGCACGCCCTCTTAGACGTGGTAACATGGAAATCAAAGCACAGTGGGAACCACACAAGACTCTATGACGATCTCGGGTCAACAGACTACTCTATACCAGTGTCACCAGAGAACTGCCATCTGACGTGAGGTATAATACCATCTGGGAGTTCTCGGCGAGTCCGTCCAGTGTACCCAGTCTCCACTGAGCACCCGTATATCATCTCTGATGTCAAACACCAATGGATATGGGATCATCCATCGCCCATCTGTATGGGTCGAGAAGGTATACGCTAGTCTACTCTGGTATATCGATGCCCCATCTCGATACACCCACGACTAGGGACTTTCAAGGATGTACTTATGGACTACCATGTCCCCACTAGTATGATCCGCATCATAGTCCAGGTAGTCAAGTACACATCCTAAGGGCTTTACCAACATGTAACAGAGAGACAATCAGTATACACGTTAAGGTAAAGAGTAACCAGATAGCATACTATCATATCGAGCAAGAAAGTCCTCCCTATATATGTCCCAGCATCCACTACAATATACATCCAATGTACAGTAATGGCCTCTAGGGCATACATATAACTAACAATCTCCCACTTGCACTAGGGCCATCTATAGCAGTGGTTGCAGTATCTCATACTCAACCATCCCATAAAAGTCTCTCTCTGGGAATAGGCCTTTGTGAGTGGATCCGCCGTGTGGTCTTCTGTGTATACTCTCCTGACCTCGATCCCCTGGAGATCAACCATCTCCATGATCAGGTGATACTGCCTTAGAATATGTCTGGATCACTGATGGGACCTGCGTTCCTTGGCATAAGCCACAACTCCATTGTCACACAATGGGAGGAACATAGATCATCTCATGAACCAATATACACCCAAACAGCCTCTTTGGGAGCATCTTAAGTAGCGATGTATCCTTCCTTTATCGTCTAGTATGTCACGGTATCTAGCTTGGAACTCTTCCAACATACCGTCCCTTTTCTGAGGGTAAAGACAATGCCTGCGACTGACATTCAGTCGTCTTTATCACCCTGGAACACTTCCAGTGATTCTTCCCAGGATCGATTGATACTATCTCACAGCAACTAGTGAGAATCCTAACATCCAATTAAATCTATCTCATAGATCCAAAACTCAGGATTTAGGAGGTATCATCTTGATCCTATATGGAGAATCCTTGTGATAAGCGGAGATTGATCGAGCGTAGCATAGGAAACTCCTTCCCTATCAAGAGTATGTCATCTACGTACTCTACGAGGATCACCACCATACTCCCTACTACCTTTTTGTTTATACAAAGTTCATCTACCATTTTGATGATGTCAAACTCTTTGACTAATCTATCAAAACAGATGTTCCAACTCCGCGATGCCTGCTTTAATCCTATAAAGCAACTTGCACACGTTTCCGCTGCTCCCACTGTCTACGAGGCCCTCTAGCTGTGTACTTATAGACGCACTCTTCTAAAACATCATTTAGAAAAGCAGTCATGACACCCAACCACCAGATATCGTAGTCATGGTATGTAGCCGTGGCAAATAGGATCTGGATGGACTTAAGCATAGCTACTTGAAGAGGTTTCACCACTATCCACGCCTGGTTGATGATGAAAACCTTTAACAAGTCTAGCTTTGAAAGTCTCAACTTTTCCATCTACACCAAGTAATCTTCTCAAGATATACTTGCTCCTGATGGGGATTTAACCCTTCAGATATAGCAACCAAAGTCCATACTTTGTTGGTGTACATGAATTCCATCTCAGATTGCTAAGCATCCAGCCATTCTTACAGAGTCCCACTCTTGATGGCCAGCTCGAAACTAGTTGGGTCATCATCTCATGACGCAATCCTCGCTCCCACTGTCATAGAGAAACTGAAGTATCTCTCAGGTGGGTGAGGAACCCTGCTAGATCGGCGGAGAGGCTGAGGTTCCTTGGTTACTATTGAATCATTTGGTTCTATCAAATCATCATCTGTAGTTTGTACAGCTGGAACGATTCCAGTTCTACATAACAGTATTTCCCTCGAGCTTGTTCGGATTTTGCTTTTAGACATAGGCCGGACAACCCCAAATCTTAACTGACTTAAGAGATGGGCTCTTCCCTTTCCATATCACATATGAAGTGGTAGGCTACTGATTTGATTGAAACCCTATTCAATAGGTATGCAACTTCTCAAGTGCATAACACCCAATAGGAAAAAGGTAACTCAGTAGTACTCATCATAGAGCACACCATATCAAATAGGGTGTATCTGCTCCGCCCCGACATACCATCGTGCTATGGTGTATACGGAGGAGTAATGCTGAGAGAGAATCTCATTCTCCTTTAGAATAGTTCAGAATTTCGTGCTCAAGTATTCTCCTCCTTGATCTCATCATAGGACATAATACATATACCCGTATTCTGGTTCTCTACTTCTCACTTATATTCTGTTAATATCTCAAAAGGTTCGGACTCAAGTTCCAACAGGAACATATGACTGAATCTCGAGAGATTATCAGAGAATATAATGAAGTATAAAGAACCAGTCCTGGCATGTGTAGACAGGAGACCTTACATACATCATCATGTATCAGTCCCAAGAGTTCATTAACTCTTTCTCTGTCTCCAATAAACAGAGCTATGGTCATCTTATCTTTGTGACATGACTGGCGAGTTTCACAAGATGTAAATTCAAACTAATTTAAATATGCATCTTTATGTAACTCTAGCTAGTCGGGTCACATTGATCTGACCTAGTCTACAATACCTCAAGAAGAATTCATTCATTTCTGAACTCTTCCTCTTGTGTGTGTTCTGTATACTAAGAACTGTAGTTTGATTTAGAACATGAACGCTTTTAGATAACGTGCCTGAACTGATCAACTTTTGATATAGGAAATGTTCAAAACATTATCCAACAATACAAAATTTTATCGTTTCTTTACTAATAAAGAGACAGATATGATTTTGTATATCAGGTTCGGTATCTAATAACATTCGTTCAGAATCAATGTATCGGTAATACAGGGTGACAGTGACCGACAGACTTGGCTGCAACACTTGCCCCGTTTTCTGCCTCATGAAACTTATCATCCGTTCTCAGTTTTTCTACCCTTTTGTAGCCCTATGTAACATCTTACATATCTGAGATCCTGATCCGGTATCAAATACCCTGGATACGGAGGATACTGAGAAACAGTTCTTTGTAACGAACACACCCGAAGATGATGCATCAACATGCACTCTCTTCGTTTGGGCGGCACGGGAATTCTGGTAATCCCCAAATTCCTGCTCTGTCTTATAACAATTATAAGTTGGAGCAGGACCAACGTTCCCCAGCTCAGTATAACAAGCGGGTTCGGTCAATAATCTGTATTATTATCTTGATTAAGGCGTGATATGGTCGCTACCAGGAGAGAGAGAGAAGAAAACACTCAGCGTGCGCTCTAGCAAGAATAGATTGGTTATTATTTTATCTAATCAGGATGGCTCCCACTGCTTTTTATCAAATCTTCCTTCAAACCCTAAAAGGAAAGACTAGCCGGGATTAATTACACACTACAAGTTCGCCAATCTTTCAGCCAGGCCGGTGTCGGTACTTTGAGGGAGGTCCCCCGTGCTTTCGCACGAACCTAATTAATGTAAACCTCGTTTTCCCAGAGGCGTAACCTCGTTAACACTTTTCTAGACACCTACTTGATCGGCTAATTGTAATGTATAAAACTCTCCCAGGAGTAACAATTACTCGCAGCGGGTATCGGGATCCAACTATCTCATAGAAGGTATGCAATCTCATTGCAAATTTCAACACTTGAAATTCCCGATAATATTTTACCCCCAGCACCCTATGACCTTGACGGAGGTCAACAAACCATAGGCTACTAGTCAAGTTCAACCCGTCATTTCTTGATCGAATTAAACCCACCCGCACGACCCTTGACGGAGGTCAACAAGGCCGCACGACTACCCTAATCCAATCTGCATCATATGCATAAGCAGATAAATACTAGTTAGCTACCGCACACTACGCCTTGACGGAGGTCAACAAACGTAGCACGAATACTAAATAGGACTTATCTGAAATGACGGAGGGCTACGACAGGTTTTTCTGAAAACCTATTGCGTAATGAACTTGATATCGTTGTAGAATCGAATGAATTTTGAAATGGAATGTTTTTGAGGCTTTTCTAGTTTTGCTAAAGGAGTCACTCCCGGTGAAGGGATCGTCGGTCCTTTCCTCATCGAATGAGGTGCGGGATATATCATATATATCACTGTGCAAAGCAAAAACTCTTAAAAGCAATCAAAAGACAAACCGAGTGTGTAGCATCTGCCAGTTATTGCTAAAGGAGTCACTCCCGGTGAAGGGATCTCGGTCCTTTCCTTATCGAATAAGGTGCAGGATATATCACATATACCGCTGTGCAAAGCAAGAACTGTAGCTACCTGTTTTATTTTGAAATTCAATTCTACAACATCTTAGGTTTCTTTTATTTCATTAATCACATTAATGAAGTCCCATCATTTAAGTACCTAAACATCACAGATAAATACGACGTACGCTTATGCCATCCGCATTTGCCTCGATGTCCCCTCGTGCACCGTTAGGTTAGGTAACTAACGGCAGAGTAGGGCAGGGCTAGCACGGGTGTAAAACATAAGTAACGTCTATATAATATATCATATATACTATATACTGTATCTATCACAGAACATCACATGATCACATCACAGATATCGCAGCAGAAGAAACATATGAAATATTGGATATACTAGGACGTCCGTGTTTTCAATACGAGCCAGTATAAAACACGGATTCCACGGTCGCGATGATTAGCCAAACCCACACCCCTAGACCCCTACGAGAGCGGCAAGCAACCCTACCAATTCTAGAGTTAGGAGACCCGGACTCGACTCCTCGAGTTGGTCTCCCACTGGACTCCAGAACCCGGTTACTTGTGCCCTCCTCCTTGGGTCTATCCTAGTGCGGAAAAGTAAATAATATACAAAAGGTGACATCTTCCGCTACCTGGAAGTGCCCCAATAAAAGAATATTACATACAAGTTTTTACATGAATGAAAATGAAAAACACCCATCTCACATAAAACCCCCCAGCTATTCGAACACGACGATCCAATATAACATATCCAGCAACACATAACATCACATGTCATCAACGTAAGTAAATATGCGCATCCCAATTGTCGTTGACATATAGCAACGAAACCGGCGATATCACATATTACACTTACGGTCACAGAAAAAATGTAAAACTACAACAGTTGGAATCCGCAACCTCTTTAGACATCGCATGCCTAATCAATGAATTACTTAGACATCGCATGCCTAACAATTATAAACCCCGCATTTTAGTCTCAAAATCGAAAACACTTTTCAATATCAAGTCGGGGAATTCAACTGGATTCCCGACATCCTGATCGAATGCTCGTCGCAAACTTTAGTAGGCGGCCGCACCCCTGATACCGTCGACGAAGTGCACCAAGGCGGAACACCGCTGCCGCGAGCACCCGGACGGATGCTTTCGGCGACGGGTTCTCTTACAGTCACTTGGTCGGGGCTATGGGGTGTAGCTGTCTATTAAGTTTACCCGGCGAGTATCCGCGTACACTACGTGATTGCGACGGACTTTTGATCATATCAAAATTCCGTGGCAACCGATCAAGTGAGACTAAAGTGCTGTGTTTATAACATTCATTCAGTTATCTCATAACTTCTTGTGAATTCCAATTATTGTATCACATTCCGGATAAACAGAAAATGTTAAACTTTCCGATCGAACAATCGAACACCCAAGTTTTCCTGATACAGATCAACACATGAAACAAGTCTAAAAACATTCAGTTCGTGCCTCAGTACCAACGGTCCAGCCGTAGAAGGGTCAAGCCAACGCCTCACATGTGGCACGCCGTACTGCCCCAAACCCAAAGGTTCAAAGGGCAGTTCAAGACGGTCACATAATCGAGTTAAGGTTTGTTGTCTTCTAGAGGGTCCATCGCGTTACTTGCACTACTTAGAACGTCGTTAAACTACGGAAAAATCTAACACTTGGAAATTTCCCGACAGGGGAAAAATTGGGTATTTATATCCGGTCGAACTTTTTAACATATTCAAAAAAAATTATCCGGAACGACACATAGACAAAGTTTGACAATCTGATCGAATGAATGAACTCCCAATACAACCCAAAATACTCAACTCTTTATTTCAGATTAAAAATTCCCAGGAAAACCAGCACTGAAAAATAGGAGTTACTGTGCAAAATTCAATGGCAGATAAGACAAAAGCGTCGCGGAAGGGCCGCATTAGCACGCTAATGCCGCGATTCCGCCGCACTTTAGAAAGATCATTAGGTAATTTTTGCATCGTAATTCTTAGATTTACCTGCTGATTTTTCTGCATATTTTTAATTTGCAAAAATCCACATTTTACAAAAATGTCCAGAGAGCATTTTAAAGTCGGGGTTTCGGGTCGATCGGACTTCTAACTCCGTCTACGCATCGCCTAAGGCTCTAGCGAGTCTCTGATACCACTGTAGGGTTCCTAGGCACTCTAGTGAGGTCTCACAAGGCATCAACCATGCCCATTTCAAATTTAACGGTGCCGAGAAACCCTAGTGTACGGATCGTTGGCTAGAAATCTAGGCGAAAAGATAACTAGTTAACAACTTTAACTATAAAGAAACGGAAATACAACCTTTGTAGATCCGGTGCTCCACCTCCATAGCTCTATAACTAAGTTCCCTCGCTGTCCAAATGAATTCCCGGGCTCTAGCGTCGGCTTCGTCGGAGAATAGGCGAGCTAGGTCGTCGATGTCCATGCCGAAGATGATCTACGTCGAGGCATCGCTAGATCAAGCTCCACCTTCACTGTAACGTCTTCAAAATAATAAAATATGATTTTTGGGAAATTTTATAATTTAATATTATTTTAATGAATATTTTAATATTCTGGTATAATTAAATACAGATAAATGGGGAAAAATTATGGAAAATTCTAAAATAAGGTATTTTAAGGAATTGCCTCGTTTTCTGTGCATGCCCCCATTTCCTCTAGTTTTGACCCTGAGTATGTCTAGTTTTGACTGATTCCATCTAGGGTGAAATCTGGGTTGATTTTCCTATGTTGGTGTATAATTTGGGACTTGTTTTAGCATGGATTTTGGTATTTGGTGATTCATTCCTGTCGGGTGGCGTTTGGACGTCAACGACAAGTGGATTTTGATTGTGTTTACATGCGAGTCGATAGGTTTTTACCTATGCGGGTAGCGTGTGCTATTTTGGTTTCCGATGTGATTTTCATGTGCTTTAGCATTGTGATATACTTGTAGGTACCCCGCGTGATGTTGAGGCAAAGGAGGTGAAGATAGCGACATCGGCTTTGGCACACGAGAAGCAAGGTGAGTAGATTATATCTACAGGGGGAAGTCGGGTGGATGGCGTATAGCACCCCCGCAGTCCGTAGATAGATTATTATGTAGTTATCGTGATATTAGGTGTATTATGGATAGTACAGGGTTAGAAGTGACTAGTGCAGTTCATAGTCGCGAACCCTAGGATAGAATTACACCTATACACACACCCTTGCTTATCACTTGTACTTGCACTATGATTGATGATATGTGATGACTTTGGAGATGAGTCGATGATGTGGGCTTGGTGCCCTGGGATCGGTGATTTGATACGATTCATATGTGGGATATGACTTGTGATTCTTGCGGGCTTGGGATATGTGTTTACCCCCGCATGCATACTTTACTGATGTTACCGTTTTGTACTAGACATAGAGTAGTACTCCAGACTATATGTTCTGATGATGGTGATATCTGTTATGTGATGAGACAGTGAGATGTTGACCCCTACCCAGCTTTTGGGGATGCCGTACGATGATTTACCGTACGTGCCGATATTGATGATAGATCCGCACTCATAACTCGAGGATATCTTATGATATGACATTGAGGCGAGATCACCGACTATATATCTTTATATATATACCGACTCAGATTTAGGTGGTTTCCACACCTACCCCTCCTGTTTGACCTGATACTTAGGTGTAGTTGCATAGTAGATACTTCACTGTGGTGTTGACTACTAGATTTCTGCATCTTCATGCTATTCGCATTGCTGGCATATGTTCATTGCTATATTATTATCATGCTGTTAGGACACCAGCACCATTATCGATGATGCGTATGTTCCACGTACACTATTTGCCGGCTCACACACTTCATCATCGATAATTGCCATGCCACTACACTGTAGTACTATTGCATTCATGAGATGATTCTTCCTTCGACATATGCACATTACTATTCCATGTTGCATGATTTCCGATATGATTACTGTTCTTTACATGTCGCATACGTCATGGATTGACTGCATAGCACATCGCATTGGATTTACTTCCTGATGTTGGATTTTCATGTGATTTCTGGTTTTTGAGGACCGTGGGGTTATTTAAGAAAAGAGGCACTTTTATGAAAACCCGGTACCTCGTGATATGATATTTCGGTGCGTCCACCACGCGTTTTCTCGGTGCTGAGACGTGTGCTTGAAACCCGATTCGAGGAGGTGATGATCCGTTTGCGGGTTCGTGGTGGGCCCGGTATGGTTCCCCTCGGCGAGATTATCGATGGGTTTGCCGATTGAGCCTGGAGGCGGGCGAGTACCTACCGGTGATTGTATTTGAGCTCGGCGGATATCTGGAGGATACCGGCCGCAGTCGAGAGATGGGCTGACCCGTACTGCCGGGGGCCGAGGGCCGATACCGCAGACGGAGCCCAGAGATGGACATGGGTTGACTCGTACTGCCAGGGGCCGAGGGCCGATACCGCCGACGGAGCCCCATATGGATGAGGATTTACGTGTCGATGCTAGGCACGGGTTTTCATGATGTTTTTCCATGATATTGTTTATATCCTCATACTTGCATACTTGATGCTTATCGTCAGTGGGTGACGAGTGGACGGGTTCCACATACATACAGACATGGATTATATACAGACTTGGATCATATACAGACTGGTTTTACATTGATCATACTTTATTTGTATATATAACAGGGTATGAGGGCGCTGTTATATATACCCTTACACCAATATTAGTGGTATGGGACGCTAATATATGTGTATTGATATCATTGATATTTCTTCATGGTTACTTCATGCAGACATACCTTACACTGATGACATGTGATTACCTGAGTACCTGGCACTACATACATGATTAGATGTTACCTTGCCACCCTATTACACTCAGATGTACTCTTGTGGATTATATTATTGATCGTTGACTTAGGTTTATGTCTTGCATTCGGTTTCTGCTTGTAGATGTTTCTATTCACGAGTTGGCAACTCACCCCCGTTGTGCCACAGTTCTTGCAGGTTCTGCCGTACAGGTTCTATTGCGGCATTTCTGGCACAATTTCTTCTTGCGGGTGACTTGCTTTGGTAGGTGGATTCTTTCGCATCAAGAACCACCATTGTATTTATTTATTTCATTGTATCTAGAATTTCCATCAACCAAAACTTGTATTATTTCGACCTTAGAGTCGCGCTTAGTAGTATTGCGTTTTTTTCTTATTGCTTTTGAGTTTTCTTTGGATTTGATCCTCGCCACTAGGCGTTGTATATTATTGCTGCATATGTGGTTGTGACCGTCGATTGACGAAGAGCTAGCTCCCGCTTGGGGATGCCATTATCATTGCATACATATTGTTATACTTGTTGTACCCCATTCGGGGCCAGTTTTTCAAAAGAAACTCTGCCGAAATTTTTAGAAAAGACTTTATTGTTTTCAAAACGTACCTTCGGCTTAGTTATTTAAAAACCTTGATTTCAAACCTGTATTTCTTCACTTCTTTAAACCAGTTTTCTTTACTTATTCTCAAAAATGGTTTTAGATTTCTGGGCTTTTGGCTTACTTGGATCAGATGGAGTCCTATAGGCTTCATATGGTTCAAGGGCCAGTCACGTGCTCTTTCGGGTCGTGACAAAGTTGGTATCAGAGCGCTAGGTTGACCTTGGTTCGAGTCTGAGTTTGACTATGTGGAGCCTAGGGCGTTGTTTATATACGAAACTTAGGCTTGACCTTACGGAACTTAGACTTGGTCGAGGGGGTATTCGACCCGAACATTCGTCGTATTAGGATGACCCTTGGTTGATGGATTAGGTGACTAAAGTAGAGTGACGTACAGTTGGTATGTTCCGCGGCATACTTACGACACGCCACTCCGCTTAAGGAACCATAGGATGTACATACTTTCGAGATCAGTGATTCTCTTCATATCCTGGATTATACATCCATTTGAGATCCCCGATTCTATTAGTTTCATGATCATACCTCCATTGATGCTGTTCCTTCCTATGATCATGTATCCACTTTGGATCTGTTGTTTCCTTTCTTGCCATTGATGTGCTCTCTTTGATACTCGACTGAGGTTCCTGTCGCCATGTTTGAGCGCAGTTTGGGCTGCTGCTAGGGTTACGGCCGGTGTGAGCTCGTTTGGTACGAGGGCCGACCATTGTGTTTTCTGGTGACATTGGAACGTCTCGAGTTAGTGTTGGTGATTGTGACCTCTAGTGGAGGCGAGTGCTTGGTCTTGCACCGGATGATCGGGCCATTGTTAGAGCTGCCAGTTGAGAGAAGACTGTTGATGTACAGCATACCTCAGAGATTGTGATGTCGCCTACCGTGCAGACAGATGGACCAGCTGTGGCTGAGATTGACAGGATGTTGCTTTCGGAGCTTACGAGCTGAGATTGCCGGAGCTTTCGGGCAGTCATGCGACTGATGATAGCTATTCTACCCGATTTGAGAGACGAAGGTGATTCGTCCGATTTTGCGCCAGAGCGGGCCCAGATGAGTTGAAGATTTCCAGTATGGAGAGTCTTACTCAGATCTAGAGCAGACCGACTCAGAGATGACCGCTCATGTATTGCCTTTCCTGGAGGATTGAGGCGTTGTTCGGCGTACAGGCGTATGAGCCAGTTGCTACTGCAAATGACGAGATATCGCCCAGATGGTTGGAGCTACTGCAGCATGAGCATGTTCTTGGAGTTATGATAGCGAGTCGCTAGTCACCGAGGATGAATGACTAGGACGTGTGGTGAGTTTGCTTACCCGATGCGAGTCATCAGGTGGATCGATTCCAGATAGAGACGACTTCACGCAGGTTCGTTGAGAGTCGATAGAGACGATCGAATGTCAGGAACCTATTTTCCAAGTTTAAAGTATACGGAAAGACATGCAGGTGATTCTATGGACCCTCTAAAAGAATGAAACCCTAACTCGACTTAATGACCGTGTGAAAGCCTTTGAACCTTCGGGTTTGCGGCGGTTCCTCGGCGCCATTAGTGAGGCTTGGGTTTGCCCTTCTACGGCTGGACCACCGACGCTGTGGCATGTACTCGATACTATTAAACTGTACCCGAGATGTGAGCTCTTGGGGGATTATGAGGATCTGGCGAGTCGATCGGATGGTTCGACATCTTCGGATATCGTGATGGGACACTGCTTGGGAGACTCCAGATGCGAGCATAGCCGTTGGAGCACAGTACATGCAGCCATGATGAGACGAGTCCGAATCAGTCGACATTGACGCAGAGTGAAGAAAAGAGTTCGCAAGATATTTCGACGAGATGACGTCCCACTCCGCTAACATCAGAGATGTGATACGCACCCCGAGGCGTGGTATGTGGATAGATCTTCCAGAAAGAAGCGCAATATGTATGCAGCCGTTCCGGAATAAGCTTTAGCTTCAGCATCGGATGATGACTTCCGGGCATTTCGGCAGGTTTGAGATTTGAGAAGGAACCTCGACAGGACCTTTCTGGAGTACGATACGAGAAGACCTAGACCAGGAGTGGTCGTATTGCGCACACCCAGCAGGACAGAGTTCGGCATTGTCGACGGGGTAGTCGACTAAGTTCGGATAAAGGAACTTACCCAGATGCGTTGCGGATTGACCAAGGACGGACGAGTGATAAGTATTCCTCCGATGGTTGGGACGTGTTCCCGAGGACCAGTTCGGCCTGACATCTTCTACGGAATGATGAAGCTACAGAGTACGCGATTTCGAGTCCGTACGAGAGACTTCAGATTGACTGCGGCCGAGAACAGTGCGGTGCATCGTAGCTTAGCATGACGCCATAATGGACGGCGATAGATACAGGTGGAACAAGAGGTTCGTGTGAGACACTGACGAGCTGTCATTGCTTCCCGTCGAGACTAGAGACCTGATATGCTTACAGAGACGTTGGGATGTGACCAGTTTCTGAGAAAATATTGTGCTGAGGACACATGTGTCTTTTGAGCGAGAAGAGGTTGTGCAGGAAGGCCAGCCTCTGTACAGATCGGCATAGGCATGCTTGGAAGAGACCTTGAGCAGGATCCCTTCCAGGACATTGCTGCCATGATGATTGCACCCAGGATCAGATGTGTGACGTGCTTTCAGAGAGCCAGAGGCCGACGCCAGTGATATGCTGCCTTACGAGTGGTCGTGAGGTTTGACCGAGAGGTGACCAGAGAAGTGCCAGAACGGAATCGTCCCCGTTAGCACATCTGACAGGGCCGATGAGCCGGTTGACTGTGAGATTGGAAATCCACGGAGAAGATAAGGACCCAGAGAGCCAGAGGACGCCAGATCGTGAGCAAGAGGCAGGTAGATATCCTGCGCTGCTAGCAGTGGATTGCACCGACTCCTTCTCGACCTTGAAGGAGGAACTACCGACGACGGTATTTATGATTTGTGATTTTGTGATTCGATTATCACGTATCCGTCATTTTGGATTTCGGTATTTTGGGCGTTCTGTTTGCATGATTTAGTTTTGATGACTGAGTTTCATGATATTTGATTTTGTGCACCATGGTTGCACCTACTGGGTATTTATACCTTGTACATAGTTATTACTCTTGAGCTGTTGATTGCGATTTCATGCCTATTTTATGCTGGTGATTTGATTTACGTTTCCAGCAGAGTTTCATGTAATTTTAGTGTTTTGATTTTGCACTCGGTATAGCTTATATGTACTTGTAGTGCATCGATATGTGTTTTGTGCCCGCAGCTGCACACGTTTATGATTTTCTTCATATCTGGATACACTTGGTGTTGCTGCTTACGTATTTGAGTTATTGCTTGGTATTTATGCATGGGATGCACCAGTTCTATACTTCGTGCATTTGTCGCACCAGTTTTATGTTTCTTGCGTTTATCGCATCAGATTTATATTTCGTGCCTTTGTTGCACTGGATTTATATTTTGTGCATTACGATTGCACCTGACTTCGATTTGATGCCTTTCGGTATGTCGATTTTGATTGTGATATTGATGTGGATTCTTGCACTCCGTGCTTTGGGGTTTGACTTACGCATATTCGACGTTGCTATTGGATTTTGTGATTCCGTGCATATTGAGTGCGCAGGGTCTAGATTTTCATTCGTGCATGATGGATGCACCGATTTGGATTTTCGCGCATGTTGGGCGCATGTTTTGAGATACGATTTTGGGGCACACCAGATGCACTAAATCGAGATTCTTCGTGCATTTCAGATGCACCTGTTTTGGCTGTCAGGCACACATGTTGTCTATGACAGATGCTTCGTGCACACCCGTTGCACCTAGATGTTGTTTTGTGCACATGTTTAGCGCATATATGGATTTTGATTTCCGTGCGCGTCAGACGCACAGGGTGGTGTTATGTGCATTTTTGGAATTTATTCCTTTTGGAGCAGTACATTTTTATGATGTGGGATATTTGCTTTCATACTGAGCAGGACTAGTCAGTGGACAGTGCCTGGATATATTTTGCATGCATCGATAGTTATCGAAGGGATTTCCGAAAAGCGAGCTATAGTCTCAGTATATACCTACGTGTCCGATATGACACAAAACGTTTTAAAAACAAGGAAACCCTTCTGATTATTTTCAAAATGGTGGAACGTGCTTATTAAACAAAGGATATATATACACATATATAGTTATTTTCTTATGAGAAACGTCCGCCACTGTGCAGTGTTACGCGCATCGCACAGCGACTTAAAAAGATTTGGCATACAGTTGCATCAGCTAATTACATGTATAGATTGGGTGTCTACATGTATAGTCTTGGTCCATATCATATTGATTTTGTATTGGATTTGACATTGTGTCGTTACCATAACTCCGATGATTGCGGATGCTTGATGGAGTGTTGCTTTTGAGTTATCTGCTCAGTACTCATGCGCATGCATTGCGCTATGATGTTTTATGTATAGATGATTTCGGAGCCCCGATGACTTGGAATTTGTATTGAAATATTTTAGTATTTGGGGGTTTAAATTTAAATTCGGGGACCGAATTTCTTTAAGGAGGGTAGATTGTAACGTCTTCAAAATAATAAAATATGATTTTTGGGAAATTTTATAATTTAATATTATTTTAATGAATATTTTAATATTCTGGTATAATTAAATACAGATAAATGGGGAAAAATTATGGAAAATTCTAAAATAAGGTATTTTAAGGAATTGCCTCGTTTTCTGTGCATGCCCCCATTTCCTCTAGTTTTGACCCTGAGTATGTCTAGTTTTGACTGATTCCATCTAGGGTGAAATCTGGGTTGATTTTCCTATGTTGGTGTATAATTTGGGACTTGTTTTAGCATGGATTTTGGTATTTGGTGATTCATTCCTGTCGGGTGGCGTTTGGACGTCAACGACAAGTGGATTTTGATTGTGTTTACATGCGAGTCGATAGGTTTTTACCTATGCGGGTAGCGTGTGCTATTTTGGTTTCCGATGTGATTTTCATGTGCTTTAGCATTGTGATATACTTGTAGGTACCCCGCGTGATGTTGAGGCAAAGGAGGTGAAGATAGCGACATCGGCTTTGGCACACGAGAAGCAAGGTGAGTAGATTATATCTACAGGGGGAAGTCGGGTGGATGGCATATAGCACCCCCGCAGTCCGTAAATAGATTATTATGTAGTTATCGTGATATTAGGTGTATTATGGATAGTACAGGGTTAGAAGTGACTAGTGCAGTTCATAGTCGCGAACCCTAGGATAGAATTACACCTATACACACACCCTTGCTTATCACTTGTACTTGCACTATGATTGATGATATGTGATGACTTTGGAGATGAGTCGATGATGTGGGCTTGGTGCCCTGGGATCGGTGATTTGATACGATTCATATGTGGGATATGACTTGTGATTCTTGCGGGCTTGGGATATGTGTTTACCCCCGCATGCATACTTTACTGATGTTACCGTTTTGTACTAGACATAGAGTAGTACTCCAGACTATATGTTCTGATGATGGTGATATCTGTTATGTGATGAGACAGTGAGATGTTGACCCCTACCCAGCTTTTGGGGATGCCGTACGATGATTTACCGTACGTGCCGATATTGATGATAGATCCGCACTCATAACTCGAGGATATCTTATGATATGACATTGAGGCGAGATCACCGACTATATATCTTTATATATATACCGACTCAGATTTAGGTGGTTTCCACACCTACCCCTCCTGTTTGACCTGATACTTAGGTGTAGTTGCATAGTAGATACTTCACTGTGGTGTTGACTACTAGATTTCTGCATCTTCATGCTATTCGCATTGCTGGCATATGTTCATTGCTATATTATTATCATGCTGTTAGGACACCAGCACCATTATCGATGATGCGTATGTTCCACGTACACTATTTGCCGGCTCACACACTTCATCATCGATAATTGCCATGCCACTACACTGTAGTACTATTGCATTCATGAGATGATTCTTCCTTCGACATATGCACATTACTATTCCATGTTGCATGATTTCCGATATGATTACTGTTCTTTACATGTCGCATACGTCATGGATTGACTGCATAGCACATCGCATTGGATTTACTTCCTGATGTTGGATTTTCATGTGATTTCTGGTTTTTGAGGACCGTGGGGTTATTTAAGAAAAGAGGCACTTTTATGAAAACCCGGTACCTCGTGATATGATATTTCGGTGCGTCCACCACGCGTTTTCTCGGTGCTGAGACGTGTGCTTGAAACCCGATTCGAGGAGGTGATGATCCGTTTGCGGGTTCGTGGTGGGCCCGGTATGGTTCCCCTCGGCGAGATTATCGATGGGTTTGCCGATTGAGCCTGGAGGCGGGCGAGTACCTACCGGTGATTGTATTTGAGCTCGGCGGATATCTGGAGGATACCGGCCGCAGTCGAGAGATGGGCTGACCCGTACTGCCGGGGGCCGAGGGCCGATACCGCAGACGGAGCCCAGAGATGGACATGGGTTGACTCGTACTGCCAGGGGCCGAGGGCCGATACCGCCGACGGAGCCCCATATGGATGAGGATTTACGTGTCGATGCTAGGCACGGGTTTTCATGATGTTTTTCCATGATATTGTTTATATCCTCATACTTGCATACTTGATGCTTATCGTCAGTGGGTGACGAGTGGACGGGTTCCACATACATACAGACATGGATTATATACAGACTTGGATCATATACAGACTGGTTTTACATTGATCATACTTTATTTGTATATATAACAGGGTATGAGGGCGCTGTTATATATACCCTTACACCAATATTAGTGGTATGGGACGCTAATATATGTGTATTGATATCATTGATATTTCTTCATGGTTACTTCATGCAGACATACCTTACACTGATGACATGTGATTACCTGAGTACCTGGCACTACATACATGATTAGATGTTACCTTGCCACCCTATTACACTCAGATGTACTCTTGTGGATTATATTATTGATCGTTGACTTAGGTTTATGTCTTGCATTCGGTTTCTGCTTGTAGATGTTTCTATTCACGAGTTGGCAACTCACCCCCGTTGTGCCACAGTTCTTGCAGGTTCTGCCGTACAGGTTCTATTGCGGCATTTCTGGCACACTTTCTTCTTGCGGGTGACTTGCTTTGGTAGGTGGATTCTTTCGCATCAAGAACCACCATTGTATTTATTTATTTCATTGTATCTAGAATTTCCATCAACCAAAACTTGTATTATTTCGACCTTAGAGTCGCGCTTAGTAGTATTGCGTTTTTTTCTTATTGCTTTTGAGTTTTCTTTGGATTTGATCCTCGCCACTAGGCGTTGTATATTATTGCTGCATATGTGGTTGTGACCGTCGATTGACGAAGAGCTAGCTCCCGCTTGGGGATGCCATTATCATTGCATACATATTGTTATACTTGTTGTACCCCATTCGGGGCCAGTTTTTCAAAAGAAACTCTGCCGAAATTTTTAGAAAAGACTTTATTGTTTTCAAAACGTACCTTCGGCTTAGTTATTTAAAAACCTTGATTTCAAACCTGTATTTCTTCACTTCTTTAAACCAGTTTTCTTTACTTATTCTCAAAAATGGTTTTAGATTTCTGGGCTTTTGGCTTACTTGGATCAGATGGAGTCCTATAGGCTTCATATGGTTCAAGGGCCAGTCACGTGCTCTTTCGGGTAGTGACATTCACCAAGCCATGAAAACTTGTGAAGGAAACACACTCTACTACTTGGCAAGAGGTAGAGGATGAAGAAATAGGAAGTGGGTAGACTTTAGAATTGGATTTCTCACTCATTTCATCAATCTACCATTGATGAAGTCAAGCTTTTTCTTCATGAAGTGAAGAAGAAGAAGAAGATAAAGTTATGATAAGTTAATCCCAAAAAGAAAAATAAAAGAATACTTATCATAACCAAACCATGGTGAAGTGTAGAGAATAAATCATGGTTAGTAGGATGGTTAGGGTTAAGCATGAGACAAAATGGTCATTTGGTCAAAGTCTTCATGAAGCTTCAAGAAAGAACAAAGAAAGCAACCATTTTTCTCTTTTGCTTTTCTTTTTCCAAAAGAATAAATAAATGAATAAAATGAATAAGGAAATAGTAAACCCTAACCATTTCATTAACCAAGGTTTAATTCTTTACACTTAACCAAAAGTCATGTATCATCAAACATGATACAAGCAAGTGCAGAAAATCATATCGCATATGCAATGCGCACATCCGAGTGAGAAAATCCGTCTTAAGTGAACCGATACTACTTAATGAAAAGTAATATATCAAATATATAATTATGCATTAAATCATTAAATCAACACTTGATTTAATGATCCGGTCATATCGCATATAACCGACTAATATCAACAGTAACAACTTATCGAATCAACACTTGATCTGATAACCCGGCTATATCGTACATAACCGATCAATGTCACATATCGCGAGAATCGAATACAGTATCACATACTGGTATCATTCTCGGTCCCGCACATATCTCATATGCGCTCCTATTTCGTTTCGCTTGAGCCAGGAAACCTCTGTGTAGGACTCTAAAGACTCGTCAATACGCCGGCAGCAGATGATGATCATATCAAACACCCACAAGCCGCAAGCGGTCTGCTAAACGTAACGGCCACCCGGGTATTGAGCGATCAGAAGATCGACGAGCAAGCCCGCTCACACTCCAGTGAATCCAACCAGTAACACTACCGTACAGTCCGGTCTGATCGTCTGATATGTCGCATATCTTGCCTAGGGGTGGTAAACGTCAGACCCCAATAGCTCGATAAGTCGTGTCGATATGAGGTCTATAACAATTCGAGAAACTACTGGTAACACTTACCAGTAAATCTCAGCAACCCTGGCCAGGGATTTCCTGTTATAGCCAATCGAACACAGCGCAACATCAACTCCCTATACCGGGAGAGACGAATCCCCTCCTATCGCTCATTGCCTCCATGTGACTCGGGACTGTACCCAAAAACCACCGTTTTGCACGCCCTCTTGGACGTGGTAAGATGGAAATCAAAGCACAGTGGGAACCACACAAGACTCTATGACGATCTCGGGTCAACAGACTACTCTGTACCAGTGTCACCAGAGAACTGCCATCTGACGTGAGGTATAATACCATCTGGGAGTTCTCGGCGAGTCCGTCCAGTGTACCCAGTCTCCACTGAGCACCCGTATATCATCTCTGATGTCAAACACCAAAGGATATGGGATCATCCATCGCCCATCTGTATGGGTCGAGAAGGTATACGCTAGTCTACTCTGGTATATCGATGCCCCATCTCGATACACCCACGACTAGGGACTTTCAAGGATGTACTTATGGACTACCATGTCCCCACTAGTATGATCCGCATCATAGTCCAGGTAGTCAAGTACACATCCTAAGGGCTTTACCAACATGTAACAGAGAGACAATCAGTGTACACGTTAAGGTAAAGAGTAACCAGATAGCATACTATCATATCGAGCAAGAAAGTCCTCCCTATATATGTCCCAGCATCCACTACAATATACATCCAATGTACAGTAATGGCCTCTAGGGCATACATATAACTAACATCTATAACTGCTTCCGACTGTTTCTCCAGGATTGGATCAATATCAACTTATTGCACCTACTGCAAGAACAACATCTGGTGTGGTACTTGACATCTCATGATTGACTCAATTGCCTAAGCAAGTGATCTGTCAATCATGCGTATCCCTCTCCCCTTTAGTCTGTAAGATACTTTTAGAGAGGGTGACTCCATCACCTGCAGGTATACTACCGTGCCAGGAGTCGTCCATTCTAAATACTCATAGAATGCGGTCAAAGTACCCAGATTGGGAAACCACCCAAATCTAGATCTCAAACTGTAGATCTAGTAACCAGAATGTCTGATATAATATCCAAATCCTATGTGGAGAAACTACTGTGTGACGACCATAGTATAACCGATCGTAGTATAGGAATATCACTTCCTACTCTGTGCATGTCATCATATACCAGGACATCACACCCTACTACCTTCTTAACAGATCCATCCCCTATTCTGATGAAGTCAAACCTATGACTGTCACATCAGAAATAGATGATCTATCTCCGCTATATCTGCTTTAGTCTATAAATAGACATAAGCCAACTGTCCACCAATGCTTCCGATGCTCCCACTGACTACGACAACCCTCTGGCAGAGTCATATAGACGTACACTTCTAAAGCTAGTTTAGAACGACGCTATACTCATCCTCCTGCCGGGTCTCACAGTCTGGAACAACAGCAATGGCAAGTATGGGTAAACAAGAACCTCCCTGCCACCGTCCTTGAGCATACCGAAGTATCTCCCAGGTGCCTGAGGTTACCCACCATATCTGCGGAGTGGCCAATGGAATGTCAAACCAGATTGAATCTTTAGGTTCTTATCAAATCTTCAGTAATCGTTTGCGGTTCTGGAATCACTTCCAGTTCTACCATACTCCCACTACTGTTTTCTGAAAAAATCCATTTTTGATAAAACTGTGGCGAGTCAAGAACAATATCACTATTGATCTTCTAGATGGTAGAAAGTCAACCCTCGTCATAGCCTAGGTCAACCCACAAACAGCCATTACAGAAACGTGCCTTGAGTCATCCAGTGTCTGGTTTTAAGCATAAGCCGGATAACTCCCCGTACCTTAACATCGTTAAGATATGAACTGTTCTATATCCAATACAGAAAAAGAGGCACTGATTTAATCAGAACCAGATTCAAATCATGCAGCTATCTCCAGTGCATGTTAACTAAATGGAAGGAGGCCGATCAGCGTTACTCAACTTAGGAATGCTTCCAATTATGAGTAACCTAAAAGAGAAGCAAGTTCTCTTAACCATTACTATCAACTGAATACCATACACAAGTATCTACATCTTCGATTACCTTGAAGAATCCCGATACTTGCAATATCTGGTTCTCTACTTTATTCATGTACCTATAACTTCTCAAAACTCAGACCCTTGTGTTTCTACGAAACACCTATCTAAGAACTAGAGAAGTCACAAGTAAACAGAATACAGTACGAGGACCAACCCCTCTGTCCTAATGGACACTGGACAACATACAATACTCTGTATAAGTCCCTTGAGTCTAATGACTCATTCACTGTGTGTCGTAGGTTGAAAACTGTACTTTTGGTTAAGAAGAATTACACCGCTGTTCAATGCTCCTTACCTAACCATCCACTGGTATAGGTAAATGTTATAGACATAATTTCAAAAAGGTATGTCTCACTCTATAAAAATAGACGTACAGATATATCAATTTGAAATTGGTGCATAACAACGGATATTCAAAACCAAATATTTGTCGACCGGCAAACAACCCAGGTGGCTTCCTCAAATATCACCAATTACAACGAATCCCGATATAATGAGGATAGTCACCTAATTCCCAATAACTTACTCCCACTCATCATCTGTAAAACCATACAGATGTGAGAATCATACCTGGTAAATACATACCCTGGAGCAAGTGTCTAATTGGGAAATCAGTTTTCTTTTAACAGTACACAGTGAAACTGAAACATTGAAATGTTTCGATGGGGTATCCGGGTATTCCTAGTAATGCCTCTTCCATTATCCAGATTCACAACTGTAACCGTATAATTCTTTGCCACCTCTCCAAATCCCTTTATATGTCTTTAGTCATTACCTTCTGTACAGCCCTTTAGGCCAAATGGTTTTCTTCCTTCCCTACCGTTCGGCACCAGCCTATGGTTTGGAAGAAGACTATCCAATAAGCATAAAGGGTGTACTGTCCTAATCCTAGGAGCACTCGCAACGCGAGAGAAGGTGAAGATAAAAGACACCTGAATGTACTTTATTCATATTTCTCCTGAACCAGGATCCATCCCCGAACTGGAACAAGTTCCTTTCGAGTTCGTATATAACCATACGATGGATTATCCAATAAACTGGGATCTTTGTAGTGATATGGAGTGTCCTGGAGAAATACAAAGGTGATTTAGGATTGGCGAAGAAATACTTGGTTTGTTCGTGAATAGTAGTCGCAATTTACTTTGCCATCTTACTAATCCCTTGCTTTGTCTTAACATAATACCTTCTGTACACCGTTTAGGCTAATTGGCTTTCTTCATTCCCTACCGGTCGGCTCCAGCCTAAGGTTTGGAAGAAGACTATCCAATTTGCGTAATAGGTGTACTATCTCCTAAACCAAGGAGTACTCGCAACCTGAGAGAAGGTAAAAGGAAAAGACAACTGAATAATCCTATTCTTTTTTTCCAGAACCAGAAACCATCCTCGAATTCCTTCGAGTTCGTATATAACCATACGATGGTTTTGTCCAATGGAAGTGGACGTTCGTAGTAATACGGGGTGTCCCGGAGAAAAGGGTAAAAGTAGGAGTGGCAATGAGGTTTGCAACTCTGACAATCCAAAAGCCAATGTTAAGAAGGTTCGGTCAACTTGGTCACTAAGTCATAGTCTAGGGTCGGGTCAATGGTCGCTGCCATAGAGAGAGAGAAAAGAAACACTCAGCGTGCACTCTAACCTAGATCAGAATGGTTATCACTTTATCTAATCTGGAAACCTCCCACTGTAACGTCAAATTCTTCCCCAAACCTGAAAGAAGAATTAGCCGGGATCACCCGAGGAGTAAACCAACTCATCAGTGGGAATCGGGATCCAACTATCATCGCATGATAACGTGACGGAATCCGCTCACGTTATCACACTCCAGAAGGTATGCGCATATCTGGAAAGTTTCAGTTCTTTTGAAACTCCCGATGTGGATTTTTGCCCCATGCTCTTATGACCTTGACGAAGGCCAACAAATCATAAGTCACATGTCAAGTTCTACCCGTCATTGTCCAGGTTAATTTGAACCCACCCGTACAAGCCCTTGACGAAGGCCAACAAGGCTATACGACTGTCCCAAACCAACGCATCTATCTATGCAGCAGAAAGGCAACAAGCAGCTACCATACACTATGCCTTGACGAAGGCCAACAAACATAGCATGAATACTACGTGCTACCCGTCTGAAATGACGGAGGGCTACGAATGGTTTCTGGCGAAAACCTTTAACGTAAAGAACTTGATATCGTTGAAGGAACTGGATAGCTTTTAAAAATATAGTGACGAAAACCTTTGCTAAAGAGGTCACTCCCGGTGAAGGGATCTCGGCTCTATCCCCGTAGAATGAGGTGCAGGATATTCCAACTGAATACCACGATGCAAAGCAAAAGTAATCGGCTATAGTGAAGTTATTGCCCTGACGCAAACTTCTGTCCAAGGGGTCACTCCCGATGAAGGGATCTCGGCCCTTGCCTCGTCGACTGAGGAGCAGGATATTTCAACTGAATACCACGATGCAAAACAAAAGTGAACGACCTTGCAATAACAGCTTTTTGAAAAATGTTCCAACAACATCAGAATAGGTTTGTTTATCTTGCATTGATCCGAATCAACGCAGTCCCATCAATTGATCACACCACAAAGAACGAAAATATACTGATGTACGTATATGCCATCCGCATTCGCCACTGGGTCCCGTCATCACCCGTTAGGTTAGCTAACTAACGACAGAGCGGGGACTGGACTAGCGCGGATGAAAAACATATACAACATCTACTAGTATATATATAATATATAATTTTCGCTCAAGGCATGATAAAAATGCAGCAACACAGAAATGTATAGCAACACAGATCAATACAGATATCTGGGATCCCCGGGTTTCACAGAGCCGCTGCTGAAACCCGACGTTCCCATGGTCGTGTGGATAGCCTGTGCAATGAAATCCTAGACCCCTACGGGCGCGGCAAGTTACCCGCCAAAACCTGAAGCGAGGCAGCCCCCTTCAGCAACGTGAATGGACCACCCAGCACTTCACGGAATCCAGTAACTTGGGCACCCCTCCTGGGTCAACCTGTACCCCTACGAGTGCGGCGAATAGCCCGCCAATTCTAGAATGAAGCCCCCTCCGTCTCAACGCCATGAGATGCGGGCCTGTTGCCTTCTAGAACCCGGCTATCCGTGCACCCCTCCGCGGGATAATCCTAGTACAGAAAGTAAAATATACATACAACGGGTACATCGACCGCAACCAGGTCGTGCCCCTAAAAGAATAATACAAACAGGCAGTGACGGCAGTCCACATGTCGGACGCTCGCCCCGCAATATCAAATGTACATAATACAACAAAACTGTACTATATTGCAACCAGGATATCCCCCACGACCGATCCGCAATACCACAGCACAACACAGAACATCAATGTGAATGTCACGTTCGCAAATCCGTCTAAAAGGGCTATAGCAGATAGACTGGATTTACCGACCAAGTGACATTCACGGTCGCAGATATAATGTAAATACTGTGAACTGGCATGTTTAAAATTTCTGATCGAACAAATTTACCAAAGTGGGCCCCAAGCAGTACTGTAGCATTTACAGAAAATCTGGGCCCAAAAAGAATGTCCCAAAAACCTCATTTCATAGACTAGGACCCACAGGAAAAAAAATGGCGCAACGAAGCTATATTACTGCGGCGGAACCGCGGCCAAAGTGGGGTTATGGCCGCGGTTCAACGGCCGTATAGATGAATTAGGTCACCAAATTTCTGCTGTGTTCTTAGAATTCTCAGTACATGTTTCTGCAACGACCTGAAAAAATTTTGGAGCTTGAAAAAAATTCGACAGAAACATGAAGTATGAAAAATACGGTTTTTGGGAACTTTGTTCGATCGAGTTCTAAACGTGCTAGAGCAAGCTAGGCATGGTTAACGGCGTGGCTCTGATACCAATGTACGCCCGCGGGGGGCGCCCCGGCCGTCGATCCGACGCCGGAAACGCGGAAACAAAAACTTTGCAAAACTTGCAATCGGCACCAACGCGCACTTTTCACCCGGATCGGGCCATTAACCTAGCTAATTAGCAAACAAGAAAAGAGTAGAGAAGTTATACCAAGCGATCCGTGTCCTTCAGTCTTCATCTCCACTCCGATCTCTCGCGGAATCTCCGTCCATCATCGTCTCGTCGGAAAGGGCACCACGTAGCCGGAATCTTTTACGGGCTCCCGCCTCTTGACCGAGGCAACTCGGGTGCGAAGTTGGCTAGCCGACGCGTCCAAGACATGCTATAGAATAGTGTAGTAAACTTGTCTCTTGGGGTTATGAGGTTGCCATGATGTGGTGGAGGTGAAGAAAGCAACTTAAAAATGTGTTTATGAACTTGGTAGCATGAAAAATGATATGAAACATTTTTCCTCACTCAAAAATGAAATGATCCTCTCTCTCCCTCCTCTTCAAGTGGCCGGCCTCATCAAATGGAAAATGGTGGAGAGTTATCCACACATAATGCAAGGAAGGATTAATACAAAGGAAAATGGTCACACCAAAATCAAGTCTCAATCCTTTCACATAACCATCATGAAAGAAGCAATGAGTAAGACAAGAATGGAATCTCATCATGATGAAGCCATTATACAAAGAACCCCCTCCACCATAACTAATTTGCAAAATTGCAAATTAGCCCCTCCAACGATAAAGTCCGGCCGTGAAGGAACAAAGGAAAACCGGCCGGAACGGAATGCAAACTGGCAACTTCAGAAAACTGATCCCGTAATAAATTACAAGAAAACCCCGCTACTGCAAATACATGCCCGCATTTGTATTCCCACTGAACACAAATGCAAAGAGACAAAACTACACTATCAAATACTAAGATCCGGCTTAAGCCAAAGCCGGCTAGTAAAAACCGTCCGATCACGATCCGTACAATACCGCACGTATATGATCGAACCCTGCCATATCTCCATACGGCCTCTACAACGTTTTGCCCGAAACTTGAGTAACTGTGTGTGGTGGACTCTAAAGACTCGTCGATACTATGGCTGTGGATTTAACCACTAGCACGTCAGAGGTATAAGCCAATACGTGACGGGCTACCAAGTATTGACCAAAAGGGACGTCGATGAGCGAACTCATCCTGACACCCTACTGAGCCTGTCAGTGACAATATCCGTACAGTCCGTTCCGTTCGTCTATAAGCATCGCATGGCGGGCCTAGGGGGTTGGTAAAAGTCAGACCCCCAAAAGCGGTACAAGTCGTGTCGGAGTGTAGCGCAGAACACCCTGAGATACTACTGGAATACCTACCAGTAAATCTCCTGCCTTGGCCAAGGAATTTTCATGTTCTGGCTCTCCTCGACACAGCGCGACCTCACCCCCAATACCGGGAGAGACGAACCCCTGCAGATCCGCTCACTGCCTCCATGTGGCTCGGGACTGTACCCAACTAAAACCTGTTTGCACGACTCCTTTGAGCCGTAGTAAGGTAGTAATCAAAGCACAGTGGGAACTCACACGAGACAAATGACGATCTCAGGTCGATGAACTAACCTGTACACATGTCACCAGGGAACTGCTATCTGACGTCTGGTATAATCCCAACTAGCAGGTTCCCGGCGAGTCCTGTCCGGTGTACTCATAACCCAATGAGCACCTGTATACATCTTAGGTGAACCAACTGACACCAGTGGCTTGTGAGACCGGCCACCGCCCCTCGTCGGGGTCTCGACTGTATACACTAGTCTACTCTGGAGAATCGATGCCCTGTCTCGAAACTCCCACGACTAGGGACTTTTTAAGGATGTGCTTATAGACTCCAGCTCTCACTTATATGATCGCCCTCATACTGCTGGTAGTCAAGCAAGAATCCTAGGGGCTCTATCAACATGCAATAGCGACTCGTAAGGTCACCTAAAGCAGTACACGATGATAAAGATAAACCAGATAGCATACTATCATCTCGAGTAAGACTGTCCTACTGGGACAGGTCCTCCCTCAATCATTGCAATCACGTGCCTGTGATCCAATAATTGACTCTGAGGGCACTATCTCCAACAACCAAGGTGTGCTACGTTACGGGATTCGCTTGTGTGCACTGGATATTGATGGGTTGAGACGCGAGATCCTAGAGCTGGTACATCAGTCAGCTTTTAGCATTCATCCAAGTTCCACCAAGATGTACCGTGACTTGAGAGACATTTACTGGTGGGAAGGGATGAAACGCGATGTTTCGGACTTCGTTTCGAGGTGCATGACTTGTCAACAAGTCAAGGCTGAGCATCAGAGACCGGCTGGAGAGTTGCAGCCTTTACCCGTTCCTAAGTGGAAATGGGAGCAGATTTCCATGGACTTTGTTGTGGGTCTACCAAGGACCAGTCGGGGGTATGACTCCATTTGGGTGATTGTTGACCGGTTGACAAAAGCGGCTCACTTCCTTCCAGTGAAGACCACTTTCGGTTATGCTCAGTATGCTCAATTGTATATAAATGAGATTGTACATTTGCACGGCGTTCCTACTTGCATTGTATCCGACAGGGGCACCCATTTTACTGGACGTCTTTGGCAGAAGCTTCAGGAAGTTTTGGGTACCCGGTTGAGTTTTAGCACCTCTTTCCATCCGCAGACCGATGGTCAGTCAAAGCGGAATATACAGACTCTAGAGGATATGCTTCGGGCGTGTGTGCTTGATTTTGGAAGAAGTTGGGATCGTCACTTGCTATTGATTGAGTTCTCCTACAACAATAGCTTTCAGGAGACTATTCAGATGGCACCTTTTGAGGCCTTGTATGGTAGGAAGTGTCAATCGCCAGTCTGTTGGACTGTACTCAGCGAGAGTAGGGTTTTGGGACCCCAGCTAGTTCAGGAGACTACGGAGAAGATCCAGCTGATTCAGGACATGATGAGAGCAGCCTAGTGCAAACAAAAGTCTTATGCCGACCGTCGTCGTCGCAGACTTGAGTTCGCAGTGGGGGATCATGTATTCCTGCGGATTTCTTCGATGAAGGGCGTTATGAGATTTGGGAAAAAGGGGAAGCTCGGTCCCAGATTTGTAGGTCCTTTCGAGATCCATGAGCGAGTTGGTATTGTTGCTTAACAGTTGGCGCTCCTGCCCAGTTTTCCGGATGTTCACCCCGTGTTCCATGTGTCGATGCTTCATAGATACCTTCATGATCCTTCTCATATGATTTAGCACCAGACCGTTCAGCTTGAGCGCGATCTTTCGTTCACCGAGCAGCCGGTAGTTATATTGGATCGGCAGGTGAAGAAACATCGATCAAAGGTCTTGCCATCTGTGAAGGTTCTTTGGCGTAGCCCGACTAGTGAGGAGATCACTTGGGAGGCCGAGAGCGAGATGCGGAAGATGTTCCCTCATCTCTTTGAAGGTACGCTTAGTAAGAATTTTAAATTCGGGGACGAATTTCTATAAGGGGGGAGATTGTAACGCCTTAGAATGCGATTAGTGTTAATTAAGCGATAATGCGGGTTTTTAGGGAAAAGTTTACCAAATCGGTTTCCTCACATTTTATAACAATTAATTAATATTTTATTATTATTTTTTATGGCTTGCACACACATGTGCATGTTAATGTGAAGGTTAGTTAGTGTTAATCTTGTTAAGCAACCATAACACATTAAGCTAATCTTTAATCCATGCCTTAATCTATCCTTTCCTAGGATATATTGTGTGAGAAATATCTTTGTTTGGATTGAGAGAGAGAGAGGTGGCTAGGTGAGTCATGAGAGCATTAATGAGAGCATTAATGGAGGTGAGGGAGAGAGTAAGGATAAGGCTTTGACTCACCCTACACTCACCTCTCACCATTTTGATCTCTCACTCTCTCATTCTTCTTTCATTTCAATTATTCTTCATCCTCTCCACTCTCAAACTGAAACCCTCACTACCTCTTCACAAATCCTTGCAAAACTTCACAAAAATCCCATTAAAACACTTCAAAAGTCTTGATTTAGCCACTAGCTTGCCTTGGAGCTTGGAAAGCTAGGATTTTTTAGCAGGAGTGGCTAGGTATTTATTTTGTTGTGTTGCCTCATAGTTATGGTTTAGAACACTAAAGGTTTAGTTTTGTGTAAATATCGTATTTTTAGTGTCAACTTGAAGTCTCTGTGATCTGCTGTAGAACCAGATGTTTGTTGGAAAAGTTCCCATCACAGTGACCTAGTGTTGTGAGTTAGAACCCACCATAAAAACCTATGACCCATCCCTCTCTTCGTGGCCATAGATTTAATGGTTCTGGCCACAAATTGCGGCCAGAATGGGGGCTGGGGTGTTGATTCTTGGTCGTGGGGTCTCTGGGGTTGTATATGGTCTCATGGCACTTGCAACTTTCACCAATTGTTTGTGTATCAAAATCTGGGATCACTTTGGTATATTCTAGTGTTTTGAGTACGCGTGTTACGTTATCCAACACGGTTCGTGATCTTGTGTTGCTGCTGCACTTGGATTGGTTTTGGTGTGTCGCTATACACGTTAGCCTTTAGACGAACACTTGTGAGTTGGATTAGAGTTGGTGCTTCGGTCAAACGTAGTGTGTAGGTGATATTGATCGATTTCTGAGATTTGCACCTGTTATGTTTTGTGTTAATAGGATCGCAGGCGGGGACTTCGGACGCTGCGAAGAAAGGGAAGCAGGTGATTGGATTTACCTAGCCCGCGATTTTCGGTTAGTAGATTTAACATCTACGGGGAAATCGCCCGCATGGCGTTAAGCGTCAGGGCTAGATATGATATGATATTAGCCGCATGTTTATATGCACATATAGAGATGGTGCATGAACTTCATTGCATATAGTTACTTGTTGTGCCTGAACCTGTACCCATTGTAAACTGCACTATTATTGACAGTCCATGTTGCACGAGAACTCATTGTATGCTACACACACATTGTCGGTAATTGCCATGATATGCACAACATAAATATTCATATGATATACCTTGCTATTGGTCAGCGACATTGAGGCATTAATTCTTGTGCGATGGCGCATATGAAATATAGCATACATGTATACCTACATGCTTACACATATGCCTTGCTATACGTATGTGCTTACACATATACCTTGATATAGCTATATGTTCACCGTTATATGATGTTGCGTTGGATTTGGATAATTGGGAACCGCGTGATATATTTAATGACTTGATGCAATTAAATAGCGGATTTTCATTTGATATGATCATATTGTTGTTCTATGTTGCATACATCATATTACATGGATTTGCGTATAGAGATATATGGATTTGCGGATTTCGACTGTCGATGTTGGGCACTTATGTTCCAAGAGATATATGGATTTGGGGATTTCGAGTGTCGATATTAGGCACTTATGTTCCGAGAGATATATGGATTTGGGGATTTCGAGTGTCGATGTTGGGCACTTATGTTTCGTGAGATATATGGATATGGGGATTGCGAGTGTCGAGGTTGGATATTCAGGTTCCGAGGATTTCGAGTGTCGGGTTGGACACTTAGGTTCCGTGAGATGTACAGATACGATATACGGATTTACGTGTCGATGTTGGACACGAGTATTTCATGATGTTTTCGGGTACCAATGTTGGGCACTCAGGTTCCATGAGATTTACTGGTTATGAGGGCTGATCTGAGGGACGTTTTGAGGAATTTGGGAATTTGATTGTCTTGATGGACATGGGTCCTGCCACGATGAGGATTCCGTGAGGATGACATGTTTTATCCCATGCTCCGCATCTATTTGATATGCATTTGTTTCATGTAGATGTAGTACCCTGGTGTGTATCTTGATCATAATAGTTGCATATTCATATTACCATACTTATGCTATCAGATTACATGCGATAGATTTACCGATGTTAGTGCATACTTGCGATTATAGTATGATATTATTTTCTATTCACGAGTTGGGAACTCACCCCCGTTATGCCGCAGTGTTTTGCAAGTCTGATCATCAGAGTAGTCGCGGCAGGGCGCCTTTTTATCTCTACTTTTGCGGATACCGCCACGGTTGGCTGTGAAGCTGTTTGCTATAGGTGGGTTGCAGTTATCCGATGATGTACATTGTATATCTTTTGTATCTAGTACTCTCCATCTACCACGTTCATGTATTGACTTGGAGACGAGTTGTGAGGATCGATGTTGTATATTCTTATGACTCTGGTTGTCGTGCTCGTGTAAGCCGTCCTTTATTTTTGTGGATTTTCTCATTTCTTCGCTACGGCGTCGTATATCTGTTATGGTGGTTGTTTCCACCGTTGGGCGAGATTTGCTCCCGTTTGGGGATGCTTACTTATATCTTATGTTGGTACCCATTTCGGGGCTAGCTTTTACAAAGGAGGTGCTGCCGGAATCTTTATGGAAAAAACTTAAGCTTAAGGTTTTGCATCATGATTTTAATAGTGTTTCTATCCTTTACTTCTTGTAATGGTTTAGATTGCTGGGTTTTCTGCTTACTTAAACTGCATTATGCATGTTGACGTTACGTAGTCTAAGTGCCGGTCATGTGCCTAATTTGGGTCGTGACAGTATGTCATCCAAATACCAGGACATACCACCCTACTACCTTCTTAACAGATCCATCTCCTATTCTGATGAAGTCAAAGCCTATGACTGTCACATCAGAAATAGATGATCTATCTGCGCTATAAATAGATACAAGCTACTTGTCCACTATTCTTTCGCTGCTCCCACTGACTACAACAACCCTCTGGCAGAGTCATATACATGTGCACTTCTAAAGCTAGTTTAGAACGATGCTATACTCATCCTCCTGCCAGGTCTCATAGTCTAGAACAGCAGTAATGGCAAGTCTGGGTAAACAAGAACCGCCTTGTCACTGTCTTTGAGGATACCGAAGTACCTCTCGAGCGCCTGAGGTTTCCCACCATATCAGCGGAGTAGATAATGGAATGACAATCCTTATTGAATCTTTAGGTCCTATTAAATTTTCAATAATCGTTTGCGGTTCTGGAATCACTTCCAGTTCTACCGTACTCCCACTAATGTTTTCTGAAAAAGTCCATTTTACTAAAACTGTGGCGAGTCAAGAACAATATCACTATTGATCTTCCAGATGGTAGAAAGTTACCCCTCATCATAGCCCGGGATAACCCACAAACTGCTATTACAGAAACGTGCCTTGAGTTATCCAGAGTTTGGTTTTAAGCATAAGCCGGACAACTCCATATACCTCAACATCGTTAAAATATAAACCATTCTACATACAATATAGAAACAGAGGCACTGATTTAATTGGAACCAGATTCAAATCATGCAGCAGTCTCCAGTGCATGTCAACTAAATGGAAAGAGGCCGATCAGCATTACTCAACTTAGGACTGCATCCAGATATGAGAAACCTGAAAGAGAAGCAAGTTCTCAAAACCATTACTATCAACTGAATATCAAACACAAGTATCTAAATCTTCGATCACCTTGAAGAATCCTAATACTTGCAACATATGGTTCTCTACTTTATTCTTATACCTATAACTTCTCAAAACTTGGACCTTCTCTAAAACTAGAGAAGTCACAAGTAAACAGAATATAGTACGTGCACCAACCCCTCTGTCCTAATGGACACTGGACAACATAAAATACTTTGTATAAGTCCCCTGAGTTCAATAACTCAAACCATGTGCGTCGTAGGTTGAAAACTGTACTATAGTTAAGAAGAATTACACCGCTGTTTATTGCTCCTTACCTAACCATCAGCTGATATAGGTAAATGTCATGGACATAATTTCAAAATGTTATATCTCACTTTATAAAATAAACGTACAGATATATCAGTTTGAAATTGGTGCATAACAACGGATATTCAAAACCAAATATTTGCCATCAGGCAAAGCCCCAGGAGATTTCCTCAAATATCATCAATTACAACGAATTCCGATATAATGAGGATATAATCACCTAATTCCCAATAACTTACCCCCACTCATCATCTGTAAAACCATACAGATGTGATAATCAAACCTGGTAATACATACCCTGGAGCAAGGATCTAATTGGGAAATCAGTTTTCAATTAACAACGCATAGTGAAACTGAAACATGAAAATGTTTCGAAGGGGTAGTCGGGTATTCCTAGTAATGCCTCTTCCATTAGCCAGATTCATAACTGTAGCCGTATATTTCTTTGCCATCTCTCCAAATCCCTTTATTTGTCTTTACTCATTACCTTCTGTACACCACCCTTAGGCTAAATGGTTTTCTTCCTTCCCTACCGTTCAGCACCAGCCTATGGTTTGGAAGAAGACTATCCAATAAGCGTAATAGGTGTACTCTCCTAATCCTAGGAGTACTCGCAACTTGAGAAAAGGTAAGGATAAAAGACAACTGAATAAACCTTATTATATTTCTCTTGAACCAGAATCCATCCTCGAACTGGAACAAGTTCTTTCAAGTTCGTATGTAACTATACGACGGATTATCCAATAGATATGGATCTTCGTAATGATACGGGGTGTTCTGGAGAAATTCAAAGGTGAAGTAGGAGTGGCGATGAACTACGCGGTTTGGTCGTGAATGATAGCGGTTGCAATTTACTTTGCTCTCTTTCTAATCCGTTTATATGTCTTTACTTATTAACTCATGTACACCACACTTAGGCTAATTGGTTTTCTTCTTTCCCTACCTTTCGGCACCTGCCTATGGTTTGGAAGAAGACTATCCAATAAACACAATAAGTGTACCCTCTCCTAATCCTAGGAGCCCTCGCAACCTGAGAGAAGGTAAAAGGAAAAGACAACTGAATAGTCCTATTCAATTTCTCCAGAACCGAAAACCATCCTCGAATCTGAAACATGTTTCTTCGAGTTCGTATGTAACTATACGATGGTCATATCCGATAAATGTGGATCTTCGTAGTGATACGGAATGTTCCGGGGAAATGCAAAGGGTAAAAGTAGGAGTGGCAATGAAGTATGCAACTCTGACAATCCAAAAGCCAGTGTTTTAAGAAAGTTCGGTTAACTTGGTTACTGAGTTATAGTCTAGGGTCGGGACATGGTCGCTGCCAAAGAGAGAGAGAAAAGAAACACTCTGCGTGCATTCTAACCTAGGTCAGAATGGTTAATCACTTTATCTAATCAGGATGTCTCCCACTGTATCCTCAAATTCTCCTCCAAACCTGAAAGAAGAATTAGTCGGGATCATCTAAAATCACCCGAGGAGTAAACCAAATCATCAGTGGGTATCAGGATCCAACTATCATCGCATGATAACCTGATGGAATCCACTCAAGTTATCACACTCCAGAAGGTATGCGCATTCCTGGAAAGTTTCCTATATGTTTGAAACCCCCGATGTGATTTTTACCCCATGCTCTTATGACCTTGACGAAGGCCAACAAATCATAAGTCACATGTCAAGTTCTACCCGCCATTGTCCAGGTTAATTTAAACCCACCCGTACTCGCCCTTGACGAAGGCCAACAAGGTTGTACGACTGTCCAAAACCAACACATATATCTATGCAATAGAAAGGTAACAAGCAGCTACCATACACTATGCCTTGAAGAAGGCCAACAAACATAGCATGAATACTAAGTGCTATCCGTCTGAAATGACGGAGGGCTACGATTGGTTTTTGGCGAAAAACCTTTAACGTAATAAACTTGGTATCGTTGAAGGGACCGGATAGCTTTTTATAAATATATAGTGTCGAAAATCTTTGCTAAAGAGGTCACTCCCGATGAAGGGATCTCGGCTCTTTCCTCGTAGAATGAGGTGCAGGATATTCCAATTGAATACCTCGATGCAAAGCAAAACGTAATCGACTATAGTGAAGTTATTACCCTGATACAAACTTCTGCCCAAGGGGTCACTCCCGATGAAGGGATCTCGGCCCTTACCTCGTCGAATGAGGTGCTGGATATTTATAATCGAATACCACTATGCAATACAAAAGAAAATTTTCCTTGTAATAACAGCTTTTGAAAATTGTTCCAACAACATCGAATAGGTCTGTTTTCCTTGCATTGATCTGAATCAATGCAGTCCCATCAATTAATCACACCACAAAAGAACGAAAATATGATGTACGTATATGCCATCCGCATTCGCCACTGGGTCCCGTCATCACCCGTTAGATTACTTAACTAACGACAGAGTGGGGACTGGACTAGCGCGGGTGAAAAACATATACAACATCTACTAGTATATATATATAACAATATATAATGATCACTCCAGGCGTGATAAATGCAACATCACAGATAAATAATAAGCATCACAGAACAACACAGATAATCTGGGAGCCCCGGGTTTCCTTTGAGCCGCAACTGAAACCCGATGTTCCCCTAGTCATGTGGATAGCTTGTGCAATGAAAACCTAGACCCCTACGAGTGCAGCAAGTTACCCGCCAAAACCAGAAGCGAGGCAGCCCCCTTCATCAAAGTGAATGGACCACCCGGTACTTCACGGAATCCGGTAACTTGAACACTCCTCCTTGGGTCAACATGTACCCCCTACGAGCGCGGCGAATAGCCCGCTAATTCTAGAGTGAGGCCCCCTCCTTCTCAAAGCCATGAGATGCGGACCCGTTGCCCTCCAAAACCCGGCTATCCGTGCACTCCACCGCGGGGTAATCCTAGTACAGAAAAGTAAATATGTACAACGGTGACATCGACCTCAACCCGGTCGTGCCCCAAAAGAATAATATACAAACAGGCAGTGACGGCAATCCACATGTCGGACGCTCACCCCGCGATATCAAATGTACAAATAAAACTAAACTGTACTAACATTGCACGCAAGCTATCCACCACGACGAATCCGCAACAAACACAGAACATCAACGTGAATGTCATGTTCGTAAACCCGTCTAATAGAACTATAGCAATTAGATAAGTTGTACCGCTCTAATGACATTCACGGTCGTAGATAGAAATGTATGTACTGTAAACTTTAAACAATGTTAGAAATATCGAGTTTGAAATAACCCCGAATAGCCCCAAACAAGTAGATAAAACCATATCAAAACTGGGCTAAACTAGCAATACCACTGAACCAACATTCCAGAGACCAGACCAGACCCAAAACACAACACCCAGAAGCCCAGAAATAGCCGGCCAGCTCGGTTTTTCCACCAATGTGCTCGGCCAAAAATTTTTGGATTGGGTTCGTGTTTGTGGTGTAGTCTAGTGGTCATGTTAGTAGTCTTCTGCAGTTGCTAAAATATTTTTAGAAGACCATATAAAATTTGACAGAAACTGGAATGCATTAGGTATTGTTTCGGGGTTATTTCGGTTTCGATAGTTTAACATCGTCTAAACCAACTAGTATGCGGTTAATGGGTTGGCTCTGATACCATGTAAGGCTACGCCAGTGCCCCGGACATCTTTCTGTAGCCAAATGCGGAACAAAAACTTTTAAAACTTGGCGCTAACGGAACCCTAAATGACGAATCGTGCCATTAACCCTACTGTAAAGTGTTTAGAGAAGTTATACCGATCAATCCGTGTCCTTCGATCTTCAACCTCTGCCCAAACTCCTCGTGGCTGCCCCGAACTAGTTGGCTCTCCGGTCTCTCTCGTCAAAGAGGATCCACCTCGAGGATTCTTTATACGGGCTCCCGCTTCTAAACCGAAGCAACTCGAACAACAAGTTTGCTAGCCTAGATGCCCAAGATGAAGTAGAGATAGTGTGTCAATACTTTGTCTCATAACACCCATGGATTCTCAACTCATGAGAGGGATGGGTTGAGGTAGAAGAAGATGCCCATGGATGGAAAATGTGAAGCTCAAAGAAAATGCAAGTGAGCAAGCCAAGAAAAAGAAATGAAATGGCTGCCTTCTTTTGTGTGTGTGTGTGTGTTGTGTGATATTGTGATAGCTACAAAAGAAAAGTCACACCAAAAATATCTCACATTCCTTCACAAAATATCTCACAACACTATGCACAAATATCTTAACCAAGACAAAAGTCTAGCAATGCCAAGAATGAGTCATAATTTCCATCATTAAACATTTAAACCTAAATGTTTTATCCAAAAAGAGAAATGGAATCAACTAAAGTTATCTTGTGACGAAATATAAGAATACCCCTCATCTGTATATACATACCTGCATCCGTATTCCGACTGAATACGAATACAATGAGACGAAAATAATCCAACAATATAATACTAGGATCCGTCTTAAACCAAAGCCTACTAGTATTATCCGTCCGATCATGATCCGTGCACAAGTGCACGTATATGATCGAACCCTGCCATAAAACCATACGGCTTCTACAACGTTTCGCCCGAACCAGGGAAACCCTCTGTGTGGGACTCTAAAGACTCATTAATACGCTAGCAGTGGGTTTAACCACAAGCACGTCAGTGGCACTAGCTGTACGTAACGGCTGCCCAGCTATTGAGCGAAAGGGAGGCCGACGAACGAACTCATCCTGAAACCCTACTAAGCCTGACAGTGACAATATCCGTATAGTCCGGTCCGTTCATCTACGAGTATCGCATATCGGATCTAGGGGTGGATAAAGTCAGACCCCTAATAACGCGATATTTGGTGTCAGTATGAAGCACATCACCACCTAAGAAACTACCGATCCGAATCAGTAATTCTCAACTACCTTGGCCAAGAATTTCTGGTGATGGCCACCCGTGCACACCGCGACATCAACCCCCAATACCGAGAGAAACGAATCCCTTGACGATCCGCTCACTGCCTCCATGTAGCTAGGACTGTACCCAACTAAAACCTTCTTACACGACTCCTTTGAGCCGTGGTAGGGTAGTAATCAAAGCACAGTTGGAACTCACACAAGACAAATGATGATCTCAGGTCGATAGACTAACATGTACACATGTCACCTGGGAACCGCTATCTAACAATAGGTATAATACCAACTAGCATGTTCCCGACGAGTCCGTCCGGTGTACTCATAACCCAATGAGAACCTGTATACATCTTAGGTGAACCAACTGACACCAATGGCTTGTGAGACCGGCCACCGCCCCTCGTCGGGGTCTCGATCCGTATACACTAGTCTATTCTCGGAGTATCGATGTCCAGTCTCGAAACTCCCATGACTAGGGACACTTTAAGGATGTGCTTATAGACTACCCAACTCTCACGTATATGATCGCCATCATACTGTTGGGAGCCAAGCAAGAATCCTATGGGCTCTATCAATATGTAATAGTGATCTGTAATGTCACCTGAAGCATGTACACGATGATAAAGACAAACCAGATAGCATACTATCATCTCGAGTAAGACTATTCTACCGGTATAGGTCCTCCCTCAATCATTGCAATCACGTGCATGTGATCTAATAATTGACTTGAGGGCACTATAGCCAACACTTACCATTGCTGCCTTCCATGATTATGAAATTTGGCAGATGGACGTAAAGACCGCTTTTCTGAATGGAAATTTAGAAGAGTGTGTTTATATGGATCAGCCGGAGGGTTTCTGTAACATTTCAGAAATATAAAAATATTATTTTTAGAATTAAATATTAAAATAATATATTTTGCGAAAACTATTCGATTGGCGAATAGGGGTTTTTCGTAAAATGGTATATGTATATACCAATATTTGAAAATAATCGGAGATTAAAATGATTTATTCATTAAAAAGATAATTATCGGATTTTGGCATTTTTATAATTAATTATATGCAAGTTTAAATTAAAATTTATTAGTTCACTACTAATCGCGATTAAGCCAAATCCGTATTTTTACATTTTTCCATGGCTAGTGCACCATGTCATGTGCATATTGTTATTTTTTTGTGGCTTGTGAGTTTTGGGAGATAAAGAAATAAGAGAAAGGAAAATGTGAAGAAAAGAAAAGAATAGGGAATGCAAAGAGAGAAAAGGGTTATGTGTGTGAAAGGAGTTAAGAGTACGAAAAAAAAG
Organism: Agapanthus africanus; assembly: GCA_030015575.1. Lineage (NCBI taxonomy): Eukaryota > Viridiplantae > Streptophyta > Magnoliopsida > Asparagales > Amaryllidaceae > Agapanthus > Agapanthus africanus. Next base: position 569,949,736 of record CM057339.1, read on the forward strand.
AAAATGAAGAAAGAAGCGGATATTTATTTGAGAGGTGAGTGAAGGGGATATTTAGAGTGAGAGAGTGTGAGCTTAAGAAGAGAAAGGGTTTGACTTGGCTACTCCATTCCTTCATCCTCATCTCCATTGTTTATTCATCTTCATTCCTTCATGCTTCTTCATTCTCACACTACCTCCATGCACCATCTCAATTCCTTGGACAAAATCCATGCCACCTTCACAATAAACATGCACAAGCCTATTCTAAACCCTTTGAACCAATCAAGTATGGATTTTGAAGACTTGGGGCAACTCAAGAATTTTCCTAAGTTGCCAAATGAGGTAATCTCTTCACTTTTAGATTAGTAATTGTGTTTATATAGCCTAGTTAGTTTACATTTCGTATTAGTTAGGTTTTGTGATCTTGGAATTTACAAGTTGATGTTATGTGGTTAATTGTGGTGTAGTGAGTGTTTGTAAGACCTTAGAGATTGATTTCCAAACCTGGAAATGATAATAGAACCCGAGACACCAATTTAGAATTTATCCCGTGTCGGTTTTGCAGAGTTTGTTAGCCTATAGGGTATTTGGAGAAACTTGAGTCGTTTATAAGAAAATCAAACAAGTCCATTGATCTAGATGAACCACTAGAAGACCCCACTGAAGTACGAACCCGTTTCCCCCTACTTTGACCGGCGAGGCCGGGTAATTCCATCTTTTTGCCGGACCAATTTTGGGTTCTGGTGTTGGGTTTTTGTCTGTGGCTCTTACTCCCTATAAACTAGCCCATGTACTTGTTAGTTTTGTCCCTATTGACCTGAGCCAAAATCTGGGAATACTTGAGAGTGTTTTGGCTATGTTTTCTGATATTTGAATTCTTGGTTTTTATAATTGGGATTTGAATTGGTCGTTGGAAGTTTGTACGTCAACGACGAGGGTTGTTTGGTTGTTTTTGCATGCGTAAGCTATAGGTTCTAACCTATAAGCAATCCGTGTGTCTTATCGGTTTTATAGAATTGATTTTAATAATATTACGATTGTGTATTGATTGTAGGTACCTTCCCGTGGACTTCCGAGATGACGAAGTATATCGACTTCGGCTAAGCGAGGAGTTTAGCAGGTGAGTAGATTTATATCTACGAGAGAAGTCGGGTGGATGGCGTATAGTACCCCCACAACCATTGTTATGGAAGATCGTTTTATAAGTTATAATTTGATAAAGGATATGCGATGAATTTAAGATAACATGATTATAGGATTTAGTAAAAGATGATATGATAAAAGTTGACACTAATGAATATATTGATATATGAGAATATGAAATGAGAAAGTGAATCAGGATAAGTATGAATTGAAAGAGGACAAGTATGAGTTAATAATGGTATGATATAAGATAGAGATCGATACGACTTGAGATTTACAAGATATAACGTATATGCAAGATGACATGATATAAGATTGATATAGATGTGTTATGTGATTGATAAGGTATGCCGTACGAGATTATAGATCTGTACCTTTGCTGGTGAATAGGATGATAGATTCCCTACTCTGTTTGTGACATCATACGATGGATTACCGTGCGCAATGCGTTTACCGAATGTTTGATCCGCGCTCATGAATTGAGAATGATGATCGAGGATATTGCGACACCTGATACTATGAGGCAGAATCGCTTACATAAGAGGCTACCATATTATAGTTCATGTTTATGTTGGATTATTCCTCATGTAATACCTAACATGTTTCCAGTATGTAATGTTATATGATATCATTGCTATTACACCTGCACAATTACCATTGATGCGCATGTTATACGTACACAGATTGCCGGCTCACACACATTCATCATTGGTAATTGCCATGCTACTTACACAGTAGAACTGCCCTATCATGATATTATTCTTAACCGTAAAAATACATTCATTGTTCAGTATTATCACTTGACATGCTTGCATGATATATTCGATATGCTTATATTACTACTCTATGTTCCATACATCGTACTTTATGGTTATATGCATTGAGATGCTGTTTTTATGAGATCTCTGGATTTGAGAACCGCGGTTATATTTCAAAGGGAATTATGTATTGCTTTAAAACGCGGTTTCTCTTGATATGATATTTCGAGGTGTCCACCATGAGTTTTCTCGGTTCTGAGCAGTGAGTATACCCGATTCGAGGAGCGGTAGGCACCGTCTGCGGGTACATGGTGGACCCGGTGAGGTACCCCGGGGCAAGAAGACTCGTATTGTTAGGCGGTGAGCCTGGCAGGGGAGCACTACCTACCGGTGATTGTATAGAACTCGGCGGATATCCAGAGGATACCGTTTTGGAGTTATGATATGAGATGGATATAAGGACCGATCTAAGGATGCGGGGCCTGAGATGAGATAGATATGAGGGCCGATCTGAGTTTGTGGAGCCTGAGATATGAGGATTTACGTGTCGATGCTGGACATGGGTTTTCATGATGTTACGAGTGTCGGTGTTGGACACTCGGGTTCCAAGATTTTGATGTGTCGTTGATGGACACACATGGTTGATATCCTCATATATATATATACAGGCTTATGTTTTCATGATTTTTCGAGTGTCGATGTTGGACACTCAGGATCCATGATATTGTTTATGTCATTGATGGACACGTGGATGATATCCACATGCATATATACATATGATGTCAGATGTTTATTTATATATGTCATTGCATTGACTCGATTGTTGACATATATGCGTACTTGGTCACCCTAGATATCATAGTATTACCTTCATGATATAGTGACCTAGGAAATCGTTGTCTTATTCGATTTCTACTTGCTGATGTTTTCTACTCACGAGTTGGCAACTCACCTCCGTTGTGCCACAGTTCTTGCAGGTTTGACCGCTTGGGATCAGTTGCGATTTTGCTGGCACACAGCTTCATCCAGGGTGCTTTGCTTTGGTCGGTGGGACACATGTTGGATCGTGCCCACTCTCGTACTTTATACTCCGTTGTATCTAGATAAACTCCATCAGATCAGATCAAACCAAATCAGAGACTAGAATTTGTATATTGGTAGACCTAGTCAGACTTGGGTTATGTGCGAGACTTAGAGTAATGGGTTTATGATCGCTTTCTTGAGTTTTGATGTCTTGCTTCTTTATTTGTTCTTTCTGGGTTGATCTTTGCCATTGGGCGTCGTATATATGTTGTTGCGTGGTTGTGATTCTGTCGGTTGGCGAAGAGCTAGCTACCGCTTGGGGATGCCTATATATTGTCGTGTATATATTTTTGGATCAAAATATACAAGGGAGGTGCTGCCCAAATTTTGAAAGACGAAACATGTTTCCAACTAGTATAACCCACTTGCATTTTCATGTTTCATTATCTATGCATTTAAAGGAAAACATGATTCGTTATACCTTTATTTCAAACTGCACACCCACTATTTTCCGCAAAAAAGTTTAGATTTTCTGGGCTTCGGCTTACTTGATTTACGTTACGCCTTTAGACGTTGCGTAATTTAAGTGTCGGTCACGTGCTAAATTGCGGGTCGTGACAAAGTTGGTATCGGAGCATCAGGTTTCACCTTGGTTTGAGTCTGGGTTTGACTATGCGGAGTCTAGGGCGTATATATTTCGGAACCTAGGCTTGACCTTATGGAACTTAGACTTGATGGGGAGTATTAGACCCGAACTTTCGTTTCATAGGTTGACCTTGATTGATGGAGTAGGTAGCTTGAGTAGAGTGACGTACCGTACGTATGTTCTGCGGCATATTTACGATACGATACTCCACTTAAGAAACCTTAGGATGTACTTATCTTGAGATCTGTGATACTATTCGTTCATATGATCATATATCCATTTGGGATCTGTTTATTTCTTTCATTCATTTAATTTATCATTATCGATATCTGCTTGAGGTTCCTGTCACCATGGTTTGAGCGCAGATTGAGCTGCTGCTAGTGTTGCAGTCAGGGCGAGCTCGTCACGGATGAGAACGGACCATGATATTGTTTTTGGTGACACAGGAACGTGTAAGTATAGTGTTGTGTTGTGACCTCTCGTTTGAGGCGAGTGTTCGGTTTTGCACCAGATGATCGGGCCATTGATTGAGGCTGCTAGGTTGAGAGGATTGTTGATGTACAGCCTACCTCAGAAGTCATGATGTTGTCTACCGTGCAGACAGATGACCCAGCTATTGCTGAGATTGATGGGATGTCGATTCCAGAGTTTATGAACTGAAACCGCTGGAGCTTTCAGGCAGAGATGTGATAGGAGATAGCTAGTCTATCTTGAGTTTATCGACTAATATGATTCTCCAGATTTGATGTGCTGATGCAGGCTCAGTTGAGTTGAGAATTCCAATTGAAGGATCTTACTTGGATCTAGAGTAAATCGAGCAAGAGAGGACGTTGTTCATTGGATGCTCCGATGTGAGATCGGTAAGTTGACCAGTTTCGGATGGAAGGACCTCACCCAGATGCGTTGTGAGTTGATCGAGAATGGACGAATAAAGTGTATTCCTCTGATGATTTGGACGAGTTTCCGAGGATATGTTCGGCTAGATATCTTCTACAGAGTGATGAAGATACCGAGTTCGTAATTTTGAGTCCGTATGAGAGACTCCGGATTGACTGTAGCCGAGGACAAATTGCAATATGCAGACAACAAGAGATGACATCGAAGTGGACGATAATAAAGACGAGTGGAACAAGAGATTCGTGCATGATGTTAGCGAGCGTTTGTTACGCTCCGTTGATGCCAGAGGATTGATATGTGTGCAGAGGCGTTAGATACAGCCAAATTTCAGAGGAAAGCCATGCTGAGGACACAGCTATCCGGTTATGAGAAAAGAGTTAAGAAAGAGTGCCAACCTTCGTATAGTTCGGCATAGGTGAGATTGGAAGAAGCCATGAGCAGGTTCTTTCTAGGACACCGCAGCGATAAGACATGCACCCAGGATCAGTTATATCGTGCGTATTCAGAAGGCCAGATGCCGGCGTCAGTAATGTGCAGTTTGCGAGTGGTCATGTTGATTGGCCAAACGGCGGTGTCACGACCCGAAATTGGCACGTGACGGCCCTAATACTACGCAACGTCTACAGGCGTAACGCAGTAAAAGAAAGCCAAAACCCAGAAATCTAAACCATTAAAATACCAGAAAAGATAAGAAACATTGTTTAAAAGTCTTTGAAATCACAACCCAAATTCTTTAAAAGTCCAACTTTATTTCCTTTAAATTTCGACAGCACCTCCTTTATAAAAACCAACCCCAAAAATGGGTACAACATAAATATAAAGTAAAGCATCCCCAACGGGAGCAAATCCACGCCCAAAGGCGGAAAACAACTACCACAACAAATATACGACGCCGTAGCGAAGAAATAGAAGACGATAGAAAGGAAACTGTATAAAAGACAACAAGTCACAACATAATATACAACATCGTCCTCACCAAGTCTCTAAGTCAATATGAAAATAGTAGATGGAGAGTACAGGGATACAACGAATATACAATACAACGAATAACCACAAACCCACCTAAGCAAACTGCACACTGTGAGCTGATGCGGTATCCGTAGCAAAAGATGATAAGATGTATGATAATAGCCTGCCTCTGACTATCCTGAAGAACACCTGCAAACACTGTGGCACAACGGGGGTGAGTTTCCAACTCGTGAATAGTAAATAACATATGCAGGTAATCGCGAGTATGCACGTACAGCGTGAATCTAACATGTGCAATTAATAGCAATAAAAAGCCATATGAATGCAATAATCATGAAAGGTACACTAGCAGGTACAACTAATACATGAAGCAATGCATATAAATAAAGGTATGTAAATGCAACAGTCATGAAAGGTACTCTAATAGGTACTACTAATACATGAAGCAGTGCAAAAACAATAAATGTGAAGTATGGAATGAAATATGTTATTTCCACGGAATCCTGACATCGTGGTAGGATCACAATCCATCAAGACAAATCCAAATCCCAATTCCTCAAATCAGCCCCCAAATTGGCTCTCATATCATATAAGTCTCACAAATCCTGAATGTACAATATCGAATAAATCTCATATATCCTAAATGTACAAATCAGCAATCTCATAAATATCCTGTATCCAATATCAAATGAATCACCTATATCCCAAATCAAATTATCAAGTAAAAATCTAACATCCTAAATTTATTTGTTGGAGATAGTGCCCTCAGAGTCAATTATTGGATCACAGGAACGTGATTGCAATAATTGAGGGAGGACCTATCCCGGTAGGACAGTCTTACTCAAGATGATAGTATGCTATCTGGTTTAACTTTATCATCGTGCACTGCTTTAGGTGACCTTGCGAGTCACTATTACACGTTGATAGAGCCCCTAGGATTCATGCTTGACTACCAGCAGTATGAGGGCGATCATATACGTGGGAGCTGGGATCTATAAGCACATCCTTAAAAGGTCCCTAGTCGTGGGAGTTTCGAGACAGGGCATCGATACTCCAGAGTAGACTAGTGTATACAGTCGAGACCCCGATGAGGGGCGGTGGCCGGTCTCACAAGCCACTGGTGTCAGTTGGTTCACCTAAGATGTATACAGGTGCTCATTGAATTATGAGTACACCGGACAGGACTCGCCGGGAACCTGCTAGTTGGTATTATACCTGACGTCAGATAGCAGTTCCCTGGTAACATGTGTATAGGTTAGTTCATCGACCTGAGATCGTCATTTATCTCGTGTGAGTTCCCACTGTGCTTTGATTACTACCCTACCACGCTCAAAGGAGACGTGCAAACAGGTTTTAGTTGGGTACAGTCCCGAGCCACATGGAGGCAGTGAGCGGATCTGCAGGGGTTCGTCTCGCCCGGTATTGGGGGTGAGGTCGCGCTGTGTCTAGGAGAGCCAGTACATGAAAAGTCCTTGGCCAAGGCAGGAAATTTACTGGTAGGTATTCCAGTAGTATCTCAGGGTGTTCTGGGCTACACTCCGACACGACTTGTACCGCTTTTGGGGGTCTGACTTTTACCAACCCCCTAGGCCCTCCATGCGATGCTCATAGACGAACGGACCGGACTGTACGGATATTGTCACTGACAGGCTCAGTAGGGTGTCAGGATGAGTTCGCTCATCGACGTCCCTTTTGGTCAATAGCCAGTAGCCCGTCACGTATGGCTAATACCTCTGACGTGCTAGTGGTTAAATCCACAGCCATAGAATTGACGAGTCTTTAGAGTCCACCACACACAGTTACTCAAGTTTCGGGCAAAACGTTGTAGAGGCCGTATGGAGATATGGCAGGGTTCGATCAGATACGTGCGGTATTGCATGGATCATGATCGGACGGATTTTACTAGTCGGCTTTGGTTTAAGCCGGATCCTAGTATTAGACTGTGTAGTTTTGTCTCTTTGCATTTGCATTCAGTGGGAATACAAATGCGAGCATGTATATGCAGTCACGGGGTTTTCCTGTAATTTATTACCGGATCAGTTTTCTGAAGTTGCCAGTTTGCATTCTGTTTCGGCCGGTTTTCCTTTGTTCCTTCCCGGCCGGACTTTTCCGTTGGAGGGGCTAATTTGCAAGTTCGCAAATTAGCATTTGTGGAGGGGGTCCTTTGTAATTGTGTGGCTTCATGATTAGATTCTTTTTTAGTCTCTTCCATTGCATTTAATGTGATGGTGTGTGAAAGGATTTGATTAGAAATGGTGTGACCTAATCTTCTTCTCATTTTTTTATTATACTTATTCTTTCCTTGCATAATTGCAATTGGCATCTCCACCATTTTGGAGATGAGGGGCCGACCACTACTTAAGGGGAGAGAGAGAGGAGTTCATTTTTCATGTGGGGAAAAATTATCATTCATCTCATTTTAGCTTGCCACCAAAATTCCCAAGTTCATATCTTATTGATTCCTCTATCAATGGCAACTTCTTGACCCCAAGGAGACAAAGTATTCCACACTACACCTACAGCAACCTTGGACGCGTCGGCTAGCCAACTTCGTGCCCAAGTTGCCTCGGTCCAGAGGTGGGAGCCCGTAAAAGAACCCGGCGATGTGGTGCCCGTTTCGATGAGGAGGCGACGACCGGAGATTCCGCGAGGAGATCGGAGTGGAGACGAAGACCGAAGGACACGGATCGCTTGGTATATCTCTCTACCCATATTTTAGTTTTCTAGTAGTTAGGTTAATGGCCCGATCCGGGATTTTTGTGCACGGTGGTGCCGGTTTTCTGGTTTGAAAAGTTTTTCGTTTCCGCATTCCGGCGTCGGATTGACGGCCGGGGCGCCGCCGTGCACTTACATTGGTATCAGAGCCACGCCATTAACCTAGTCTAGCTTGCTCTAACGTGTTTAGAACTTCGATCAGATGAATTTTCAAAAACCGCGTTTTCATTGCATTAGTTTCTGTCGAAATTTTTTTTGGGCTCTAAAAATTTTTCAGGTTGTTGCAGAAACACATGCAGGCAAATTTAAGCATTCTGCAAAAATTTGGTTGGGTGATGCTTCAGTTAGACCGCGGAAACGCGGCCAAACCCCAATTTAGCCGCGGTTCCGTGGTGGAAGGAAGTCAACGCCGTACCAAAATTTTACAGAGTGCTTTATACATGGAAATAGGGTTTTTGGAATATTCTTTTTGGGCCCAGATTTTCTTTGAGTGCTACAGTTGTGCTTGGGGCCCACTTGGGTAAATTTGATCGATCGAAAGTTTTAAACATGTTAGTTCACAGTATTTAAATTATATCTACGACCGTGAAAGTCACTCGATCGGTAAATCCAGTCTATCTACTATAGCCCTTTTAGACGAATTTGCGAACGTGACATTCACGTTGATGTTCTGTGTTGTGCTGTGATGTTGCGGATTGGTCGTGGGGGATAGCCTGGATGCAATGTTAGTACAGTTTTGTTATTTGTGTACATTTGATTTTGCGGGGCGAGCGTCCGACATGTGGACTGCCGTCACTGCCTGTTTGTATATTATTCTTTTGGGGCACGACCGGGGTGAGGTCAATGTACCCGTTGTATGTATATTTTACTTTCTGTGCTAGGATTACACCGCGGAGGGGTGCACGGATAGCCGGGTTCTAGAGGGCAACGGGCCCGCATCTCATAGCATTGAGACGGAGGGGGATTTACTCTAGAATTGGCGGGCTATTCGCCGCACTCGTAGGGGGTACAAGTTGACCCAGGAGGGGTGCCCAAGTTACCGGATTCCGTGAAGTGCTGGGTGGTCCATTCACGTTGCTGAAGGAGGCTGCCTCGCTTCATGTTTTTGCGGGTAACTTGTCGCGCCCTTAGGGGTCTAGGATTTCATTGCACAGGCTATCCACACAACCAGGGGAACGTCGGGTTTCAGTAGCGGCTCTATGAAACCCGGGGATCCCAGATATCTGTATTGTTCTGTGATGCTGGTTACATTTCTGTGATGTTGCATTTTATCACGCCTTGAGCGAAATATTATATATTGATATATATTCTAGTAGATGTTGTATATGTTTTGCATCTGCGGTAGTCCAGTCCCCGCTCTGTCGTTAGTTAAGTAACCTAATGGGTGATGACGGGACCCAGTGGCGAATGCGGATGGCATATACGTACATCATTATTTTCGTTCTTTTATGGTGTGATCAATTGATGGGACTGCGTTGATTCGGATCAATGCAAGCTAAACAAACCTATTCTAATGTTGTTGGAACATTTTTCAAAAAGTTGTTATTGCAAGGGCGTTCTCTTTTGTTTTGCATAGTGATATTCAGTTTGAATATCCTGCTCCTCGGTCGACGAGGCAAGGGCCGAGATCCCTTCACCGGGAGTGACCCCTTGGACAGAAGTTTGCGTCAGGGCAATAACTTCACTATAGCCGTTTACTTTTGCTTTGCATCGTGGTATTCAGTTGGAATATCCTACACCTCATTCCACGGGGAAAGAGCCGAGATCCCTTCACCGGGAGTGACTTCTTTAGCAAAGGTTTTCGCCACTATATTTTTAAAAGCTATCCGGTTCCTTCAACGATATCAAGTTCATTACGTTAAAGGTTTTCGCCAGAAACCATTCGTAGCTCTCCGTCGTTTCATATGGATAGTCAATAGTATTCAAGCTGTGTTTGTTGGCCAAAGTCAAGGCACAGTGTTTGGTAGTTGTTGGGTATTCATATGCAGCAAAGATAGATGCGTTGGTTTGGGACAGTCGTATAGCCTTGTTGGCCAAAGTCAAGGGCTTGAACGGGTGGGTTCAAATTAACCTGGAGAATGACGGGTAGAACTTGACATGTGACTTATGATTTGTTGGCCAAAGTCAAGGATATAAGAGCATGGGGTAAAAATCACATCGGGAGTTTCTAAAGAAACTGAAACTTGCCAGATATGCGCATACCTTCTGGAGTGTGATAACGTGAGTGGATTCCGTCACGTTATCATGCGATGATAGTTGGATCCCGATTCCCACTGATGAGTTGGTTTACTCCTCGGGTGATCCCGACTAATTCTTCTTTTAGGTTTGGAGGAGAATTTGACGGTACAGTGGGAGGTTTTCTGATTAGATAAAGTGATAACCATTCTGATCTAGGTTAGAGTGCACGCTGAGTGTTTCTTTTCTCTCTCTCTTTGGCAGCGACCATTGACCCGACCCTAAACTATGACTCAGTGACCAAGTTGACCGAACCTTCTTAACACTGGCTTTTGGATTGTCAGAGTTGCAAACCTCTTTGCCACTCCTACTTTTACCCTTTTCTCCGGGACACCCCGTATTACTGCGAACGTCCACTTCCATTGGACAAAACCATCGTATGGTTATATACGAACTCGAAGGAATTCGATGATGGTTTCCGTCTGAAAAACGAATAGGACTATTCAGTTGTCTTTTCCTTTTACCTTCTCTCAGGTTGCGAGTGCTCCTTGGATTAGGAGATAGTACACCTATTACGCAAATTGGATAGTCTTCTTCCAAACCTTAGGCTGGTGCCGAACGGTGGGGAATGAAGAAAACCAATTAGCCTAAACGGTGTACAGAAGGTATTAAGTAAAGACAAAGAAAGGGATTTGTAAGAGGGCAAAGTAAATTGCGACTGCTATTCACGACCAAACCAAGTATTTCTTCGCCAATCCTAAATCACCTTTGTATTTCTCCAGGACACTCCGTATCACTACGAAGATCCACAGTTTATTGGATAATCCATCGTATGGTTATATACGAACTCGAAGGAATTCGAGGATGGTTTCCGGTTCTGGAGAAAACGAATAGGACTATTCAGTTGTCTTTTCCTTTTACCTTCTCTCAGGTTGCGAGTGCTCCTTGGATTAGGAGATGGTACACCTATTACGCAAATTGGATAGTCTTCTTCCAAACCTTAGGCTGGTGCCGAACGGTAGGGAATGAAGAAAACCAATTAGCCTAAACGGTGTACAGAAAAATATTAAGTAAAGACAAAGAAAGGGATTAGTAAGAGGGCAAAGTAAATTGCGACTGCTATTCACGACCAAACCAAATATTTCTTCGCCAATCCTAAATCACCTTTGTATTTCTCCAGGACACTCCGTATCACTACGAAGATCCACAGTTTATTGAATACTCCGTCGTATGGTTATATACCAACTCGAAAGGAACTTGTTCCAGTTCGGGGATGGATTCTGGTTCAGGAGAAATAGGAATAAGGTTTATTCGGTTGTCTTTTATCTTCACCTTCTCTCGCATTGCGAGTGTTCCTAGGATTAGGACAGTACACCCATTATACTTATTGGATAGTCTTCTTCCAAACCATAGGCTGGTGCCGAACGGTAGGGAAGGAAGAAAACCATTTGGCCTAAAGGGGTGTACAGAAGGTAATGACTAAAGACATATAAAGGGATTTGGAGAGATGGCAAAGAGATATACGGTTACAGTTGTGAATATGGATAATGGAAGAGGCATTACTAGGAATACCGGGATACCCCATCGAAATATTTCAATGTTTCAGTTTCACTGTGTACTGTTAAAAGAAAACTGATTTCCCAATTTGACACTTACACCAGGGTATGTATTTACCAGGTATGATTCTCACATCTGTAAGGTTTTACAGATGATGAGTGGGAGTAAGTTATTGGGAATTAGGTGATTATCCTCATTATATCGGAATTCGTTGTAATTGGTGATATTTGAGGAAGTCGCCTGGGTTGTTTGCCGGACGGCAAATATTTGGTTTTGAATATCCGTCATAATGCACCAATTTCAAATTGATATATCTGTACGTCTATTTTTATAGAGTGAGATATACCTTTTTGAAATTATGTCTATGACATTTACCTATATCAGTAGATGGTTAGGTAAGGAGCATTAAACAGAGGTGTAATTCTTCTTAACTATAAGTACAGTTTTCAACCTACGACACACAGTGAATGAGTCATTTGACTCAAGGGACTTATACAGAGTATTGTATGTTGTCCAGTGTCCATTAGGACAGAGGGGTAGGTACTCGCACTATATTCTGTTTACTTGTGACTTCTCTAGTTCTTAGACAGGTGTTTCGTTGAAACGCAGGGTCTAAGTTTTGAGAAGTTATAAGTATAAGATTAAAGTAGAGAACCAGGTATTGCAAGTATCGGGATTCTTCAAGGTGATCGAAGATGTAGATACTTGTGTATGGTATTCAGTTGATAGTAATGATTAAGAGAACTTGCTTCTCTTTCAGGTTACTCATAATTGGAAGTACTCCTAAGTTGAGTAACGCTGATAAGCCCCCTTCCATTTAGTTGACATGCACTGGAGACAGCTGCATGATTTGAATCTGGTTCAATTAAATCAGTGCCTCTGTTTCTATATTGGATATAGAACAGTTCATATCTTGACATTGTTAAGGTACGGGGAGTTGTCCAGCTTATGCTTAAAACCAGACACTGGACAACTCAAGGCACGTTTCTGTAATGGCTGTTTGTGGTTTGACCCGGGCTATGATGAGGGTTGACTTTCTACCATCTGGAAGATCAATAGTGATATTGTTCCTAACTCGCCACAGTTTTAACAAAAATGGATTTTTTCAGAAAACAGTAGTGGGAGTATGGTAGAACTGGAAGTGATTCCAGAACCGCAAACGATTACTGAAGATTTGATAAGAACCTAAAGATTCAATCTGGTTTGACATTCCATTGGCCACTCCGCAGATATGGTGGGTAACCTCAGGCGCTCGAGAGGTACTCCGGTAGCCTCAAGGACGGTGACAGGGAGGTTCTTGTTTATCCAGACTTGCCATTGCTGTTGTTCCAGACTGTGAGACGCGGCAGTAGGATGAGTATAGCGTCGTTCTAAACTGGCTTTAGAAGTGTACGTCTATATGACTCTGCCAGAGGGTTGTCGTGGTCAGCGGGAGCAGCGGAAGCATGGTGGACAAGTGGCTTATGTCTATTTATAGACTAAAGCAGATATAGCGGAGATAGATCATCTATTTCTGATGTGACAGTCATAGGTTTGACTTCATCAGAATAGGGGATGGATCTGTTAAGAAGGTAGTAGGGTGTGATGTCCTGGTATTTGATGACATACACAGAGTAGGAAGAGATATTCCTATACTACGATCGGTTATACTTTGATTGTCACACAGTAGTTTCTCCACATAGGAATTGGATCTTATATCGTACATTCTGGTTACTAGATCTATGGTTTTAGATCTAGATTTGGGTTGTTTCCCAATCAGGGTACTTAGACAGCATTCTAAGAGTATTTAGAATGGACGACTCCTGGCATGGTGGTGTACCTGCAGGTAATGGAGTCACCCTCTCTGAAGGTGTCTTACAGACTAAAGGGGAGAGGGATGTGCATGATTGGCAGATCATTTGCTTAGGCAATTGAGTCAATCATGAGATGTCAAGTACCACACCAGATGTTGTTTTTGCAGTAGGTGCAATATGTAGATATTGATCCAATCCTGGAGAAACATTCGGAAGCAGTTTTAGAACATAAGTGGATGTTCTAGGGATTTGATAACAGAAGCCTCCTCTAGGAGACGGTTATCATTCCAGGCTTCCAAGGTGACCTGGATGACAGAGTGACTGTCAGAGTTATAGTTTTCCCTCTGACGAGGGGCAGTATTTTGGACAGATGGTCCAGGTGGATACTGAGGGAAGGCATGGCGCAGGATACTGATTAAGTTCAGTTGACGATACAGTCTAAGAAGTTTGGATTTGGAGTTCATTTATGAGCTAGGTCCCATCAGATATCCAGACGTATTCTATGACAGGTATTGCTCATTTCGGGAGATGGCTTTCTCCGCGAACATGAGATAAAGAGAGACATAGAAAGAAACATCACAGCGGATCCACTCACTGAGGCTATTCCTCGAACACAATAGTTTCGCAAACGAGCTTTGTGAGACTGACTAGTAGAGGAGTTGGGTGTTCGGTATCACACGGGCTGTGAGTATGCGACATCGCAATAATTAGCCTTGAGTGCAAGTGGGAGATTGTTGGAGATAGTGCCCTCAGAGTCAATTATTGGATCACAGGCACGTGATTGCAATGATTGAGGGAGGACCTATCCCGGTAGGACAGTCTTACTCAAGATGATAGTATGCTATCTGTTTTATCTTTATCATCGTGTACTGCTTTAGGTGACCTTGCGAGTCGCTATTACACGTTGATAGAGCCCCTAGGATTCATGCTTGACTACCAGCAGTATGAGGGCGATCATATACGTGGGAGCTGGGATCTATAAGCATATCCTTAAAAGGTCCTTAGTCGTGGGAGTTTCGAGACAGGGCATCGATACTCCAGAGTAGACTAGTGTATACAGTCGAGACCCCGACGAGGGGCGGTGGCCGGTCTCACAAGCCACTGGTGTCAGTTGGTTCACCTAAGATGTATACAGGTGCTCATTGAGTTATGAGTACACCCGACAAGACTCGCCGGGAACCTGCTAGTTGGTATTATACCTGACGTCAAATAGCAGTTCCCTGGTGACATGTGTACAGGTTAGTTCATCGACCTGAGATCGTCATTTGTCTCGTGTGAGTTCCCACTGTGCTTTGATTACTACCCTACCACGCTCAAAGGAGACGTCCAAACAGGTTTTAGTTGGGTACAGTCCCGAGCCACATGGAGGCAGTGAGCGGATCTGCAGGGGTTCGTCTCTCCCGGTATTGGGGGTGGGGTCACGCTGTGTCTAGGAGAGCCAGTACATGAAAAGTCCTTGGCCAAGGCAGGAGATTTACTGGTAGGTATTCCAGTAGTATCTTAGGGTGTTCTGGGCTACACTCCGACACGACTTGTACCGCTTTTGGAGGTCTGACTTTTTCCAACCCCCTAGGCCCGCCATGCGATGCTCATAGACGAACGAACCAGACTGTACGGATATTGTCACTGATATGCTCAGTAGGGTGTCAGGATGAGTTCGCTCATCGACGTCCCTTTTGGTCAATAGCCGGTAGCCCGTCACGTATGGCTAATACCTCTGACGTGCTAGTGGTTAAATCCACAGCCATAGAATTTACGAGTCTTTAGAGTCCACCACACACAGTTACTCAAGTTTTGGGCGAAACGCTGTAGAGGCCGTATGGAGATATGGCAGGGTTCGATCAGATACGTGCGGTATTGCACGGATCATGATCGGACGGATTTTACTAGCCGGCTTTGGTTTAAGCCGGATCCTAGTATTAGACTGTATAGTTTTGTCTCTTTACATTTGTATTTAGTGGGAATACAAATACGGGCATGTATATGCAGTCGCGGGGTTTTCCTGTAATTTATTACGGGATCAGTTTTCAGAAGTTGCCAGTTTGTATTCTGTTTCGGCCGGTTTTCCTTTGTTCCTTCCCGGCCGGACTTTTCCGTTGGAGGGGCTAATTTGCAAGTTCGCAAATTAGCATTTGTGGAGGGGGTCCTTTGTAATTGTGTGGCTTCATGATTAGATTCTTTTTTAGTCTCTTCCATTGCATTTAATGTGATGCTGTGTAAAAGGATTTGATTAGAAATGGTGTGACCTTTTCTTCTTCTCACTTTTTTTATTATACTTATTCTTTCCTTGCATAATTGCAATTGGCATCTCCACCATTTTGGAGATGAGGGGCCAGCCACTACTTGAGGGGAGAGAGAGAGGAGTTCATTTTTCATGTGGGGAAAAATTATCATTCATCTCATTTTAGCTTGCCACCAAAATTCCCAAGTTCATATCTTATTGATTCCTCCATCAATGGCAACTTCTTGACCCCAAAGAGACAAAGCATTCCACACTACACCTACAGCAACCTTGGACGCATCGGCTAGCCAACTTCGCACCCGAGTTGCCACGGTCCAGAGGTAGGAGCCCGTAAAAGAACCCGGCGATGTGGTGCCCGTTTCGACGAGGAGGCGATGACCGGAGATTCCGTGAGGAGATCGGAGTGGAGACGAAGACCGAAGGACATGGATCGCTTGGTATATCTCTCTACCTATCTTCTAGTTTGCTAGTAGTTATGTTAATGGCCCGATCCGGGATTTTTGTGCGCGGTGGTGCCGGATTTCTGGTTTGAAAAGTTTTTCGTTTCCGTATTCCGGCGTCGGATTAACGGCCGGGGCGCCGCCGTGCACTTACAATATTTGCATGAATAAATATGATGATGTATATAATTTAATGTCAATACACATATATTAGCGTCCCATTCCACTAATATTGGTGTAAGGGCATATATAACAGCGGCCTAAACCCCTGTTATATATACAAAGGAGTAAAAAAGAAATATCATGAAACCAATGTGTCAAGTATCGACACAGAAATGTTGTTCTATCAGGTGCTTTCACCACGGCTGGCCCCCTGATAGGTACGTATCACACGCTATCCGAAAAGCATGAGTGCCTAGCTCTGACCCTCATCTTTCCACGTATCTATACGTACATGACTCCCAACGGTATCCCCATGATTACCGCCGAGTCATTGGTAATGTCACCGGAAAGTATGGTTCCCCCACTAACTCATCTCCTCACTGAGATTCTTGCCCCGGGGTACCTCCGGGCCCCACCATGTACCCACACACGGACCCCTTCGTTCCTCGCGTGGGGTATATATATATCCGAACCGATAAATCTCATGGTGGCTGCTGAAATATCATATCAAGGGAAACCGGGTTTTTCAAATAATGCATAATTTCATGAACTCCCACGGTCCCCAAATCCAGAAAATATCATGAAAAATCCATATCTCAATGCGAAAATCCATGAATATAATATATGCAACATAAAAGGAAATGTAAGCATATAAATGAAAAGCCGCTAATTAACTGCAATAAGTTAATATAAATATCATGCGGTTCCTAATTCTCTCCAATTCTAAAATAACATTAGGTAATGGTAAACATGTAGCTATAACCAGATGTATGTGAAAACATAAAGGTATAGCAAGATATATGTATCTACCTATAAGTAATGATGTAGTATACCCCCTGGGTATAAGTGAAATAGGTGGGCAAGGTATACCTGTAGCTATGTCATAAAGTGTGCATGTACCTATCACTAACGGTTATACAGGTAACTAGCATGTAAGTATGTCAGAGCATATATGTAAGCATGTAGGTATACAGGTGTGTTGTAAGTCAATGCGTAAAGAAATATGAATCAAAGTCTCAATGTCCCTAACCAAGCAATATCATATCTATAAATGGGTTGTGCGTGACATGGCAATTATTGACGGTGTGTGTAGAATAGAATCAGTGCTCGTGCAACATGAATCGTCAATAATATGTGCAGTGTCCTAAGGATACTAGTCCAAGCACAACAATTTCTAAGTAATAGGGTAAATGCGCAATTCTAAATATGACATAGAATATGCGAAAGAAATAACATCTCTAGCCCAGACGCATAACGCCATGCGGGCGATTCCCCTGTAGATGTTAAATCTAGTCACTAACGCTCCTGGCTAAGTGAAGCCTACCACCTGTTTTCCCTTGTCGTAGCGTCCGAAATCCTCGCTTGCGAACCTAAAATTTCACAAACATATCACATAAGCAAAAATCCTAAAATGATGAAAAGACAACGAAACGCGATGAAAACGCCCGGAAAATTACACTGCGCGCTTAGCGCATCTATCGCGCACGACATCGGCCAAAAACCCTAATTGGTGTCGCTAAACTACAAAACACTAAGTCTAGACCCCGATCGTCCCGATCGCGCAACACAACACAAAAATTACGAGGAATACAATAGATATAACCTCGCAACGACCAATCGAACCCACGTCGGAAAAACCCCGAAATCTAGTAAGCAACCTATCGCAATATTTCGCACTAGTTTCAAGCTAAAGCATATCTAGCGATTACAAACACCTTAAAATAGCTTAACTAATCTATCTAAACCATTCCTATATTTTTAACACTCACTAATTATGTTTTAGCAAAAACCGAGTAAGCTAGTTGCATAATTAAACAAAGTGTTAATTAGCAAAAATTAACATTTCCTACTAGGTTAATCATCTCCAAAACACAAATTAACACTTCAAATGAACACTAAACACTTAACAAAATTTAACCCTAACATGAATTTCTTAAACCAAATATAAATGAATTAATCATAATTTAAAAACTAAACTAAACACATAATTAGCTAACTAAATTAGCTAGAATAAGATTAAAGCAAATATAAAAGGATTAAGGTAAGAATTATACCTCCCCAAGAACACAAAATGAATCTTAATCCAACATCTTAGCATCAAAAACCAAGCTTGATTGAAGATCCATGAAGGATTAGTGAAGGAAATGAAGGAAAATGATTATATTTGAATTTTTGTGATTTTATTTGGATTTTTCATGATTTATTTGATGCAAAATGAGTTGAAAAAGAATGGGAATGATGGAGGGCAGCAAGGGGAAGGGAAGGTCCGGCCAAGGGGGTGAGGGGGGTATTTTTGTGAATTTTTGTGAAGAAATTGCTAGGAAAAAGAGTAATAAATGCTTAATAAATACACTTGTCACCTTTACACATTTTCTTTTCTTTTTAAAATAAAACCTTTTGCACTCCAAAAAATATCTAGATATTTAAAAAGAAGTTTCCAAAATATTCTAGTGACAAAAAAATAATTTATTCTCAAGAGAAGAAATTTTTCGATTTACGTGCACCAAATACCGCTTAAAATAATATTTTATTTGGGAAAAATTCTATCTGAGCCAAAACCTCCCAAATACCCCTAAAGTTCACGCACAAGCTTTATTTTAGCTAAAAAAGATGCCGGCAAGCTTATACGGACGTTTGATCGAAATCGGATTAAAACGGGAAAAACCGACAATTTTGCCCTAAAATGGGAAAATTCACAAAACGATTTCCAAAACGTTACAATCTCCCCCCTTATAAAAATTCGTCCCCGAATTAAAAATTTTTACTAAGCGTACCTTCAAAGAGAGGATTACTAAACTCTCATATCTCGTTTGCAGCCTCCCAAGTGATTACCTCATTATACGGCTACGTCCAAGAAAAACCCTTCACAGATGGCAAGACCCTTGACCAAAGTTTCTCCACCCGCTTAGACATTAACACAATTGGCTGCTGGTGAACGAAAGATCACGTCCAAGCTAAATGGTCTGGTGCTGAATCATTTGAGAAAGGTCATGAAGGTAATTGCAAAGTATCGACACAATGAATACGGGGTGAATACTCAATAATCTGGGCGGAAGTGCCAAATTAAAGGCAACGAACTAACTCGCTTAAAGGATCTCAAAAGGACCTACAATCCTGGGATAAAATTCCCTAAACTCCACACGTCATTTATCGGAAAATCCATAGGAATACATGATCTCCCACTGCGAACTCAGGCCTGCGACCACCCTGGTCGGCATAAGATCTCTGTCCGCACAGGACTGTCATCATCCTGACCTGAACAACTGGATCATCTCCGAAGTCTCTAGACTAGCTGGGGTCCAAAAATCCAACAACGCAGAGTCAGAAAAAAAAACATATTTGTGATCGACACGACCTAACCCCTAAACCTAAAGGTTGCCAATTGGAGCGTCTCCTGATAACAACTACCGAAGGAGAATCCTAACAATGGCGAGTGATGATCCCCAACTGCCGACAACAACAACAAGAATGCCCAAACATATCCTCCAGAGTCGGTATAGCCCGCTCTCACAAACCCATCATCCTGCGGATGGAAAGATGGAGCTAAAGCTTAAGCAGTACCCAAGGCTTCCTGAAGCTTCTGCCCAAGACGGTAAGCGAACATGGTGCCTTCATTGGATACGACCCTCGAAGGAACTCCGTGCAATGCACAAACTTAACAAAGAACAATTTAGCAAACTGAGTATAACCGGACAACAAGCATCCGAATGGAGTCACACCCTGACTAAACCTGGGTATACGCCACAAAGAATATTCATGGAGATCTGCTCCCATTCCCACTTCGGAACGGTTTAAGGTTGCAACTCTCCAGCCGGTCTCAGATGCTCAACCAAAACACACAACAAGACAACACCTTGAAATGAAATCCGAAACTTCTCTTTAAATCCTTACCCACCCGTAACTATCTCACAAGTCACGTCAAATGCTGGTGGAACTTGAATGAGTACAGAGAGTTGACAGATGTGCCTGCTCTAGGATTTCACGTCTCTACCCAATAGTATCAGGTACACAAACGCATCCCTAAACTCAGCACACCCTTATCACAAATCAAGGACTCTGAATCATTACCCAGCCGAGTATGCTCAAGTATTTCTGACGAACGAGCATCGGCGGGCAGTGTCTCGCGAAAGTGGTTAAGGAAAAGTGGTCGGGTGCGGACATGAGCAAGCTGTCCCCTCAGTAGAGGCAAACCTAAGCTGTACTCCACGATCGCACAAGAACTGTAAATCTGCAGAAGACTGTCTCTGACTGCGCACAACTGGAACAAACTAACCCCGGGCCTACGACTCCAGCATCAGCTACCACAATCGCCTTGCCAAGGGTAATAAAGGATCTCACAAACACAATCCTCCACACGTTCCATCCAACGACGTTGTCTCAACAATCAAAACCCGCTGCAGGAAGATGTACATTAAGCTCTGGTGGTTCGTGAAAATCTGACACGACTCTCGAACAAGTAGTGTCTCCAATCCCCAACGCACTACCACCGCGGCCATCTCCAGATCATGAGTGGGATATCCTGCTCGTACTTCCTCCAAATGTAGGGAAGCAAAAGCGATAACTCTATAGTGTTACCTCAGTACATAATCGAGCCCCACTCGCGAAACATCACAGTTAAAACAACAAAGTCGTCCGAACCAAAAAGCAAGAAAGAACTGGTGCAGTTGTTAAACGAATCTCCAACTTCTGAAATACTCCGCACACATGCCTCAGTCCAAAGAAAAGAAACCTCCTTTCAGGTCAGTCCAGTCAACGGTGCAGCACTACACTAGCAATCCTGCACGAAACAGCGGTAAAAACCTGCTAAGCCTAAAAATCTGCGGACCTTCGTCTGTACACCAGTCTGGGCCAAAGCTGTACGGTCTCGATCTCCCTCGGAACCATACGAAATCGTCTCCCGTAACTACAAGACCTAGGAGTCAACACAAACAAGCCTGAACGAACACTCCGAGAATCTAGTAAACAGCTGGGGCTCTCCCACTGTCTGCAAAACAAATCCTCAAGTGCTGCTCCTGTTCCTCACGACACATTAGAAAAGACCAGAATGTCCACAGTGACACAACAATAACTGGTCGAGGAACGGCCTGAAGAAATCTGGTTCATCATATCTACGAATGCTGCTAGGGCATTGGTGAGTCCGACGATACCACCAAAACACACAAAGCCCATAGCACGCACAAGGCAGTCTTCGGAATGTCATCGTTCCGAACCCGCAGCAATGATGACCTGATCCCGAACAAACTTAGAAAATGTCTCGCACTCTGGAGCCGATCGAAGAAATCATCAATGCGAGATAAAGGATACCTATCCGCACCGTAAGCCGGTTTAATTGGCGATCCATCAATACACAACCTAAACTGTCGTCTTCCTCCTTGACGAACAGAAATAGGAGCTCCCCAATGCGAAACGCTCAGACGCACAATCCCCCCAACAAACAACTCTGCAGCTGATCCTTAAGCTCCCTAAGCTCTGCCGGCTCATCTGGAACAACGTCGGAAAACTCTCGCACGATAAGAACCCGGTCCAACAAACCCACTGTGGCTCCGGTATCACGAATGAATGCCAAGAATCCTCAACATCCTTTCCTCAAAAGCCGACTAGCGAAAAAGGCTGAATTCGAGCTGTGAGAGGCGGCACCACTGCCCCCCTGCATAACAAGAACAGACTTGCCGGGAAAAAAACCCTGACTGTTTCCTCGCGGTGGTCCACAGACGCCAAGCACGTAACTAACCAGTCCATGTCCAGGAGAACGTCAAATCCAACATCTCTAGAAGGATCAAGTGACGGATGAATCTCCTAACCGATTGGCA
The DNA here is from genome assembly GCA_030015575.1 of Agapanthus africanus. Classification (NCBI taxonomy): domain Eukaryota; kingdom Viridiplantae; phylum Streptophyta; class Magnoliopsida; order Asparagales; family Amaryllidaceae; genus Agapanthus; species Agapanthus africanus. The sequence goes on from CM057339.1 coordinate 569,972,045, forward strand.
TACGACTGAAATACGTGTCGCGCAACAAAAGAATCGCTGACAGAAGTTAACACAACAAACGACTGATCTAGCTAACACGAATCCCCTCGTCCCGAACCTCTGCTACTCCCGCAACGGTCACGAAAGCTGTCTCGACGACTAAGCCTCTGTCTCTGGGATGGTACACCGGTACGAGTCCTCCACTGTTCTGGAACTCCCAAAGTCTCAGGAATACGTGTCTTGTCAACTAGGACTGCATCCACTGGTGCTATGTAGGTGACGGAATGTTGTGCGCTAATCGTAAGGAACAACTGGGTAACAGGGGTGACAACCTCCTGTCGCTGCGCTCGAATGGTCTCCACCAAAGAACTCATCGTCTGGCGCATGTCCTGCATCTCTGCCACAAGCCTACCGATACTATTTGTCGAAGGCAGATCCGTCTGCACCTATGCAACGAGCGTGCCATCCTGGTCAGTCATTGACCCACCCGAGTCAACTCTGACCTCGGCCCTCGCTGCACCTCACTGAGTCCCCATAGTCGTCGGTGGCAAAGGCTATAAATAGGGATAGGATTCGATATGAACACGGAAATCGAATCACAAGGATATGAATCATCAAGGAAGGAATTTCAAACAATTGTACTTAGGTCACTTTAGACGGAGTACCGCATCGTGAGTATGCTGCAGACATACACACACTACGTTACTCTGCTTAAGCTACCTACTCCATCATATCAAGGTCATCCTACACTCCGTAAGGTAAAAACCTAGCGCTCTGATACCAACTTTGTCACGACCCGAAATTGGCACGTGACGGCCCTAATACTACGCAACGTCTACAGGCGTAACGCAGTAAAAGAAAGCCAAAACCCAGAAATCTAAACCATTAAAATACCAGAAAAGATAAGAAACATTGTTTAAAATTCTTTGAAATCACAACCCAAATTCTTTAAAAGTCCAACTTTATTTCCTTTAAATTTCGGCAGCACCTCCTTTATAAAAACCAACCCCAAAAATGGGTACAACATAAATATAAAGTAAAGCATCCCCAACGGGAGCAAATCCACGCCCAAAGGCGGAAAACAACCACCACAACAAATATACGACGCCGTAGCGAAGAAATAGAAGACGATAGAAATGAAACTGTATAAAAGACAACAAGTCACAACATAATATACAACATCGTCCTCACCAAGTCTCTAAGTCAATATGAAAATAGTAGATGGAGAGTACATGGATACAATGAATATACAATACAACGAATAACCACAAACCCACCTAAGCAAACTGCACACTGTGAGCTGATGCGGTATCCGTATCAAAAGATGATAAGATGTGTGATAATAGCCAGCCTCTGACTATCCTGAAGAACACCTACAAACACTGTGGCACAATGGGGGTGAGTTGCTAACTCGTGAATAGTAAATAACATATGCAGGTAATCGCGAGTATGCACGTACAGCGTGAATCTAACATGTGCAATTAATAGCAATAAAAAGTCATATGAATGCAATAATCATGAAAGGTACACTAGCAGGTACAACTAACACATGAAGCAATGCATATAAATAAAGGTATGTAAATGCAACAGTCATGAAAGGTACTCTAACAGGTATTACAAATACATGAAGCAGTGCATAAACAATAAATGTGAAGTATAGAATGAAATATGTCATTTCCACGGAATCTTGACATCGTGGTAGGATCACAATCCATCAAGACAAATCCAAATCCCAATTCCTCAAATCAGCCCCCAAATTGGCTCTCATATCATATAAGTCTCACAAATCCTGAATGTACAATTTCGAATAAATCTCATATATCCTGAATGTACAAATCAGCAATCTCATAAATATCCTGTATCCAATATCAAATGAATCACCTATATCCCAAATCAAATTATCAAGTAAAAATCTAACATCCTAAATATATTTGCATGAATAAATATGATGATGTATATAATTTAATGTCAATACACATATATTAGCGTCCCATTCCACTAATATTGGTGTAAGGGCATATATAACAGTGGCCTAAACCCATGTTATATATACAAAAGAGTAAAAAAGAAATATCATGAAACCAATGTGTCAAGCATCGACACAGAAATGCTGGTCTATCAGGTGCTGTCACCACGACTGGCCCCCTGATAGGTACGTATCACACGCTATCCGAAAAGCACGAGTGCCTAGCTCTGACCCTCATCTTTCCACGTATCTATACGTACATGACTCCCAACGGTATCCCCATGATTACCGCCGAGTCATTGGTAATGTCACCGGAAAGTATGGTTCCCCTACTAACTCATCTCCTCACTGAGATTCTTGCCCCGGGGTACCTTCGGGCCCCACCATGTACCCACACACGGACCCCTCCGTTCCTCGCGTGGGGTATATATATATCCGAACCGATAAATCTCATGGTGGCTGCTGAAATATCATATCAAGGGAAACCGGGTTTTTCAAATAATGCATAATTTCATGAACTCCCACGGTCCCCAAATCCAGAAAACATCATGAAAAATCCATATCTCAATGCGAAAATCCATGAACATAATATATGCAACATAAAAGGAAATGTAAGCATATAAAGGAAAAGCCGCTAATTAACTGCAACAAGTTAATATAAATATCATGTGGTTCCTAATTCTCTCCAATTCTAAAATAACATTAGGTAAAGGTAAACATGTAGCTATAACCAGATGTATGTGAAAACATAAAGGTATAGCAAGATATATGTATCTACCTATAAGTAATGATGTAGTATACCCCCTGGGTATAAGTTAAATAAGTGGGCAAGGTATACCTGTAGCTATGTCATAAAGTGTGCATGTACCTATCACTAACGGTACAATACTCTATAGGTATACAGGTAACTAGCATGTAAGTATGTTAGAGCATATATATAAGCATGTACGTATACAGGTGTGTTGTAAGTCAATGCGTAAAGAAATATGAATCAAAATCTCAACGTCCCTAACCAAGCAATATCATATCTATAAGTGGGTTGTGCGTAACATGGCAATTATTAACGGTGTGTGTAGCATACAATCAGTGCTCGTGCAACATGAATCGTCAATAATATGTGCAGTGTCCTAAGGATACTAGTCCAAGCACAACAATTTCTAAGTAATAGGGTAAATGCGCAATTCTAAATATGACATAGAATATGCGACAGAAATAACATCTCTAGCCCAGACGCATAACGCCATGCGGGCGATTCCCCTGTAGATGTTAAATCTACTCACTAACGCTCCTGGCTAAGTGAAGCCTACCACCCGTTTTCCCTTGTCGTAGCATCTGAAGTCCCCGCTTGCGAACCTAAAATTTCACAAACAGATCACATAAGCAAAAATCCTAAAATGATGAAAAGACAATGAAACGCGATGAAAACGCCCGGAAAATTACACTGCGCGCTTAGCGCATCTATCGCGCACGACATCGGCCAAAAACCCTAATTGGGGTCGCTAAACTACAAAACACTAAGTCTAGACCCCGATCGTCCCGATCGCGCAACACAACACAAAAATTACGAGGAGTACAATAGATATAACCTCGCAACGACCAATCGAACCCACGTCGGAAAAACCCCGAAATCTAGTAAGCAACCTATCGCAATATTTCGCACTAGTTTCAAGCTAAAGCATATCTAGCGATTACAAACACCTTAAAATAGCTTAACTAATCTATCTAAACCATTCATATATTTTTAACACTCGCTAATTATGTTTTAGCAAAAACCTAGTAAGCTAATAGCATAATTAAACAAAGTGTTCATTAGCAAAAATTAACATTTCCTACTAGCTTAATCATCTCCAAAACACAAATTAACACTTCAAATGAACACTAAACACTTAACAAAATTTAACCCTAACATGAATTTCTTAAACCAAATATAAATGAATTAATCATAATTTAAAAACTAAACTAAACACATAATTAGCTAACTAAATTAGCTAGAATAAGATTAAAGCAAATATAAAAGGATTAAGGTAAGAATTATACCTCCCCAAGTACACAAAATGAATCTTAATCCAACATCTTAGTATCAAAAACCAAGCTTTATTGAAGATCCATGAAGGATTAGTGAAGGAAATGAAGGAAAATGATTATATTTGAATTTTTGTGATTTTATTTGGATTTTTCATGATTTATTTGATGCAAAATGAGTTGAAAAAGAGTGGGAATGATGGATGGCAGCAAGGGGAAGGGAAGGGCCGGCCAAGGGAGTGAGGGGGGTATTTTTGTGAATTTTTGTGAAGAAATTTCTAGGAAAAAGAGTAATAAATGCTTAATAAATGCACTTTGCCACCTTTACACATTTTTTTTTCTTTTTAAAATAAAACCTTTTGCACTCCAAAAAATATCTAGATATTTAAAAAGAAGTTTCCAAAATATTCTAGTGACAAAAAAATAATTTATTCTCAAGAGAAGAAATTTTTCGATTTACGTACACCAAATACCGCTTAAAATAATATTTTATTTGGGAAAAATTCTATCTGAACCAAAACCTCCCAAATACCCCTAAAGTTCGCGCACAAGCTTTATTTTAGCTTAAAAAGGTTCCGGCAAGCTTATACGGACGTTTGATCGAAATCGGGTTAAAACGGGAAAAACCGACAATTTTGCCCTAAAACGGGAAAATTCACAAAACGATTTCCAAAACGTTATAGGTGGTCAGAGGAGTTCCAGAGCAGAACTGTTTCGTTAGTACACCTGACCAGGCCGACGAGCAGAAGGGTCGTGAGATTTGTAATCCATAGAGAAAAGAGGACCCTGAGACCGAGGACACCATATCGTGAGCTGGAGGCAAGTAGATGATCTTGCTCTGCCAATTTGGGAGTACCGGCATTTTTCGACATTGTAGGTGGTGTACCTTAATGTCAGTTATTACAATTTGCATTTTGTGATCCGAGTATCACACTTTTATCGCTTGGACTTGAGTTTCGATGATTGGGTTTTGGAGATTTATATTTTGTGCACAGTTATTGCACTTGATTTATATTTTATACACCGCTACATGGGTTTATGATTTGTGCATACATATTGCACTTGGTATCGATTTGTGCCTTCGTTGCACGTATTTATGATTTCGTGATTTCGATACTGTCGATTTGATTTCGTGTATATTATATGCACTTGCCTTTACTTATGCACTCGGTATAGCTTATATATGCTTGCAGTGCATTGCTACGTGTTTTGTGCACACAGTTGCACACGTTAATGATTCTATACACCTTGGTATACTCGGTGTTGTTTTTGTGAGCATTTGAGATATTGATGAGTTTTCATGCGTTGGTTGCACCAGATTGGTATTTCGTGCATTGGTTGCACCAGATTGGTATTCGTGCATTGGTTGCACCTGATTCATATTTTGTGCATTGGTTACACCGGATTTGTATTTCATGCATTGGTTGCACCAGATTTGTATTCCGTGCATTTGTTGCACCAGATTTATGTTTTCGTGAGCGTCTGCACTTGGCATTCGTTATCGTGCACGCTACTGCACTAGATGTTTTGTGCGGACCTGACGCACTCGATTTGGATTTTCGCGCATGTTGGGCACATGATATGAGATTTTGTGCACACCGAATGCACTCGATAGAGATTTTTATTCGTGCATGTTGGATGCAATTGTTTGGGATTTTCATTCATGCACGTTAGTTGCACTGGGTTGAGATTTTCATGCACTATATATGCACTCGATATTGTTGTCGTGCACATCCGTTGCACTGGACAGATGCTTTCGTGCACACCAGTTGCACTTAGTTTTTCTTTTGTGCATATTGTGCCACTTGTGTAGGATTTGATTACGCATGTGATGTTGGATACGCCTTTTGAGGCTGATTTTATTTATGAGTATCGCGTTTTGATAATGGATATTATATTGTATAGTAGCCGAGCAGGACTGGTCTTAGGACAGTGCCTGAGTACTTTTGCATGCATGAAAAGTTACCAAGAGATTTTGTCACGACCCGAAATTGGCACGTGACGGCCCTTAAACTACGCAACGTCTACAGGCGTAACGCAATTTAAGTAAGCCGAAAACCCAGCAATCTAAACCATCAAAAGTAGTAAGTGATAATAGCATTTTCAAAACTTTTGAAATCTCAAACCAAATTCTTTGAATTCGAACTTTACATTCTTAAAAATTTTGGCAGCACCTCCTTTGTAAAAACTAACCCCAAAAATGGGTACAACATAAATATAAAGTAAAGTATCCCCAATGGGAGCAAATCCATGCCCAACGGTGGAAAACAACCGTCACAACAAATATACGACGCCGTAGCGAAAAAATAAAAGACGATATAAGTAAAAACTGCATAAAAGACATCCAAGTCACCAAAATATACAATATCGTTCGCACATCAAGTCTCTAAGTCATACACATGAAAGTGGTAGATGGAGAGTACAGGATACAACAAATATACAATAAACATGAACAGATAACCACAAAACCCACCTAAAGCAAAACTGCACACTGTGAGCCGAAGCGGTATCCGCAGCAAAAGATGATAAGATAGATGAATAGCCTGCCGCGACTGCCCTGAGGGACTACCTGCAAAACACTGTGGCACAACGGGGGTGAGTTTCCAACTCATGAATAGTAAATAACATATGCAGGTAACGCAAGTATGCACGTACAGCGCGAATCTAATACATGCAAGCGGATAGCAATAAATGGTCATATGTATACAACAGCTATAAAAGGTACTCTAGCAGGTACAACTAATACGTGAAGCAATAATATGACAATATGTATATGCGACAGTCATAAAAGGTACTCTATCGGTTACAACTAATACATGAAGCAATGCATATAACATAAATGAGGAGTATGGAAATAAAACATGTCATTCTCACGGAATCCTGACCTCGTGATAGGACCAAAATCCATCAAGACAATCTAAACCCCAAATTTCCTCAAATCAGCCCCCAAATTGGCTCTCATATCATGTAAGTCTCATATATCCTGAATGTACAATGTCAAGTATATCTCATATATCCTTAATGTACAATATCAAGTAAACCTCATATATCCTGAATGTACAGTCTCAAGTAAATCTCATATATCCAATATCCAGTATCGAGTAAGTTTCATATAAAATGAGTGTCCAACATCGACACCCAAAAACATCATGAAACAAGTGTCTAGTATCGACACATAAATACTGATATATCAGGTGCTGTCACCACGACTGGCCCCCTGATAGGTACGTATCCATACGTACATGACCCCGGCCTGTATCCCCATGATACCCGTCGAGTCAAAGGTACTGTCACCGGTAGGTACTTGCCCACCTTCCAGGCTCATCGCCTAGCATCTGCGAACATCTTGCCGAGGGGAACTATATCGGGCTCCACCATGTACCCGCACACGGCCCACTCACTCCTCGCATCGGGTAAATATCACAAATCTCAGAACCAAGAAATCTCATGGTGGACGCTGAAATATCATATCAAGAGAAACCGGTTTTTTCAAATAATGCATAATTTCATGAAACAACCACGGTCCTCAAATCCAGAAAACATCAAGTAATGAATAAGTATAAATGCATGAATCAATACATATATATTAGCATCTCATTCCACTAATATATATATATATATAGGCATATATAACAGCATCCCATTCCACTGTTATATATACTTGAGAGTAAGAATATCAGAGAACATAATATAAAATCCATGAATGTAATATATGCAACATGAAACAGTAATATAAGCATATAAAGGAAAAACCGCTATTTAACTGCAACAAGTTAATATATATATCATGCGGTTCCTAATTTTCTCCAAGTCCATACAACATCAAATAAAGGTGAACATGTAGCTATAGCCAGGTATGCGTAACCATGTCGATATAGCAAGATATGTGTATCTACCTATCAATAATGATGTAATACCCTCCAGGTATATGTGTAAGTAAGTATGCAAGTGTTAGTGTTTATGCCCTAGAAGGCCATTACTGTATCATACTAGCTTGTATATTACTTAATGGAAGCTTGGGATATTCACATGTATATAACAGTCTTGCTAAACATGGTAGTATGCTACTTGGTTTTTCTATCTTAATATGTGAGTGTACGTATTGATAGAGCTCTTAGGATCTTGCTTGTCTACCAGCGTTGTGATGGCAGTCACACTAGTGGGGGCTGGGTAGTCTACAAGCACATCCTTATTCAGGTCCCTGGTCGTTGGATTATCGAGACAGAGCATCGATACTCCGGAGTAGACTAGTGTGTACGCTTCTCATCCCAGTTGGGGAGATGGTCTGTCCCACAGCCGTCAGTACGTCGTACTGGAGATAGTATACAGGTGCTCGTTAGGTTACGGGTACACCGGACAGGACTCACAGGGAACTGTTGGTTGGTTTGATACCAGTCGTCAGTGAACAGTTCCCAGGTGACATGAGTACAGCGTAGTCCGCAGACTTGACACTGCTACTTCGCCTCGAGTGTGTCCCACTGTTCTTAGATTGCTACCCTACCACGGCTCAAAGGAGTCGTGCAAACAGGTGGCAGTTGGGTGCAGTCCCGAGCACTTGGAGGCAGTGGCGGTTAGACAGGATTCGTCCCTCCCGGTATTGGGAGTAGATATCGTGCTGTGTCAGAGAGCCATTACGCAAAGTCCCTGGCCAGGGCAAGCGAGATTTGCTGGTAGGTTCCAGTAGTTTCTCAGGGTGTAATGGGCTTCACTCCGACACGACTTATACCGCTATTAGGGGACTGACGCTTGCCGCCCCCCTAGGCCCGATATGCGATAGTCTTGGACGAACGGACCGGACTGTATGGAGATTGTCACATCAGACTCAGTAGGAGTTCGGATGGGTTTACTCATCGGCCTTCTTATCGACAACTACCTGGGGACCGTTACGTACAGCTAGTGCCGCTTGCGGTCTGTGGTTAAACCCACTGCCAGCGTAGTAGTCGAGTCTCTAGAGTCCCACACAGAGAGTTTCCTACTCCAGGCGAAACGATATAGAGGTTGCATGGTTTTGCGACAAAGGGTTCGGACGCATACGTGCGTTTACGCGCGTACGACTTTCGGACAGTTTTTACCAGTCGGCTTTGGTTTAAGCCAGTTACTGGTATCCGGTTATTGGATTTTTACAGTCTAAAGTTTTTCCGTATTTTTACGGATCGGAGGGGCGTTCTCGTAATTACTCGAGAAGCTTCTAGAAGATGTGACTAAGGAGGTTTCTTTTGGATAAGAGAGTGAGTCATGGTGGTGATTCATTCATTTCATTAATGCACATTTATTGCTTAATGACTCATGCTAATGAATCACCACTAGATATTTCATGAAGCATGCTTATTCATTTCTTTTTATTCATTATTGAAAAATAAGAATGCTTCATAATATTATGATACACTCTCTCTCTTCTCTCATTATCTTATCTCACATTCTCTCTCCTCAAGCTCTCATCTTCAAACCCTAATCCTTAATCCTCATGTGTTGAGATCAAAGGATTAGTTAGACTAAACAATCCATAACCTACACTCTACATCATCCTTTCATCTTTGATTAGCAATCAAAGTTGATTAGTTACCTCAAGTTAGAGGTTTAGCTTGGAGTTTCGCTCTCGGGTGGATCGTCTACTACCTAGAGAAGGTCGAGGAGAACAAAGGAGGACACAAAGACGAAGGACTAGTTTCGATCGGTATAATCCCTTAACACTTTAGTTTAGTTTAGCTATGTGTTTGGTTATTATTTGTTTAGCTTCGATTCAAGCGGTTAGTCGATGTTCGTTGTTTAAACTTGATCGTTTTTTGAAAATTCCGCCTCCCCATAAGTACTGGGGTGTACTACATCGACTTACAGTGGTATCAGAGCCTCGCTAAACAATAAATAACCTAGTTGCAAATTTGTACGAATTTCGAACGGAAAAACGAAGCCGGAAAACCCTAATAAAAATCAGTTTCTGTCGAATCCAAAATGATGTCCTAAAATTTTTCAGGGATGTTCAGAAAGCTTGACATGGGTCCAGGAGAACACCCAAGAAAATTGGGCCCATGACTCGGCTAAAGCGCCGCGGAAGCGCGGCGGATCCCACCGATCCGCCGCGGTTCCGCCGCCGAGTTGCCGAGTCATGATCCCAAATTTTTTGTGTGGGTCCCCTGTGATATTTAGTGTTTTCTGGAATATTTAATTATTGCTCAGGTTACTGTTTAACAGAGCAGATTTTGGAGCAATATTGATGTTGTTTATTCGATCGAATTGTACAGTATTTGCATATGGGATTATATCTGTGATTGTTTAATGTGTTCGTAAACCTTCCCCAACTGCTAGTATGTCGGTTGGCAGGGGGTTGCACATTTCTGAAATGGTTATATCTGTTTGTGCATATAAACTGTATTGGACTGTTGTGGTGTATAGCCGGGGTTTGCAATGGGTTATTGTTTAATTCATTTGTTGTAAATTTAACTTGTTGTAATATTATTTTTGCGGGGCACTTCCAGGTTGCGGTCGTAGCCACCGTTGTATTATTTCATTTTACTGTTTTTGCTCCTAGGACTGACCCAAGGTGGGGTACACAGACTGCCGGGTGGGTAGTTTGCCGTACCCGTAGGGGTCGAGGGTGGGGTAACGGCTATTCATCACAACTGTGTAATCTGTCTTTTCTTGCAGGCTCAAAAGAAATACAGATTGCTTGCAAATCCAATATTGTTTATCTGTGTTCTGGAATGAATATCATTGCGTCAGACGAATGTAAAATATCTATATTTATTGTAGCTATTTAGACGTCACTTATGTTTTACACCCGCGCTAGCCCAGCCCCCGCTCTGTCGTTAGTTAAGTAACCTAACGGGTGATGACGGGACCCCGTGGCGAATGCGGATGGCATAAGAGGACGTTGTATTTTCGTTGTTTTCTGCAATGATAGGTTAATGATGGGACGCATTATCTATAATGCAAAGTAAAACAAACCAAAGTTTAAATCGTTGGAACAATTTAAAAGAAACCACTCGGTTAATTTTAAAACAGATATTTTTAAAATGCGGAGACTTAACCACTCCTTTTAAAAGCTATCAGGTTCCTTCGGTTATATCAAGTTCACTACGTTCACGGTTTCGCCAAAACCATTCGTAGCCCTCCGTCATTTCATCTGGGTATTCAGTAGTATTCAAGCTATGTATTTTGACCTAACGCCAAGGCATAGTGTTTGGTAGCTGCTGGATATTCATTTGTTGCATAGATAGATGAGTTAGTTTGGGACAGTCGTATTATCATTTTGGCCGAACGTCAAGGATATATACGGATGGGTTCAAATTGACAAGATAATGATGGGTAGAACTTGACATGTGACTTATGACATTTTGACCTAACGCCAAGGTCATAAGAGCATGGGGCAAAAACTTATATCGGGAATTTCTAAAGAAACTGAAATTTGCAAAGAGATGCATACCATTTTGAGTTTGATGAATGTTGGTAGTATTCCTACAACATTATCAGACGATGATATTTGGATCCCGATCCTACTGTGAGTATATGCTACTTATCAGGATATTCGTCACTTAACGATCAATGCTATAAACCTAGTAGGTGTCCAGAAAAGTGTCAGCGGGGTTACGCCCCCAGAGAAAAGAGGTTACTTAATTAAGGAACTTCGCGAAAGCGTTGGAAAACCTCCCTCGAAGTATCGACACCGGCCTGGCTGAACGGTTAAGCAAGTATTGTACGGTGAGAATAGTCTTGGCTAATTCTTCTTTTATGGTTTGAGGAAGGATTCGAGAAACAGTGGGAGCCATCCAGTTTAGATAAACTAAAAACCACTCTAAACTTGCAAGAGCATCATGCTAAAGAGTTTTCTTCTCTCTCTCCTAATTGCAGCGACCCTGAAAATGACTGGACTTAAGTTAATTTTAGAGAAAAATATACTGACGGGGCCAAACTATAAAGATTGGCTGCGGAATGTCAAGATGGCCTTGACCTACGACAAATTGGGGTACATCCTCACCGCTACGGCACCTGCTGTCCCTGGTCCCAAATCCAGTGATGCGGATAAGGAAATCCGCAAAACCTGGGATTTAGATTGCGCGAGAGCCAAGTGCATCGTGCTTGCCTCGATGAACAATGAACATCAGAGGAGGCACGAGGATATGTCCTTAGATGGCATATTTCTCCATACAAAGGAAGTTTATGGAGAGCAATCTCGTATAGCAAGATACGAGACCTCAAAGAAATTGTTTCGAGCGAGGTTGGCTGTCGGGTCATCGGTAGGTGAACATGTCCTACAGATGATTGGCTATATAGAAGAGCTCGCAGACCTTGGGACGACTTTGGATAATGAGCTCTATACAGACCTTGTTCTCCAGTCCCTTCCTCCCACCTACGCCCAGTTTATCCTCAACTTCAATCTTCAAGGAAAAGAAGTTGAACTTGCGGAACTCCTGAACATGTTAAGGAGTGCAGAGGGCACCTTGCAGAAGGCAAGGGAAACACCCGCTATGTTTGTTGGCGGTGCATCTTCTTCCGGGTCCAAGGCTAGGGCCAAAGGAAGGAAGAAGAAGGCCGCACCCAAACCTAGAGGAGGTGTTAGTAAGGTGAGAGGGAAGGGAAAGCAAAAGAAAGCAGTACCGATAGTTGGCCAGGATGAGTGCTTCCATTGTCACAGGAAAGGGCACTGGAAGAAGGATTGCAAGGCGTGGAACGCCAAGAACCAGGAACCGAAGCAGGCTGTGGCTTCGACTTCAGGTGTGTTTGTAATTGAGAATTGTCTGTCGATCAACTCTACTTCCTGGGTATTAGATACCGGGTCAGGATCTCATATTTGCAATTCATTGCAGGCACTGAGAAACCGTAGAGTGCTGAAGGAAGGTGATATGATCCTCAGGGTTGCTAACGGAGCTAGCGTGGGAGCTGCGTCCGTCGGGGATTATCACCTAGGATTGACGAGTGGACACATTTTGGTTTTACATAACTGTTATTTTGTACCCAGCTTAACGTGTAATATCATATCAGTTTCCTTGTTATCAAATAAAGGTTATGATTTCACGTTTGTAAGAGATGTTGTCAACATCCACCTTAATCATGGTTTGATTGGGTCCGGTACTCTAAATAACGGCATATATGTGTTAAACCAACTCCAAATTTTCAATGTCCAGAACACACTAAAAAGAAAGTCTCCAGATTTAAATAAAGCTTTCTTATGGCATTGTAGACTGGGTCACATCAATGAGAGAAGGTTGACTAAGTTGCATAGAGAAGGATATTTGGACACGTTCGAATATCAAACTTATGACACTTGTCAATCTTGTCTCAAAGGAAAGATGACAAAGACTCCATTCACTGGACAAGGAGTAAGAGCGAGCGAGCTCTTAGGACTCATACACAGTGATGTATGCGGTCCAATGTCTACACATGCGAGAGGTGGTTTTTCCTATTTCATTACTTTCACGGATGATTACTCAAGATACGGATTCATTTATCTGATGAAACATAAATCCGAGGCTTTTGAGAAATTCCAAGAGTATAAGAATGAAGTAGAAAACCAAACCGGCAAAAGTATAAAGACACTTAGATCTGATCGAGGTGGTGAATACTTGAGTGCCGAGTTCCTAGGTTACCTAAAAGAGAAAGGAATTCTCTCTCAGCTTACTCCTCCGTACACTCCACAGCATAACGGTGTATCGGAGAGACGGAATCGAACCCTATTGGATATGGTACGATCCATGATGAGTAATGCTGAGTTACCGCGATCTTTCTGGGGACATGCGCTAGAATCAGCGGCATATCTTTTGAACATGGTACCTACCAAGACTGTGCCTACCACTCCATATCAGATGTGGAGTGGGAAGAAACCCCATCTACAGTATATAAAGATTTGGGGATGTCCAGCTTTTGTTAAAAAGCAGCATGTGGACAAGCTCGAGGCACGATCAGTAAAGTGTTTGTTTGTGGGATATCCAAAGCACTCCAGGGGATATCTATTCTATTACGCAGAGGAACAGAAGGTATTTGTTTCTCGTAATGCCCATTTTCTAGAACATCAGTTTTTAGAAAAGGAATCAAGTGGGAGCGAAATAGAACTGGAAGAAATTCCAGAACCACAAACTGCTACTGAAAGTTTGGTAGAACCAGAGGTTCAAGAAGAACAGAACATTCCCGCACCCCTCCGCAGGAGTAGTAGGCCGTCTCGTCCGCCTGAGAGATACTACGGTTTTCTCATAGATGGGGATAGAGAGGATTGCATCATAGATGATGATGAACCTACTGACTTCCAGCAGGCCATCCAGAGCGGCGACTCGGTACGATGGCTAGATGCAATGCGGACCGAGATGGAGTCCATGTACACCAACAAAGTATGGACTTTGGACTTTGCTCCAGATGGGGTAAAACCCATAGGATGCAAATGGATCTTCAAGAAAAAGATTGGTGTAGATGGACAGGTGGAAACCTATAAGGCTAGACTTGTTGCAAAGGGTTTTCGTCAAAGACCTGGTTTGGACTATGACGAAACTTTTTCTCCAGTGGCTATGCTCAAATCCATTCGGGTCCTTCTTGCTATTGCTGCCTTCCATGATTATGAAATCTGGCAGATGGACGTAAAGACGGCTTTTCTGAATGGAAATTTAGAAGAGAGCGTCTATATGGATCAGCCAGAGGGTTTCAATCAGAGTGGGAGCAGCGGGAAAGTATGCAAGCTGCTTAAGTCCATTTACGGACTAAAGCAGGCATCGCGGAGTTGGAACATCTGCTTTGATGAGAAAGTCAAAGAATATGACTTTATCAAAAATCCAGATGAACCGTGCATATATAGTAAAGTTGTGGCCAGAAGTGTCGTATTCCTCGTCTTGTACGTGGATGACATTCTATTGATAGGAAATGACATTCCTATGCTACAATCTGTCAAAGGATTCTTGTCACACAGGTTCTCCATGAAAGACCTGGGTGATGCCTCTTACATTCTGGGGATCCGGATCTATCGTGATAGATCCAAGAGGATGTTGGGACTTTCGCAGTCCAGGTATATCGACACTGTACTGAAAAGATTCAGTATGGAAGATTCTAAGCGCGGTAATCTACCGGCTTGTCACGGAATCACCCTCTCCAAAGAGATGTCTCCCAAGACTGATTTGGAAAGGGAACGCATGTCTATTATACCCTACGCTTCTGCGGTAGGCTCTATAATGTATGCGATGCTGTGTACCAGACCAGATGTAGCTTACGCACTAAGCGTGGTAAGCCGGTATCAGTCAGACCCAGGGGAGAAACACTGGATAGCAGTAAAGAACATTCTCAAGTACCTGAGGAGGACTAAGGAGATGTTCTTGGTTTACGGCGGAAAAGACCTCAGGTTGGAGGCCTTTGCTGATTCCGGCTTCCAGAGTGATAAGGACGATTCCAAGTCCATGTCGGGTTATGTCTTTACCCTCAATGGAGGGGCGGTGTGCTGGAAGAGCTCCAAGCAGGACACCGTTGCTGACTCGACGATGGAAGCGGAGTATATAGCTGCTTGCGATGCCGCAAAAGAAGCAGTCTGGATGAAGAAGTTCCTAACAGAACTTCAGGTGGTTCCTACCATAGTTGATCCAATACCTCTGTATTGCGACAACAACGGAGCTATAGCTTTAGCGAAGGAACCAAGGTCCCATCAGAAGTCCAGACACATCTTGAGGCGGTATCACCTGATCAGGGAGATCATTGATCGTCAGGAGATCGAGGTTCGGAGAGTTGCTTCAGAAGAGAACATTGCTGATCCATTCACGAAGGCCCTTCCTCAGATTCAGTTCGAGAGGCTGCTCGAGATCATTGGTCTGCGATATGCCAGTACATGGCCCTAGTGCAAGTGGGAGATTGTTAGTGTTTATGCCCTAGAAGGCCATTACTGTATCATACTAGCTTGTATATTACTTAATGGAAGCTTGGGATATTCACATGTATATAACAATCTTGCTAAACATGGTAGTATGCTACTTGGTTTTTCTATCTTAATATGTGAGTGTACGTATTGATAGAGCTCTTAGGATCTTGCTTGTCTACCAGCGTTGTGATGGCAGTCACACTAGTGGGGGCTGGGTAGTCTACAAGCACATCCTTATTCAGGTCCCTGGTCGTTGGATTATCGAGACAGAGCATCGATACTCCGGAGTAGACTAGTGTGTACGCTTCTCATCCCAGTTGGGGAGATGGTCTGTCCCACAGCCGTCAGTACGTCGTACTGGAGATAGTATACAGGTGCTCGTTAGGTTACGGGTACACCGGACAGGACTCACAGGGAACTGTTGGTTGGTTTGATACCAGTCGTCAGTGAACAGTTCCCAGGTGACATGAGTACAGCGTAGTCCGCAGACTTGACACTGCTACTTCGCCTCGAGTGTGTCCCACTGTTCTTAGATTGCTACCCTACCACGGCTCAAAGGAGTCGTGCAAACAGGTGGCAGTTGGGTGCAGTCCCGAGCACTTGGAGGCAGTGGCGGTTAGACAGGATTCGTCCCTCCCGGTATTGGGAGTAGATATCGTGCTGTGTCAGAGAGCCATTACGCAAAGTCCCTGGCCAGGGCAAGCGAGATTTGCTGGTAGGTTCCAGTAGTTTCTCAGGGTGTAATGGGCTTCACTCCGACACGACTTATACCGCTATTAGGGGACTGACGCTTGCCGCCCCCCTAGGCCCGATATGCGATAGTCTTGGACGAACGGACCGGACTGTATGGAGATTGTCACATCAGACTCAGTAGGAGTTCGGATGGGTTTACTCATCGGCCTTCTTATCGACAACTACCTGGGGACCGTTACGTACAGCTAGTGCCGCTTGCGGTCTGTGGTTAAACCCACTGCCAGCGTAGTAGTCGAGTCTCTAGAGTCCCACACAGAGAGTTTCCTACTCCAGGCGAAACGATATAGAGGTTGCATGGTTTTGCGACAAAGGGTTCGGACGCATACGTGCGTTTACGCGCGTACGACTTTCGGACAGTTTTTACCAGTCGGTTTTGGTTTAAGCCAGTTACTGGTATCCGGTTATTGGATTTTTACAGTCTAAAGTTTTTCCGTATTTTTACGGATCGGAGGGGCGTTCTCGTAATTACTCGAGAAGCTTCTAGAAGATGTGACTAAGGAGGTTTCTTTTGGATAAGAGAGTGAGTCATGGTGGTGATTCATTCATTTCATTAATGCACATTTATTGCTTAATGACTCATGCTAATGAATCACCACTAGATATTTCATGAAGCATGCTTATTCATTTCTTTTTATTCATTATTGAAAAATAAGAATGCTTCATAATATTATGATACACTCTCTCTCTTCTCTCATTATCTTATCTCACATTCTCTCTCCTCAAGCTCTCATCTTCAAACCCTAATCCTTAATCCTCATGTGTTGAGATCAAAGGATTAGTTAGACTAAACAATCCATAACCTACACTCTACATCATCCTTTCATCTTTGATTAGCAATCAAAGTTGATTAGTTACCTCAAGTTAGAGGTTTAGCTTGGAGTTTCGCTCTCGGGTGGATCGTCTACTACCTAGAGAAGGTCGAGGAGAACAAAGGAGGACACAAAGACGAAGGACTAGTTTCGATCGGTATAATCCCTTAACACTTTAGTTTAGTTTAGCTATGTGTTTGGTTATTATTTGTTTAGCTTCGATTCAAGCGGTTAGTCGATGTTCGTTGTTTAAACTTGATCGTTTTTTGAAAATTCCGCCTCCCCATAAGTACTGGGGTGTACTACATCGACTTACAGTGGTATCAGAGCCTCGCTAAACAATAAATAACCTAGTTGCAAATTTGTACGAATTTCGAACGGAAAAACGAAGCCGGAAAACCCTAATAAAAATCAGTTTCTGTCGAATCCAAAATGATGTCCTAAAATTTTTCAGGGATGTTCAGAAAGCTTGACATGGGTCCAGGAGAACACCCAAGAAAATTGGGCCCATGACTCGGCTAAAGCGCCGCGGAAGCGCGGCGGATCCCACCGATCCGCCGCGGTTCCGCCGCCGAGTTGCCGAGTCATGATCCCAAATTTTTTGTGTGGGTCCCCTGTGATATTTAGTGTTTTCTGGAATATTTAATTATTGCTCAGGTTACTGTTTAACAGAGCAGATTTTGGAGCAATATTGATGTTGTTTATTCGATCGAATTGTACAGTATTTGCATATGGGATTATATCTGTGATTGTTTAATGTGTTCGTAAACCTTCCCCAACTGCTAGTATGTCGGTTGGCAGGGGGTTGCACATTTCTGAAATGGTTATATCTGTTTGTGCATATAAACTGTATTGGACTGTTGTGGTGTATAGCCGGGGTTTGCAATGGGTTATTGTTTAATTCATTTGTTGTAAATGTAACTTGTTGTAATATTATTTTTGCGGGGCACTTCCAGGTTGCGGTCGTAGCCACCGTTGTATTATTTCATTTTACTGTTTTTGCTCCTAGGACTGACCCAAGGTGGGGTACACAGACTGCCGGGTGGGTAGTTTGCCGTACCCGTAGGGGTCGAGGGTGGGGTAACGGCTATTCATCACAACTGTGTAATCTGTCTTTTCTTGCAGGCTCAAAAGAAATACAGATTGCTTGCAAATCCAATATTGTTTATCTGTGTTCTGGAATGAATATCATTGCGTCAGACGAATGTAAAATATCTATATTTATTGTAGCTATTTAGACGTCACTTATGTTTTACACCCGCGCTAGCCCAGCCCCCGCTCTGTCGTTAGTTAAGTAACCTAACGGGTGATGACGGGACCCCGTGGCGAATGCGGATGGCATAAGAGGACGTTGTATTTTCGTTGTTTTCTGCAATGATAGGTTAATGATGGGACGCATTATCTATAATGCAAAGTAAAACAAACCAAAGTTTAAATCGTTGGAACAATTTAAAAGAAACCACTCGGTTAATTTTAAAACAGATATTTTTAAAATGCGGAGACTTAACCACTCCTTTTAAAAGCTATCAGGTTCCTTCGGTTATATCAAGTTCACTACGTTCACGGTTTCGCCAAAACCATTCGTAGCCCTCCGTCATTTCATCTGGGTATTCAGTAGTATTCAAGCTATGTATTTTGACCTAACGCCAAGGCATAGTGTTTGGTAGCTGCTGGATATTCATTTGTTGCATAGATAGATGAGTTAGTTTGGGACAGTCGTATTATCATTTTGGCCGAACGTCAAGGATATATACGGATGGGTTCAAATTGACAAGATAATGATGGGTAGAACTTGACATGTGACTTATGACATTTTGACCTAACGCCAAGGTCATAAGAGCATGGGGCAAAAACTTATATCGGGAATTTCTAAAGAAACTGAAATTTGCAAAGAGATGCATACCATTTTGAGTTTGATGAATGTTGGTAGTATTCCTACAACATTATCAGACGATGATATTTGGATCCCGATCCTACTGTGAGTATATGCTACTTATCAGGATATTCGTCACTTAACGATCAATGCTATAAACCTAGTAGGTGTCCAGAAAAGTGTCAGCGGGGTTACGCCCCCAGAGAAAAGAGGTTACTTAATTAAGGAACTTCGCGAAAGCGTTGGAAAACCTCCCTCGAAGTATCGACACCGGCCTGGCTGAACGGTTAAGCAAGTATTGTACGGTGAGAATAGTCTTGGCTAATTCTTCTTTTATGGTTTGAGGAAGGATTCGAGAAACAGTGGGAGCCATCCAGTTTAGATAAACTAAAAACCACTCTAAACTTGCAAGAGCATCATGCTAAAGAGTTTTCTTCTCTCTCTCCTAATTGCAGCGACCCTGAAAATGACTGGACTTAAGTTAATTTTAGAGAAAAATATACTGACGGGGCCAAACTATAAAGATTGGCTGCGGAATGTCAAGATGGCCTTGACCTACGACAAATTGGGGTACATCCTCACCGCTACGGCACCTGCTGTCCCTGGTCCCAAATCCAGTGATGCGGATAAGGAAATCCGCAAAACCTGGGATTTAGATTGCGCGAGAGCCAAGTGCATCGTGCTTGCCTCGATGAACAATGAACATCAGAGGAGGCACGAGGATATGTCCTTAGATGGCATATTTCTCCATACAAAGGAAGTTTATGGAGAGCAATCTCGTATAGCAAGATACGAGACCTCAAAGAAATTGTTTCGAGCGAGGTTGGCTGTCGGGTCATCGGTAGGTGAACATGTCCTACAGATGATTGGCTATATAGAAGAGCTCGCAGACCTTGGGACGACTTTGGATAATGAGCTCTATACAGACCTTGTTCTCCAGTCCCTTCCTCCCACCTACGCCCAGTTTATCCTCAACTTCAATCTTCAAGGAAAAGAAGTTGAACTTGCGGAACTCCTGAACATGTTAAGGAGTGCAGAGGGCACCTTGCAGAAGGCAAGGGAAACACCCGCTATGTTTGTTGGCGGTGCATCTTCTTCCGGGTCCAAGGCTAGGGCCAAAGGAAGGAAGAAGAAGGCCGCACCCAAACCTAGAGGAGGTGTTAGTAAGGTGAATTGAAGTTGCCAATTAGGGAATTGTGAGCATAGGATTTTTAGCAAAGGAAAAATCAAGCTAGCATAAGAAATGAGCTCGGCCAAGCATAAGAAATGCTCTCTGGGGATTTCTCAAAGTTGGAGTTCTAATGAAATGGTGCCATGTGGAATGTCTTTATCAAGTGTGTGTGTGTGTGTTGATTAATTAATCAATAAAGAATTTTCCCCTCCACCAAATTCCAACACACACACAATCAAACTGCCACCTCACCCCTCATCCCATGCTGCCACGAATTTCTACCCATGCCCAATTAAAAGTTCACTGTGGGAAAGAAAAAAGACCATGCTTAATTAAAGTAAGAACAAGATCCATGACACCTCACCAAAAAGGCATGCCCCACCTCATCACAAATTTCGGCCAAGACAAAAGAATTATAATTTTGGCCAGAAAAGAAAAAAAGATACACAAAACTCTAACCAAAATTAAATGCATAAATAACAACTTAAAATAATAATTTAATTAGGGAAAAAATTTATGTGAACCAAAACTTCCAATTGACCCCCAAAGCCCGCGCACTAGTTTCATTCTAGCTAAACTAGGTGCCGTGAAGACTATACAGAAGTTTGATCACAATCGGGTTAAAACGGAAAATACCGACTATTTAACCCAAAAACGGAAAAAATCATATAACGATTTCAGAAACGTTACAGATTTTCAAAAAGGAGCTATAGTCTCGCTATTTCCTACGTGTCCGCGAGTGACACGAAATTTTACAAGGAGAACCTTCTGGGATATTTCAAAAAGGCGGGACGTATAATTTGAGAAAACATATATAGGTATAAATATTTACTACTTTACAAATGATCGTCCGCCACTTGTGCTGTGAGCTACGCATAGCACGGAGATTTGGGAAAGATTTGGCATGAGTTATTCAGCTTTTAAAATGGTCTTACAAAGATACGTGCTATATACGTATTATGATTTGACTATAGTGCATTTGGATTCCAATAGTGGAATTCGATATTCGTATTTCCTTTATAACTCCGATGATTGCGTGACGCTTGATGGAATTTGATTTTTGATTTTTGATTTTCGTACTCGTTTTCAGGCGCACACAATGCGTTGTGGTATTTCTATGTCTTCCGTGATTTCGGAACCCCGTTGATTAAAGCTGATTATTGAAATATTTTAGCATTTGGGGATTTAAATTTAAATTCGGGGACCGGATTTATTTAAGGGGGCAAGACTGTAACATTTCAGAAATATAAAAATATTATTTTTGGAATTAAATATTAAAATAATATATTTCGCGAAAACTATTCGATTTGCGAATAGGGGTTTCTCGTAAAATGGTATAAGTATATACCAATATTTGGAAATAATCGGAGATTAAAATGATTTATTCATTAAAAAGATAATTATCGAATTTTGGTATTTTTATAATTAATTATATGCAAGTTTAAATTAAAATTTATTAGTGCACTACTAATCGCGATTAAGCCAAATCCGTATTTTTACATTTTTCCATGGCTAGTGCACCATGTCATATGCATATTGTTATTTTGTTTGTGACTTGTGAGTTTTGGGAGATAAAGAAATAAGAGAAAGGAAAATGAAAAGAAAAGAAAAGAAAAGGGAATGCAAAGAGAGAAAAGGGTTATGTGTGTGAAAGGAGTTAAGATTTTAAAACAAAAACAAAATGAAGAAAGAAGCAGATATTTATTTGAGAGGTGAGTGTAGGTGATATTTAAAGTGAGAGAGAGTGAGCTTAAGAAGAGAGAGGGTTTGACTTGGCTACTCCATTCCTTCATCCTCGTCTCCATTGTTTCTTCATCTCCATTCCTTCATCCTCGTCTCCATTGTTTCTTCGTCTCCATTCCTTCATGCTTCTTCATTCTCACACTACCTCCATGCACCATCTCAATTCCTTTGCCAAAACCCCATGCCACCTTCACAATAAACATGCACAAGCCTATTCTAAACCCTTTGAACCAATCAAGTATGGATTTTGAAGATTTGAGGCAACTCAAGAATTTTCCTAAGTTGCCAAATGAGGTAATCTCTTCACTTTTAGATTAGTAATTGTGTTTATATAGCCTAGATAGTTTAGATTTCGTATTAGTTAGGTTTTTTGATCTTGGAATTTACAAGTTGTTGTTATGTGGTTAATTGAGGTGTAGTGAATGTTTGTAAGACCTTAGAGATTGATTTCCTAACCTGGAAATGATAATAGAACCCGATACACGAACTTAAAATTTACCCCGTGTCGGTTTTGCGGAGTTTGTTAGCCTACAGGGTATCTGGAGCAACTTGGGTCGTTTATAAGAAAATCAAATAAATCCATTGACCTAGATGAACCACTAGAAGACCACCACTGAAGTACGAACCTGTTTCCCCCTACTTTGACCGGCGAGGCCGGGTAATTCCATCTTTTTGCCAGACCACTTTTGGGTTCTGGTGTTGGGTTTTTTTCTGTGGCTTTTACTCCCTATAAACTAGCCCCTGTACTTGTTAGTTTTGTCCCTATTGACCTGAGCCAAAATCTGGGAATTACTTGAGAGTGTTTTGGCTATGTTTTCTAATATTTGAATTCTTGGTTTTTATAATTGTGATTTGAATTGGTCGTTGGACGTTTGTACGTCAACGAAGAGGTTTGTTTAGTTGTTTTTGCATGTGTAGGCTATAGGTTCTAACCTATAAGCAATCTGTGTGTCGTATCGGTTTTCCAGAATTGATTTTAATAGTATTGCGATTGTGTATTGATTGTAGGTACCTTCCCGTGGACTTCCGAGACGACGAAGCATATCGACTTCGGCTAAGCAAGGAGTTTAGCAGGTGAGTAGATTTATATCTACGGGGGAAGTCGGGAGGATGGCATATAGCACCCCTGCAACCATTGTTATAGAAGTTCGTTTTATAAGTTATGATTTGATAAAGGATATGCTACGAATTTAAGATAACATGATTATAGAATTTAGTAAAAGATGATATGATAAAAGTTAACACTAATGAATATATTGATATATGAGAATATGAAATGAGCAAGTGAATCAGGATAAGTATGAATTGAAAGAGGAAAAGTATGAGTTGATAATGGTAGGATATGAGATAGAGATCGATAAAACTTGAGATTTACAAGATATAACGTATATGCAAGATGACATGATATAAGATTGATATAGATGTGTTATGTGATTGATAAGCTATGCCGTACGAGATTATAGATCCGTACCTTTGTTGGTGAATAGGATGATAGATTCCTTATTCTGTTTGTGACACCGTACAATGGATTACCGTACGCGATGCGTTTACCGAATGTTTGATCCGCGCTTATGAATTGAGAATGATGATCGAGGATATTGTGACACCTGATACTATGAGGCGGAATCATTGACATAAAAGGCTACCTTATTATAGTTCATGTTTATGTTAGATTATTCCTCATGTGATACCTATTATGTTTCCAGTATGTAATGTTATATGATATCATTGCTAGTACACCCGCACAATTACCGTTGATGCGCATGTTATACGTACACAGATTGCCGGCTCACACACATTCATCATCGGTAATTGCCTTGCTACTTACACAGTAGAACTTCCCTATCATGATATTATTCTTAACCGTAAAATTACATTCATTGTTCAATATTATCACTTGACATGCTTGCATGATATATTCGATACGCTCATATTACTACTCTATGTTGCATACATCGTATTTTATGGTTATATGCATTGAGATGTTGTTTTCATGAGATCTCTGGATTTGAGAACCGCGGTTATATTTCAAAGGGAATTATGTACTGCTTTAAAACGCGGTTTCTCTTGATATGATATTTCGAGGCGTCCACCATGAGTTTTCTCAGTTTTGAGCAATGAGTATACCCGATTCGAGGAGCGGTAGGCACCGTCTGCTGGTACATGGTGGACCTGGTGAGGTACCCCGAGGCAAGAAGACTCGTATTGTTAGGCGGTGAGCCTGGCAGGAGAGCACTACCTATCAGTGATTGTATAGAACTGCAAGACCTAGGAAATTGTTGTTTTATTCGAAATCTACTTGCTGATGTTTTCTACTCACGAGTTGGCAACTCACCCCCGTTGTGCAACAGTTCTTGCAGGTTTGACCACTTGGGATCTGTTGCGGTTTTGCTGGCACACGGCTTCATCCAGGGTTCTTTGCTTTGGTCGGTG
Organism: Agapanthus africanus; assembly: GCA_030015575.1. Lineage (NCBI taxonomy): Eukaryota > Viridiplantae > Streptophyta > Magnoliopsida > Asparagales > Amaryllidaceae > Agapanthus > Agapanthus africanus. Next base: position 569,996,612 of record CM057339.1, read on the forward strand.
GGACATATGTTGGATCATGCCCACTCTCGTACTTTATACTCCGTTGTATCTAGATAAACTCCATCATATCAGATCAAACCAAATCAAAGACTAGAATTTGTGTATTGGTAGACCTAGTCAGACTTGGGTTTTGTGCGAGACTTAGAGCGATGGGTTTATAATCGCTTTCTTGAGTTTTGATGTCTTGCTTCTTTATTTGTTCTTTCTGGGTTGATCTTCACCATTGGGCGTCGTATATATATTGTTGCGTGGTTGTGATTCCGCCAGTTGGCGAAGAGCTAGCTCCTGCTTGGGAATGCCTATATATTGTCGTGTATATGTTTTTGGATCAAAATATACAAGGGAGGTGCTTCCCAAATTTTGAAAGACGAAACATGTTTCCAATTAGTATAACCCACTTGCATTTTCATGTTTCATTATCTATGCATTTAAAGGAAAACATGATTCATTATACCTTTATTTCAAACTGCACCCCATTTTCCGCAAAAAGGTTTAGATTTTCTGGGCTTCGGCTTACTTGATTTACGTTACGCCTTTAGACGTTGCGTAATTTAAGTGCCGGTCACGTGCTAAATTACGGGTCGTGACATTTTCATATAGAGTGGGAGCAATGGAAGAGTGTGCAAGTTGCTTAAGTCCATTTATGGATTGAAGTAGGCATTGCGGAGTTGGAACATCAGTTTTGATGAGGCGGTCAAGAAATTCGACTTTATCAAAATCCAGATGAACCATGTATTTATAGTAAAATTATAGCGAGAACTGTGGTATTCCTTGTCTTGTACGTGGATGACGTTCTCCTGATAGGAAATGATATTCCTATACTACAATCAGTTAGAGGATTCTTGTCACAAAGGTTCTCCATGAAGGACCTGTGTGATGCCTCCTATATTATGGAGATCCAGATCTATCGTGATAGATCTAAACGGATGTTGGGGCTTTCACTGTCAGGGTACATCGACACCATACTGAAGAGATTCAGTATAGAAAATTCAAAACGCGGTAATCTACCGGCTTGTCATGGAATCACACTCTCCAAAGAGATATCTCCCAAGACAGATTTGGAAAGGGATCGCATGAGTATTATACCCTACGCTTCTCCGGTAGGCTCTATAATGTATGCGATGTTGTATACCAGACCAAATGTAGCTTATGAACTGAGCATTGTAAGCGGGTATCAGTCAAACCCAGGAGAGAAGCACTGGACAGTAGTGAAAAACATTCTCAACTACCTGAGAAGGACTAAGGAGATGTTCTTGGTGTACGGCAGTGAAGACCTCCAGATCGAGGCCTTCGCCGACTCCAGCTTCTAGAGTGACGACTCCAAGTCTATGTTGGGTTATGTCTTTACCCTCAATGGAGGGGCGGTCTGTTGGAAGAGCTCCAAGCAGGACACCGTTGCTGACTCGATGATGGAAGCGGAGTATATCGCTACATGTGACGCCGCGAAAGAAGCAGTTTGGATGAGGAAGTTCATGACAGAGCTTCAAGTGGTTTCGTCCATTATTGATCCAATACCACTGTATTGTGACAACAATGACGCTATAGCTTTAGCGAATGAACCAAGGTCCCATCAAAAGTCTAGACACATCTTAAAGCGGTTCCACCTGATCAAGGAGATCGTTGATCGCCGGGAGATCGAGGTGCGGAGAGTAGAGACAATGAATAACACTGCAGATCCACTCACAAAGGACATCCCTCAGACACAGTTCGAGAGGCTATTCGAGATGATAGGTCTGCGATATGCCAATACATGGCCTTAGTGCAAGTGGGAGACTGTTAGTGATATATGCCCTAGAGGCCATTATTGTATCATACTGGTTTGTATATTACATATTGGAATCTTGGGATATACACGGATATTGTAACAATCTTGCTCGAAATGGTAGTATGCTGCCTGGTTTGTTTCTACCTCAATATGTGCATGTGTTTCTTTTAGCATATCGCTTATACATATTGGTAGATCACTTAGGATCTTTGCTTAACTACCAGTGTTGTGATGGCAGTCACACTAGTAGGGGATGGGTAGTCTATAAGCACATCCTTATACAGGTCCCTAGTCGTAGGATTATCGAGACGGGGCATCGATACTTCGGAGTAGACTAGTGTATACGCTTCTCATCCCAGCAGGGGATATGGTCTGTCCCGCAGCCATTGGTACGTCATACCGGAGATAGTATACAGGTGCTCATTGGGTTATGAGTTACACTGGATGAACTCAAAGGGAACAGCTGGTTGGTATTATACCTCTCGTCGGGTAGCAGTTCCCGAGCGGCATGAGTACAAGTTAGTCCGTTGACTTGACATCACTATTCGCCTCGAGTGTGTTCCCACTGTACTTAGATTACTACCGTACCACGGCTCAATGGAGTCTGTAACACTTTAGAATGCGGTTAGTGTTAATTAAGTGATATTACGAGTTTTTAATGAAATTTAACTAATAATTATTTTCTTCACATTTTATTTAATTGTTTTTACATGCACACGCGTGTGCATGTTGAATTAGGGTTAATAAGGTGTTAACCATGCTCATATAGTCATGGCACACTTAACCCTCTCTTTTATCAAGTCATGTTAAAACTTCACATTTTATATCTATTTTTATTATTTAAACAAAGGGGTTTTAATGAATTTTCTTTTATTTTAAAGAAAAGAGAATAGAAGGGAATAGAAGAGAAAGAAGGTTTGAATTCTTGAGACTTAGGGAGGATGGCTGCCATTAATGGCTTTAATGAGAGGGAGAGTGAGTGTAACACACACATACACTCACCTTATACACTCACACTCACATACACTCACCTCACAACACATATACACTCAATTCCTTCACAATATCTCATTCTCACCTCACTCTCTCAATTATTAATCCCAACTCGGTTACTCTTTCCTCCTTCACAACACATCAAGTTCTCCATTTGATTTATATGATTGCATCACAAACCAAAGTCAAAACTTCAACCCAACCTCACAAAACCCTTCACAATTCATGCTAAAGCCCTTGTGATGACATGGAGCTTGGAAAGCTAGGGTTTTCCCCAAGTTTTGGTGAGATAGTGATCTTTATATCCATATTAGGCTCTAATGAAGTTGTATGCTTATTAGTTTCAGTTTTAAAACAGTAAAGTTATGGTTTTGTGCAAATATCGTATTTTTGTATATGTTTTGGTGTCTCTGGGATCTGCTATCACTAAGTTAGTCTACGTTAAAATCTAGAAATACAATAGTATAGTGTTAGAGGCCCTGAGTGTACACCTGAGACCCGGACCCAACCCCTCTTAGTAGAACCAACGAGACATAGGGAAAATCCGGCGTCGCCGGATTTTTAGGCACCTAGGGAGTTGTGTTCTTGACGGTATGTGTCTGTAGGTTATTCTTGGTGTTTGGTACTGCTTGATTTTCATATATTGACTGTAGTCAAAATCTGGAAGCACTTTGCTAGTTTCTAGTGTTTCGGCAACGCGTGATACGGATATCCGACACAGTTTTTGTACTTCATATAGCTTGCTGCACTTGGGTTGGTTTAGGGTGTCGCTACACTCGTTCGCCACTAAGCTAACACTTAATTAGCTTGTGGAAGTCGGTACGTTGATTTAAGTGTTGTTTGTGTGTATTATCGGGAAGTTTCTGATTTGCATTTATTATGTTTTTGATGCGATATTAGGATCGATTTCGGGGACTTCGGGTGCTACAAGGAAAGGGAAAGTGGTGGTTAGATTCACATAGCTCGAGATCATCGGTGAGTAGATTTAACATCTACGGGGGAATCGCCCATATGGCGCTAAGCGTCGAGGGTTGGATTTAGTGATATAAACCTATGTTGTTAGTATATACATTGATTGTGCATAAACATCATCTTGCACATCCCATTACCTGTTGTGCATTGACACTGTATTGATTAGACACTACACCATTACTAACGGTTCATGTTGCACGAGTACTGAATTGTATGCCACACACACACCGTTAGTAATTGCCATGACACGCACACTATAGAAATTACCATGGATAACATATATTGCATCGCTTTCTTTATCATTCACAGTTAGATATTAATTGTCGTCCTATTGTGCATGTGAATTGCATCATGCTTACATACATACATTGCTAACCACATATTTACTCTTATATGATGTTGCATTTCGACTTCGGTGATTTGGGAAACCGCAAGATACCTTTGAAAACTTGATATACTTAAAAGAGCGGTTTTTCCTTGATATGCTCACATTACTGTTCCGTATTTGCATATCTTATTTTTCATGGACATATGCATTGATGTATTGATTTTATGCTATTTCTGGATTTGAGAACCGCGATTATATTTAAAAGGGAAAATATAATTTATTGCTTATAAAGAAAATGCGGTTTATTTTGATATGATATTTCGAGACGTCTACCATGAGTTTTTGTAATACCCCAGGTATTATCCGGTATACTCATTTATACCAGATAAGCATGGGGACCCGCTGTAAAATAATGGGCAATCTTCGGAATACATTCCGAAAGAGGGCAGATCTGTACTATAAATAGAATGATACCACTCTTCAATACAGAGGCGCCTTTGAAGTGAACCGGCACTACAGGAGCTTGAGAACTCCGTAGTTAAGCGTGCTCGAGCCAGGGAAGTTCTGGGATGGGTGAACTCCTGGGAAGTGTCCCCTGGTCGGGTCCGGTTCGCCCCGAAGGACAAAACCGTGCGGCTCCGGCCAGAGCGGACAATACTCTCTGTATAGGGGGTGGGGCGTGACAGAATGGTATCAGAGCTGGTTCTTCAATAGTAGATCTGTGGTTCGAGGACGAACCATTGTTCTAAGTGGGGGAGAATGTAATACCCCAGGTATTATCCGGTATACCCATTTATACAAGATAAGCATGGAGACCCACTGTAAAACAATGGGGAATCTTCAGAATACATTCCGAAAGAGGACAGATCTGTACTATAAATGGAATGATACCACTCTTCAATACAGAGGTGTCTTTTAAGTGAACCGGCATTACAGGAGTTTGAGAACTCTGTAGTTAAGCGTGCTCGAGCCAGGGAAGTTCTGGGATGGGTGACCTCCTGGGAAGTGTCCCCTGGTCGGGTCCGGTTCGCCCCGAAGGACAAAACCGTGCGGCTTCAGCCAGAGTGGACAATACTCTCTGTATAGGAGGTGGGGCGTGACAGTTTTCTTGGTTTGAGCTTGTTTTCGAGACCCGATTCGAGGAGTTGACAGATGCCGTTTGCGAGTACATGGTGGACCCGGTATGGTACCCCGGGGTAAAAAATGATTTTTGTGGTGTAGACGATGAGCCTGGCAGAGGGAACACTACCTACCGGTGATTGTATAGAACTCGACGGATGTCCGGAGGATACCTTCTTGGGTTTATGAGATGATATATATATATATATATATATATATATGAGGGCCGATAAGAGTATGCGGCGCCAAAGATATGAGTATTTACGTGTCGATATTAGACACGAGTTTCATGATGTTTCGAGTGTCGATGTTGGACACTCAGGTTTCATGATGTGACGGAAATGAGGGCCGATCGGTGTGACGGCGCCTAAGATATTGGGATTTGGGGTGTCATTAATATACATTGGTTTTCCATGATGATGATTCATACATGAGGTTTTATGTATTATTCTATACTCAAGATTTATTAGACATGCATTGTTTTATGTAGTTGTTGTACCCCGGTGGTGTACCTTGATCATGATTTTACTGTATATCTGTATTGTTATATTTATGCCATCAGATTGCATATTTCAGATTATCGCTTTTCATGCATACTTGCGATTATCTGTACGATGTTATTTACTATTCACGAGTTGGCAACTTACCCCCGTTGTGCCACAATGTTTTGTAGGTTTGACCCTCAGTATAGTCGCGGCAAGGCTACTCATTTCATCTACTTCTACGGATACCGCTGTTGTTGGTCATGATTTTTGATAGGTGGGTGGTTTTGCGGTTATCTGTATGATCTCATTGTATATCTTATTGTATCTAGTACTCTCCATCCACCACTATCATGTATATTGACTTAGAGACGAGTTTGTGAAGATCCGTATTGTATTATTTGTGACTTTGGGTGTCGAGCTCGTTGAGTCGGCTGTTTTATTTATGTTGTGATGTTGTTTCACTTCCTTATTGCTTATTCCTTCGCTACGGCGTCGTGTGTGTGTGTGTGTGTATTGTCACGACCCGAAATTTAGCACGTGGCGGCCCTTAAACTACGCAACGTCTACAGGCGTAACGCAATTTAAGTAAGCCGAAAACCCAGCAATCTAAACCATCAAAAGTAGTAATAAATAAGAACATTGTTAAAACTTTTGAAATCTCAACCCAAATTCTTTAAAGTCCCAATCTTATTTCCTTAAAAATTTTGGCAGTACCTCTTTTGTAAAAACTAAACCCAAAAATGGGTACAACATATATATAAGTAAAGCATCCCCAATGGGAGCAAATCCACGCCCAACGGCGGAAAACAACCACCACAACAGATATACGACGCCGTAGCGAAGAAATAAAAGACGATAGAAGTAAAACTGCATAAAAGGCCCCTAAGTCATAAAATAATATACGATATCATCCTCACATCAAGTCTCTAAGTCATACAAGATAATGGAAGATGAAGAGTACAGGATACAACGAATATACAATAAACATGAACGGATAACCACAAACCCACCTAAATCAAAACTGCACACTATGAGCCGAAGCGATACCCGCAGCAAAAGATGATAAGATAGATGAATAGCCTGCCTCGACTACTCTGGGGAACAACCGGCAAAACACTGTGGCACAAGGGGGTGAGTTGCCAACTCATGAATAGTAAATAACATATGCAGGTAATCGCAAGTATGCACGTACAGCGTGAATCTAACATATGCAAGCTAATAGCAATAAATGGTCATATGTATGCAATAGTCATGAAAGGTACACTAGCAGGTATAACTAATACATGAAACAATAATATGACAATCTGTATGCAACAATCATGTAAGGTACTCCACCAGGTACTACTAATACATGAAGTAATGATATGACAATATATATATGCAACAGTCATGAAAGGTACTCTAGCAGGTACAACTAATACATGAAGCAGTGCATAAATAATAAATGCGAAGTATGAGATGAAACATGTCATTTCCACAAAATCCTGACATCGTGGTAGGACCAAAGTCCATCAAGACAATCCAAATCCCAATTCCTCAAATCAGCCCCAAATTGGCTCTCATATCATGTAAGTCTCACAAACCCTGAATGTACAATATCAAGTAAATCTCATATATCCTGAATGTACAAAATCAGCAATCTCATATATATCATGTATCCAATCTCAAATGAATCTCCTATATCCCAAATCCAATATCAAGTGAATCTCATATATCCCAAGTATATTTGCATGAATAATTATGATGAAGTATATGAATTTATATGTATACATATATATTAGCGTCTCATTCCACTAATATATATATATATATATATATGCATATATAACAGCGTCCCATCCCACTGTTATATATACCTAGGAGTAAAAATATCATGAAAACCTGTGCCAAGCATCGACACATAAAGGCTGATCTATCAGGTGTTGTCACCACGACTGGCATCCTGATAGGTACGTATCATACGCTATACCGAAAGCTCGAGTGCCTAGCTCTGACCCTCGCCTCTCGACATATCTATACATACATGACTCCCGTCGGTATCCCCATGATAACCGCCGAGTCATAGGTTTTGTCACCGGTGGGTGTGGTTCCCCTGTCAGGCCTCATTGACATGTTACATCAAAATCCCTTTCTTGCCCCGGGGTACCTCCGGGCCCCACCATATACCCTCATACGGCCCCCGACTCCTCCTCGCATGGGATATATATATCAGAACCGATAAAACTCATGGTGGATGCTGAAATATCATATCAAGAGTGTTAGTTATATGTATGCCCTAGAGGCCATTACTATACATGTGTTGTATATTGTAGTGGATGCTTGGACATATATAGGGAGGACTTTCTTGCTCGACATGATAGTATGCTATCTGGTTACACTTTACCTTAACGTGTATACTGATTGTCTCTCTGTTACATGTTGGTAAAGCCCTTAGGATGTGTACTTGACTACCTGGACTATGATGCGGATCATACTAGTGGGGACATGGTAGTCTATAAGTACATCCTTCAAGGTCCCTAATCGTGGGTATATCGAGACGGGGCATCGATATACCAGAGTAGACTAGCGTATACCTTCTCGACCCATACAGATGGGCGATGGATGATCCCATATCCATTGGTGTTTGACATCAGAGATGATATACGGGTGCTCAGTGGAGACTGGGTACACTGGACGGACTCGCCGAGAACTCCCAGATGGTATTATACCTTACGTCAGATGGCAGTTCTCTGGTGACACTGGTACAGGTTAGTCTGTAGACCCGAGATCGTCATAGAGTCTTGTGTGATTCCCACTGTGCTTTGATTTCCACCTTACCACGTCCAAGAGGGCGTGCAAAACGGTGGTTTTTGGGTACAGTCCCGAGTCACATGGAGGCAATGAGCGATAGGAGGGGTTTCGTCTCTCCCGGTATTGGGGGTTGATGTTGCGCTGTGCTCGATTGGCCATAACAGGGAAGTCCCTGGCCAGGGCTGGTTTAGAGATTTACTGGTAAGTGTTACCCGTAGTTTCTCGACCCGTTATGCGCCTCTTATCGGCACGACTTTTCGGTTATTGGGGTCTGACGTTTACCACCCCTAGACTTGATATGCGACATATCAGACGAGGAGACCGGACTGTACGGTAGTGTCACTGTCAGGCTTTTTGCAGGAGTTGGAGCGGGCTTGCTTGCTGATCTTCTGATCGCTCAATATCCGGGTAGCCGTTACGTCCAACTAGTACCGCTGACGGCTTGTGGGTGTTTGATATGATTATCACCTACTGTCGGCGTATTGACGAGTCTTTAGAGTCCTACATAGAGGTTGTACTGGCTCAGGCAAAACGAGATAGGAGCGCATATGTGATATGTGCGGGACCAAGAATGATGCGAGTATGTGATACCGTATTCAATTCTCGCGATGATTGTATCGATTGGTTGTATGCAATATAACCTAGTTATCGAATCAAGGATTGATTCGATAAGTCGATACATTGATATTAGTCGGTTATATGCGATATGACCGGATCGTTAAATCAAGTGTTGATTTAATGATTTAATGTATAATTATATATTTGATATATTACTTTACATTAACTAGTATTGGTTCACTTAAGATTGATTTTCTCACTTGATGTGCACAAGTTGTATATGTGATATATTTTTGTGCACAAGATTGTATCATGTTTGATGATACATGCAAACTTGGGTGTGTGTGCTTTAAACCATAGTTTAGGTTAATGGTTGAGGTTTTATTTATTTATTTATTTGATTTTGGAAAAACTAAATGGTGGCTTTTTTGTTTCATTGCTAGAAGCTTCATGAAGCATGCTAGCATCTTTGAAAAAGTCTTGCCGTTTTGTTTCATCCTTAACCTAACCATCAACCTAAACCCTAGTTTATTCTCTACATGAGTTATCCTCACCCATGGTTGCATTATGATAGATATCACTTGATAATTCCTTTTAGATTATTCATTCTTATTCTTTTCTCTTCTTCTTCTTCTTCATGAAGAAAAAGAGAAAGCTTGCTAGAAAATATCAAGTGATGAATCCAAGTGAGAAATCAAAATCTAAAGAGTACCCAATTCCTATCTCACCATTCTCTACTAGACTAGCACTTTAGTTTAGGATGTTTGCTTCACTAATTCTATGATTAGTGAGGTAGAAGCTTGAGTCCGTATTCCCTCGACGTAGATCATCTTCGGCACCGAAGACTTCAAGCGATCCCGTTGCAATTTCCTCATGGAGCCATCCGAGAGTCCGGGAGTTGGTCGATCGCAGCGAAGGGACATCGTCACGGAGCTATGGAAGTGGAGGACCGGATCTACAAAGGTTGTAGTCCCTTTCCCTTTAGTGATAATTGTTATCTACTAGCTTTTGATTCGCCTAATCTTTAGTTAACGATCTAGCTTAGGGTTGTTCGGCATGCTAAAAATTTAATCCGGCATGGTTGATGCCTTGCAAAGCCTCCTTAGTGTGCCTAGTAACCCTACAGTGGTATCAGAGCCTAGCTAGAGCTTTAGGCGATGTGTAGACGATGTTAGAAACCCGATCGAACCCCGAAACCCCAATCGATACCCCTTTCTGTTCATTTTCTGAAATTGTAGATTTTTCCAGATTAAAAATATCCAAAAAATTCGGCAGGCTTTTTTAAGAGTTACTGTGCAGCACGTGCCCGTATCTCGACAGAAGCGCCGCGGAACTGCGGCCCCACCATGGCATTTGCGGCGGTTCCGCGGCTAGTATGTTGAATCAGGGCACGTGTTTTGCACAGTAATTTCTCTATTTTAGTGCTGTGTTTTCTGGGAAGTTTTAATATTTACTCAAGAGTTGAGTTCTCTGGGTTGTATTGGGGACTCGGTGTTTCGATCGGGATGTTTAACTTCGTCTATAGGTTTTTCCGGATTATTTTAGAATATGTTAAAAAGTTTGACCGGATATAAATATCCACTTTTTCCCCTATCGGGAAATTTCCAAGTGTTGGATCTTTCCTTAATTTAAAGACGTTCTAAGTAGTGCAAGTAACGCGATGGACCCTCTAGAAGACAACAAACCTTAACTCGATTATGTGACCGTCTTGAACTACCCTTTGAACCTTCGGGTTTGGGGCAGTACGGCGTGCCACATGTGAGGCGTTGGCTTGACCCTTCTACGGCTGGACCGTTGGTACTGTGGCATGAAATGGATGTTTTTAGACTTATTTCATGTGTTGAGCTGTTTCGGGAAAACTTGGGTGTTTGATGATTCGATCGAAAAGTTTAACATTTTCTATTTATCTGGAATGTGATACAATATTTGGAATTCACAAGTAGTTATGAGATAACTAATATGAATGTTATAAACATAGCACTTTGGTCTCACTTGATCGGTTGCCACGGAATTTTGATGCGATCAAAAGTCCGTCGCAATCACGTAGCGTACGCGGATACTCGCCGGGTAAACTTAATAGACAGCCATGCCCCATAGCCCCGACCAAGTGACTGTAGGAGAACCCCGTAGCCAAAAGCATCCGTTCGGGTGCTCGCGGTAGCGGTGTTCCACCTTAGTTCACTTCGTCGACGGCGTCCGGGGGTGCGGCCGTCTACTAAAGTTTGCGACGAGCATTCGATCTCCTATCGGGAATCTTGTTGAATTGCCCGACTAGATATTGAAAAGTGTTTTCGATATAGAGACTAAAATGCGGCGTTTATAACTGTTAGGCATGCGACGTCTAAAGAGGTTGCGGATTCCAACTGTTGTAGTTTTACACTTTCTTTTCTGCGACCGTAAGTGTAATATGTGTTATCGCCGATTTCGTTGCTATATGTCAACGACAATTGGGATGCGCATATTTACTTACGTTGATGACATGTGATGGTATGTGTTGCTGGATATGTTATATTGGATCGTCGCATTTTGAATAGCCGGGGGTTTTATGTGAGATGAGAGTTTTTATTTTCATTCATGTAAATTTAAATGTATGTAATATTCTTTTATTGGGGCACTTCCAGGTTGTGGAAGATGTCACCATTGTATATTATTTTCTTTTCCGCACTAGGATAGACCCAAGGAGGAGGGCACAAGTAACCGGGTCCTGGAGTCCAGAGGGAGACCAACTCGAGGAGTCGAGTTCGGGTCTCCTAACTCTAGAATTGGTAGGGTTGCTTGCCTCTCTCGTAGGGGTCTAGGGGTGTGGGTTTGGCTATTCATCGCGACCGTGGAATCCGTGTTTTATACTGGCTCGTATTGAAAACACGGACGTCCTAGTATATCCAATGTTTCATATGTTTCTTCTGCTGCGATATCTGTGATGTGATCATGTGATGTTCTGTGATAGATACAGTATATAGTATATATGATATATTATATAGACGTTACTTATGTTTTACACCCGCGCAAGCCCTGCCCCGCTCTGCCGTTAGTTACCTAACCTAACGGTGCACGAGGGGACATCGAGGCGAATGCGGATGGCATAAGTGTACGTCGTATTTATCTGTGATGTTTAGGTGACTTAAATGATGGGACTTCATTAATGTGATTAATGAAAGAAAAGAAACCTAAGATGTTGTGGAATCGAATTTTCAAAAACAGGTAGCTACAGTTCTTACTTTGCATCGCGGTGTTCCTTGTAGAACATCCTGCACCTTATTCGATAAGGAAAGGGCCGAGATCCCTTCACCGGGAGTGACCCCTTTAGCAATAACTGGCAAATGCTACAACCCTCGGTTTGTCTTTTGATTGCTCCTATAGTTCTTGCTTTGCACAGCGGTATATATGATATATCATGCACCTTATTCGATGAGGAAAGGGCCGACGATCCCTTCACCGAGAGTGGCCCCTTTAGCAAAACTAGAAAAGCCTCAAAAACACTCCATTTCAAAATCATTTGATTCTGCAACGATATCAAGTTCATTACGCAATAGGTTTTCAGAAAAACCTGTCGTGGCCCTCCGTCATTTCAGATAAGTCCTACTTAGTATTCGTGCTACGTTTGTTGACCTCTGTCAAGGCGTAGTGTGCGGTAGCTAACTAGTATTTATCTGCTTATGCATATGATGCAGATTGGATTAGGGTAGTCGTACGACCTTGTTGACCTCCGTCAAGGATCGTGCGGGTGGGTTTGATTCAATCAAGAAATGACGGGTTGAACTTGACTAGTAGCCTATAGTTTGTTGACCTCCGTCAAGGTCATAGGATGCTAGGGGCAAAATTATCGGGAATTTCAAGTGTTGAAATTTGCAATGAGATTGCCTACCTTCTATGAGATAGTTGGATCCCGATACCCGCTGCGAGTAATTGTTACTCCTGGGAGAGTTTTACACATTACAATTAGCCGATCAAGTAGGTGTCTAGAAAGGTGTCAACGGGGTTACGCCTCTGGGAAAACGAGATTTACTTTAATTAGGTACGTGCGAAAGCACGGGGAACCTCCGTCAAAGTACCGACACTGGCCTGGCTGAAAGATTGGCGAACTTATAGCGTGTAATTAATCCCGGCTAGTCTTTATTTTTAGGATTTGAAGGAAGATTTGATAAAAACAATGGGAGCCATCCTGATTAGATAAAAATATAATCAATCTGATCTTGCAAGAGCGCACGCAGAGTGTTTTCTTCTCTCTCTCTCCAGGTAGCGACCATATCACGCCTTAATCAAGATAATAATACGGATGTATTGACCGAACCCGCTTGTTATACTGAGCTGGGGAACGTTGGTCCCACTCCAACTTATAATTGTTATAAGGCAGAGCAGGAAATTGGGGATTACCAGAATTCCCGTGCCGCCCAAACGAAGAAAGTGCATATGATGCATCTCCTTCGGGTGTGTTCATTACAAAGAACTGTTTCTCTGTATCCTCTATGTCCTGGGTATTTGATACCGGATCAGGATCCCAGATATGTAATCTGTTACATAGAGCTATAGAAAGGTAGAGAAATCAGAACGGGTGATAAGTTTCATGAGGCAGAAAACGGTGCAAGTGTTGCAGCCAAGTCTGTTGGTCACTGTCACCCTGTATTACCAGAATACATTGATTCTGAACAAATATTATTAGATACCGAACCTGATATACAAAATCATATCAGTCTCTTTATTTAGATAAAGAAGGATATAATTTTGTATTGTTGGATAATGTTTTGAACATTTCCTAAATCAAGAGTTGATCGGTTCAGGCACGTTATCTAAAAGCATTAACGTTCTAAATCAAAATACAGTTCTTAGTATACAGAACACACACAAGAGGAAGAGTTCAGAAATGAACAAATCCTTCTTGAGGTATTGTAGACTAGGTCATATCAATGCGACCCGACTAGCTCAAGTTACATTAAGATGCATATTTAAATCAGTTTGAATTTACATCTTGTGAAACTTGCCAGTCATGTCACAGAGATAAGATGACCATAGCTCCGTTTACTGGAAACAGAGAAAGAGCTAGTGAACTCTTGGGATGATACATGTTGATGTATGTAGGTCCCCTGTCTACATATACCAAGACCGGTTCTTTGTACTTCATTACATTCTCTGATGATCTCTCAAGATTCAGACATATGTTCCTGTTGAAACACAAGTCCGAAGCTTTTGAGATATTCATAGAATATAAATTAGAAGTAGAGAACCAAAAACGGGTATAAGTATTATGTCCTTTAATCTGATCAAGGAGGAGAATACTTGAGCACGGAATTTCTGGATTATTCTAAAGGAGAATGAGATTCTCTCTCAGCATTACTCCTCCGTATACACCACAGCACGTCGGTGTATCGGGGCGGAGCTATTACACCCTATATGATATGGTGCACTCTATGATGAGTACTACTGAGTTTCCAATTTCCTTTTAGGGAGTTATGCACTTATGAAGTTGCATACCTATTGAATAGGGTTCCGATCAAATCAGAAACCTACCATTTCATATGAGATATGGAAAGGGAAGAGCCCATATCTTAAGTCAGTTAAGATTTGGGGTTGTCCAGCCTATGTCTAAAAGTATAATCCGGACAAGCTCGAGGCTAAGTCAGTTCTGCAGAAGTTTGTTGGATATCCCAAGCATACGCAAGGGAATATCTTCTACCTAACCGAGGAACAAAAATGTTTTGTTTCTCAGCATGCCACCTTTGTGAAAGGGAATTTCTTATGAAGAAATTAGTGGACATGAGGTAGAACTGGAAGGAGTTCTAGCTATACAAACTGCAGCTGATGATTTGGTAGAACCGAAGGATTCAATAGTTTCCAACGAACCTCAGCCTCTCCGCCGATCTAGTAGGGTTCCTCACCCACCTGAGAGATACTTCTGTTTCTCTATGACAGTGGGAGCGAGGATTGCATCATGAGATGATGACCCAACTAGTTTCGAGCTGGCCATCAGGAGTGGGACTCTGTAAGAATGGCTGGATGTTTATCGATCTGAGATGGAATCATTATACACCAACAAAGTATGGAATTTGGTTGCTTGATCTGAAGGGTTAAATCCCCATCAGAAGCAAATATATCTTGAGAAGATTACTTGGTGTACATGGAAAAGTTGAGACTTTCAAAGCTAGACTTGTTAAAGGTTTGCATCATTGACCAGGTATGGATTGTGATGAAACCTTTTCTAAGTACATATGCTTAAGTCCATCCAGATCCTACTTGCCACGGCTACATACCATGACTACGATATCTGGCGGTTGGGTGTCATGACTGCTCTTCTAAATAAAGATTTAGAAGAGAGAGTCCATAAGTACACAGTCAGAGGGCTTCGTAGACAGTTGGAGCAGCGGAAACGTGTGCAAGATGTTTTATGTTATAAAGCAGGCATCGCGGAGTTGGAACGTCTGTTTTGATGTGGTAGTCAAAGAGTTTGACTTCATCAAAATGGTAGATGAACCTTGTATATACAAAAAGGTAGTAGAAAGTATGGTGGTGATCCTCGTAGAGTACGTGGATAACATACTCTAGATGGGGAAGGAGTTTCCTATGCTACGCTCGGTCAATCTCCGCTTATCACAATGACTCTCCATATAGGATCAAAATGATACCTACTAAATCCTGGGTTTTGGATCTATGAGATAGATCTAATTGGATGTTAGGATTCTCACTAGTTGTAGTGAGATGGTATCAATCGATCCTGGGGAAAATCACTGGAAGGGTTCCAGAGTGATAAGAACGGCTGAATGTCAGTCACAGGCATTGTCTTTACCCTCAGTAAAGGGACGGTATGTTGAAAGAGTTCAAAGCTAGATACCGTGGCAAACTAGACGATAAAGGCTGGATACATCGCTACTTAAGATACTACCAAAGAGACAGTCTGGATGTATATTAGTTCATGAGATGAACTTTGTTCCCTCCATTGTGTGACAATGGAGTTGTGGCTTATGCCGAGGAACGCCCGTCCCATCAGTGATCCAGACATATTCTAAGGCAAGTGTCACCTGATCATGGAGATGGTTGATCTCCAGGGGATCGAGGTTAAGAGAGTAGACTCAGAGGACAACACGGCGGATCCACTCACAAAGGCCTTTCCCAGAGAGAGACTATGATGGGATGGTTGAGTATGAGATACTACAACCACTGTTATCAGATGGCCCTAGTGCAAGTGGGAGATTGTTAGTTATATGTATGCCCTAGAGTTCATTACTATACATGTGTTGTATATTGTAGTGGATGCTTGGACATATATAGGGAGGACTTTCTTGCTCGACATGATAGTATGCTATCTGGTTACACTTTACCTTAACGTGTATACTGATTGTCTCTCTGTTACATGTTGGTAAAGCCCTTAGGATGTGTACTTGACTACCTGGAGTATGATGCGGATCATACTAGTAGGGACATGGTTGTAGGGTTGCTAGGCACGCGCACAAGGGTCTACGAGGCATCAACCATGCCCGATTTAAAATTTAGCCGTGCCGAACAACCCGAATACGGAACTTTAAACTAGAGATTAGGCGAAAACAAGCATGCTAAACACTTTAACACTAAGTGAGAGGGATTACAACCTTTGTAGATCCGGTCCTTCACTTCATATGCTCCGTGTTGTGGTCCCTTCGCTGCAATCATCGGGATCCGGACTCTCGAGAGGTTCCACGAAGAGAAAGACGCAACCTTTGCTTCCGATCTTCGATACTTTGATGATCTACCTTGAAGTTTCTTTAACACAAGCTAACACTCATGAAATGATGTGAACACCCTCATCTAAATGGCAAGGGAAGATGAGAATGATGAAGTAGGAATTTTGCTCTATTTATTTATCTTTTTCTCACTATAATTCATCACTTGGAAAAATCAAGAAAGGTTTTTCCATGAAAGAAATGAAGGAAGAAGAAGAATAGTGATCATTATCCTTTTGTGATGAATAGGAAATGTAATAATATGATAGATAATGCAACCAAGGTCAAGCTAACTCTTGTAGAGAATTAACTAGGGTTTGGGTTTGGTTAAAGCATGACTCACTTGAAAATATCTTTCACAAAACAAAATGAAAACCTTCTAGAAGCATCTAGAAAGTTTAACCCTAATCCAAACCCTAATCATGTTTAAACTCCACTAAACATGTTGCATTAGTTATCATATCATGTTACAATATTACATATCACATATATAATATTTATTGTAACCAAATAAAATAATACAATTAACATATATCGCATATATATCAATGTATTACCCGAGTGAGAAAAAGAATCTTTTAGTGAGCTAATATTAGTTAATGTAATTTAATATATCATATATATTATTATACATTAAATTATCGAATCAACACTTGATCCGACAATCCGGCTATATCGCATATAACCGACTAATATTTATCCGTACCGATTCATCGAATCAACACTTGATCCGATGACCCGGCTGATATCAAATATCGCGAGAATAGAATACGGTATCTCATATCGTATTATCCTCGGTCCCGCACATATCACATATGTGCTCCTACTCCGTTTTGCCTGAGCCAAGAAACCTATGTGTAGGACTCGAAAGAATCGTCAATACGCCGGCAGTAGGTGATGATCATATCAAACACCCACAAGCTGCAAGCGGTCAGCTAAACGTAACAGCTACCCAGGTATTGAGCGCTCAGAAGATCAACAAGCAAGCCTGTAACTTCTCCTGTGAATCCAAACAGTAACACTCCCGTACAGTCCGGTCTCGTCGTCTGATATGTTGCATATCTCGCCTAGGGGTGGTAAACGTCAGACCCCAGTAGCTTGATAAGTCGTGTCGATTTGAGGTCTATAACAGTTCGAGAAACTACTGATAACACTTACCAGTAAATCTCAGCAACCCTAGCCAGGGATTTCGGTTATAGCCAATCGAACACAGCACAACATCAACTCCCTATACCGGGAGAGACGAATCCCTTCCTATCGCTCATTGCCTCCATGTGATTCGGGACTGTACCCAAAAGCCACCTTTTTGCACGCCCTCTTGGACGTGGTATGATGGAAATCAAAGCATAGTGGGAATCACACAAGACTCTATGACGATCTCGGGTCAACAGACTACTCTGTACCAGTGTCACCGGAGAACTGCCATCTGACGTATGGTATAATACCATCTGGGAGTTCTCGGCGAGTCCATCCAGTGTACCCAGTCTCCACTGAGCACCCGTACACCATCCTTGATGTCAAACACCGATGGATATGGGATCATCCATCTCCCATCATATGGGTCAAGATGCGTATACGCTAGTCTACTCTGGTGCATCGATGCCCTGTCTCGATACACCCACGACTAGGAACAATTATAGGATGTACTCGTCGACTACCGTGGCCCCACTAGTATGATCTCATCATAGTCCCAGTAGTCGAGTACACATCCTAAGGGCTTTATCATCATGTAATATAGAGACAATCAGAGTACATGTTAAGATAAAGTACAACCAGATAGCATACTATCATGTCGAGCAAGAAAGTCCTCCCTATATATGTCCTAGCATCCACTACAATATACATCGTATGTACAGTAATGGCCTCTAGGGCATACATATAACTAACAATCTCCCACTTGCACTAGGGCCATCTGTTATGGTATCGCATACCCAACAATTAGCTGCGGTTGAAGTATCTCATACTCAACCATCCCATAAAAGTCTCTACTGGGAAAAAGGCCTTTGTGAGTGGATCCGCGCTGTCGTCCTCTGTGTCTACTCTCCTAATCTCGATCTCCCTGGAGATCAACCATCTCCATGATCAGGTGATACTGCCTAAGAATTATATCTGGATTTCTGATGAGACGGTTGTTCCTTGGCTGAAGCTACAACTCCATTGTCACACAATGGTAGGAACGAATTTCATCTTATGAACTTATATATATCCAGACTGCCTCTTTGGTAGCATCCTTGGTAACGATGTATCTTGCCTTTAATCGTCTAGTATGTCACGGTATCTAGCTTGGAACTCTTCCAATATACCGTCCCTCCATGGAGGGTAAAGACAATGCCTGCGACTGACATTCAGTCGTCCTTATCAGCCTGGAACCTTTCTAGTGATTCTCCCCAGGATCGATTGATACCATCTCACTACAACTAGTGAGTGTCCTAACATCCAATTAGATCTATCTCATAGATCCAAAACCCAGGATTTAGGAGGTATCACTTTGATCCTATATGGAGAATCCTTGTGATAAGCGGAGATTGACCGAGCGTAGCATAGGAAACTCCTTCCCTATCAAGAGTATGTCATCCACGTACTCTACGAGGATCACCACCATACTCTCTACTACCTTTTTGTATATACAAGGTTCATCTACCATTTTGATGAAGTCAAACTCTTTGACTACCACATCAAAACAGATGTTCCAACTCCGCGATGCCTGTTTTATCATATAAAACATCTTGCACACGTTTCCGCTGCTCCCACTGTCTGCGAAGCCCTCTGACTGTGTACTTATAGACGTTCTCTTCTAAAACATCATTTAGAAAAGCAGTCATGACACCCAACCACCAGATATCGTAGTCATGGTATGTAGCCGTGGCAAGCAGGATCTGGATGGATATAGCACCTTAGAAAAGGTTTCATCATAATCCATACCTGGTCAATGATGCAAACCTTTAACAAGTCTAGCTTTGAAAGTCTCAACTTTTCCATGTACACCAAGTAATCTTCTCAAGATATACTTGCTCCTGATGGGTATTTAACCCTTCAGATAAAGCAACCAAAGTCCATACTTTGTTGGTGTATAAGGATTCCATCTCAGATCGATAAGCATCCAGCCATTCTTACAGAGTCCCACTCCTGATGGCCAGCTCGAAACTAGTTAGGTCATCATCTCATGATGCAATCCTCGCTCCCACTGTCATAGAGAAACTAAAGTATCTCTCAGGTGGGTGAGGAACCCTACTAGATCGGCAGAGAGGCTGAGGTTCGTTGGAAACTATTGAATCCTTTGGTTCTACCAAATCATCAGCTGCAGTTTGTATAGCTGGAACCATTCCAGTTCTACATAACAGACCTTGTCTCGAGCTTGTCCGGATTTTGCTTTTAGACATAGGCCGGACAACCCCAAATCTTAACAAACTTAAGATATGGGCTCTTCCCTTTCATATCACATATGAAATGGTAGACAACTGATTTGATTTGAACCCTATTCAATAGGTATGCAACTTCACAAGTGCATAACTCCCTAAAGGAAATAGGAAACTCAGTAGTACTCATCATAGAGCACACCATATCTAATAGGGTGCTAATGCTCCGCCCCGATACACCGACGTGCTGTGGTGTATACGGAGGAGTAAGGCTGAGAGAGAATCTCATTCTCCTTTAGAATAGTCCTGGAATTCCGTGCTCAAGTATTCTCCTCCTTGATCTCATCAAAGGACATAATACTTTTACCCGTATTTTGGTTCTCTACTTCTAACTTATATTCTGTGAATATCTCAAAAGGTTCAGACTTGTGTTTCAGTAGGAACATATGTCTGAATCTTGAGAGATCATCAGAGAATGTAATGAAGTACAAAGAACCAGTCTTGGCATGTGTAGACAAGGGACTTTCATACATCAGCATGTATCAATCCCAAGAGTTCACTAACTCTTTCTCTGTTTCCAACAAACAGAGCTGTGGTCATCTTATCTTTGTGACATGACCGGCAAGTTTCACAAGATGTAAATTCAAACTAATTTAAATATGCATCTATATGTAACTTCAGCCAGTCGGGTCGCATTGATATGACCTAGTCTACAATGCCTCAAGAAGGATTCGTTCATTTCTGAACTCTTCCTCTTGTGTGTGTTCCGTATACTAAGAACTGTAATTTGATTTAGAACGTCAATGCTTTTAGATAACGTGCCTGAACCGATCAACTCTTGATATAGGAAATGTTCAAAACATTATCCAACAATACAAAATTATATCCTTTCTTTACTAATAAAGAGACTGATATGATTTTGTATATCAGGTTCGGTATCTAATAACATTTGTTCAGAATCAATGTATTCTGGTAATACAGGGTGATAGTGACCAACAGACTTGGCTGCAACACTTGCACCGTTTTCTGTCTCATGAAACTTATCACCCGTTCTCTGTTCTTTACCTATCTGTAGCCCATGTAACAGATTACATATGCGGGATCCTGATCCGGTATCTCATACCCAGGACGTAAAGGATACTGAGAAACAGTTCTATGTAATGAACACACCCGAAGAAGATGCATCAGCATGCACTTTCTTCGTTTGGGCAGCACGGGAAATCTGGTATTCCCTAATTTCCTGCTCTGTCTTATAACAATTATAAGTTGGAGCGGGACCAACGTTCCCCAGCTCAGTATAACAAGCGGGTTCGGTCAATATATCCGTTTTATTATCTTGATTAAGGCGTGATATGGTCGCTACCTGGAGAGAGAGAGAAGAAAACACTCAGCGTATGCTCTTGCAAGATTAGATTGGTTATATAATATATCTAATCAGGATGTCTCCCACTGTTTTAATCAAATCTTCCTTCAAACCCTAAAAAGAAAGACTAGCCGGGATTAATTACACGCTACAAGTTCGCCAATCTTTCAGTCAGGCCAGTGTCGGTACTTCAAGGGAGGTCCCCCGTGCTTTCGCACGAACCTAATTAAAGTAAACCTCGTTTTCCCAGAGGCGTAACCCCGTTAACACCTTTCTAGACACCTACTTAATCGGCTAATTGTAATGTGTAAAACTCTCCCAGGGGTAACTCTTACTCGCAGCGGGTATCGGGATCCAACTATCTCATAGAAGGTATGCAATCTCATTGCAAATTTCAACACTTGAAATTCCCAATAATATTTTACCCCTAGCGTCCCATGACCTTGACGCAGGCCAACAAACCACAGTGCGCTAGTCAAGTTCAACCCGTCATTTCTTGATTGAATTAAACCCACTCGCACGACCCTTGACGCAGGCCAACAAAGTCGCACGACTACCGTAACTCAATCTGCATCATATGCATAAGCAGATAAATACTAGTTAGCTACCGCACACTACGCCTTGACGCAGGCCAACAAACGTAGCACGAATACTAACTACTACTTATCTGAAATGACGGAGGGCTACGACAGGTTTTTATGAAAACCCTTTGCGTAATGAACTTGATATCGTTGTAGAATCGAGTGATTTTAAATGGAGTGTTTTTGAGGCTTTTCTAGTTTTGCTAAAGGAGTCACTCCCGGTGAAGGGATCGTCGGTCCTTTCCTCGTCGAATGAGGTACGGGATATATCATATATATCACTGTGTAAAGCAAGAACTATGGAAGCAATCAAAAGACAAACCGAGTTTGTAGCATCTGCCAGTTATTGCTAAAGGAGTCACTCCCGGTGAAGGGATCTCGGTCCTTTCCTTATCGAATAAGGTGCTGGATGTTCTACAAGGAACACCGCTATGCAAAGCAAGAACTAGAGCTACCAGTTTTTATAAACAAGTTTCTACAACATCTTAGGTTTCTTTTAGTTCATTAATCTCATTAATGAAGTCCCATTTTAATTATGTTTCACAAGCATCTCATTTGAAACGAAATCTGCAATATAACATATATCTCATATGTATAATATAAACATTCGTCTCAGGCAGTAATATGATCTCATCACAGAACATTGCAGCAGAAGAACATATATGAAATATTGGATATACTAGGACGTCCGTGTTTTCAATACGAGCCAGTATAAAACACGGATTCCACGGTCGCGATGAATAGCCAAACCCACATCCCTAGACCCCTACGAGAGCGGCAAGTAACACTGCCAATTCTAGGGTTAGGAGACCCGGTCTCGACTCCTCAAGATGGTCTCCCACTGGACCCTAGAACCCGGTTACTTATGCTCCCAGTCTTGGGTCTACCTAATGCGGAAAAATAAATAATATACAACGGTGACATCTTCCGCTACCTGGAAGTGCCCCAATAAAAGAATATTACATACAAATGAATTTTACATGAATGAAAAAGAAAAACTCTCATCTCACATAAAACCCCCGGCTATTCAAAACGCGACAATCCAATATAACATATCACAGCAACACATAATATCACATATCATCAATGTAAGCAAGTATGCGTATCCTGATTGTCGTTGATGTATAGCAACGAAGCCGGCGATACACCACATACTACGCTTACGGTCACAAAAAAGAAAGTGTAAAACTACAACAGTTGGAATCCGCAACCTCCTTAGACATCGCATGCCTAACCAAATGAATTCCTTAGACATCACATGTAAGTCGATGTAGTACACCCCAGTACTTATGGGGAGGCGGAATTTTCAAAAACAATCAAGTTTAAACAACGAACATCGACTAACCGCTTGAATCGAAGCTAAACTATAAATAACCGTATTCTATGAGTTTCTTTTCATAAGAGATTAGGGATTATACCTAATGAACCGGTCCTTCTCCTTTACGTCCTCCTTTGTTCTCCTCGGCCTTCTCTAGGTAGTAGACGATCCACCCGAGAGCAAAACTCCAAGCTAAACCTCTAACTTGAGGTAACTAATCAACTTTGATTGCTAATCAAAGATGAGAGAATGATATAGAGTGAGGGTTATGGATTGTTTAGTCTAACTAATCCTTTGATCTCAACACATGAGGATTAAGGATTAGGGTTAGAAGATGAGAGCTTGAGGAGAGAGAATGTGTGATATCATAATGAGAGAAGAGAGAGAGTGTATCATATTATTATGAAGCATTCTTATTATCTAAAAATCAATAAAGGAAATGAATAAGCATGCTTCACAAAATATCTTGTGATGATTCATTAACATGAGTCATTAAGCAATAAATGTGCATTAATGAAGTGAATGAATCACCACTATGACTCACTCTCTTTCCAAAACAAACCTCCTTAGTCACATCTTCTAGAAGCTTCTCGAGTAATTACGAGAACGCCCCTCCGATCCGTAAAAATACGGAAAAACTTTAGACTGAAAAAATCCAATAACCGGATACCAGTAACTGGCTTAAACCAAAGCCGACTGGTAAAATTTGTCCGAAAGTCGTACGTGCGTAAACGCACGTATGCGTCCGAACCCTTTGTCGCAAAACCATGCAACCTCTATATCGTTTCGCCTGGAGTAGGAAACTCTCTGTGTGGGACTCTAGAGACTCGACTACTACGCTGGCAGTGGGTTTAACCACAGACCGCAAGCGGCACTAGCTGTACGTAACGGTCCCCAGGTAGTTGTCGATAAGAAGGCCGATGAGTAAACCCATCCGAACTCCTACTGAGTCTGATGTGACAATCTCCATACAGTCCGGTCCGTTCGTCCAAGACTATCGCATATCGGGCCTAGGGGGGCGGCAAGCGTCAGTCCCCTAATAGCGGTATAAGTCGTGTCGGAGTGAAGCCCATTACACCCTGAGAAACTACTGGAACCTACCAGCAAATCTCGCTTGCCCTGGCCAGGGACTTTGCGTAATGGCTCTCTGACACAGCACGATATCTACTCCCAATACCGGGAGGGACGAATCCTGTCTAACCGCCACTGCCTCCAAGTGCTCGGGACTGCACCCAACTGCTACCTGTTTGCACGACTCCTTTGAGCCGTGGTAGGGTAGCAATCTAAGAACAGTGGGACACACTCGAGGCGAAGTAGCAGTGTCAAGTCTGCGGACTACGCTGTACTCATGTCACCTGGGAACTGTTCACTGACGACTGGTATCAAACCAACCAACAGTTCCCTGTGAGTCCTGTCCGGTGTACCCGTAACCTAACGAGCACCTGTATACTATCTCCAGTACGACGTACTGACGGCTGTGGGACAGACCATCTCCCCAACTGGGATGAGAAGCGTACACACCAGTCTACTCCGGAGTATCGATGCTCTGTCTCGATAATCCAACGACCGGGGACCTGAATAAGGATGTGCTTGTAGACTACCCAGCCCCCACTAGTGTGACTGCCATCACAACGCTGGTAGACAAGCAAGATCCTAAGAGCTCTATCAATACGTACACTCACATATTAAGATAGAAAAACCAAGTAGCATACTACCATGTTTAGCAAGACTGTTATATACATGTGAATATCCCAAGCTTCCATTAAGTAATATACAAGCTAGTATGATACAGTAATGGCCTTCTAGGGCATAAACACTAATAATCTCCCACTTGCACTAGGGCCATGTACTGGCATATCGCAGACCAATGATCTCGAGCAGCCTCTCGAACTGAATCTGAGGAAGGGCCTTTGTGAATGGATCAGCAATGTTCTCTTCTGAAGCAACTCTCCGAACCTCGATCTCCTGACGATCAATGATCTCCCTGATCAGGTGATACCGCCTCAAGATGTGTCTGGACTTCTGATGGGACCTTGGTTCCTTCGCTAAAGCTATAGCTCCGTTGTTGTCGCAATACAGAGGTATTGGATCAACTATGGTAGGAACCACCTGAAGTTCTGTTAGGAACTTCTTCATCCAGACTGCTTCTTTTGCGGCATCGCAAGCAGCTATATACTCCGCTTCCATCGTCGAGTCAGCAACGGTGTCCTGCTTGGAGCTCTTCCAGCACACCGCCCCTCCATTGAGGGTAAAGACATAACCCGACATGGACTTGGAATCGTCCTTATCACTCTGGAAGCCGGAATCAGCAAAGGCCTCCAACCTGAGGTCTTGTCCGCCGTAAACCAAGAGCATCTCCTTAGTCCTCCTCAGGTACTTGAGAATGTTCTTTACTGCTATCCAGTGTTTCTCCCCTGGGTCTGACTGATACCGGCTTACCACGCTCAGTGCATAAGCTACATCTGGTCTGGTACACAACATCGCATACATTATAGAGCCTACCGCAGAAGCGTAGGGTATAATAGACATGCGTTCCCTTTCCAAATCAGTCTTGGGAGACATCTCTTTGGAGAGGGTGATTCCGTGACAAGCCGGTAGATTACCGCGCTTAGAATCTTCCATACTGAATCTTTTCAGTACAGTGTCGATATACCTGGACTGCGAAAGTCCCAACATCCTCTTGGATCTATCACGATAGATCCGGATCCCCAGAATGTAAGAGGCATCACCCAGGTCTTTCATGGAGAACCTGTGTGACAAGAATCCTTTGACAGATTGTAGCATAGGAATGTCATTTCCTATCAATAGAATGTCATCCACGTACAAGACGAGGAATACGACACTTCTGGCCACGACTTTACTATATATGCACGGTTCATCTGGATTTTTGATAAAGTCATATTCTTTGACTGTCTCATCAAAGCAGATGTTCCAACTCCGCGATGCCTGCTTTAGTCCGTAAATGGACTTAAGCAGCTTGCATACTTTCCCGCTGCTCCCACTCTGATTGAAACCCTCTGGCTGATCCATATAGACGCTCTCTTCTAAATTTCCATTCAGAAAAGCCGTCTTTACGTCCATCTGCCAGATTTCATAATCATGGAAGGCAGCAATAGCAAGAAGGACCCGAATGGATTTGAGCATAGCCACTGGAGAAAAAGTTTCGTCATAGTCCAAACCAGGTCTTTGACGAAAACCCTTTGCAACAAGTCTAGCCTTATAGGTTTCCACCTGTCCATCTACACCAATCTTTTTCTTGAAGATCCATTTGCATCCTATGGGTTTTACCCCATCTGGAGCAAAGTCCAAAGTCCATACTTTGTTGGTGTACATGGACTCCATCTCGGTCCGCATTGCATCTAGCCATCGTACCGAGTCGCCGCTCTGGATGGCCTGCTGGAAGTCAGTAGGTTCATCATCATCTATGATGCAATCCTCTCTATCCCCGTCAATGAGAAAACCGTAGTATCTCTCAGGCGGATGAGACGGCCTACTACTTCTGCGGAGGGGTGCGGGAATGTTCTGTTCTTCTTGAACCTCTGGTTCTACCAAACTTTCAGTAACAGCTTGTGGTTCTGGAATTTCTTCCAGTTCTATTGCGCTCCCACTCTTCTGATTTTCTAAAAATTCAGTTTCTAAGAAGGTGGCATGACGAGAAACAAAGACCTTTTGTTCCTCTGCGTAATAGAAATAATATCCCTTGGAGTTCTTTGGATATCCCACAAGCTTACACAGTACTGATCGTGCCTCGAGCTTGTCCACATGCTGCTTTTTTACAAAAGCTGGACACCCCCATGTCCTAAAATGTTTTAGACAGGGTTTCTTCCCACTCCACATCTGATATGGTGTGGTAGGCACAGTCTTGGTTGGAACCTGGTTCAAAAGATATGCTGCTGATTCTAGCGCATAACCCCAGAAAGATCGCGGTAACTCAGCATTACTCATCATGGATCGTACCATATCCAATAGGGTTCGATTCCGTCTCTCCGATACACCGTTATGCTGTGGAGTGTATGGAGGAGTAAGCTGAGAGAGAATTCCTTTCTCTTTTAGGTAACCTAGGAACTCGGCACTTAAGTATTCTCCACCTCGATCAGATCTTAGTGTCTTAATACTTTTGCCTGTTTGGTTTTCCGCTTCATTCTTGAATTCCAGGAATTTCTCAAAGGCCTCTGATTTATGCTTCATTAAGAAAACATATCCATACCTAGAGAAATCATCTGTAAAAGTAATGAAGTAGGAATAACCACCTCTCGCATGTGTAGACATTGGACCGCATACATCACTGTGTATGAGTCCTAAGAGCTCGCTCGCTCTTACTCCTTGTCCAGTGAATGGAGTCTTTGTCATCTTTCCTTTGAGACAAGATTGACAAGTGTCATAAGTTTGATATTCGAACGTGTCCAAATATCCTTCTCTATGCAACTTAGTCAACCTTCTCTCATTGATGTGACCCAGTCTACAATGCCATAAGAAAGCTTTATTTAAATCTGGAGACTTTCTTTTTAGTGTGTTCTGGACATTGAAAATTTGGAGTTGGTTTAACACATATATACCGTTATTTAGAGTACCGGACCCAATCAAACCATGATTAAGGTGGATGTTGACAACATCTCTTATAAACGTGAAATCATAACCTTTATTTGATAACAAGGAAACTGATATGATATTACACGTTAAGCTGGGTACAAAATAACAGTTATGTAAAACCAAAATGTGTCCACTCGTCAATCCTAGGTGATAATCCCCGACGGACGCAGCTCCCACGCTAGCTCCGTTAGCAACCCTGAGGATCATATCACCTTCCTCCAGCACTCTACGGTTTCTCAGTGCCTGCATTGAATTGCAAATATGAGATCCTGATCCGGTATCCAATACCCAGGAAGTAGAGTTGATCGACAGACAATTCTCAATTACAAACACACCTGAAGTCGAAGCCACAGCTTGCTTCGGTTCCTGGTTCTTGGCGTTCCACGCCTTGCAATCCTTCTTCCAGTGCCCTTTCCTGTGACAATGGAAGCACTCATCCAGGCCAACTACCGGTGCTGCAATCTTTTTCTTTCCCTTCTTTCCCACCTTACTAACACCTCCTCTAGGTCTGGGTGCGGCCTTCTTCTTCCTTCCTTTGGCCCTAGCCTTGGACCCGGAAGAAGATGCTCCGCCAACAAACATAGCGGGTGTTTCCCTTGCCTTCTGCAAGGTGCCCTCCGCACTCCTTAACATGTTTAGGAGTTCCGCAAGTTCAACTTCTTTTCCTTGAAGATTGAAGTTGAGGATAAACTGGGCGTAGGTGGGAGGAAGGGACTGGAGAACAAGGTCTGTATAGAGCTCATTATCCAAAGTCGTCCCAAGGTCTGCGAGCTCTTCTATATAGCCAATCATCTGTAGGACATGTTCACCTACCGATGACCCGACAGCCAACCTCGCTCGAAACAATTTCTTTGAGGTCTCGTATCTTGCTATACGAGATTGCTCTCCATAAAGTTCCTTTGTATGGAGAAATATGCCATCTAAGGACATATCCTCGTGCCTCCTCTGATGTTCATTATTCATCGAGGCAAGCACGATGCACTTGGCTCTCGCGCAATCTAAATCCCAGGTTTTGCGGATTTCCTTATCCGCATTGCTGGATTTGGGACCAGGGACAGCAGGTGCCGTAGCGGTGAGGATGTACCCCAATTTGTCGTAGGTCAAGGCCATCTTGACATTCCGCAGCCAATCTTTATAGTTTGGCCCCGTCAGTATATTTTTCTCTAAAAGTAACTTAAGTCCAGTCATTTTCAGGGTCGCTGCAATTAGGAGAGAGAGAAGAAAACTCTTTAGCATGATGCTCTTGCAAGTTTAGAGTGGTTTTTAGTTTATCTAAACTGGATGGCTCCCACTGTTTCTCGAATCCTTCCTCAAACCATAAAAGAAGAATTAGCCAAGACTATTCTCACCGTACAATACTTGCTTAACCGTTCAGCCAGGCCGGTGTCGATACTTCGAGGGAGGTTTTCCAACGCTTTCGCGAAGTTCCTTAATTAAGTAACCTCTTTTCTCTGGGGGCGTAACCCCGCTGACACTTTTCTGGACACCTACTAGGTTTATAGCATTGATCGTTAAGCGACGAATATCCTGATAAGTAGCATATACTCACAGTAGGATCGGGATCCAAATATCATCGTCTGATAATGTTGTAGGAATGCTACCAACATTCATCAAACTCAAAATGGTATGCATCTCTT
This sequence comes from Agapanthus africanus, assembly GCA_030015575.1. NCBI lineage: Eukaryota > Viridiplantae > Streptophyta > Magnoliopsida > Asparagales > Amaryllidaceae > Agapanthus > Agapanthus africanus. Next base: position 570,026,155 of record CM057339.1, read on the forward strand.
TGCAAATTTCAGTTTCTTTAGAAATTCCCGATATAAGTTTTTGCCCCATGCTCTTATGACCTTGACTAAGGGCCAACAAATCATAAGTCACATGTCAAGTTCTGCCCATCATTATCCTGTTGATTTGAACCCATCCGTATACTCTTGACTAAGGGCCAACAAAGTAATACGACTGTCCCAAACCAACTCATCTATCTATGCAACAAATGAATACCCCAGCAGCTACCAATCACTATGTCTTGACTAAGGGCCAAACAAACATAGCTTGAATACTACTGACCATTCATAAGAAATGACGGAGGGCTACGACTGGTTTTGGCGAAACCGTGAACGTAGTGAACTTGATATAACCGAAGGAACCTGATAGCTTTTAAAAGGAGTGGTTAACTCTCCGCATTTTAAAATTATCTGTTTTAAAAATAACCGAGTGGTTTCTTTTAAATTGTTCCAACGATTAAAACTTTGGTTTGTTTTACTTTGCATTACAGATAATGCGTCCCATCATTAACCTATCATTGCAGAAAACAACGAAAATACAACGTCCTCTTATGCCATCCGCATTCGCCACGGGGTCCCGTCATCACTCGTTAGGTTACTTAACTAACGACAGAGCGGGGGCTGGGCTAGCGCGGGTGTAAAACATAAGTGACGTCTAAATAGCTATCATAATATAGATATTTTACATTCGTCTGACGCAATGATATTCATTCCAGAACACAGATAAACAATATTGGATTTGCAAGCAATCTGTATTTCTTTTGAGCCTGCAAGAAAAGACAGATTACACAGTTGTGATGAATAGCCGTTACCCCACCCTCGACCCCTACGGGTACGGCAAACTACCCACCCGGCAGTCTGTGTACCCCACCTTGGGTCAGTCCTAGGAGCAAAAACAGTAAAATGAAATAATACAACGGTGGCTACGACCGCAACCTGGAAGTGCCCCGCAAAAATAATATTACAACAAGTTACATTTACAACAAATGAATTAAAACAATAACCCATTGCAAACCCCGGCTATACACCACAACAGTCCAATACAGTTTATATGCACAAACAGATATAACCATTTCAGAAATGTGCAACCCCCTGCCAACCGACATACTAGCAGTTAGGGGAGGTTTACGAACACATTAAACAATCACAGATATAATCCAATACGCAAATACTGTACAATTCGATCGAATAAACAACATCAATATTGCTCCAAAATCTGCTCTGTTAAACAGTAACCTGAGCAATAATTAAACATTCCAGAAAACCCCAAATTACCCAGAGAAGCAACGGAAGAAAAATCGGCCGCTGACTCGCCAACTCGGCGGCGGAAGCGCGGCAACTCAGTGGCTGAGGCCGCGGTTCCGCGGCGAGTTGGTCGATTCAGTCGACTGTTTTTCTTGGGTGTTCTTCTGGTGTCATGTCAAGCACTCTGAGCTCACCTGAAAAATTTTCTGACATCGTTTTAAATTCGACAGAAACTTACATTTTTTAGGGTTTTCCGGCTTCGTTTTTTCGTTCGAAATTCGTACAAATTTGCGATTAAGTTATTTAGTGTTTAGCGAGGCTCTGATACCACTGTAAGTCGATGTAGTACACCCCAGTACTTATGGGGAGGCGGAATTTTCAAAAACAATCAAGTTTAAACAACGAACATCGACTAACCGCTTGAATCGAAGCTAAACTATAAATAACCGTATTCTATGAGTTTCTTTTCATAAGAGATTAGGGATTATACCTAATGAACCGGTCCTTCTCCTTTACGTCCTCCTTTGTTCTCCTCGGCCTTCTCTAGGTAGTAGACGATCCACCCGAGAGCAAAACTCCAAGCTAAACCTCTAACTTGAGGTAACTAATCAACTTTGATTGCTAATCAAAGATGAGAGAATGATATAGAGTGAGGGTTATGGATTGTTTAGTCTAACTAATCCTTTGATCTCAACACATGAGGATTAAGGATTAGGGTTAGAAGATGAGAGCTTGAGGAGAGAGAATGTGTGATATCATAATGAGAGAAGAGAGAGAGTGTATCATATTATTATGAAGCATTCTTATTATCTAAAAATCAATAAAGGAAATGAATAAGCATGCTTCACAAAATATCTTGTGATGATTCATTAACATGAGTCATTAAGCAATAAATGTGCATTAATGAAGTGAATGAATCACCACTATGACTCACTCTCTTTCCAAAACAAACCTCCTTAGTCACATCTTCTAGAAGCTTCTCGAGTAATTACGAGAACGCCCCTCCGATCCGTAAAAATACGGAAAAACTTTAGACTGAAAAAATCCAATAACCGGATACCAGTAACTGGCTTAAACCAAAGCCGACTGGTAAAATCTGTCCGAAAGTCGTACGTGCGTAAACGCACGTATGCGTCCGAACCCTTTGTCGCAAAACCATGCAACCTCTATATCGTTTCGCCTGGAGTAGGAAACTCTCTGTGTGGGACTCTAGAGACTCGACTACTACGCTGGCAGTGGGTTTAACCACAGACCGCAAGCGGCACTAGCTGTACGTAACGGTCCCCAGGTAGTTGTCGATAAGAAGGCCGATGAGTAAACCCATCCGAACTCCTACTGAGTCTGATGTGACAATCTCCATACAGTCCGGTCCGTTCGTCCAAGACTATCGCATATCGGGCCTAGGGGGGCGGCAAGCGTCAGTCCCCTAATAGCGGTATAAGTCGTGTCGGAGTGAAGCCCATTACACCCTGAGAAACTACTGGAACCTACCAGCAAATCTCGCTTGCCCTGGCCAGGGACTTTGCGTAATGGCTCTCTGACACAGCACGATATCTACTCCCAATACCGGGAGGGACGAATCCTGTCTAACCGCCACTGCCTCCAAGTGCTCGGGACTGCACCCAACTGCTACCTGTTTGCACGACTCCTTTGAGCCGTGGTAGGGTAGCAATCTAAGAACAGTGGGACACACTCGAGGCGAAGTAGCAGTGTCAAGTCTGCGGACTACGCTGTACTCATGTCACCTGGGAACTGTTCACTGACGACTGGTATCAAACCAACCAACAGTTCCCTGTGAGTCCTGTCCGGTGTACCCGTAACCTAACGAGCACCTGTATACTATCTCCAGTACGACGTACTGACGGCTGTGGGACAGACCATCTCCCCAACTGGGATGAGAAGCGTACACACCAGTCTACTCCGGAGTATCGATGCTCTGTCTCGATAATCCAACGACCGGGGACCTGAATAAGGATGTGCTTGTAGACTACCCAGCCCCCACTAGTGTGACTGCCATCACAACGCTGGTAGACAAGCAAGATCCTAAGAGCTCTATCAATACGTACACTCACATATTAAGATAGAAAAACCAAGTAGCATACTACCATGTTTAGCAAGACTGTTATATACATGTGAATATCCCAAGCTTCCATTAAGTAATATACAAGCTAGTATGATACAGTAATGGCCTTCTAGGGCATAAACACTAACATCACATGCCTAACAATTATAAACCCCGCATTTTAGTCTCATTATCGAAAACTCTTTTCAATATCAAGTCGGGCAATTCAACAAGATTCCCGACGTCCTGATCGAATGCTCGTCGCAAACTTTAGTAGACGGCCGCACCCCCGATACCGTCGACGAAGTGCACCAAGGTGGAACACCGCTACCGGGAGCACCCGAACGGATGCTTTCGGCCACGGGGTTCTCCTACAGTCACTTAGTCGGGGCTATGGAGTGAGGCTGTCTATTAAGTTTACCCGGCGAGTATCCGCGTAAGCTACGTGATTGCGACGGACTTTTGATCGCATTAAAATTCCGTGGCAACCGATCATTTGAGACTAAACTGCTATGTTTATAATATTCAAATCAGTTATCTCATAACTACCTGTGGATTCCAATTATCGTATCACATTCCAGATAAATAGAAAAAGTTAAACTTTCCGATCGAATCATCAAGCACCCAAAATTTCCCCAATATATTTCAACACTTGAAAACAGTTTAAAAACATCCATTACATGCCACAGTACCAATGATCCAGCCGTAGAAGGGTCAAGCCAACGCCTCACATGTGGCACGCCGTACTGCCCCAAACCCTAAGGTTCAAAGGGCAGTTCAAGACGGTCACATAATCGAGTTAAGGTTTGTTGTCTTCTAGAGGGTCCACCGAGTTACTTGCATGACTTAGAACATTCTTAAACACGAGAAAAATCCAACTTTTGAAAAATTTTCCGATAGGGGAAAAATTGAGTTATTGATATCCGTTCGAACTTTTTAACAGTTTCTAAAAATTATCCGGACAAAACTAAACAAAGTTAAAATATTCGATCGAATCTTTAAGTCCCCAATACAACCCAGATAATTCAACAGTTGAATAAATATTAAATATTCCCAGAAAATACAACATTAAAAAATAGGAGTTACTGTGAAACGCACGTGCCAAGAATCGACCACGTGGCCTCGGAACCGCCGCGCAAGCTGGGGTGGGGCCGCGGTTCCGCGGAACTTTGGTCGAATTGCGCTCACGTGCTTCACAGTAATTCTTGTAATTACCTGCTGTAATTTTTGGATATTTTTAATATGGAAAAATCACAGTTTTGAAAAAAATTTCCAGAAAGTGGGTTTTATCGGGTTTTCCGGGTTCGATCGGACTTTAAACTTCGTCTAGACTTCGCCTAAAGCTCTAGCTTGGCTCTGATACCACTGTAGGGTTTCTAGGCACGCGCACAAGGGTCTACGAGGCATCAACCATGCCCGATTTAAAATTTAGCCGTGCCGAACAACCCGAATACGGAACTTTAAACTAGAGATTAGGCGAAAACAAGCATGCTAAACACTTTAACACTAAGTAAGAGGGATTACAACCAATGTAGATCCGGTCCTTCACTTCATATGCTCCGTGTTGTGGTCCCTTCGCTGCGATCATCGGGATCCGGACTCTCGAGAGGTTCCACGAAGAGAAAGACGCAACCATTGTTTCCGATCTTCGATACTTTGATGATCTACCTTGAAGTTTCTTTAACACAAGCTAACACTCATGAAATGATGTGAACACCCTCATCTAAATGGCAAGGGAAGATGAGGATGATGAAGTAGGAATTTTGCTCTATTTATTTATCTTTTTCTCAATATAATTCATCACTTGGAAAAATCAAGAAAGGTTTTTCCATGAAAGAAATGAAGGAAGAAGAAGAATAGTGATCATTATCCTTTTGTGATGAATAGGAAATGTAATAATATGATAGATAATGCAACCAAGGTCAAGCTAACTCTTGTAGAGAATTAACTAAGGTTAGGGTTTGGGTTTGGTTAAAGCATGACTCACTTGAAAATATCTTTCACAAAACAAAATGAAAACCTTCTAGAAGCATCTAGAAAGTTTAACCCTAATCCAAACCCTAATCATGTTTAAACTCCACTAAACATGTTGCATTAGTTATCATATCATGTTACAATATTATATATCACATATATAATATTTATTGTAACCAAATAAAATAATACAATTAACATATATCGCATATATATCAATGTATTACCCGAGTGAGAAAAAGAATCTTTTAGTGAGCTAATATTAGTTAATGTAATTTAATATATCATATATATTATTATACATTAAATTATCGAATCAACACTTGATCCGACAATCCGGCTATATCGCATATAACCGACTAATATTTATCCGTACCGATTCATCGAATCAACACTCGATCCGATGACCCGGCTGATATCAAATATCGCGAGAATAGAATACGGTATCTCATATCGTATTATCCTCGGTCCCGCACATATCACATATGTGCTCCTACTCCGTTTTGCCTGAGCCAAGAAACCTCTGTGTAGGACTCTAAAGAATCGTCAATACGCCGGCAGTAGGTGATGATCATATCAAACACCCACAAGCTGCAAGCGGTCAGCTAAACGTAACAGCTACCCAGGTATTGAGCGCTCAGAAGATCAACAAGCAAGCCTGTAACTTCTCCTGTGAATCCAAACAGTAACACTCCCGTACAGTCCGGTCTCGTCGTCTGATATGTTGCATATCTCGCCTAGGGGTGGTAAACGTCAGACCCCAGTAGCTTGATAAGTCGTGTCGATTTGAGGTCTATAACAGTTCGAGAAACTACTGATAACACTTACCAGTAAATCTCAGAAACCCTGGCCAGGGATTTCCGGTTATAACCAATCGAACACAGCACAACATCAACTCCCTATACCGGGAGAGACGAATCCCCTCCTATCGCTCATTGCCTCCACGTGATTCGGGACTGTACCCAAAAGCCACCTTTTTGCACGCCCACTTGGACGTGGTATGATGGAAATCAAAGCATAGTGGGAATCACACAAGACTCTATGACGATCTCGGGTCGACAGACTACTCTGTACCAGTGTCACCGGAGAACTGCCATCTGACGTATGGTATAATACCATCTGGGAGTTCTCGGCGAGTCCGTCCAGTGTACCCAGTCTCCACTGAGCACCCGTACACCATCCTTGATGTCAAACACCGATGGATATGGGATCATCCATCGCCCATCATATGGGTCAAGATGCGTATACGCTAGTCTACTCTGGTGCATCGATACCCTGTCTCGATACACCCACGACTAGGAACAATTATAGGATGTACTCGTCGACTACCGTGGCCCCACTAGTATGATCTCATCATAGTCCCAGTAGTCGAGTACACATCCTAAGGGCTTTATCAACATGTAATATAGAGACAATCAGAGTACATGTTAAGATAAAGTACAACCAGATAGCATACTATCATGTCGAGCAAGAAAGTCCTCCCTATATATGTCATAGCATCCACTACAATATACATCGTATGTACAGTAATGGCCTCTAGGGCATACATATAACAAACAATGGTAGTCCATAAGTACATCCTTCAAGGTCCCTAGTCGTGGGTATATCGAGACGGGGCATCGATATACCAGAGTAGACTAGCGTATACCTTCTCGACCCATACAGATGGGAGATGGATGATCCCATATCCATTGGTGTTTGACATCAGAGATGATATACGGGTGCTCAGTGGAGACTGGGTACACTGGACGGACTCGCCGAGAACTCCCAGATGGTATTATACCTTACGTCAGATGGCAGTTCTCTGGTGACACTGGTACAGGTTAGTCTGTAGACCCGAGATCGTCATAGAGTCTTGTGTGATTCCCTATGTGCTTTGATTTCCACCTTACCACGTCCAAGAGGGCGTGCAAAACGGTGTTTTTTAGGTACATCCCCGAGTCACATGGAGGCAATGAGCGATAGGAGGGGTTTCGTCTCTCCCGGTATTGGGGGTTGATGTTGCGCTGTGCTCGATTGGCCATAACAGGGAAGTCCCTGGCCAGGGCTGGTTTAGAGATTTACTGGTAAGTGTTACCCGTAGTTTCTCGACCCGTTACGCGCCTCTTATCGGCACGACTTATCGGTTATTGGGGTCTGACGTTTACCACCCCTAGACTTGATATGCGACATATCAGACGAGAAGACCGGACTGTACGGTAGTGTCACTGTCAGGTTTTTTGCAGAAGTTGGAGCGGGCTTGCTTGCTGATCTTCTGATCGCTCAATACCCGGGTAGCCGTTACGTCCAGCTAGTACCGCTGACGGCTTGTAGGTGTTTGATATGATCATCACCTACTGCCGGCGAATTGACGAGTCTTTAGAGTCCTACATAGAGGTTGTACTGGCTCAGGCAAAACGAGATAGGAGCGCATATGTGATATGTGCGGGACCAAGAATGATGCGAGTATGTGATACCGTATTCAATTCTCGCGATGATTGTATCGATTGGTTGTATGCAATATAACCTAGTTATCGAATCAAGGATTGATTCGATAAGTCGATACATTGATATTAGTCGGTTATATGCGATATGACCGGATCGTTAAATCAAGTGTTGATTTAATGATTTAATGTATAATTATATATTTGATATATTACTTTACATTAACTAGTATTGGTTCACTTAAGATTGATTTTCTCACTTGATGTGCACAAGTTGTATATGTGATATATTTTTGTGCACAAGATTGTATCATGTTTGATGATACATGCAAACTTGGGTGTGTGTGCTGTAAACCATAGTTTAGGTTAATGGTTGAGGTTTTATTTATTTATTTATTTGATTTTGGAAAAATTAAATGGCGGCTTTTTTGTTTCATTGCTAGAAGCTTCATGAAGCATGCTAGCATCTTTGAAAAAGTCTTGCCGTTTTGTTTCATCCTTAACCTAACCATCAACCTAAACCCTAGTTTATTCTCTACATGAGTTATCCTCACCCATGGTTGCATTATGATAGATATCACTTGATAATTCCTTTTAGATTATTCATTCTTATTCTTTTCTCTTCTTCTTCTTCTTCATGAAGAAAAAGAGAAAGCTTGCTAGAAAATATCAAGTGATGAATCCAAGTGAGAAATCAAAATCTAAAGAGTACCCACTTCCTATCTCACCATCCTCTACTAGACTAGCACTTTAGTTTAGGGTGTTTGCTTCACTAATTCTATGATTAGTGAGGTAGAAGCTTCAGTCCGTATTCCCTCGACGTAGATCATCTTCGGCACCGAAGACTTCAAGCGATCCCGTTGCAATTTCCTCATAGAGCCGTCCGAGAGTCCGGGAGTTGGTCGATCGCAGCGAAGGGACGTCGTCACGGTGCTATGGAAGTGGAGGACCGGATCTACAAAGGCTGTAGTCCCTTTCCCTTTAGTGATAATTGTTATCTACTAGCTTTTGATTCGCCTAATCTCTAGTTAACGATCTAGCTTAGGGTTGTTCGGCATGCTAAAATTTTAATCCGGCATAGTTGATGCCTTGCAGAGCCTCCTTAGTGTGCCTAGTAACCCTACAAAGAGAAACCGGGTTTTTCAAATAATGCATAATTTCATGAAACTACCACGGTCCTCAAATCCAGAAAATATCATGAAAAATCCATATCTCAATGCGAAAATCCATGAATATAATATACGGAACATAAAACTGTAAGGTGATAATATAAAGGAAAAACCGCTAATTAACTACAACAAGTTAATATAATTATCATGCGGTTCCGAATTTCTCCAAGTCTATATAATATCAAGTAAAGGTAAACATGCAGCTATAGCCAGATATATGTGTAAATATAAAGGTATAGCAAGGTATAAGTATCTACCTATCAGTAATGATGTAATATACCCTCCAGGTATAAGTGAAGTATGTATGCAAGGTATACATGTAGCTATGTCATTATGTGTGTATGTACCTATCGCTAATGGTACAATACCCTATTGGTATACAGGTAACTAGCATGTAAGCATGTCAAGGCATATGTGTAAGCATGTAGGTATACAGGTATGCTATATGTCATATGCATAAAGAAATATGAATCAATGTCACAATTTCCCTAACCAAACAATATCATATCTATATGTGTGTTGTGCGTGTCATGGCAATTATTGACAGTGTGTGTGGCATACAATCAGTGCTCGTGCAGCATGAGGCGTCAATAATAGTGTAGTGTCCTAAGGGTACTAGTCCAAGCACAACAAGTAACTAAGCAATAAGGTGTATGCGCAACTCTATATATGAAATAGAATATACGACAAAGTCAAGTCATCTCTAGCCCGGACGCATAACGCCATGCGGGCGATTCCCCTATAGATGTTAAATCTACTCACCAATCATCCTGGCTAAGTAAAACCAACAACTCGCTTTCCCTTCTTCGCAGCGCCCGAAGTCTCCGCCTACGATCCGGAAAGCATATAACAATATAATAAGAATATATTAGCAATCGACCAATAACACGTACAAACTACGTTTGACCGACGCACCAACTCCAAACATACTCTCAAGTATTCTTCAAGTGGCTAACGCGCGTAGCAACACTATGAAACCAACTCAAGAGCAAAAGCTACACAAAGACACGAACGAAATCGGCACAACCCTAGCTAGGAACGCAAAGCGACACAGCTACCAAGCCTAGACTCTGATCGTACCGATCACGCATTCATAACACAAGATATAGCGTGGAATCAATATAATTAACGTCGCAACGTCCAAAGAAACCCACACCTAAAATTTACCGAAACCTATTAAGCAATATATATCATTTTAGTACAAAACTTTAAGTTTTTACCAAACTAGCATTTACAAACATCACTAATTAGCAAGATTAAACCATTTAAACCTTTACTATAATTTTAATCTCAACCAATTAGGATTAGCAAAGGTTTATTTTGTTAATTAGCTAAATTATCCGATTAGGAAAATATCATTTAACAAATTAGCAACTTGGTTAAGTTTTCATAAACTTCAATTAACAATTACCCATTTCATCAAGTTAAATCCTAACTTGAACTTCTTTAAGATTACAATAAATGAATTAAACAAGAGTTAAAAGCTATATTAACCAATTAATTAGCTAACATAATGATTTAAACATAATAATTAAGGATTAAGGTAAGAAATTATACCTCTTCAAGAACTCACAAAAACAACTAGCTCCATCAAAATTTTCTTCCAAAAAGATGCTTTTCTTAAAGATCCAAGCTAGATTAGTGAAGGGAAAAGATGGTTTAATTTTTATTTAGGATTTTGTGGATTTATTTTGGGATTTTTGAAAGAATTCGAGAGTAAAAGGATGAAGAAATGAGCTTTGAAAATGTAGAGGGCAGAATTTGGGGGAGGGCTCAGCCAATATGGAGGGGGGAATTTTGTGGAAATTGTGGAGAAGTTTCTAGCAAACAAATTCATTTAATGCTTCATTAAGTGTAATGCCACCTTTTCTTTCCTTTTCTTTTTCTTTAAAATTTCATTTTAAACATAAAATATCTAGATATTATGGATGGATAGAATTAACAAAATATCTAGTGATTAGATTAGCAATGATTCACATTAGAACTAATTAACCCAAATCAAAAAGTAATTACCACTAATAAAGTGCACAAATAAAGCATTAAAATAATGTTTTAATTAGGGGGAAAATTTATGTGAACCAAAACTTCCAATTGACCCCCAAAGCCCACGCACTAGCTTTAGTCTAGCTAAACTAGGTGCCGACAAGTCTATATAGAAGTTGGATCACAATCGGGTTAAAACGGAAACACCGAAAATTTTACCCTAAAAACGGAAAATTTGCAAAACAGTTTCTAAAACGTTACAATCTTCCCCCCTTAAAGAAATTCGGTCCCCGAATTTAAAATTCTCGCTAAGCGTACCTTCAAAGAGATGAGTACAAAAACTCCCAAATCTCGCTCGCAGCCTCCCAAGTGATCGCCTCACTATACGGCTACGCCAAAGAACCTTCACATATAGCAAGACCCTTGACCGAAGTCTCTCCACCTGCCGATCCACAATAACTATCGGCTGCTGGTGAACGAACGATCGCGTCCAAAAGAATGGTCTAGTGCTGAATCATGTGAGAAAGGTCATGAAGGTATTTGCAAAGTATCGACACAAGAAATACGGGGTGAATACTCAATAATCTGGGCGGAAGTGCCAAATTATAGGCAACGGAACTAACTCGCTTGAGGACCTCAAAAGGATCTACAATCCTGGGATAAGCTTCCCAAAACTCAACACGTCATTCATCGGAAAAACCCGTAGGAATACATGATCTACCACTGCGAACTCAAGTCTGCGACCACCACGGTCGGCATAAGACCTCTGTCTGCACTGGGCTACTCTCATCCTAATCTGAACCAACTGGATCATCTCCGAAGTCTCTAGACTAGCTGGGGTCCAAAAATCCTACTCACGCAGAGTTAGAAAAACAGACCGGTGATCGACACGACCTACCAAACAAAAACCTAAAGGTTGCCAATTGGAGTATCTCCTGATAACAGCTATCGAGGGAGAATCCTAACAATGGCAAGTGACGATCCCAACTGCCAACAACAATTAGTACGTTCGCACAAGAATATCCTCCAGAGTTTGTATAGCCCGCTCTCACAACCCTCGTCCTGCGGATAGAAAAGCGGAGCTAAAGCTCAACCAGTACCCAAGGTTTCCTGAAACGTCTACCCAAGACGGCAAGTGAACAGGGTGCCTCTATTGGATACAATGCATGAAGGAACTCCATGCAAACGCACAACTTAACAACGAACATCTGAGAAAACTGAGCAAAACTAGACAACAAAACCCAAATGGAGTCACACCCTGACTAAACCGGGGTAGACACCACAACAAAATTCATGGAGATCTGCTCCCATTCCCACCCCATAACGGTTAAAGGTTGCAACTCTCCAGCCGGTTTCAGATGCTCAACCTTAGCTCACAACAAGACAGACACCTTGAAACGAAATCCGAAACTTCACTCTTCATCCTTGTCCACCCGTAACTATCTCACAAGTCATGCTACAAATTGGTGGAACTTGAATGAACACCGAAAGCTAACTGATGTGCCTGCTCTAGGATTTCGTGTCTCTGCCCATCAGCAACAGGTACATACAAACGCGTCCCTAAACGTAGCACATCTGGTCACAAATCAAGGACTCCGAATCTTTATCCAGCCGAGTATGCTCAAGAATCTCTTACGAACGAGCATCGGCGGGCTGTGCCTCGCGAAAGCAATAAAGGAAAAGTGGTCGGACGCGGACATGAGCAAGCTGTCCCCTCAGTAGAGGCGAAAATTAAGCTTTACTCAACGATCGCACAAGAACTGTAAATCTGCAGAAGACTGTCTCAACACTCAAAACCCGCTGCAGGAAGATGTACATTAAGCTCTGGTGGTCCATGAAAATCTGACACAACTCTCCGAACAAGTAGTGTCCTCAGATCTTCAACGCACGACCACCGCGGCCATCTCCAGATCATGAGTGGGATATTCTGCTCGTACTTCCTCCAACTGTCGGGAAGCTTAAGCGATAACTCTATAGTGCCGCATCAGCGCAAAATCGAGCCCCACTCGCAAAACATCACAGTTAAACAATAAAGTCTCCCGAACCAGAAAGCAAAGAAAGAACTGGTGCAGTTGTCAACCGAATCTCCAACTGCTGAAAACTCCGCACACATGCCTCAGTCCAAGGAAAAAGAACCTCCTTTCTGGTCAGTCCAGTCAACGGTGCAGCGATACACTAGCAATCCTGCACGAAATGGCGGTAAAAACCTACTAAGCCCAAAGATCTGCGGACCTCCGTCCCGTACACAAGTCTGGGCCAAAGCTGTATGGCCTCTATCTTCCTCGGGACCATACGAAAATCGTCTCCCGTAACTACAAGACCTAGGAGTCAACACAATCAAGCCTGAAGGAATACTCCGAGAATTTAGCAGACAGCTGGTGCTCTCCGAGTATCTGCAAAACAAATCCTCAAGTGCTGCTCACGTTCCTCATGACTCTTGGAATAGACCAGAATGTCATTAATGACACAACAATAAACTGGTCGAGGAACGGCCTGAAGAAATCTGGTTCATCACATCCACGAATGCTGCTAGGGTATTGGTGAGTCCAACGACGCCACCAAAACTCATAAAGCCCGTAGCACGCACAAAAGAAGTCTTCGGAATGTCATCACTCCGAACCCGCAACCAATGATGACCTGATCCCAAACAAACTTAGAAAATGTCTCACACTCTGGAGCTGATCGAAGAAATCGTCAATGCGAGGTAAAGGATACCTATCCGCATTGTAAGCCGGTTCAATTGACGATCAATTAATACACAACCTCAAACTGCCGTCTTCCTCCCTGACGAACAGAATAGGAGCTCCCTAAAGCAAAACACTTGGACGTACAAGTCCCCGAACAAAACAACTCTGCAGTTGATACTTAAGCTCCCTAAGCTCCGCCGGCTCATCTGGAACAACGTCGGAAACTCTCACACGAAAGGAACCCGGTCCAACAAACCCACTGTGGCTCCGGTATCATGAATGAACGCCAAGAATCCTCGACATCCTCTCCTCAAAAGCCGACTAGCGAAAAAGGCTGAATTCAAGCTGTGAGAGGCGGCACCACTGTCCCCCTGCACAACGAGAACTGACTCGCCAAGAAAACAAAACCAGACTGTTTCCTCGCCGTAGTCCACAGACGCCTAGCACGTAGCTAACCAGTCCGTGCCCAGGAGAACGTCAAATCCAACATCTCTAGAAGGATCATAACGACGGACGAACCTCTATCTCCTATCTGATTGGCACACGACTGAAACACGTGTCGCGCAACTAAAGAATCGCTGACAGAAGTTAACACAATGAACGGCTGATCTAGCTAACCGACTCTCCTCATCCCAAACCTTTGCTACTCCCGCGACGTGCACGAAATCTGTCTCGACGACTACGCCTCTGTCTCTGGGCTGGTACACCGGTACGAGCCCTCCTCTGTCCTCGAACTCCTAAAGTCTCGGAAAGACGCTCCTCGTCAAATAGGGCTGCGTCCACTGGTGCTGTATAAGTAACACTATGCTGTGTGTTGATCGTAAGGAACAACTGGGTAACAGGGGTGGCAACCTCCTGTCGCTGCGCTCTACTGGCATCAACCAAAGACCTCATCGTCTCGCGCAATTCCTGCATCTCAGCCTCAAGCCTAGCGATACGATTTGTCGAAGGCGGATCCTCTGCTCCTATATAGCGAGCGTACCATCCTGGTCAGTCCTCGTCCCACATGAGCCAACTCTGACCTCGGCCCTCGCTGCACCTCTCTGAGTCCCCATAGTCATCGGCGGCAAAGGCTATAAATGGAAATAAGATTCGATATGAACACGGAAATCGAATCACAAGGATATGTATCATCAAGGAATGAATTTCAATCAATTTGTACTTAGGTCACTTTAGGCGGAGTACCGCGTCGTGAGTATGCCGCGGACATACACACACTACGTTACTCTACTTAAGCTACCTACTCCATCATACCAAGGTCATCCTACACTCCGAAAGGTAAAACCTAGCGCTCTGATACCAACTTTGTCACGACCCGAAATTTAGCACGTGACGGCCCTTAAACTACGCAACGTCTACAGGCGTAACGCAATTTAAGTAAGCCGAAAACCCAGAAGTCTAAACCATCAAAAGTAGTAAGAAATAAGAACATTGTTAAAACTTTTGAAATCTCAACCCAAATTCTTTGAAGTCCCAATCTTATTTCCTTAAAAATTTTGGCAGCACCTCCTTTGTAAAAACTAACCCCAAAATGGGTACAGCATATATATAAGTAAAGCATCCCTAACGGAAGAAAATCCACGCCCAATGGCGGAAAACAACCACCACAACAGATATACGACGCCGTAGCGAAGAAATAAAAGACGATAGAAGTAAAACTGCATAAAAGGCCCCCAAGTCATAAAATAATATACAATATCGTCCTCACATCAAGTCTCTAAGTCATACAAGATAATGGTAGATGGAGAGTACAGGATACAAAGAATATACAATAAACATGAACGGATAACCACAAACCCACCTAAAGCAAAACTGCACAATGTGAGCCGAAGCGGTACCCGTAGCAAAAGCTGATAAGATAGATGAATAGCCTGCCTCGACTACTCTGGGGAACAACCTGCAAAATACTGTGGCACAATGGGGGTGAGTTGCCAACTCGTGAATAATAAATAACATATGCAGGTAATCGCAAGTATGCACGTACAGCGCGAATCTAACATATGCAAGCTAATAGCAATAAATGGTCATATGTATGTAATAGTCATGAAAGGTACACTAGCAGGTATAACTAATACATGAAACAATAATATGACAATCTGTATGCAACAATCATGTAAGGTACTCCACCAGGTACTACTAATACATGAAGTAATGATATGACAATGTATATACGCAACAGTCATGAAAGGTACTCTAGCAGGTACAACTAATACATGAAGCAGTGCATAAACAATAAATGCGAAGTATGAGATGAAACATGTCATTTCCGCGGAATCCTGACATCGTGGTAGGACCAAAGTCCATCAAGACAATCCAAATCCCAATTCCTCAAATCAGCCCCAAATTGGTTCTCATATCATGTAAGTCTCACAAACCCTGAATGTACAATATCAAGTAAATCTCATATATCCTGAATGTGCAAAATCAACAATCTCATGTATATCCTGTATCCAATCTCAAATGAATCTCCTATATCCCAAATCCAATATCAAGTGAATCTCATATATCCTAAGTATATTTACATGAATAATTATGATGAAGTATATGAATTTATATGTATACATATATATTAGCGTCCCGTTCCACTAATATATATATATATATATATATATATATATATATGCATATATAACAGCATCCCATTCCACTGTTATATATACCTAGGAGTAAAAATATCATGAAAACATGTGCCAAGCATCGACACATAAAGGCTGATCTATCATAGGCTGGTGCGAGGGCTAAGTAAATTGCGACTGCTATTCACGACCAAACCAAGTATTTCTTCGCCAATCCTAAATCACCTTTGTATTTCTCCAGGACACTCCGTATCACTACGAAGATCCACAGTTTATTGGATAATCCATCGTATGGTTATATACGAACTCGAAAGGAACTTGTTCCAGTTCGGGGATGGATCCTGGTTCAGGAGAAATAGGAATAAAGTACATTCAGGTGTCTTTTATCTTCACCTTCTCTCCCGTTGCGAGTGCTCCTACGATTAGGACAGTACACCCTTTATGCTTATTGGATAGTCTTCTTCCAAACCATAGGCTGGTGCCGAACGGTAGGGAATGAAGAAAACCATTTGGCCTAAAGGGGTGTACAGAAGGTAATGACCAAAGACATATAAAGGGATTTGGAGAAGTGGCAAAGAATTATACGGTTATAGTTGTGAATCTGGATAATGGAAGAGGCATTACTAAGGAATACCAGGATACCCTATCGAAACATTTCAATGTTTCAGTTTCACTGTGTACTGTTAATAGAAAACTGATTTCCCAATTAGACACTTGCTCCAGGGTATGTATTTACCAGGTATGATTCTCACATCTGTATGGTCTTACAGATGATGAGTGGGAGTAAGTTATTGGGAATTAGGTGATCATCCTCATTATATCGGGATTCGTTGTAATCGGTGATATTTGAGTAAGTCACCTGGGTTGTTTGCCGGTCGGCAAATATTTGGTTTTGAATATCCGCTATTATGCACCAATTTCAAATTGATATATCTGTACGTCTATTTTTATAGAGTGAGATATACCTTTTTGAAATTATTTCTACGACATTTACCTATATCAGTGGATGCTTAGGTAAGGAGCATTAAACAGCGGTGTAATTCTTCTTAACCATAAGTACAGTTTTCAACCTACGATACACAGTGAATGAGTTATCAGACTCAAGGGACTTATACAGAGTATTGTATGTTGTCCAGCGTCCATGAGGACAGAGGGGTTGGTTCTCGTACTATATTCGGTTTACTTATGACTTCTCTAGTTTTTAGACAGGTGTTTCGTGGAAACACAAGGTCTGAATTTTGAGAAGTTATAGGTATTTGAATAAAGTAGAGAACCAGGTATTGCAAGTATCGGGATTCTTCAAAGTGATTGAAGATGTAGATACTTGTGTATGGTATTCAGTTGATAGTAATGATTAAGAGAACTTGCTTCTCTTTCGGGTTACTCATAATTGGAAGCATTCCTAAGTTGAGTGACGCTGATCGGCCTCCTTCCATTTAGTTGACATGCACTGGAGACAGCTGCATGATTTGAATCTGGTTCAATTAAATCAGTGCCTCTGGTTCTATATTGGATATAGAACAGTTCATATCTTAACGATGTTAAGGTACGGGAAGTTGTCCGGCTTATGATTAAAACCAGACTCTGGATAACTCAAGGCACGTTTCTGTAATGGCTGTTTGTGGGTTGACCCAGGCTATGACGAGGGTTGATTTTCTACCATCTGGAAGATCAATAGCGATATTGTTCTAGACTCGCCACAGTTTTAATAAAAATGGATTTTTTTTCAGAAAACAGCAGTGGGAGTATGGTAGAACTGGAAGTGATTCCAGAACCGCAAACGATTATTGAAGATTTGATAAGGAACCTAAAGATTCAATATGGATTGACATTCCGTTGGCCACTCCGCAGATAAGGTGGGTAACTTCAGGCACCCGAGAGATACTCCGGTAGCCTCAAGGACGGTGACAGGGAAGTTCTTGTTTACCCAGACTTGCCATTGCTGTTGTTCCAGACTGTGAGACCCGGCAGGAGGATGAGTATAGCGTCGTTCTAAACTAGTTTTAGAAGTGCATGTCTATTTAACTCTGCCAAAGGGTTGTCGTAGTCAGTGGGAGCAGCGGAAGCATTGGTGGACAGGTAGCTTATGTCTATTTATAGACTAAAGCAGATATAGCGGAGATAGATCATCTATTTCTGATGTGACAGTCATAGGTTTGACTTCATCAGAATAGGGGATGGATCTGTTAAGAAAGTAGTGGCGTGTGATGTCCTGGTATTTGGATGACATACACAGAGTAGGAAAGGAAACTCCTATACTACGATCGGTTATACTTTGGTCGTCACACAGTGGTTTCTCCGCATGGGACTTGGACATTATATCTGACATACCGGTTACTAGATCTATGGTTTTAGATCTAGATTTGGGTGGTTTCCCAATCAGGGTACTTTGACAACATTCTAAGAGTATTTAGAATGGACGACTCCTGGCACGGTAGTATACCTGCAGGTGATGGAGTCACCCTCTCTAAAGGTGTCTTACAGACTAAAGGGGAGAGGGATGTTCATGATTGGCAGATCACTTGCTTAGGCAATTGAGTCAATCATGAGATGTCAAGTACCACACCAGATGTTGTTCTTGCACTACATGCAATAAGTTGACATTGATCCAATCCTGGAGAAACAGTCGGAAGAAGTTTTAGAACATAAGTGGATGTTCTAGGGATATGATAACGACAGCATCATTCGGGAGACAGTTATCATTCCAGGCTTCCAAGGTGACCTGGATGGCAGAGTGGCTGTCAGAGTTATAGTTTTCCCTCTAACGAGGGGCAGTATTTTGGACAGATGGTCCAAGGCAATACTGAGGGAGGCATGGCGCAGGATACTGATTAAGTTTAGTTGACGATACAGTCTAAGGAGTTTAGATTTGGAGTTCATTTATGAGCTAGGTCCCATCAGACATCCAGACACATTCTAAGACAGGTATTGCTCATTTCGGGAGATGGGTTTTCTCCGCGAACTTGAGATATAGAGAGACATAGAAAGAAACGTCAAGGCGGATCCACTCACTGAGGCTATTACTCGAACGCAATAGTTTCGCAAACGAGTTTTGTGAGACTGACAAGTAGAGGAGTTGGGTGTTCGGTATCACACGGGCTGTGAGTATGCGACATCGCAATAATTAGCCTTGAGTGCAAGTGGGAGATTGTTGGAGATAGTGCCCTCAGAGTCAATTATTGGATCACAGGCACGTGATTGCAATGATTGAGGGAGGACCTATCCCCGTAAGACAGTCTTACTCGAGATGATAGTATGCTATCTGGTTTACCTTTATCATCATGTACTCCTTTAGGTGACCTGACAGGTCGCTATTGTACGTTGATAGAGCCCCTAGGATTCTTGCTTGACTGCCAGCAGTATGAGGGCGATCATATACGTGGGAGCTAGTAGTCTAAAAGAACATCCTTAAAAGGTCCCTAGTCGTGGGAGTTTCGAGATAGGGCATCGATACTCCAGAGTAGACTAGTGTATACAGTCGAGACCCCGACGAGGGGCGGTGGCCGGTCTCACAAGCCACTGGTGTCAGATTGGATCACCTAAGATGTATACAGGTGCTCATTGGGTTATGAGTACACCGGACAGGACTCGCCGGGAACATGCTAGTTGGTCTTATACCTGACGTCAGATAGCAGTTCCCTGGTGACATGTGTACAGGTTAGTTCATTGACCTGAGATCGTCATTTGTCTCGTGTGAGTTCCCACTGTGCTTTGATTACTACCCTACCACGGCTCAAAGGAGTCGTGCAAACAGGTTTTAGTTGGGTACAGTCCCGAGCCACATGGAGGCAGTGAGCGGATCTTCAGGGGTTCGTCTCTCCCGGTATTGGGGGTGAGTTCGCGCTGTGTCTAGGAGAGCCATTACACGAAGTCCTTGGCCAATTCAGGAGATTTACTGGTAGGTATTCCAGTAGTATCTCAGGGTGTTCTGGGCTACACTCCGACACGACTTGTACCGCTTTTGGGGGTCTGACTTTTACCAACCCCCTAGGACCTCCATGCGATGCTCATAGACGAACGGACCGAACTGTATGGATATTGTCACTGACAGGCTCAGTAGGGTGTCAGGATGAGTTCGCTCATCGACGTCCCTTTTGGTCAATAGCTGGTGGCCCGTCACGTATTGGCTTATACCTCTGACGTGCTAGTGGTTAAATCCAAAGCCATAGTATTGACGAGTCTTTAGAGTCCACCACACTTTCAGTTACTCAAGCTTTCGGGCGAAACGCTGTAGAGGCCGTATGGAGATATGGCAGGGTCCGATCAGATACGTGCGGTATTGCACGGATCAGGATCGGACGGTTAGTACTAGAGGCCGTATAGATATATGGCAGGGTTTGATCAGATACGTGCGGTATTGCACGGATCAGGATCGGACGGATATTACTAGCCGGCTTTGGTTTAAGCCGGATCCTAGTATAGTACAGTGTAGTTTTGTCTCTTTGCATTTGTGTTCAGTGGGAATACAGATGCGGGTGTGTATGCACGATATCGGGGTTTTCCTGTAATTTATTACGGGACTAGTTTTCTGGAGTTGCCAGTTTGCATTCCGTTCCGGCCGGTTTTCCTTTGTTCTTTCCCGGCCGGACTTTTCCGATGGAGGGGGTTATTTGCAAGTTTGCAAATAACATTTGTGGAAGGGGTATCTTGCATATTGGTGGCATCATGATAGTTTTTCATGATGAGATTCTTTTTCCTTCTTATCACTTGCTTTATGGTGATTAGAGTTGATTAGAGTTTGATGTGAGATTGTTATCATTTCTTTAGGGTTGTGGTCACCACCTTACTTTTACTACACTCACTTCCCTTATTCATGATGCTTTCCCTCCACCATTTCCTTGCATAGGTCGGCCACAATTTGAGAGGGGAAGAAGAGAGAGGATCATTTTGTGAGGGTGGGAAAATTATCATTCATATCATTTTTCCATTGCCACCAAAATTCCCAAGTTCATTTCTCAACCTCATTCCTCCATCAAGGCAACATAACCCCAAAGAGACAAAGCACTACACATTCTACAACAAATCTTGGGCACGTCGACTTGCCAGCTTCGTGCCCGAGTTGCCTCGGTATAGAGGCGGGAGCCCGTAAAAGATGCAGACGATGTGGTGCCCTTCCGGCGAGGAGGCGACAACCGGAGTTTCCGCAGGAGATCGGGACGACGACGAGAAGACCGGAGGACTCGGATCACTCTGTATATCTCTAGCCCATCTTGTAATTATCTAGGACTAGTTAATGGTTCGATCCGGGTGTTTAGTGCACGGTGGTGCCGGTTTGCTAAGTTCGCAAAATTAAAGTTTATCACCGCTTCCGCATTTGGCCGTCGGATTGACGGCCGGGGCGCCGCCGTGCACTTACAGTGGTATCAGAGCCTCGCCATTAACATAGTCTAGCTTTGTTTGATGTGTTTGCATTTCCGATCGACCAAAATTCCAAAAACCCACGTTTTCTTTACATCAGTTTTCTGTTGATTTTTTTCTTGCTCGAAAATTTTTTCAGGTTGTAGAAAACTGATGTACTAGAAGTTCTAAGAGTTCTGGGAAAATTCGAGACATTGATCGTTCAGGGAGAGCGCGGAACCGCGGCCAAACCCCACTTGGCGCAGCGGTTCCGCCGCAGGTTTGAGGGATCAATGCGTCAAAATTTTCCAGTGGGCTTCTGGGTTGATTTTAGGGTTTTTAGAATATTAATTTTGGGCCCAGAATTTCTTGGTGTGCTACAGTAGTGCTTGGGGCCCACTTGTTAAAATTTGATCGATCGGATATTTTAAACACATTATTTCACAGTATTTACATTATATCTGCGACCGTGAATGTCACTCGATCGGTAAATCCTGTCTAACTACTATAGCCCGGTTAGACGGATTTGCGAACGTGACTTTCACGTTGATGTTCTGTGTATTGCTGTGATGTTGCGGATCGGTCGTGGGGGATAGCCTGGTTGCAATGCTAGTACATTTTTTGTTGTATTATGTACATTTGATATTGCGGGGCGAGCGTCCGACATGTGGACTGCCGTCACTGCCTGTTTGTATTATTATTTTGGGGCACGGCCAGGTTGCGGTCGATGTACCCGTTGTACGTATATTTTACTTTCTGTACTAGGATTACCCCGCGGAGGGGTGCACGGATAGCCGGGTTCTGGAAGGCAACAATCCTGCATCTCATGGCATTGAGACGGAGGGGGCTTCACTCTTGGATTGGCGGGCTATTCGCCGCACTCGTAAGGGGTACAGGTTGACCCAGGAGGGGTGCCCAAGTTACCGGATTCCGTGAGGTGCTGGGTGGTCCATTCACGGTGCTGAAGGGGGCTGCCTCGCTTCAGGTTTTGGCGGGTAACTTGCCGCGCCCGTAGGGGTCTAGGATTTCATTGCACAGGCTATCCACACGACCAGGGAAACGTCGGGTTTCAGTAGTGGCTCTGTGAAACCCGGGGATCCCAGATATCTGTATTGTTCTGTGATGCTGTACATTTCTGTGATGTTGCATTTCTTATCACGCCTTGAGCGAAATATATAATATATTGGTATATATATTAGTAGATGTTGTATATGTTTTGCATCCGCGCTAGTCCAGTCCCCGCTCTGTTGTTAGTTAGCTAACCTAACGGGTAATGACGGGACCCAGTGGCGAATGCGGATGGCATATACGTACATCAGTATATTTTCGTTCTTTGTGGTGTGATCAATTGATGGGACTGTGTTGATTCGGATCAATGCAAGTTAAAACAAACCTATTCTGATGTTGTTGGAACACTTTTCAAAAAGCTGTTATTGCAAGGATGTTCTCTTTTGTTTTGCACAGTGATATTCGGTTATGAATATCCAGCACCTCAGTCGACGAGGCAAGGGCCGAGATCCCTTCACCGGGAGTGACCCCTTGGACAGAAGTTTGCGTCAGGGCATTAACTTCACTATAGCCGATTACTTTTGCTTTGCATCGTGGTATTCATTTGGAATATCCTGCACCCCATTCTACGGGGAAAGAGCCGAGATCCCTTCACCGGGAGTGACCTCTTTAGTAAAGGTTTTCGTCACTATATTTTCTAAAAAGCTATCTGTTCCTTCAACGATATCAAGTTCATTACGTTAAAGGTTTTCGCCAGAAACCATTCGTATCCCTCCGTCATTTCAGACGGGTAGCACGTAGTATTCATGCTTTGTTTGTTGACCTTCGTCAAGGCATAGTGTATGGTAGCAGCTTGTTGCCTTTCTGCTGCATAGATAGATGCGTTGGTTTGGGACAGTCGTATAGCCTTGTTGACCTTCGTCAAGGGCTTGTACGGGTGGGTTCAAATTAACCATGGATAATGACGGGTAGAACTTGACATGTGACTTATGATTTGTTGACCTTCGTCAAGGTCATAAGAGCATGGGGTAAAAATCACATCGGGAGTTTCAAAAGAACTGAAACTTGCCAGATATGCGCATACCTTCTGGAGTGTGACACCGTGAGCAGATTCCGTCACGTTATCATGCGATGATAGTTGGATCCCGATTCCTACTGATGAGTTAGTTTACTCCTCGGGTGACCCCGACTAATTCTTCTTTCAGGTTTGGAGGAGAATTTGAGGTAACAGTGGGAGGTTTCCAGATTAGATAAAGTGATAACCATTCTGATCTAGGATAGAGTGCACGCTGAGTGTTTCTTTTCTCTCTCTCTTTGGCAGCGACCATTGACCCGACCCTAGACTATGACTCAGTGGCCAAGTTGACCGAACCTTCTTAACACTGGCTTTTGGATTGTCAGAGTTGCAAACCTCATTGCCACTCCTACTTTTACCCTTTTCTCCAGGACACCCCGTATTACTACGAACGTCCACTTCCATTGGACAAAACCATCGTATGGTTATATACGAACTCGAAGGAATTCGAGGATGGTTTCTGGAGAAAACGAATAGGACTATTTAGTTGTCTTTTCCTTTTACCTTCTCTCTCAGATTGCGAGTTCTCCTTGGCTTAGGAGATAGTACACCTATTACGCAAATTGGATAGTCTTCTTCCAAACCTTAGGCTGGTGCCGAACGGTGGGGAATGAAGAATACCAATTAGCCTAAATGGTGTACAGAAGGTATTGAGTAAAGACATAACAAGGGATTAGTAAGAGGGCAAAGTAAATTGCGACTGCTATTCACGACCAAACCAAGTATTTCTTCGCCAATCCTAAATCACCTTTGTATTTCTCCAGGACACTCCGTATCACTACGAAGATCCACAGTTTATTGGATAATCCATCGTATGGTTATATACGAACTCGAAAGGAACTTGTTCCAGTTCGGGGATGGATCCTGGTTCAGGAGAAATAGGAATAAAGTACATTCAGGTGTCTTTTATCTTCACCTTCTCTCGTGTTGCGAGTGCTCCTACGATTAGGACAGTACACCCTTTATGCTTATTGGATAGTCTTCTTCCAAACCATAGGCTGGTGCCGAACGGTAGGGAATGAAGAAAACCATTTGGCCTAAAGGGGTGTACAGAAGGTAATGACCAATGACATATAAAGGGATTTGGAGAAGTGGCAAAGAATTATACGGTTATAGTTGTGAATCTGGATAATGGAAGAGGCATTACTAAGGAATACCAGGATACCCTATCGAAATATTTCAATGTTTCAGTTTCACTATGTACTGTTAATAGAAAACTGATTTCCCAATTAGACACTTGCTCCAGGGTATGTATTTACCAGGTATGATTCTCACATCTGTATGGTTTTACAGATGATGAGTGGGAGTAAGTTATTGGGAATTAGGTGATCATCCTCATTATATCGGGATTCGTTGTAATCGGTGATATTTGAGTAAGTCACCTGGGTTGTTTGCCGGTCGGCAAATATTTGGTTTTGAATATCCGCTATTATGCACCAATTTCAAATTGATATATCTGTACGTCTATTTTTATAGAGTGAGATATACCTTTTTGAAATTATGTCTACGACATTTATCTATATCAGTGGATGGTTAGGTAAGGAGCATTAAACAGCGGTGTAATTCTTCTTAACCATAAGTACAGTTTTCAACCTACGATACACAGTGAATGAGTTATCAGACTCAAGGGACTTATACAGAGTATTGTATGTTGTCCAGCGTCCATGAGGACAGAGGGGTTGGTTCTCGTACTATATTCGGTTTACTTATGACTTCTCTAGTTTTTAGACAGGTGTTTCGTGGAAACACAGGGTCTGAATTTTGAGAAGTTATAGGTATTTGAATAAAGTAGAGAACCAGGTATTGCAAGTATCGGGATTCTTCAAAGTGATTGAAGATGTAGATACTTGTGTATGGTATTCAGTTGATAGTAATGATTAAGAGAACTTGCTTCTCTTTCGGGTTACTCATAATTGGAAGCATTCCTAAGTTGAGTGACGCTGATCGGCCTCCTTCCATTTAGTTGACATGCACTGGAGACAGCTGCATGATTTGAATCTGGTTCAATTAAATCAGTGCCTCTGGTTCTATATTGGATATAGAACAGTTCATATCTTAACGATGTTAAGGTACGGGGAGTTGTCCGGCTTATGATTAAAACCAGACTCTGGATAACTCAAGGCACGTTTCTGTAATGGCTGTTTGTGGGTTGACCCAGGCTATGACGAGGGTTGATTTTCTACCATCTGGAAGATCAATAGCGATATTGTTCTAGACTCGCCACAGTTTTAATAAAAATGGATTTTTTTTCAGAAAACAGCAGTGGGAGTATGGTAGAACTGGAAGTGATTCCAGAACCGCAAACGATTACTGAAGATTTGATAAGGAACCTAAAGATTCAATATGGATTGACATTCCATTGGCCACTCCGCAGATAAGGTGGGTAACTTCAGGCACCCGAGAGGTACTCCGGTAGCCTCAAGGACGGTGACAGGGAAGTTCTTGTTTACCCAGACTTGCCATTGCTGTTGTTCCAGACTGTGAGACCCGGCAGGAGGATGAGTATAGCGTCGTTCTAAACTATTTTTAGAAGTGCATGTCTATATGACTCTGCCAAAGGGTTGTCGTAGTCAGTGGGAGCAGCGGAAGCATTGGTGGACAGGTAGCTTATGTCTATTTATTGACTAAAGCAGATATAGCGGAGATAGATCATCTATTTCTGATGTGACAGTCATAGGTTTGACTTCATCAGAATAGGGGATGGATCTGTTAAGAAAGTAGTGGCGTGTGATGTCCTGGTATTTGGATGACATACACAGAGTAGGAAAGGAAACTCCTATACTACGATCGGTTATACTTTGGTCGTCACACAGTGGTTTCTCCGCATGGGACTTGGACATTATATCTGACATACCGGTTACTAGATCTATGGTTTTAGATCTAGATTTGGGTGGTTTCCCAATCAGGGAACTTTGACAACATTCTAAGAGTATTTAGAATGGACGACTCCTGGCACGGTAGTATACCTGCAGGTGATGGAGTCACCCTCTCTAAAGGTGTCTTACAGACTAAAGGGGAGAGGGATGTTCATGATTGGCAGATCACTTGCTTAGGCAATTGAGTCAATCATGAGATGTCAAGTACCACACCAGATGTTGTTCTTGCACTACATGCAATAAGTTGACATTGATCCAATCCTGGAGAAACAGTCGGAAGCAGTTTTAGAACATAAGTGGATGTTCTAGGGATATGATAACGACAGCCTCATTCGGGAGACAGTTATCATTCCAGGCTTCCAAGGTGACCTGGATGGCAGAGTGGCTGTCAGAGTTATAGTTTTCCCTCTAACGAGGGGCAGTATTTTGGACAGATGGTCCAAGGCAATACTGAGGGAGGCATGGCGCAGGATACTGATTAAGTTTAGTTGACGATACAGTCTAAGGAGTTTAGATTTGGAGTTCATTTATGAGCTAGGTCCCATCAGACATCCAGACACATTCTAAGACAGGTATTGCTCATTTCGGGAGATGGGTTTTCTCCGCGAACTTAAGATATAGAGAGACATAGAAAGAAACGTCAAGGCGGATCCACTCACTGAGGCTATTCCTCGAACGCAATAGTTTCGCAAACGAGTTTTGTGAGACTGACAAGTAGAGGAGTTGGGTGTTCGGTATCACACGGGCTGTGAGTATGCGACATCGCAATAATTAGCCTTGGGTGCAAGTGGGAGATTGTTGGAGATAGTGCCTTCAGAGTCAATTATTGGATCACAGGCACGTGATTGCAATGATTGAGGGAGGACCTATCCCGGTAAGACAGTCTTACTCGAGATGATAGTATGCTATCTGGTTTACCTTTATCATCATGTACTCCTTTAGGTGACCTGACAGGTCGCTATTGTACGTTGATAGAGCCCCTAGGATTCTTGCTTGACTGCCAGCAGTATGAGGGCGATCATATACGTGGGAGCTGGTAGTCTATAAGAACATCCTTAAAAGGTCCCTAGTCGTGGGAGTTTCGAGATAGGGCATCGATACTCCAGAGTAGACTAGTGTATACAGTCGAGACCCCGACGAGGGGCGGTGGCCGGTCTCACAAGCCACTGGTGTCAGATTGGATCACCTAAGATGTATACAGGTGCTCATTGGGTTATGAGTACACCGGACAGGACTCGCCGGGAACATGCTAGTTGGTCTTATACCTGACGTCAGATAGCAGTTCCCTGGTGACATGTGTACAGGTTAGTTCATTGACCTGAGATCGTCATTTGTCTCGTGTGAGTTCCCACTGTGCTTTGATTACTACCCTACCACGGCTCAAAGGAGTCGTGCAAACAGGTTTTAGTTGGGTACAGTCCCGAGCCACATGGAGGCAGTGAGCGGATCTTCAGGGGTTCGTCTCTCCCGGTATTGGGGGTGAGTTCGCGCTGTGTCTAGGAGAGCCATTACACGAAGTCCTTGGCCAAGGCAGGAGATTAACTGGTAGGTATTCCAGTAGTATCTCAGGGTGTTCTGGGCTACACTCCGACACGACTTGTACCGCTTTTGGGGGTCTGACTTTTACCAACCCCCTAGGCCCGCCTTGCGATGCTCATAGACGAACGGACCGAACTGTATGGATATTGTCACTAACAGGCTCAGTAGGGTGTCAGGATGAGTTCGCTCATCGACGTCCCTTTTGGTCAATAGCTGGTGGCCCGTCACGTATTGGCTTATACCTCTGACGTGCTAGTGGTTAAATCCACAGCCATAGTATTGACGAGTCTTTAGAGTCCACCACACTTTCAGTTACTCAAGCTTTCGGGCGAAACGCTGTAGAGGCCGTATGGAGATATGGCAGGGTCCGATCAGATACGTGCTGTATTGCACGGATCAGGATCGGACGGTTAGTACTAGAGGCCGTATAGATATATGGTAGGGTTTGATCAGATACGTGCGGTATTGCACGGATCAGGATCGGACGGATATTACTAGCCGGCTTTGGTTTAAGCCGGATCCTAGTATAGTACAGTGTAGTTTTGTCTCTTTGCATTTGTGTTCAGTGGGAATACAGATGCGGGTGTGTATGCACGGTATCGGGGTTTTCCTGTAATTTATTACGGGACCAGTTTTCTGGAGTTGCCAGTTTGCATTCCGTTCCGGCCGGTTTTCCTTTGTTCTTTCCCGGCCGGACTTTTCCGATGGAGGGGGTTATTTGCAAGTTTGCAAATAACATTTGTGGAAGGGGTATCTTGCATATTGTTGGCATCATGATAGTTTTTCATGATGAGATTCTTTTTCCTTCTTATCACTTGCTTTATGGTGATTAGAGTTGATTAGAGTTTGATGTGAGATTGTTATCATTTCTTTAGGGTTGTGGTCACCCCCTTACTTTTACTACACTCACCTCCCTTATTCATGATGCTTTCCCTCCACCATTTCCTTGCATAGGCCGGCCACAATTTGAGAGGGGAAGAAGAGAGAGGATCATTTTGTGAGGGTGGGAAAATTATCATTCATATCATTTTTCCATTGCCACCAAAATTCCCAAGTTCATTTCTCAACCTCATTCCTCCATCAAGGCAACATAACCCCAAAGAGACAAAGCACTACACATTCTACAGCAAATCTTGGGCACGTCGACTTGCCAGCTTCGTGCCCGAGTTGCCTCGGTATAGAGGCGGGAGCCCGTAAAAGATGCAGGCGATGTGGTGTCCTTCCGGCGAGGAGGCGTCAACCGGAGTTTCCGCAGGAGATCGGGACGACGACGAGAAGACCGGAGGACTCGGATCACTCGGTATATCTCTAACCCGTCTTGTAATTATCTAGGACTAGTTAATGGTTCGATCCGGGTGTTTTGTGCGCGATGGTGCCGGTTTGCTAAGTTCGCATAATTAATGTTTATCACCGCTTCCGCATTTGGCCGTCGGATTGACGGCCGGGGCGCCGCCGTGCACTTACAGTGGTATCAGAGCCTCGCCATTAACATAGTCTAGCTTTGTTTGATGTGTTTGCATTTCCGATCGACCAAATTCCAAAAACCTGCGTTTTCTTTACATCAGTTTTCTGTTGATTTTTTTCTTGCTCGAAAAATTTTTCAGGTTGTAGAAAACTGATGTACTAGAAGTTCTAAGAGTTCTGGGAAAATTCGAGACATTGATCGTTCAGGGAGAGCGCGGAACCGCGGCCAAACCCCACTTGGCGCCGCGGTTCCGCCGCAGGTTTGAGGGATCAATGCGTCAAAATTTTCCAGTGGGCTTCTGGGTTGATTTTAGGGTTTTTGGAATATTAATTTTGGGCCCAGAATTTCTTGGTGTGCTACAGTAGTGCTTGGGGCCCACTTGTTAAAATTTGATCGATCGGATATTTTAAACACATTATTTCACAGTATTTACATTATATCTGCGACCGTGAATGTCACTCGATCGGTAAATCCTGTCTAACTGCTATAGCCCGGTTAGACGGATTTGCGAACGTGACTTTCACGTTGATGTTCTGTGTATTGCTGTGATGTTGCGGATCAGTCGTGGGGGATAGCCTGGTTGCAATGCTAGTACATTTTTTGTTGTATTATGTACATTTGATATTGCGGGGCGAGCGTCCGACATGTGGACTGCCGTCACTGCCTGTTTGTATTATTATTTTGGGGCACGGCCAGGTTGCGGTCGATGTACCCGTTGTTTGTATATTTTACTTTCTGTACTAGGATTACCCCGCGGAGGGGTGCACGGATAGCCGGGTTCTGGAAGGCAACAATCCCGCATCTCATGGCATTGAGACGGAGGGGGCTTCACTCTAGGATTGGCGGGCTATTCGCCGCACTCGTAAGGGGTACAGGTTGACCCAGGAGGGGTGCCCAAGTTACCGGATTCCGTGAGGTGCTGGGTGGTCCATTCACGGTGCTGAAGGGGGCTGCCTCGCTTCAGGTTTTGGCGGGTAACTTGCCGCGCCCGTAGGGGTCTAGGATTTCATTGCACAGGCTATCCACACGACCAGGGAAACGTCGGGTTTCAGTAGTGGCTCTGTGAAACCCGGGGATCCCAGATATCTGTATTGTTCTGTGATGCTGTACATTTCTGTGATGTTGCATTTCTTATCACGCCTTGAGCGAAATATATAATATATTGGTATATATATTAGTAGATGTTGTATATGTTTTGCATCCGCGCTAGTCCAGTCCCCGCTCTGTCGTTAGTTAGCTAACCTAACGGGTAATGACAGGACCCAGTGGCGAATGCGGATGGCATATACGTACATCAGTATATTTTCGTTCTTTGTGGTGTGATCAATTGATGGGACTGCGTTGATTCGGATCAATGCAAGTTAAAACAAACCTATTCTGATGTTGTTGGAACACTTTTCAAAAAGCTGTTATTGCAAGGATGTTCTCTTTTGTTTTGCACAGTGATATTCGGTTATGAATATCCAGCACCTCAGTCGACGAGGCAAGGGCCGAGATCCCTTCACCGGGAGTGACCCCTTGGACAGAAGTTTGCGTCAGGGCATTAACTTCACTATAGCCGATTACTTTTGCTTTATATCGTGGTATTCATTTGGAATATCCTGCACCCCATTCTACGGGGAAAGAGCCGAGATCCCTTCACCGGGAGTGACCTCTTTAGTAAAGGTTTTCGTCACTATATTTTCTAAAAAGCTATCCGTTCCTTCAACGATATCAAGTTCATTACGTTAAAGGTTTTCGCCAGAAACCATTCATAGCCCTCCGTCATTTCAGACGGGTAGCACGTAGTATTCATGCTTTGTTTGTTGACCTTCGTCAAGGCATAGTGTATGGTAGCAGCTTGTTGCCTTTCTGCTGCATAGATAGATGCGTTGGTTTGGGACAGTCGTATAGCCTTATTGACCTTCGTCAAGGGCTTGTACGGGTGGGTTCAAATTAACCATGGATAATGACGGGTAGAACTTGACATGTGACTTATGATTTGTTGACCTTCGTCAAGGTCATAAGAGCATGGGGTAAAAATCACATCGGGAGTTTCAAAAGAACTGAAACTTGCCAGATATGCGCATACCTTCTGGAGTGTGACACCGTGAGCGGATTCCGTCACGTTATCATGCGATGATAGTTGGATCCCGATTCCTACTGATGAGTTAGTTTACTCCTCGGGTGACCCCGACTAATTCTTCTTTCAGGTTTGGAGGAGAATTTGAGGTAACAGTGGGAGGTTTCCAGATTAGATAAAGTGATAACCATTCTGATCTAGGATAGAGTGCACGCTGAGTGTTTCTTTTCTCTCTCTCTTTGGCAGCGACCATTGACCCGACCCTAGACTATGACTCAGTGGCCAAGTTGACCGAACCTTCTTAACACTGGCTTTTGGATTGTCAGAGTTGCAAACCTCATTGCCACTCCTACTTTTACCCTTTTCTCCAGGACACCCCGTATTACTACGAACGTCCACTTCCATTGGACAAAACCATCGTATGGTTATATACGAACTCGAAGGAATTCGAGGATGGTTTCTGGAGAAAACGAATAGGACTATTCAGTTGTCTTTTCCTTTTACCTTCTCTCTCAGATTGCGAGTTCTCCTTGGCTTAGGAGATAGTACACCTATTACGCAAATTGGATAGTCTTCTTCCAAACCTTAGGCTGGTGCCGAACGGTGGGGAATGAAGAATACCAATTAGCCTAAATGGTGTACAGAAGGTATTGAGTAAAGACATAACAAGGGATTAGTAAGAGGGCAAAGTAAATTGCGACTGCTATTCACGACCAAACCAAGTATTTCTTCGCCAATCCTAAATCACCTTTGTATTTCTCCAGGACACTCCGTATCACTACGAAGATCCACAGTTATTGGATAATCCATCGTATGGTTATATACGAACTCGAAAGGAACTTGTTCCAGTTCGGGGATGGATCCTGGTTCAGGAGAAATAGGAATAAAATACATTCAGGTGTCTTTTATCTTCACCTTCTCTCGTGTTGCGAGTGCTCCTACGATTAGGACAGTACACCCTTTATGCTTATTGGATAGTCTTCTTCCAAACCATAGGCTGGTGCCGAACGGTAGGGAATGAAGAAAACCATTTGGCCTAAAGGGGTGTACAGAAGGTAATGACCAATGACATATAAAGGGATTTGGAGAAGTGGCAAAGAATTATACGGTTATAGTTGTGAATCTGGATAATGGAAGAGGCATTACTAAGGAATACCAGGATACCCTATCGAAACATTTCAATGTTTCAGTTTCACTGTGTACTGTTAATAGAAAACTGATTTCCCAATTAGACACTTGCTCCAGGGTATGTATTTACCAGGTATGATTCTCACATCTGTATGGTTTTACAGATGATGAGTGGGAGTAAGTTATTGGGAATTAGGTGATCATCCTCATTATATCGGGATTCGTTGTAATCGGTGATATTTGAGTAAGTCACCTGGGTTGTTTGCCGGTCGGCAAATATTTGGTTTTGAATATCCGCTATTATGCACCAATTTCAAATTGATATATCTGTACGTCTATTTTTATAGAGTGAGATATACCTTTTTGAAATTATGTCTACGACATTTACCTATATCAGTGGATGGTTAGGTAAGGAGCATTAAACAGCGGTGTAATTCTTCTTAACCATAAGTACAGTTTTCAACCTAGGATACACACTGAATGAGTTATCAGACTCAAGGGACTTATACAGAGTATTGTATGTTGTCCAGCATCCATGAGGACAGAGGGGTTGGTTCTCGTACTATATTCGGTTTACTTATGACTTCTCTAGTTTTAGACAGGTGTTTCATGGAAACACAGGGTCTGAATTTTGAGAAGTTATAGGTATTTGAATAAAGTAGAGAACCAGGTATTGCAAGTATCGGGATTCTTCAAAGTGATTGAAGATGTAGATACTTGTGTATGGTATTCAGTTGATAGTAATGATTAAGAGAACTTGCTTCTCTTTCGGGTTACTCATAATTGGAAGCATTCCTAAGTTGAGTGACGCTGATCGGCCTCCTTCCATTTAGTTGACATGCACTGGAGACAGCTGCATGATTTGAATCTGGTTCAATTAAATCAGTGCCTCTGGTTCTATATTGGATATAGAACAGTTCATATCTTAACGATGTTAAGGTACGGGGAGTTGTCCGGCTTATGATTGAAACCAGACTCTGGATAACTCAAGGCACGTTTCTGTAATAGCTGTTTGTGGGTTGACCCAGGCTATGACGAGGGTTGATTTTCTACCATCTGGAAGATCAATAGCGATATTGTTCTAGACTCGCCACAGTTTTAATAAAAATGGATTTTTTTTCAGAAAACAGCAGTGGGAGTATGGTAGAACTGGAAGTGATTCCAGAACCGCAAACGATTACTGAAGATTTGATAAGGAACCTAAAGATTCAATATGGATTGACATTCCGTTGGCCACTCCGCAGATATGGTGGGTAACTTCAGGCACCCAAGAGGTACTCCGGTAGCTTCAAGGATGGTGACAGGGAAGTTCTTGTTTACCCAGACTTGCCATTGCTGTTGTTCCAGACTGTGAGACCCGGCAGGAGGATGAGTATAGCGTCGTTCTAAACTAGTTTTAGAAGTGCATGTCTATATGACTCTGCCAAAGGGTTGTCGTAGTCAGTGGGAGCAGCGGAAGCATTGGTGGACAGGTAGCTTATGTCTATTTATAGACTAAAGCAGATATAGCGGAGATAGACCATCTATTTCTGATGTGACAGTCATAGGTTTGACTTCATCAGAATAGGGGATGGATCTGTTAAGAAAGTAGTGGCGTGTGATGTCCTGGTATTTGGATGACATACACAGAGTAGGAAAGGAAACTCCTATACTACGATCGGTTATACTTTGGTCGTCACACAGTGGTTTCTCCGCATGGGACTTGGACATTATATCTGACATACCGGTTACTAGATCTATGGTTTTAGATCTAGATTTGGGTGGTTTCCCAATCAGGGTACTTTGACAACATTCTAAGAGTATTTAGAATGGACGACTCCTGGCATGGTAGTATACCTGCAGGTGATGGAGTCACCCTCTCTAAAGGTGTCTTACAGACTAAAGGGGAGAGGGATGTTCATGATTGGCAGATCACTTGCTTAGGCAATTGAGTCAATCATGAGACATCAAGTACCACACCAGATGTTGTTCTTGCACTACATGCAATAAGTTGACATTGATCCAATCCAGGAAAAACAGTCGGAAGCAGTTTTAGAACATAAGTGGATGTTCTAGGGATATGATAACGACAGCCTCATTCGGGAGACAGTTATCATTCCAGGCTTCCAAGGTGACCTGGATGGTAGAGTGGCTGTCAGAGTTATAGTTTTCCCTCTAACGAGGGGCAGTATTTTGGACAGATGGTCCAAGGAAATACTGAGGGAGGCATGGCGCAGGATACTGATTAAGTTTAGTTGACGATACAATCTAAGGAGTTTGGATTTGGAGTTCATTTATGAGCTAGGTCCCATCAGACATCCAGACACATTCTAAGACAGGTATTGCTCATTTCGGGAGATGGGTTTTCTCCGCGAACTTGAGATATAGAGAGACATAGAAAGAAACGTCAAGGCGGATCCACTCACTGAGGTTATTCCTCGAACGCAATAGTTTCGCAAACGAGTTTTGTGAGACTGACAAGTAGAGGAGTTGGGTGTTCGGTATCACACGGGCTGTGAGTATGCGACATCGCAATAATTAGCCTTGAGTGCAAGTGGGAGATTGTTGGAGATAGTGCCCTCAGAGTTAATTATTGGATCACAGGCACGTGATTGCAATGATTGAGGGAGGACCTATCCCGGTAGGACAGTCTTACTCGAGATGATAGTATGCTATCTGGTTTACCTTTATCATCGTGTACTGCTTTAGGTGACCTGACAGGTCGCTATTGTACGTTGATAGAGCCCCTAGGATTCTTGCTTGACTGCCAGCAGTATGAGGGCGATCATATACGTGGGAGCTGGTAGTCTATAAGCACATCCTTAAAAGGTCCCTAGTCGTGGGAGTTTCGAGATAGGGCATCGATACCCCAGAGTAGACTAGTGTATACAGTCGAGACCCCGACAAGGGGCGGTGGCCGGTCTCACAAGCCACTGGTGTCAGATTGGATCACCTAAGATGTATACAGGTGCTCATTGGGTTATGAGTACACCGGACAGGACTCGCCGGGAACATGCTAGTTGGTCTTATACCTGACGTCAGATAGCAGTTCCCTGGTGACATGTGTACAGGTTAGTTCATCGACCTGAGATCGTCATTTGTCTCATGTGAGTTCCCACTGTGCTTTGATTACTACCCTACCACGGCTCAAAGGAGTCGTGCAAACAGGTTTTAGTTGGGTACAGTCCCGAGCCACATGGAGGCAGTGAGCGGATCTTCAGGGGTTCGTCTCTCCCGGTATTGGGGGTGAGTTCACGCTGTGTCTAGGAGAGCCATTACACGAAGTCCTTGGCCAAGGCAGGAGATTTACTGGTAGGTATTCCAGTAGTATCTCAGGGTGTTCTGGGCTACACTCCGACACGACTTGTACCGCTTTTGGGGGTCTGACTTTTACCAACCCCCTAGGCCCGCCATGCGATGCTCATAG
Organism: Agapanthus africanus; assembly: GCA_030015575.1. Classification (NCBI taxonomy): domain Eukaryota; kingdom Viridiplantae; phylum Streptophyta; class Magnoliopsida; order Asparagales; family Amaryllidaceae; genus Agapanthus; species Agapanthus africanus. The sequence continues at coordinate 570,062,167 of CM057339.1, forward strand.
ACGAACGGACCGGACTGTATGGATATTGTCACTGACAGGCTCAGTAGGGTATCAGGATGAGTTCGCTCATCGACGTCCCTTTTGGTCAATAGCTGGTGCCCCGTCACGTATTGGCTTATACCTCTGACGTGCTAGTGGTTAAATCCACAGCCATAGTATTGACGAGTCTTTAGAGTCCACCACACTTTCAGTTACTCAAGCTTTCGGGCGAAACGCTGTAGAGGCCGTATGGAGATATGGCAGGGTCCGATCAGATACGTGCGGTATTGCACGGATCAGGATCGGACGGTTAGTACTAGAGGCCGTATAGATATATGGCAGGGTTTGATCAGATACGTGCGGTATTGCACGGATCAGGATCGGACGGATATTACTAGCCGGCTTTGGTTTAAGCCGGATCCTAGTATAGTATAGTGTAGTTTTGTCTCTTTGCATTTGTGTTCGGTGGGAATACAGATGCGGGTGTGTATGCACAGTATCGGGGTTTTCCTGTAATTTATTACGGGACCAGTTTTATGGAGTTGCCAGTTTGCATTCCGTTCCGGCCGGTTTTCCTTTGTTCTTTCCCGGCCGGACTTTTCCGATGGAGGGGGTTATTTATAAGTTTGCAAATAACATTTGTGGAAGGGGTATCTTGCATATTGGTGGCATCATTATAGTTTTTCATGATGAGATTCTTTTTCCTTCTTATCACTTGCTTTATGGTGATTAGAGTTGATTAGAGTTTGATGTGAGATTGTTATCATTTCTTTAGGGTTGTGGTCACCCCCTTACTTTTACTACACTCACCTCCCTTATTCATGATGCTTTCCCTCCACCATTTCCTTGCATAGGCCGGCCACAATTTGAGAGGGGAAGAAGAGAGAGGATCATTTTGTGAGGGTGGGAAAATTATCATTCATATCATTTTTCCATTGCCACCAAAATTCCCAAGTTCATTTCTCAACCTCATTCCTCCATCAAGGCAACATAACCCCAAAGAGACAAAGCACTACACATTCTACAGCAAATCTTGGGCACGTCGACTTGCCAGCTTCGTGCCCGAGTTGCCTCGGTATAGAGGCGGGAGCCCATAAAAGATGCAGGCGATGTGGTGCCCTTCCGGCGAGGAGGCGACAACCGGAGTTTCCGCAGGAGATCGGGACGACGACGAGAAGACCGGAGGACTCGGATCACTCGGTATATCTCTAACCCGTCTTGTAATTAGCTAGGACTAGTTAATGGTTCGATCCGGGTGTTTAGTGCGCGGTGGTGCCGATTTGCTAAGTTCGCAAAATTAAAGTTTATCACCGCTTCCGCATTTGGCCGTCGGATTGACGGCCGGGGCGCCGCCGTGCACTTACAAAATTCTATGTGAACCAAAACTTCCAATTGACCCCCAAAGCCCGCGTATTTGTTTTATTCTAGCTAAACTGGGTGCCGACAAGTCCATACAGAAGTTTGATCACAATCGGGTTAAAACGGAAAACACCGACTATTTTACCCTAAAAACGGAAAATTTGCAAAACGATTTCTAAAACGTTACATATATATTATATAACTTGTTGTGGTTGTGTTTCGCCTTTTGGCGTGAGTTGCTCCCGTTTGGGATGCTTTATATTTATGTTATGCTTGGACCCGTTAGGGGCTAGTTTTTACAAAGGAGATACTGCCGAAATTTTCAAGAAAATAAATTAACTTTAGATTTTCAAAAAAATTTAAATGTTATATCTTTCTATCTTTTTATGCTTTAGATTTCTGGGTTGTCAGCTTACTTGAATTATGTTACGCCTTTAGACATTGTGAGATTTAAGTGCCGGTCACGTTCCTAATTTGGGTCGTGACAAAGTTAGTATCAAAGTGCTAGGTTTTACCTTTTGAAATGTAGGATGACCTTGGTATGATGGAGTAGGTAGTTTAAGCAAAGTGACGTAGCGTGTGTATGTTCCGCGGCATACTTACGACACGGTACTCTGTCTAAGTGACCTTAGGACATGTTGCTTGAATTCATTCCTTGATTATATATCCTTATGATTCGATTTCTATGTTCTTATCGAATCATGTTTCCTTATTCCAGCCACTATGTCGCCGAAGACTACGAGGGCGCAGAGAGCTTCCGCAAGAGCCGAGGTCAGGGCAGGCTCGTCCGAAACGAGGACTGACCGTGGGGTACGCCTATTTTACAGGAGCAGTTTGATCCACTTTCTCCGGATCGTATTACTAGGCTAGAGGACGGTATGCAAGATTTGCGCCAGATGATGGGGTCGTTGGTTTCGGCCAGTCGAGCACAGAGATCGGAGGTTGTCCCACCTGTTACGGGGACCGTGATGGTGCATACTGTTCCGGCAGTCGTACCTGCAGCTACGGAGGTTATCATTGTATCCTTATCTGAGCTCATCAGGCTGAAGCCTCAGGTTTTCACAGGCACCGACGCAGCTGAGGATCCACAGTCATTCATCGATTGGATGGCTAGGATCTGTCGTTCGTTGAGATGGTCCGACATGAGATGGGTAGAGTTTGCTAGTTTCCGTCTGGAGGGTCTTGCCCGGACTTAGTGCGAGTCTTTAGAGAGAGGTCGAGCCGCAGGCCTTCCTCCTATGACCTGGGCTGAGTTTACGATGGTGTTTCTTGCCCGATTCCTCCCTCAGAGCGTTAGAGATGCTCGAGCTCGCAGATTTGAGTCGTTGCGCCAGACTCCGGTTATAAAAGTGGCGGAGTATGATGTTCAGTTTACCCAGCTATCCATTTATGCTCCGTATTTAGTAGATACTGAGGAGAGGCGTGTCAAGAGATTTGTACGAGGCCTGATTACCTAGTTGTTCCTCTCCATCGATGCCCAGCATTTCGATACATATGCAGCCACAGTGAACACAGCCCTACTGGTTGAAGAGCGTCTTTCCGAGACTTCGGTCTTTCCGGGACCGAAGATGATTCGTACTGATGTACCAGCCCGGGACCGATATATAGATGCCGTGACAGATTCTTTTCAGGTCATGGGGGTAGCAGAGGCTCGAGACAGGGCTGCTTATATAGCTCTTACCCATAGGGTCAGCAGCCGTCGTCTGGGTGTTTCTAGTATGGGGTCAGTATCATCACATTAGAGATTGTACTGAAGTACGCCAAGGCGAGGCAGTGGTTCCACATGTTACCTTACCACCATCTCCACCTCAGAGAGTGTTGCCTCTTACGCCTGTTGTTGCTCCACGTCAGACTTATTCTAAGAGAGGTCATGGTCGCGGAGGTTTTTGTCACGACCCGAAAGTACGGAACATGACCGGCACTTAGGCTACGAACGTCTCAAGGCGTACGTGCTCTAAGTAAGCCGAGCCCAGAAATCCAAACCAAGAAAAGTAGTGGAGTGAAGGAAAAACCATATGTAAATCAACCAGTTTGCAACATAATATACAACGCCTAAAGGCGAGGACCACAACAGGAAATGAAACTCCAAACAGCATGAAACCCAGAGAAATATTGTAAGTCGATGTACAACACCCCAATACTTGTGGGGAGGCGGAATTTTCAAAAACGAACTTGTTTAGTGAACAAACATCGACTAACCGCTTGAATCGAAACTAAACGATAACTAACATAAAACATAGAGTTTCTATGCTACTATGTTTAGGGATTATACCTAATGAATCGTGTCCTTCGTCTTTGCGAACTCCACCTCCTCCTCGGCCCTCTCGAAGTAGTAGACGATCCACCCGAGAGCTTTACTCCTAGCTTAGACTCTAAACTTGGGGCAACTAAACTTCTCTAAGTGCTAATCAAAGAAGCAAGGTGAAATATAGAGAGGGTTATGGATTAAGTAGTCTAACTAATCCTTGTACTTAACACATGAGAGGGGAGGATTAGGGTTTGAAGAGGGAGAGCTTGAGGAGAGAGAAGGTGAGGATAATAATGAAGTGAGAATAATGAGTTATGATAATATATATCAAGCATTTCTTTTATCAAGAAAAGAATAAGAAATGAATTTAGCAACCATGCTTGATAATATCTAGTGATGATTCACTCCATGAGTTATTAAGCATTTATCATGCATTAATGACATGGATGAATCATCCATATGACTCACTAATCACATTCATTGCTTATGCCACCTTAACCTCCTTAGTCACCACCTTCTAGAAGCTTCTCGCGCAATTACGAGAACGCCCCTCCTTTCCGCAAAAATACGGAAAAACTTTAGACTGTATTAATCCAATAACCGGATACCAGTAACTGGCTTAAACCAAAGCCGACTGGTAAAAACTGTCCGAAAGTCGTACGTGTGTAAACACACGTATGCGTCCGAACCCTTGTCGTAAAACCATACGACCTCTATATCGTTTCGCCTGGAGTAGGGAAACTCTCTGTGTGGGACTCTAGAGACTCGACTACTACGCTGGCAGTGGGTTTAACCACAGACCGCAAGCGGCACTAGCTGTACGTAACGGTCCCCAGGTAGATGTCGATAAGAAGGCCGATGAGGAAACCCATCCGAACTCCTACTGAGTCTGATGTGACAATCTCCATACAGTCCGGTCCGTTCGTCCAAGACTATCGCATATCGGGCCTAGGCGGCGGCAAGCGTCAGTCCCCTAATAGCGGTATAAGTCGTGTCGGAGGGAAGCCCATTACACCCTGAGAAACTACTGGAACCTACCAGCAAATCTCGCTTGCCCTGGCCAGGGACTTTGCGTAATGGCTCTCTGACACAGCGCGATATCAACTCCCAATACCGGGAGAGACGAATCCTGTCTAACCGCCACTGCCTCCAAGTGCTCGGGACTGCACCCAACTGCTACCTGTTTGCACGACTCCTTTGAGCCGTGGTAGGGTAGCAATCTAAGAACAGTGGGACACACTCGAGGCGAAGTAGCAGTGTCAAGTCTGCGGACTATGCTGTACTCATGTCACCTGGGAACTGTTCACTGACGACTGGTATAAAACCAACCAACAGTTCCCTGTGAGTCCTGTCCGGTGTACCCGTAACCCAACGAGCACCTGTATACTATCTCCAGTACGACGTACTGACGGCTGTGGGACAGACCATCTCCCCAACTGGGATGAGAAGCGTACACACTAGTCTACTCCGGAGTATCGATGCCCTGTCTCGATAATCCAACGACTAGGGACCTGAATAAGGATGTGCTTGTAGACTACCCAGCCCCCACTAGTGTGACTGCCATCACAACGCTGGTAGTCAAGCAAGATCCTAAGAGCTCTATCAATACGTATACTCACATATTAAGATAGAAAAACCAAGTAGCATACTACCATGTTTAGCAAGACTGTTATATACATGTGAATATCCCAAGCTTCCATTAAGTAATATACAAACTAGTATGATACAGTAATGGCCTTCTAGGGCATAAACACTAACAATCTCCCACTTGCACTAGGGCCATGTACTGGCATATCGAAGACCAATGATCTCGAGTAGCCTCTCAAACTGAATCTGAGGTAGGGCCTTCGTGAATGGATCAGCAATGTTCTCTTCAGAAGCAACTCTCCGAACCTCGATCTCCTGACGATCAATGATCTCCCTGATCAGGTGATACCGCCTCAAGATGTTTCTGGACTTCTGATGGGACCTTGATTCGTTCGCTAAAGTTATAGCTCCGTTGTTGTCGCAATACAGAGGTATTGGATAAACTATGGTAGGAACCACCTGAAGTTCTGTTAGGAACTTCTTCATCCAGACTGCTTCTTTTGCGGCATCGCAAGCAGCTATATACTCCGCTTCCATCATCGAGTCAGCAACGGTGTCCTGCTTGGAGCTCTTCCAGCACACCGCCCCTCCATTGAGGGTAAAGACATAACCCGACATGGACTTGGAATCGTCCTTATCACTCTGGAAGCCGGAATCAGCAAAGGCCTCCAACCTGAGGTCTTTTCCGCCGTAAACCAAAAACATCTCCTTAGTCCTTCTCAGGTATTTGAGAATGTTCTTTACTGCTATCCAGTGCTTCTCCTCTGGGTCTGACTGATACCGGCTTACCACGCTTAATGCGTAAGCTACATCTGGTCTGGTGCATAACATCGCATACATTATAGAGCCTACCGCAGAAGCGTAGGGTATAATAGACATGCGTTCCCTTTCCAAATCAGTCTTGGGAGACATCTCTTTGGAGAGGGTGATTCCGTGACAAGCCGGTAGATTACCGCGCTTAGAATCTTCCATACTAAATCTTTTCAGTACAGTGTCGATATACCTGGACTGCGAAAGTCCCAACATCCTCTTGGATCTATCATGATAGATCCGGATCCCCAGAATGTAAGAGGCATCACCTAGGTCTTTCATGGAGAATCTGTGTGACAAGAATCCTTTGACAGATTGTAGCATAGGAATGTCATTTCCTATCAATAGAATGTCATCCACGTACAAGACGAGGAACACAACACTTCTGGCTACAACTTTACTATATATGCACGGTTCATCTGGATTTTTGATAAAGTCATATTCTTTGACTGTCTCATCAAAACAGATGTTCCAACTCCGTGATGCCTGCTTTAGTCCATAAATGGACTTAAGCAGCTTGCATACTTTCCCGCTGCTCCCACTCTGATTGAAACCCTCTGGCTGATCCATATAGACGCTCTCTTCTAAATTTCCATTCAGAAAAGTCGTCTTTACGTCCATCTGCCAGATTTCATAATCATGGAAGGCAGCAATAGCAAGAAGGACCCGAATGGATTTGAGCATAGCCACTGGAGAAAAAGTTTCGTCATAGTCCAAACCGGGTCTTTGACGAAAACCCTTTGCAACAAGTCTAGCCTTATAGGTTTCCACCTGTCCATCTACACCAATCTTTTTCTTGAAGATCCATTTGCATCCTATGGGTTTTCCCCATCTGGAGCAAAGTCCAAAGTCCATACTTTGTTGGTGTACATGGACTCCATTTCGGTCCGCATTGCATCTAGCCATCGTACCGAGTCGCCGCTCTGGATGGCCTGCTGGAAGTCAGTAGGTTCATCATCATCTATGATGCAATCCTCTCTATCCCCATCTATGAGAAAACCGTAGTATCTCTCAGGCGGATGAGACGGCCTACTACTCCTGCGGAGGGGTGCGGGAATGTCCTGTACTTCTTGAACTTCCGGTTCTACCAAACTTTCAGTAGTAGTTTGTGGTTCTGGAATTTCTTCCAGTTCTATTTCGCTCCCACTTATTTCCTTTTCTAAAAACAGATGTTCCAGAAAATGGGCATTACGAGAAACAAAGATCTTTTGTTCCTCTGCGTAATAGAAATAATATCCCTTGGAGTTCTTTGGATATCCCACAAACAAACATTTTACTGATCGTGCCTCGAGCTTGTCCACATGCTGCTTTTTAACAAAAGCTGGACATCCCCAAATCTTCATATGCTGAAGATGGAGTTTCTTCCCAGTCCACATCTGATATGGAGTGGTAGGCACAGTCTTGGTAGGAGCCCTGTTCAGAAGATATGCCGCTGATTCTAGCGCATAACCCCAGAAAGATCGTGGTAACTCAGCATTACTCATCATGGATCGTACCATATCTAATAGGGTTCGATTCCGTCTCTCCGATACACCGTTATGCTGTGGAGTGTATGGAGGAATAAGCTGAGAGAGAATTCCTTTCTCTTTTAGGTAACCTAGGAACTCGGCACTTAAGTATTCTCCACCTCGATCAGATCTTAGTGTCTCGATACTTTTGCCGGTTTGGTTTTCTACTTCATTCTTATACTCTTGGAATTTCTCAAAAGCCTCGGATTTATGTTTCATCAGATAAATGAATCCGTATCTTGAGTAATCATCCGTGAAAGTAATGAAATAGGAAAAACCACCTCTTGCATGTGTAGACATTGGACCGCATACATTGCTGTGTATGAGTCCTAAGAGCTCGCTCGCTCTTACTCCTTGTCCAGTAAATGGAGTCTTTGTCATCTTTCCTTTGAGACAAGATTGACAAGTGTCATAGGTTTGATATTCGAACGAGTCCAAATATCCTTCTCTATGCAACTTAGTCAACCTTCTCTCATTGATGTAACCCAGTCTACAATGCCATAAGAAAGCTTTATTTAAATCTGGAGACTTTCTTTTTAGTGTGTTCTGGACATTGAAAATTTGGAGTTGGTTTAAAACATATATACCGTTATTTAGTGTACCTGACCCAATCAAACTATGATTAAGGTGGATGTTAACAATATCTCTTACAAACGTGAAATCATAACCTTTATTTGATAACAAGGAAACTGATATGATATTACACGTTAAGCTTGGTACAAAATAACAGTTATGTAAAACCAAAATGTGTCCACTCGTCAATCTTAGGTGATAATCCCCGACGGACGCAGCTCCCACGCTAGCTCCGTTAGCAACCTTTAGGGTCATATCACCTTCCTTCAGCACTCTACGGTTTCTCAGTGCCTGCAATGAATTGCAAATATAAGATCCTGATCCGGTATCCAATACCCAGGAAGTAGAGTTGATCGACAGACAATTCTCAATTACAAACACACCTGAAGTCGAAGCCACAGCTTGCTTCGGTTCCTGGTTATTGGCGTTCCACGCCTTGCAATCCTTCTTCCAGTGCCCTTTCCTGTGACAATGGAAGAACTCATCCTGGCCAACTACCGGTACCGCAAACTTTTTCTTTCCCTTCCCTCCCACCTTACTAACACCTCCTCTAGGTCTGGGGACGGCCTTCTTCTTCCTTCCTTTGGCCCTAGCCTTGGACCCGGAAGAAGATGAACCGCCAACAAACATAGCGGGTGTTTCCCTTGCTTTCTGCAAGGTGCCCTCTGCACTCCTTAACATGTTCAGGAGTTCCGGAAGTTCAACTTCTTTTCTTTGAATGTTGAAGTTCAGGATAAACTGGGCGTAGGTGGAAGGAAGGGACTGGAGAATAAGGTCTGTATAGAGCTCATTATCCAAAGTCGTCCCAAGGTCTGCGAGCTCTTCTATATAGCCGATCATCTTTAGGACATGTTCTCCTACTGATGACCCGACAGCCAACCTCGCTCGAAACAAGTTCTTTGAGGTCTCGTATCTTGCTATACGAGATTGCTCTCCATAAAGTTCCTTTGTATGGAGAAATATGGCGTCTAGTTCCATATCCTCGTGCCTCCTCTGATGTTCATTGTTCATCGAGGCAAGCACGATGCACTTGGCTTTCGCGCAATCTAAATCCCAAGTTTTGCGGATTTCCTTATCCGCATTGCTGGATTTGGAACCAGGGACAGCAGGTGCCGTAGCGGTGAGGACGTACCCCAATTTGTCATAGGTCAAAGCCATTTTGACATTCCGCAGCCAATCTTTATAGTTTGGCCATGTCGGTATATTTTTCTCTAAAAGTAACTTAAGTCCAGTCATTTTCAGGGTCGTTGCAATTAGGAGAGAGAGAAGAAAACTCTTTAGCATGATGCTCTTGCAAGTTTAGAGTGGTTTTTAATTTATCTAAACTGGATGACTCCCACTGTTTCTCGAATCCTTCCTCAAACCATAAAAGAAGAATTAGCCAGGACTATTCTCACCGTACAATACTTGCTTAACCGTTCAGCCAGGCCAGTGTCGATACTTCGAGGGAGGTTTTCCAACGCTTTCGCGAAGTTCCTTAATTAAATAACCTCTTTTCTCTGGGGGCGTAACCCCGCTGACACCTTTCTGGACACCTACTAGGTTTATAGCATTGATCGTTAAGTGACGAATATCCTGATAAGTAGCATATACTCACAGTAGGATCGGGATCCAAATATCATCGTTTGATAATGTTGTAGGAATGCTACCAACATTCATCAAACTCCAAATGGTATGCATCTCTTTGCAAATTTCAGTTTCTTTAGAAATTCCCGATATAAGTTTTTGCCCCATGCTCTTATGACCTTGGCTTTGGTCAAAGTGTCATAAGTCACATGTCAAGTTCTACCCGTCATTATCTTGTCAATTTGAACCCATCCGTATATACCCCTGACTTTGGTCAAATGGTAATACGACTGTCCCAAACCAACTCATCTATCTTATGCAACAAATGAAAACCCAGCAGCTACCAAACACTATGCCTTGACTTTGGCCAAAATGCATAGCTTGAATACTACTGAATACCCAAATGAAATGACGGAGGGCTACGAATGATTTTGGCGAAACCGTGAACGTAGTGAACTTGATATAACCGAAGGAACCTGATAGCTTTTAAAAGGAGTGGTTAAAGCTCCGCATTTAAAAATATCTGTTTTAAAATTAACCGAGTGGTTTCTTTTAAATTGTTCCAACGATTAAAACTTTGGTTTATTTTCTTTGCATTATAGATAATGCGTCCCATCATTAACCTATCATTGCAGAAAACAACGAAAATACAACGTCCTCTTATGCCATCCGCATTCGCCACGGGGTCCCGTCATTACCCGTTAGGTTACTTAACTAACGACAGAGCGGGGGCTGGGCTAGCGCGGGTGTAAAACATAAGTGACGTCTAAATAGCTATCATAAATATAGATATTTTACATTCGTCTGACGCAATGATATTCATTCCAGATCACAGATGAACTTAATTGGATTTGCAAGCAATCCGTGTTTGTTTTGAGCCTGCAACAAAATACGGATTACACAGTTGTGATGAATAGCCATTACCCCACCCACGACCCCTACGGGTGCGGCAAACTACCCGCCCGGCAGTTTGTGCACCCCACCTTGGGTCTGTCCTAGGAGCAAAAACAGTAAAATGAAATAATACAACGGTGGCTACAACCGCAACCTGGATGTGCCCCGCAAAATAATATTACAACAAATTACATTTACATCAAATGAATTAAATAATATCACATCACATAACCCCGGCTATACATCACAACAGTCCAACACAGTTCATATGCACAAACAGATAAAATCCATTTCAGAAATGTGCAACCCCCTGCCAACTGACATACTAGCAGTTAGGGGAGGTTTACGAACACATTATACAATCACAGATATAATCCAACAAGCAAATACTGTATAATTTCGATCGATTAAACACTTTTAATTTTTCTCCAATACTGCTCTGCAAATCTGAAACCTGAGCAAAAATTAAATATTCCAGAAAATACCAAATCACACAGAGGACCCACACAAGAAATTTGGGTTCATGACTCACCAAATCGGCGGCGGAATCGCGACGGATCGGTGGGATCCGCCGCGGTTCCGCGGCGCGTTGGTCGAATCATGACCCCAAATTTTTTGGGTGTTCTTATACTGTCTTTTCTAGCTCTTTGAACCTCCCTGAAAAATTTTAGGACTTCATTTAAAATTCGACAGAAACTTGTGATTTTGGGTTTCTCCGGCTTCGTTTTTTCCGTTCGAAATTCATACAAATTTGCAGGTAAGTTATTTATTGTTTAGCGAGGCTCTGATACCACTGTAAGTCGATGTACAACACCCCAATACTTGTGGGGAGGCGGAATTTTCAAAAACGAACTTGTTTAGTGAACAAACATCGACTAACTGCTTGAATCGAAGCTAAACGATAACTAACATAAAACATAGAGTTTCTATGCTACTATGTTTAGGGATTATACCTAATGAATCGTGTCCTTCGTCTTTGCGAACTCCACCTCCTCCTCGGCCTTCTCGAAGTAGTAGACGATCCACCCGAGAGCTTTACTCCAAGCTTAGCCACTAAACTTGAGGCAACTAAACTTCTCTAAGTGCTAATCAAAGAAGCTAGGTGAAATATAGAGAGGGTTATGGATTAAGTAGTCTAACTAATTCTTGTACTCAACACATGAGAGGGGAGGATTAGGGTTTGAAGAGGGAGAGCTTGAGGAGAGAGAAGGTGAGGATAATAATGAAGTGAGAATAATGAGTTATGATAATATATATCAAGCATTTCTTTTATCAAGAAAAGAATAAGAAATGAATTTAGCAACCATGCTTGATAATATCTAGTGATGATTCACTCTATGAGTCATTAAGCATTTATCATGCATTAATGACATGGATGAATCATCCATATGACTCACTAATCACATTCATTGCTTATGCCACCTTAACTTCCTTAGTCACCACCTTCTAGAAGCTTCTCGCGCAATTACGAGAACGCCCCTCCTTTCCGCAAAAATACGGAAAAACTTTAGACTGTATTAATCCAATAACCGGATACCAGTAACTGGCTTAAACCAAAGCCGACTGGTAAAAACTGTCCGAAAGTCGTACGTGTGTAAACACACGTATGCGTCCGAACCCTTGTCGTAAAACCATACGACCTCTATATCGTTTCGCCTGGAGTAGGGAAACTCTCTGTGTGGGACTCTAGAGACTCGACTACTACGCTGGCAGTGGGTTTAACCACAGACCGCAAGCGGCACTAGCTGTACGTAATGGTCCCCAGGTAGATGTCGATAAGAAGGCCGATGAGGAAACCCATCCGAACTCCTACCGAGTCTGATGTGATAATCTCCATACAGTCCGGTCCGTTCTTCCAAGACTATCGCATATCGGGCCTAGGGGGCGGCAAGCGTCAGTCCCCTAATAGCGGTATAAGTCGTGTCGGAGGGAAGCCCATTACACCCTGAGAAACTACTGGAACCTACCAGCAAATCTCGCTTGCCCTGGCCAGGGACTTTGCGTAATGGCTCTCTGACACAGCGCGATATCAACTCCCAATACCGGGAGAGACGAATCCTGTCTAACCGCCACTGCCTCCAAGTGCTCGGGACTGCACCCAACTGCTACCTGTTTGCACGACTCCTTTGAGCCGTGGTAGGGTAGCAATCTAAGAACAGTGGGACACACTCGAGGCGAAGTAGCAGTGTCAAGTCTACGGACTATGTTGTACTCATGTCACCTGGGAACTGTTCACTGACGACTGGTATAAAACCAACCAACAGTTCCCTGTGAGTCCTGTCCGGTGTAACCGTAACCCAACGAGCACCAGTATACTATCTCCAGTACGACGTACTGACGGCTATGGGACAGACCATCTCCCCAACTGGGATGAGAAGCGTACACACTAGTCTACTCCGGAGTATCGATGCCCTGTCTCGATAATCCAACGACTAGGGACCTGAATAAGGATGTGCTTGTAGACTACCCAGCCCCCACTAGTGTGACTGCCATCACAACGCTGGTAGTCAAGCAAGATCCTAAGAGTTCTATCAATACGTATACTCACGTATTAAGATAGAAAAACCAAGTAGCATACTACCATGTTTAGCAAGACTGTTATATACATGTGAATATCCCAAGCTTCCATTAAGTAATATACAAACTAGTATGATACAGTAATGGCCTTCTAGGGCATAAACACTAACAAATATAACGTGCGACTCTAAGGTCGAAGAATAAACATCACTGGTCTCTATCTCAAATAAGTACATGTTTGGTTGATGGAACTTCTAGATACAACTGAAATACAATATACAATGTATAATGATGGGTCCGATACAAATAACCCACCTACTAGCAAGTCACCTGAAAGAAGTAGTGCCCGCAAAACCAAAATGAAACCTGTACGGCAACACCTGTAAGAAACTGGGGCACAACGGGGGTGAGTTGCCAACTCGTGAATACAAGAACATCTACGAACAGAAAATCGCATGTATGACGCAATCCTAGGTCATACGATCATAATATATATAATCCTCAAATATATAACCAGAAACCTATAACAATGGCTAGGGTAACTCTCTAACCCAAATGTAATCCCATGTGCCCGTGTCAGTGCACCAGGTGGCAATATATCATATAGATGATGTATGAATGCATGAAAAGTATGATCAATGTAATCAGAGTCTGTATGTGATCAATGTCTGTATATAGGTGGATCCCGTCCACGTGTCACCCAATGACAATAAGCATGATGCATGTAAATATGAGGATATAGTCAAAATCATGGAAAAACATCATGAAACCGGTGCCCAGCATCGGCACAAAACATAGCCTCAATCTCAATATCTCAATGTCTCTGATAAGTCTCACTATCTAGGGCGCCGTCAATCCAGACCGGCCCCTACCATCAATCTCAAGACCACGACGGTATCCTCCGGATATCCGACGCGTCGGGTAAAATCACCGGTCGGTAGTGCTCCCCAGCTAGACTCAACGCCATCTCCTGCGATCTTCTTGCCCTGGGGTACCGCACCGGGCCCACCATGTACCCGCAATTGGCCTCATCCGCCTCCTCGAATCGGGTTTCACAGGTCGCTCTCAGCACCGAGAAAACACATGGTGGACGCACTGAAATATCATATCAAGGGTAACCGGGTTTTTTAAACAATTACATAATCTCTTTGAAATACCCACGGTTCCCAAATCCAGAATATCATAGAAACAACATATCTCAATGCGCATAATCAGAAAACATGATGTATGTGACATATCAATGGAGTGCAAGTATAACAGTATATCATGCAACATGGAATAATAGTATGCACATACAAGGGTCATATCCTGCAGCAATAATACTACTGTGTAGTGACATGGCAATTACCGATGAAGATGTGTGTGAACTGGCAAGTAAGTGTGCGTGGTACATACGCATCATCGGTAATGGTGCTGGTGTCATAACAGCATGATATCAACAATAGAATATGAATCACAATAAGTATGCGATGTAGAGCAACAATAATAATGTGCGGGAGATGAATACCAAACACAATGATAGCTAAACTGCATCTAATATCATAAGAGTCATATAGCTACACCAGTATAAGGCTGAGCTAAAGCTAACAGTAGGTAAGGGAAACCGCCTAACCTCTGAGTCGATAACCTCTGAGTCGATATATATATATATATATATATATATATATATATATATATATATATAGTCGGTGATCCCGCCTCGATCATATCACATCCGATACTATATCTCTATAATCGGTTATTCTCAAGTCAAGAGGGCGGATCAAACATCAAAATATAGCTCGTACGTGAATCTGTCGTACGGCATCCCCAAATCTGGGTACGGGTCAAATCATATTTATTATATTACTCATCCGGTATTCTCTTATCAAGATCATCATCTGGGGTACTGACCTACGTCTAGTACAATGCTAATATCATCACTATAGTTATGACCTGACTACTGACCGACAGTCTCGTATAAATCGATATCATCAGCACATATCATCACAAGGAGTGAACAACGCCCAAGGCGGCCTATCATAAATATCTTGTCATCTCATATCAAATCATACCCTATCTCGTATCATAATCACATGTCGATCATTATATATATATATATATATATATATATATATATATATATATATATATCACTATTCCTATGGCCTCATCATCCCAAAATCCGCTAAAGCATCAAGACGTATCTCGAATATGAATTTTACCATTTCACCGATATCATAATCTCGGATCAAATATCATCGACTCATCTCAAACCCAAGTATCATCCTCACATCCGTATGTGAACACATAGTCACATACCCACGTGAACACATAACCACATATGAAATAAGGATGTATGCAAGTATGTATGTGTGTATATGAATGTGTAGTGCACCCACTACCTAGGGTTTCTTAACCTTTCACCAATCCAACACACCATTTATCCATCCTAAACATCAATAATTAATCCCAAACAACATAAGATAATTATATGTGCGTATACGCATCCGTATACATCATGACGAATTGCGGGGGTGCTATACGCCATCCACCCGACTTCTCCCCGTAGATATAAATATACTCACCTTTCTTTATGCGTGCTGGTACCGATGTCGCCATTTGCATCTCCAACGCCTCGACGCCACGTGGGGTACCTACAAGGATATCACACGCTAAAACACATGAAAACCATGTCGGAAACCAAAATGGTGCACGCTACGCCCATAGGTAAAAACCTACAGTCTCGCATGCAAACACGGCCAATATCCCTCTGCCGTTGGCGTTCAAACGCCACCCGACAGAAACGAATCATCGAATACCAAAATCCATACGAAAACAAGTCGTAAATCATGCGCCAACTCAAGAAAATCAACCCAGATTCTACCCTGATTGGAATCAGACAAAACTAGACATTCCAGGGGTCAAGTTTACTGGTAAAAGAGTCGTGCATAAAAAACGAGGCAGTTTCACCCTGGTCTGGCCGCAATTTGCGGCCAGAAGGAATTAAATGGTGGCCTGAAAATGGGGGTTGGAGCTAGGGTTTTGGGTGTTGGTTCCTATCTGCCTGCACATCCTACTGCCAAGTCAAAATTATTTTAGGAGGTCCGGGTTGATAGCAGTTTCCAGAAAGGCCACAAAGTCGACAAAACCGATAAAATACGCCAAGTCGAAACACTCAGGTAACTAACTGGAAATCTGGGTAATCTTGGTTACAATGGTCTCAAATACACCTAATAAAGTTACCCTAACGATCAAAACCATCACTTGGCCACATCTCACTCAAAATCACTAAAACTAGCACTAGATCACAAATATAACACTAATTTTCAGCCTACTACCCATAACTTGCAAGATAGGAGTTGGGTTGCAAGATTATACCTCAAGGGGGTCCTAGGATGTAGGAGAAGAGAGGATGAAGGAAGGAGGAAGGGTTGTTGCTGCTGTGGAGCTGCTCCTTGGGCTGTTTTCCCTTGTTGTTGTTGCTGCATCAGGCTACTGCTGCTGCTTGCTATTTTCCTTTTTGTTGCTGTTGCAGCAGCTACTGCTGTGGCTGATGTTTTGTTGTGGTTGTTTTGGTGATAGTGTGTGGTGTGATGAGGGTGTGGGGTTGTTTTAAATGATGTTACTGCTGTTGCTGCAGATGCTGATGCAATTGGGGCTGAAATGTGTTGATGGTGGCTGAAGTGTTGGGCTGATGTATGGTTTCAACAGCTGATGTAAGGGGGTTGTTTTGTGGCTGATGTAGCTGCTGATGTGTTGATATGGGGGCTGAAGTTGTGCTGATGTGAGTGTAAGTGTGAGAGAGAGATGTGAGTGTGAGAGGGAAGGAAAAGTTTTGAAATGAAAAGGGATTGTGACACAACCTATAGCCACATCTCTCTCTCTCTCTTAATAGATGCTAGCATGACAACCTTCATGGCTCTCTCTCTCTAGCCATAAGTCAACCCCACCCTAATCACCCTTAAACAAGGCTAAAGACCCTTAATTAACCCCAATTATCTTAACCAAATGGTTAACCAATCATGGTTGGCTAAACATGGTTAACCCACCATGCTCATCTAAACATGGTAACACTTGACTAACCCAAGCTAACATGCACAAGTGTGTGCAGTCCAGATAAAATTCCAATAAAATATTCATAAAACCAGATAAAATATTTAAAAGCCGTTTTGGTAAACTTTTTACCAAAAACCCTACATTAAGCACAATTACCACTAAATAACATATTTTAGAATTTCCATAATTTTTGTCCAGAATTTTCCCAAAATAATATTTTATTTTTTTGAAATGTTACAATCTTTCCCCCTTAAAGAAATTCGGTCCCCGAATTTAAATTTAAATCCCCAAATTCTAAAACATTTCAATAAAATGTCCAAGTCAACGGGGCTCCGAAATCATCAATCCATAGAACGCATCGTAGCGCAATACATGTGCATGCGTAACGAGCAAATAACTCGAAAACAAAACTCCGTCAAGTATCTCACAATCATCGGAGTCAAGGTGAAAGCACGAATGCTAACTCCAAGGCAAAACCGATATGCTAGAAATCGGAACTATACATGTAAATACCAAATCCGTACATGTAAATATCTTGAAGGGAATGCATGCCAAATTCTTTAAATTCAATGTGCAACGCGCATAACACTGCACAGTGGCGGACGTCTCTATAAGAAAATAGCCATATACGTATATATCTTTTGTTTAGTATGCACGATCCGCCGTTTTGAAAACAATTTAGAAGGGTTCCCTATTTTAAAAGTTTCGTGTCATATCGTACACGTATGTAAATAATGAGACTATAGCTTGCTTTTGCGAATCCCTTTGAAATCTAACAGTGCATGCAAAATATATCCAGGCACTGTCCTCTGACTAGTCCTGCTCAGTACGAAAACACATAGAAAATATCATAAAACGTACTGCTCCATAGAAACCAATTCAAAGGTGAATATGAAAACCCTGTGCGTCCGGTGCGCACGGGAATCAAAATCCATACATGTGCCAAGAAGGTGCACAGAAACAACATCAAGGTGCAACGGTTGTGCACACAACATCGGTCATAGGCAACGTGCGTGCCTGACAGCAAAATCAGGTACATCTGACATGCAGGAAAAATCTCGATTTAGTGCATCTGGTGTGCCCAAATCTCATCTCATAACATGCGCCCAACATGCGCTAAAATCCAAATCTGGTGCATCCATCATGCACGAAATCATGACATCCAATATCAAGCGCCGAACACGCGCAAATCCAATCAGGTGCATAAAATGCACAAAACAAATATCGAGCATCACCCTCGAAATCGAAGTCCAGTGCATCCAAGTGCACAAAATATATGTCACTGCACTGCAAGCATATGTAATATATACGAAGTGCAAAAACCAAATCGTGTGCGTGCATACGCAAAAAATCAACTCAAATGTCTAAACCCTATAAAATCACAAACATGTAAAACCAAGGCACGAAAACGATATCAAGTGCAACAACTGTGCAAAAATCGTAAATTCTCAATCATCAAAATCAAATCATGCGAATAAATCGCCCAACAATACCGAAATCAAGTATGGCGGAATAGTTCTGCTCAAGCACAACCTCCAAGAATCTCTGGCCAACTGTCGTGATCACTCATAGCATGTCTCGTTGACGATCCTGAACTCTGGCCTGCTGGTGTGCGTAACATGACAACTCCTGGGTCCAAGTCTTCTCTGTGAATTACCAATCTCACGATCCATCGGCTCATCGGCCCTGTCAGGTGTGCTAATGGGGACGATTCCGTTTTGGCACTTCTCTGGTCATCTCTCGGTCAATCATCGCGACCACTCGTAAAGCCGCATGTCACTGGCGTCGGCCTCTAGCTCTCGAAATGCACGTGACACATCTGATCCTGGGTGCAAGTATCATTGCAGCAGTGTCCTAGAAGGAATCCTGCTCAAGATCTCTTCAAAGTCTCATCTCTGCCAATTTTCCGGGAGTCCTCATCCTTTACTATATCTGCTTCTTGTTCCAGAGCGGCTGCATACTCATCGCGACTCCTTCTGGAAGGTATATCCAGTACTATGCCTCGGCATGCGCATCGCATCTCTGATATCGGCGGAGTGGAACGTCATCATATCCAGACCTTGCACGAGCCTCTTACTCCACTTTCTCTAATGTCGACTACTCCAGACTCGTCTCGTCGTGGCTTCATGGACTGAGCTCCAACGACTATCCTCGTATCTGGAGTCTCCCAAGAAGTGCATCTCACCATCAAGCATCCGAATTAAGTCGAGCCATCCAATCGATTCGTCAAGGCCTCATAATCCCCCAAGAGCTTAACATCTTGGGTACAGTATAATAGTATCGAGTACATACCACAGCATCGGTGGTCCAGCCGTAGAAGGGCAAACCCAAGCCTCACTAATGGCGCCGCAGAACTGCCGCAAAACCTAAGGTTCAAAGGCTTTCACACGGTCATTAAGTCGAGTTAGGGTTTCATTCTTCTAGAGGGACTATATAATTGCCTGCATGTCTTCCCGAATACTTTAAACTTGGAATAATAGGTATCGTCTCTGTCGACTCTCAACATCTCCGCGTGAAGTCGTCTCAGCTGGAATCAATCTATCCCATGACCTCGCATCGGGGTAGCGAACAATCCACATGTCTTAGTCATTCATCCTTAGTGACTAGCGGCCTTCTATCATCTCTTAAGACAACTCGTACTGCAATAGCTCCAACATCTGGAGCGATATCTCGTCGTTCACGGTAATACTGGCTCACTCGTCTGCACGCTGGACAGTGCCTCAATTATCATGAGTAAGCAATACACCAACGGTCGTCAAAATCTGGCTGGCCTCTGTCAGTGGCTCAATCCTCTGGTGATAATCCGCACGTCCGAGTAATCTCATACAACGATCCATCCACGCTCGTGGCGCGAAAACATAGTAAAAAGACACATCTCTACAATCGTGTGTCGCCAGAATCACGCCCTGGTCAGTCCTCGTTCGTGACGAGCTCATGCTGACTACAACTCTAGCCGTAGCTCTCCCTGCCCGTAATCGTGGCAGCAAAACCATAACTGGTATCGATGAGGCTAGATCAGGAATGAATATGATACTGAACAAGGAATGTACATCCTAAGGCTTCTTAAGTGGAGTGGCGTGTCGTAAATATGCCGCGGAACATACCCACGGTACGTCACTCTACTTTAGTCACCTATTCCATCAACCAAGGGTCATCCTATGCTCCGAAGGTAAAACCTAACTCTCTGATACCAACTTTGTCACGACCCGAAAGTACGGAACATGACCGGTACTTAGGCTACGAACGTCTCAAGGCGTACGTGCTCTAAGTAAGCCGAGCCCAGAAATCCAAACCAAGAAAAGTAGTGGAGTGAAGGAAAAACCATATGTAAATCAACCAGTTTGCAACATAATATACAACGCCTAAAGGCGAGGACCACAACAGGAAATGAAACTCCAAACAGCATGAAACCCAGAGAAATATAACGTGCGACTCTAAGGTCGAAGAATAAACATCACAGGTCTCTATCTCAAATAAGTACATGTTTGGTTGATGGAACTTCTAGATACAACTGAAATACAATATACAATGTATAATGATGGGTCCGATACAAATAACCCACCTACTAGCAAGTCACCTGAAAGAAGTAGTGCCCGCAAAACCGAAATGAAACCTGTATGGCAACACCTGCAAGAAACTGGGGCACAACGGAGGTGAGTTGCCAACTCGTGAATACAAAAACATCTACGAACAGAAAATCGTATGTATGACGCAATCCTATGTCATAAGATCATAATATATATAATCCTCAAATATATAACCAGCAACTTATATTAATGGCTAGGGTAACTCTCTAACCCAAATGTAATCCCATATGCCCGTGTCAGTGCACCAGGTGGCAATATATCATATGGATGATGTATGAATGCATGAAAAGTATGATCAATGTAATCAGAGTCTGTATGTGATCAATGTCTGTATATAGGTGGATCCCGTCCATGTGTCACCCAATGACAATAAGCATCATGCATGTAAATATGAGGATATAGTCAAAATCATGGAAAAACATCATGAAACTTGTGCCCAGCATCGGCACAAAACATAGCCTCAATCTCAATATTTCAATGTCTCTGATAAGTCTCACTATCTAGGGCGCCGTCAATCCAGACCGGCCCCTACCATCAATCTCAAGACCACGACGGTATCCTCCGGATATCCGACGCGTCGAGTAAAATCACCGGTCAGTGGTGCTCCCCTGCCAGGATCAACGCCATTTCCTGCGATCTTCTTGCCCCGAGGTACCGCACCGGGCCCACCATGTACCCGCAATCGGCCCCATCCGCCTCCTCGAATCGGGTTTCACAGGTCGCTCTCAGCACCGAGAAAACACATGGTGGACGCACTGAAATATCATATCAAGGGTAACCGGGTTTTTTAAACAATTACATAATCTCTTTGAAATACCCACGGTTCCCAAATCCAGAATATCATAGAAACAACATATCTCAATGCGCATAATCAGAAAACATGATGTATGTGACATATCAATGGAGTGCAAGTATAACAGTATATCATGCAACATGGAATAATAGTATGCACATACAAGGGTCATATCCTGCAGCAATAATACTACTGTGTAGTGACATGGCAATTACCGATGAAGATGTGTGTGAACTGGCAAGTAAGTGTGCGTGGTACATACGCATCATCGGTAATGGTGCTGGTGTCATAACAGCATGATATCAACAATAGAATATGAATCACAATAAGTATGCGATGTAGAGCAACAATAATAATGTGCGGGAGATGAATACCAAACACAATGATAGCTAAACTGCATCTAATATCATAAGAGTCATATAGCTACACCAGTATAAGGCTGAGCTAAAGCTAACAGTAGGTAAGGGAAACCGCCTAACCTCTGAGTCGATACATATATATATATATATATATATATATAGTCGGTGATCCTGCCTCGATCATATCGCATCCGATACCATATCTCTATAATTGGTTATTCTCAAGTCAAGAGGGCGGATCAAACATCAAAATATAGCTCGTACGTGAATCCGTCATACGGCATCCCCAAATCTGGGTACGGGTCAAATCATATTCATTATATTACTCATCTGGTATTCTCTTATCAAGATCATCATCTGGGGTACTGACCTACGTCTAGTACAATGCTAATATCATCACTATAGTCATGACCTGACTACTGACCGACGGTTTCGTATAAATCGATATCATCAGCACATATCATCACAAGGAGTAAACAACGCCCAAGGCGGCCTATCATAAGTATCTTGTCATCTCATATCAAATCATACCCTATCTCGTATCATAATCGCATGTCGATCATTTTATATATATATATATATATATATATATATATCACTATTCCTATGGCCTCATCATCCCAAAATCCGCTAAAGCATCAAGACGTATCTCAAATATGAATTTTACCATATCACCGATATCATAACCTCGGATCAAATATCATCGACTCATCTCAAACCCAAGTATCATCCTCACATCCGTATGTGAACACATAGTCCCATACCCACGTGAACACATAACCACATATGAAATAAGGATGTATGCAAGTATGTATGTGTGTATATGAATGTGTAGTGCACCCACTGCCTAGGGTTTCGTAACCTTTCACCAATCCAACACACCATTTATCCATCCTAAACATCAATAATTAATCCCAAACAACATAAGATAATTATATGTGCGTATACGCATCCGTATACATCACGACGAATTGTGGGGGTGCTATACGCCATCCACCCGACTTCTCCCCATAGATATAAATATACTCACCTTTCTTTATGCGTGCCGGTACCGATGTCGCCATTTGCATCTCCAACGCCTCGACGCCACGTGGAGTACCTAAAAGGATATCACACGCTAAAATACATGAAAACCATGTCGGAAACCAAAATGGTGCACTCTACGCCCATAGGTAAAAACCTACAGTCTCGCATGCAAACACGGACAATATCCCTCTGCCGTTGGCGTTCAAACGCCACCCGACAGAAACGAATCATCGAATACCTAAATCCATACGAAAACAAGTCGTAAATCATGCGCCAACTCAAGAAAATCAACCCAGATTCTACCCTGATTGGAATCAGACAAAACTAGACATACCAGGGGTCAAGTTTACAGGTAAAAGAGTCGTGCACAAAAAACGAGGCAGTTTCACCCTGGTCTGGCCGCAAATTGCGGCCAGAAGGAATTAAATGGCGGCCTGAAAATGGGGGTTGGAGCTAGGGTTTTGGGTGTTGGTTCCTATCTGCCTGCACATCCTACTGCCAAGTCAAAATTATTTTAGGAGGTCCGGGTTGATAGCAGTTTCCAGAAAGGCCACAAAGTCGACAAAACCGATAAAATACGCCAAGTCGAAACACTCAGGTAACTAACTGGAAATCTGGGGTAATCTTGGTTACAATGGTCTCAAATACACCTAATAAGGTTAC
This sequence comes from Agapanthus africanus, assembly GCA_030015575.1. Classification (NCBI taxonomy): domain Eukaryota; kingdom Viridiplantae; phylum Streptophyta; class Magnoliopsida; order Asparagales; family Amaryllidaceae; genus Agapanthus; species Agapanthus africanus. Next base: position 570,085,674 of record CM057339.1, read on the forward strand.
CCTAACGATCAAAACCATCACTTGGCCACATCTCACTCAAAATCACTAAAACTAGCACTAGATCACAAATATAACACTAATTTTCAGCCTACTACCCATAACTTGCAAGATAGGAGTTGGGTTGCAAGATTATACCTCAAGGGGGTCCTAGGATGTAGGAGAAGAGAGGATGAAGGAAGGAGGAAGGGTTGTTGCTGCTGTGGAGCTGCTCCTTGGGCTGTTTTCCCTTGTTGTTGTTGCTGCATCAGGCTGCTGCTGCTACTTGAAGAGCAATGTTTCGTATTTCGTTTCGAGGTGCCTGACTTGTTAGCAAGTCAAGGCTGAGCATCAGAGACTGGTAGGAGAGTTGCAGCCTTTACCCGTTCTGGATTGGAAATGGGAGCAGATCTCCGTGGATTTCGTTGTGGGTCTACCCAGGTCCAGTCGAGGGTATGACTCCATTTGGGTGATTGTTGACTGGTTGACGAAAGTAGCTCACTTCCTTCCAGTGAAGACCACTTTCGGTTTTACTCAGTATACTCAGTTGTACATTGATGAGATTGTGTGTTTGCACGGCGTTCCTACATGCATCATATCCGATAGGGGTACCCAGTTGACCAGCCGTCTTTGGCAGAAACGTCAGGAAGCTTTGGGTACCCGGTTGAGTTTTAGCACCGCTTTCCATCCGCAGACCGATGGTCAGTCAGAGCGGACTATACAGACTGTTAAGGATATGCTGCGTGCGTGCGTGCTCGATTTTGGTAGCAGTTGGGACCGACACTTGCCTTTGATAGTGTTCTCCTACAACAAAAGCTTTTAGGAGACGATTCAGATAGCACCTTTTGAGGCCTTGTATGGTAGAAAGTGTCGATCGCCAGTCTGTTGGACCGAACTCAGCGAGAGCAGGATTTTAGGACCACAGCAAGTCCAGGAGACTACAGAGAAGATCCAGTTGATCCAGGACATGATGAAAGCAGCCCAGTGCAGGAAGAAGTCTTATGCCGACCGTCGTCGTCGCAGACTTGAGTTCGCAATGGGTGATCATGTATTCCTACGGATTTCTCCGATGAAGGGTGTGATGAGATTTGGGAAGAAGGGGAAGCTTAGTCCCAGATTTATGGGTCCTTTTGAGATCTTTGAGCGAGTTGGTACTGTTGCCTATCGTTTGGCACTTCCACCCAGTTTTCTGGATGTTCACCCCGTATTTCACGTTTCGATGCTTCGCAAGTACCTTCATGACCCTTCCCATATAATTCAGCACCAGAACGTTCAGCTTGAACACGATCTTTCTTTCACCGAGCAGTCGGTGGTCATTCTAGATTGGCATGTGAAGAAACTGAGGTCAAGGGTCTTACCGTCTGTCAAGGTTCTTTGGCGTGGCCCGAATAGCGAAGAAGTCATGTGGGAAGCCGAGAGCGAGATGTGGAAGAAATTCCTGTTGGGATTCCTTAGCACCTAGCCTAGGGTTTACAAGCATCACACATGCCACAACAAAAATTTTAGGGTGTGCTAAGCAATCTAACTAAAGAACATACTAGAAAACTAGGGTAACAAAAGAGTAATCTAACATTACAAAGAGAAGTGAATGAAAATACAACCTTTGTAGATCTGGTCCTTCACTTCTAAAGCTCCGTGTTAACGTCCCTTCGCTGCGATCATCGAGACCCCAGACTCTAGTGATGGTTTCCTCGGAGAAATGAACGGGCTAGCTCGTTGACTTCGAGGCCGAAGATGATCTACGTCGAGGAGACTCAAACTCAAGATCCATCTTCACTTGGTCAAGAACTTTGTGAAGAGAACACCCTAAACTAAATGGCAAGTAGTAGAGGATGATGAAATAGGAAATGGGTTCACTTTAGATTTTGATTTCTCACTTTATTTCTTCACTTGAAAAATTCTAGCAAGCTTTTCTTCTTGATGAAGAAGAAGAAGAAGAAGAAAGAAAATGAATAAATGAGAAAAGAATAATAAGTGAGGATATTATCATAATGCAACCATGGGTGAGTTAACCTTTGTAGAGACTAAACCATAGTTTAAGTTAGTGGTTTGGTTAATAAATATCTTTAGTAAGACAAAGTTAGTGGACTTGGTCAAATGATGCTAAAAACTTCATGAAGCTTCAAGCATGACAAAGTGCACACTAATTTTGAATTACAAAATAAATATAAACCTTTTCCATTAACTTAAATATGGTATAAGTCACTCATACACCCAAGTTTGCATGTATCATCAAGCATGATACAATCTAGTGCACAAACATATATCACATATACAACATGTGCACATTAAGTGAGAAAATCAATCGTAAGTGAACAAATACTAGTTAATGTAAAGTAATATATCAAATATATAATTATACATTAAATCATTAAATCAACACTTGATTTAATGATCCGGTCATATCGCATATAACCGACTAATATCTAGTGTATCAATATATCGAATCAACACTTGATTCGGTAACCCGGCTATATCACATATAACCGACCGATGATACAAATCGCGAGAATAGAATACAGTATCACATACTGGTATTATTCTCATTCCCGCACATATCTCATATGCGCTCCTATTTCATTTCGCTTGAGCCAGGAAACCTCTGTGTAGGACTCTAAAGACTCGTCAATACGCCGGCAGTAGGTGGTGATCATATCAGCCACCCACAAACCGCAAGCGGTCTGCTAAACATAACGGCCACCCGGGTATTGAGCGATCAGAAGATCAACAAGCAAGCCTTCTCACACTCCTGCGAATCCAATCAGTAACACTTACCGCACAGTCCGGTCTATTCGTCTGATATGTCGCATATCTCGCCTAGGGGTGGTAAACTTCAGACCCCGGTAGCTTGATAAGTCATGCCGATGTAAGGTCCATAACATTCATGAAACTACTGATAACACTTACCAGTAAATCACAGCAGCCCTGGCCAGGGATTTCCAGTTATGATCAGTCGAGCATAGCGCAACATCAACCCCCAATACCGGGAGAGACGAATCCCCTCCAATCGCTCATTGCCTCCATGTGACTCGGGACTATACCCAAAAACTACCTGTTTGCACGACTCAGTAGAGCCGTGGTAGGGTGGAAGCCGTGACCGCACCTATGGCATGATGTTTTAAGATCGATCCTGGCATGGTTTGCTAAGCATGGTGTTAGCATGGCGTTCAAAGACCAAACCTCAAAGCACGGTGGGAGACACACAAGACTCTATGACGATCTGGGGTCAACAGACTAAGCTGTACCAGTGTCACCAGAGAACTGTCATCTGACGTGAGGTATAATACCATCTGGGAGTTCTCGGAGAGTCCGTTCAGTGTACCCAGTCTCCACTGAGCACCCGTATACTATCTATGATGTCAAAGACCAATGGATATGGGATCATCCATCTCCCATCACATAGGTCGAGAAGATATACGCTAGTCTACTCTGGAATATCGATGCCCCGTCTCGATATTCCCACGACTAGGAATAATGAAGGATGTACTCATGGACTACCCAGGCCCCCACTAGTATGATCTGCATCATAATCCTGGAAGTCGAGTACACATCCTAAGGGCTTTATCAACATGTAACAGAGAGACTGTAAGTATACATGTTAAGATAAAGAGCAACCAGATAGCGTACTATCATGTCGAGCAAGAAAGCCCTCCCTATATATGTCCCAGCATCCACTATAATATACATCTCATGTACAGTATGTAAGGTTACTAGGCACTATCACAAGGGTCTATAAGGCATCAACCATGCCGAATTTAAATTTTTCAAGTGCCGAACAACCTAAAGCGAGGATCTTTGCTAGATAATTAGGGTTAACATAGCATGTAAACAACTTTACATCTAAGAGAGAGGGATTACAACCTTTATAGTCCGTTCCTTCGCTTCATAAGCTCCGAGTAGTAGTCCCTTCGCCGCGATCCATGAACTTCTGGACTCTAGAGAGGCTCCACAAGCCGAATGATTCATGCTTGCTTGAAGTTTTCCTTTTCGAAGATGATCTACCTTAAAGAATCTTTAACCCAAGCTTACACTTCACTAAACAACTTATTAGAGAAGTGAACACCTTAATCTAAGTGGCTAGAATAGATGAGGATGATGAAGTAGGAATTTAGCTCTCTTTTATTTTCAATTTCTCACCATTTATCATCACAAACCCAAAAGCTAGTAAGCTTTTTCAAGACGAAGAAGAAGAAGAAATCTATTTGTGATGAATAATGAAATTATTGTTGTGGTTACAAATCCAACCTTGGGTTAAGAATGAAGGCTTAACCCTTGTAGAGAATTAACTAGGGTAAAAGGTTTGGGTTGGGTTAAGAAATATCTACACAAAATATCAATACAAAATATCTAGGCTTAAAACAAAATAAAGCTTCTAGAAGCTTCATGAAAAAGCTAACCCAAATGCTAACCCAAATCAAACCCTAACTTGTTTAATCTCCACAAATCATGTTGTATTTGTGATCATAACTTGTTACAATATTATATATCACATATATAATATATTTTTGTAACAAAAGAAAATAATACAATTAACATATATCGCATATATATCAATGTATTATCCGGTGAGAAAATGAATCGATAAAAATAGCTTATATTAGTTAATGTAATGTATTATATCACATATATAATTATGCATTAAATTATCGAATCAACACTTGATCCTACAATCCGGCTATATCGCATATAACCGACTAATATAATATGTATCGATTCATCGAATCAACACTTGATCCAATGACCCGGCTATATCACATATACCCGGCCGATATCATATATCGCGATAATAGAATACGGTATCTCATATCGTATTATTCTCGGTCCCGCACATATCACATATGTGCTCCTACTCCGTTTTGCCTGAGCCAGGAAACCTCTGTGTAGGACTCTAAAGAATCGTCAATACGCCGGCAGTAGGTGATGATCATATCAAACACCCACAAGCTGCAAGCGGTCAGCTAAACGTAACAGCTACCCAGGTATTGAGCAATTGGAAGATCAACAATCAAGCCAGTACATTCTCCTGCGAATCCAATCAGTAACACTCCCGTACAGTCCGTTCTCTTCGTCTGATATGTCGCATATCCGGTCTAGGGGTGGTAAACGTCAGACCCCAGTAACCGATTAGTCGTGTCGATATGAGGTCCATAACAGTTCGAGAAACTACTGATAATACTTACTAATAAATCTCAGCAACCCTGGCCAGGGATTTCCAGTTATAGCCAATCGAACACAGTGCAACATCAACTCCCTATACCGGGAGAGACGAAACCCCTCCTATCGCTCATTGCCTCCATGTGATTCGGGACTGTACCCAAAATCCACCATTTTGCACACCCTCTTGGAAGTGGTATGATGGAAATCAAAGCACAGTGGGAATCACACAAGACTCTATGACGATCTCGGGTCTACAGACTAACCTGTACTAGTGTCACCAGAGAACTGCTATCTGACGTGGGGTATAATACCATCTGGGAGTTCTCGGCGAGTCCGTCCAGTGTACCCAGTCTCCACTGAGCACCCGTATACTATCTCTGATGTCAAACATCAATGGATATGGGATCATCCATCGCCCATCAACATGGGTCAAGAAGCATACGCTAGTCTACCCTGGTATATCGATGCCCTGTCTCGATACACCTGGGACTAGGAACATTTGAAGGATGTACTTAGCGACTACACTGTCCCCACTAGTATGATCTGCATCATAGTCCTGGTAGTCAAGTACTCATCCTAAGGGCTTTATCAACATGTAACATAGAGACTATCAGAGTACATGTTAAGATAAAGAGCAACCAGATAGCATACTATCATGTCGAGCAAGAAAGTCCTCCATATATATGTCCAAGCATCCACTACAATATACATCGCATGTACAGTAATGGACTCTAGGGCATACATATCACTAACAATCTCCCACTTGCACTAAGGCCATCTGTTGTAGTATCTCATACCCAACAATCAGTTGTGGTTGAAGTATCTCATACTCAACCATCCCATAAAATTCTCTACTGGGTAATAGGCCTTTGTGAGTTGATCCGCGTTGTTGTCCTCTGTGTCTACTCTCCTAACCTTGATCTCCCTGGAGATCAACTATCTCCATGATCAGGTGATACTGCCTTAGAATATGTCTGGATCATAGATGGGACGGGGTTTCCTTGGCAAAAGCCAAAACTCCATTGTATGAACTAGTGTACATCCAGACTATTTCTTTGGTAGCATCCTTGGTAGTGATTTATCCTGCCTTTATCGTCTAGTATGTCACGGTATCTAGCGTGGAACTCTTCCAACATACCGTCCCTCCACTGAGGGTAAAGACAATGCATGTGACTGACATTCAGTCGACCTTACCACCCTGGAAGATTTCCAGTGATTCTCCCCAGGATCGATTGATACCCTCTCACTACATCTAGTGAGAATCCTAACATCCAATTAGATCTATCTCATAGATCCAAAACCAGGATTTATGAGGTATCACCTTGATCCTATAAAGAATCCTTATGATAAGAGGAGATTGACCGAGTGTAGCATAGGAAACTCATTTCCTACCAAGAGTATGTCATCCACGTACAATACGAGGATCTCCACCATACTATCTACTACCCTTTTGTGTATACAAGGTTCATCTACCATTTTGATGAAGTCAAACTCTTTGACTACCACATCAAAACAGACGTTCCAACTCCGTGATGCCTGCTTTATCCCATAAAGCAACTTGCATACGTTTCCGCTGCTCCCACTGTCTACGAAGCCCTCTGGCTGTGTACTTATAGATGCTCTCTTCTAAATCACTATTTAGAAAAGCAGTCATGACACCCAACCGCCAGATATCGTAGTCATGGTATGTAGCAATTGCAAGTAGGATCTGGATGGACTTAAGCATAGCTTTGAAAGTCTCAACTTTTCCATGTACACCAAGTAATCTTCTCAAGATATACTTGCTTCTGATAGGGATTTAACCCTTCAGATAAAGCAACCAAAATCCATACTTTATTGGTGTACAAAGATTCCATCTCAGATCGCTAAGCATCCAGCCATTCTTACAGAGTCCCCACTCTTGATGGCCTGCTCGAAACAAGTTGGGTCATCATCTCATGATGCAATCCTCGCTCCCACTGTCATAGAGAAACCGAAGTATCTCTCAGGTGGATGAGGAACCCTGCTAGATTAGCGGAGAGGCTGAGGTTCGTTAGAAACTATTGAATCCTTCGGGTTTACCAAATCATCAGCTGCAGTTTGTATAGCTGGAACCTTTTTCAGTTCTACCTCATGACCACTAATTTCTTCACAAGAAATTCCCTTTCCAAAAGGTGGCATGCTGAGAAACAAAACACCTTTTGCTCCCCAGTTTGGTAGAAGATATTCCCTTACGAATGCTTGGGATATCCAACAAACTTCCACAGAACTGACCTTGCCTCGAGTTTGTCCGGATTTTGCTTTGGACAACCCCAAATCTTAACATCCTTCAGAGATGGGCTCTTTCCATCCCATATCACATATGGAGTGGTAGGCACCTGATTTGGTTGGAACCCTATTCAATAGGTATGCAGCTTCTCAAGTGCATAACCCCCAAAAGGAAATAGGTAACTCAGTAGTACTCATCATAGAGCACACCTTATCACATAGGGTGCGATTGGTCTGCCCCGATATACCAACGTATTGTGGTGTATTCGGAGGAGTAATGCTGAGAGAGAATCTCATTCTCCTTTAGAATAGTCCAGGAATCCCATGCTCAAGTATTCTCCTCCCTGATCACATCAAAGGACATAATACTTATACCCGTTTTGGTTCTCTACTTCTGAAGTACAAAGAACCAGTCCTGGCATGTGTAGACAGGGGACCTCATACATCATCATGTATCAATCCCAAGAGTTCACTAACTCTTTCTCTGTTTCCAATAAACAGAGCTATGGTCATCTTATCTTTGTGACATGACTGGCAAGTTTCACAAGATGTAAATTCAAACTAATTTAAATATGCATCTAAATGTAACTTAGCTAGTTGGGTCACATTGATATGACCTAGTGTACAAAACCTCAAGAAGGATTCGTTCATTTCTGAACTCTTCCTCTTGTGTGTGTTCTGTACATTAAGAACTGTGGTTTGATTTAGAACGTCTATGCTTTTAGATAACGTGCCTGAACTGATCAACTCTTGATATAGGAAATGTTCAAAACATTATCCAACAATACAAAATTATATCCTTCTTTATTAAATAAAGATACTGATATGATGTTGTATATCAGGTTCGGTATCTAATAACATTCGTTCAGAATCAATGTATTTGTTAATACAGGGTGATAATTGCCAACAGACTTGGCTTGCAACAATTGCATCGTTTCCAACTCTTGAAACTTATCACCCGTTCTCAGTTCTCTACCTTTCTGTAGCCCATGTAACAAATTACATTTGCGGGATCCTGATCCGGTATCTCATACCCAGGACGTAAAGGATACTAAGAAACAGTTCTCGATAATGAACACACCCGAATAAGATGCATCAGCATGTACTTTCTTCGTTTGGGCGGCACAGGAATTCTGGTAATCCCCTATTTCCTGCTCAGTCTTATAACAATTATAAGTTGGAGTGGGACTAACGTTCCCTAGCGCGGTATAACAAGCGGGTTCGGTCAATACATCCGTATTTTTTATCTTGATTAAGGCGTGACATAGTCGCAACCAGGAGAGAGAGAGAGAAGAAAACACTCTGCGTGCACTCTTGCAAGATTAAATTGGTTATTAATATATCTAATCAGGATGGCTCCCACTGTTTTAGTCAAATCTTCCTTCAAACCCTAAAAGGAAAGACTAGCCGGGATTAATTACACCCTACAAGTTTGCCAATCTTTCAGCCAGGCCAGTGTCGGTACTTGGAGGGAGGTTCCCCGTGCTTTCGCATGGACCTAATTAAAATAAACCTCGTTTACCCAGAGACTTAACCCCGTTGACACCTTTCTAGACACCTACTTGATCGGCTAATTGTAATGTGTAAAACTCTCCCAGGAGTAACTCTTACTCGCAGTGGGTATCGGGATCCAACTATCTCATAGGAGATATGCAATCTCATTACAAATTTCAACACTTAAAATTCCCGATAACATTTTACCCCTAGCGTCTTATGACCTTGACAAAGGCCAACAAACCATAGGATGCTAGTCAAGTTCAACCCGTCATTTCCTAATTGAATTAAACCCACCCGCACGACCCTTGACAAAGGCCAACAAGGTCGCACGACTACCCTAATCCAATCACATCATATGCTTTAGCAGATAAGCACTATTCAGCTACCGCACACTACGCTTTGACAAAGGCCAACAAACGCAGCATGAATACTAAGTAGAACTTATCTGAAATGACGGAGGGCTACGACAGGTTTTTAAGAAAACCCTTTGCGTAATGAACTTGATCTCGTTGTAGAATCGAGTGATTTTGAAAATGAGTGTTTTTGAGGCCTTTACTAGTTTTGCTAAAGAGGTCACTCCTGGTGAAGGGATCTCGGCTCTTTCCTTATCGAATAAGGTGCAGGATATTTCACAAATACCGCTGTGCAAAGCAAAAACTATAAAAGCAATCAAAAGACAAACCGTGTTTGTAGCATCTGCTAGTTTTCACTAAAGAGGTCACTCACGGTGAAGGGATCGGCTCTTTCCTTATCGAATAAGGTGCTGGATATTCTACAAGGAATACCTCTATGCAAAGCAAGAACTAGAGCTACCAGTTTTTAAACAAGTTTCTACAACATCTTTATGTTTCTTTTATTTCATTAATCTCATTAATGAAGTCCGTTATTATTCTTCACAAGCATCACATTTGAAATGAAATCAGTAATATAACATATATCTGATATATATAATATAAACATTCATCTCAGGCAGTAATATGATCTCATCACAGAACATTGCAGCAGAAGAAACACATATGAAATATTGAATATTCTAGGAATTCCGTGTTTTAAGTTAAGCCAGTATAAAACATGGATTCCACGGTCGCGATGAATATCCAAACCCACATCCCTAGACCCCTACGAGAGCGACAAGCAACCCTACCATTTCTAGAGTTAGGAGACACGGTCTCGACTCCTCGAGATGGTCTCCCACTGGACCCTAGAACCCGGTTATTTGTGCTCCCCATCTTGGGTCTATCCTAATGCGGAAAAGTAAATAATATACAATGGTGACATCATCCTCAACCCGAAAGTGCCCCAATAAAAGAATATTACATACAATGAATTTTACATGAATGAAAATAAAAACCCTCATCTCACATAAAACCCCCGGCTATTCAGAACACGACGATCCAATATAACATATCACAGCAACACATAATATCTCATATCATCAACATAAGCAAGTATGTGTATCCCGATTGTCGTTGATGTATAGCAATGAAGCCGGCGATACACCACATACTACGCTTACGGTCACAGAAAAGAAAGTGTAAAACTACAACATTTGGAATCCACAATCACTTTAGACATCTTAAATCCAAAATATCACATACTTCGCATTTCATGCCTAACTATATGAATTCCACATATTGTATCACATTCCAGATTAAATAGACAATGTTAAACTTTCCAATCGAATAAACAAACACCCAAGATTTCCCAAACAGCTCAACACTTGAGCAGAGTTCAAAAAGTCCCAGAACATGTCACGGCCGCTATGAACCAGCCGTAGAAGGGTCAAACCAACGCCTCACATGTGGCAACGCTAAACTACCATAAACCATATGGTTCAGTGACGGTTTTGACGGTCACGTAATCGAGTTAAGGTTACATTCTTCTAGAGGGTCCACAGATTCGCTTGCATGATTTTCTGAAAGTTTTAAACTCAGGAAAAATCCAACACTTGAAAGTTTTCCGACAGGGGAAAAAGTGAGTTATTGATATCCGTTCGAACTTTTTAACACGTACTAAATTACCCGGAAAAAATTAAACGAAGTTAAACTTTCCAATCGAATCAACGAGTTCCCAATATTTCCTAGAAAGATCAACACTTGAGTAGAATTAAAAATTCCCAGAAGCATGAAAAAGTACCCAAGAATAAACCCATGAAGTATTAGCCCCTAACTCCCAAAGTTGGCCGCGGAACCGCCGCCAAACGCATGGTTTGGCCGCGGTTCCGCGGTCCCTTTAGGGAGTTATGGCTTCGTACTTCACAGTAATTCTTAGAATTCCCTGCATGATTTTTTGAGTATTTTTAATATGAAAAATTTCAATTTTTGAAAAAATTTCCAGAAAGTGGGATTTATCGGGGTTTCGGAGTTCGGTCGGACTTTAAACTTCGCCTACACGATGCCTAATGCTCTGGCTTGGCTCTGATACCACTGTAAGGTTACTAGGTACTATCGCAAGGGTCTATAAGGCATCAACCATGCCGAATTTAAATTTTTCAAGTGCCGAACAACCTAAAGCGAGGATCTTTGCTAGATAATTAGGGTTAACATAGCATGTAAACAACTTTATATCTAAGAGAGGGGGATTATAACCTTTGTAGTCCATTCCTTTGCTTCATAAACTCCGAGTAGTAGTCCCTTCGCCGCGATCCATGAACTTCCGGACTCTAGAGAAGCTCCACAAGCCGAATGATCCATGCTTGCTTGAAGTTTTCCTTTTCGAAGATGATCTACCTTGAAGAATCTTTAACCCAAGCTTACACTTCACTAAACAACTTATTAGAGAAGTGAACACCCTAATCTAAGTGGCTAGAATAGATGAGGATGATGAAGTAGGAATTCAGATCTCTTTTATTTTCAATTTCTCACCATTTATCATCACAAACCCAAAAGCTAGTAAGCTTTTTCAAGAGGAAGAAGAAGAAGAAATCTATTTGTGATGAATAATGAAATTATTGTTGTGGTTACAAATCCAACCTTGGGTTAAGAATGAAGGCTTAACCCTTGTAGAGAATTAACTAGGGTAAAGGGTTTGGGTTGGGTTAAGAAATATCTACACAAAATATCAATACAAAATATCTAAGCTTAAAACAAAATAAAGCTTCTAGAAGCTTCATGAAAAAGCTAACCCAAATGCTAACCCAAATCAAACCCTAACTTGTTTAATCTCGACAAATCATATTGTATTAGTAATCATAACTTGTTACAATATTATATATCACATATATATTATATTTTTGTAACAAAAGAAAATAATACAATTAACATATATCGCATATATATCAATGTATTATCCGGTGAGAAAATGAATCAATAAAGCGAGCTTATATTAGTTAATGTAATGTAATATATCACATATATAATTATGCATTAAATTATCGAATCAACACATGATCCTACAATCCGGCTATATCGCATATAACCGACTAATATAACATGTACCGATTCATCGAATCAACACTTGATCCGATGACCCGGCTATATCACATATACCTGGCCGATATCATATATCGCGAGAACAGAATACGGTATCTCATATCATATTATTCTCGGTCCCGCACATATCACATATGTGCTCCTACTCCGTTTTGCCTGAGCCAGGAAACCTCTGTGTAGGACTCTAAAGAATCGTCAATACGCCGGCAGTAGGTGATGATCATATCAAACACCCATAAGCTGCAAGCGGTCAGCTAAACGTAACAGCTACCCAGGTATTGAGCGATCGGAAGATCAACAAGAAAGCATGTACATTCTCCTGCGAATCCAATCAGTAACACTCCCGTACAGTCCGGTCTCTTCGTCTGATATGTCGCATATCCGGTCTAGGGGTGGTAAATGTCAGACCCCAGTAACCGATAAGTCGTGTCGATATGAGGTCCATAACAGTTCGAGAAACTACTGATAACACTTACCAGTAAATCTCAGCAACCCTGGCCAGGGATTTCCAGTTATAGCCAATCGAACACAGCGCAACATCAACTCCTTATACCGGGAGAGACGAAACCCCTCCTATCGCTCATCGCCTCCATGTGATTCGGGACTGTACCCAAAAGCCACCATTTTGCACGCCCTCTTGGACGTGGTATGATGGAAATCAAAGCACAGTGGGAATCACACAAGACTCTATGACGATCTCGGGTCTACAGACTAACTTATACCAGTGTCACCAGAGAACTGCCATCTGACGTGAGGTATAATACCATCTGGGAGTTCTCGGCGAGTCCGTCCAGTGTACCCAGTCTCTATTGAGAACCCGTATACTATCTCTGATGTCAAACATCAATGGATATGGGATCATCCATCGCCCATCAACATGGGTCAAGAAGCATACGCTAGTCTACCCTGGTATATCGATGCCCTGTCTCGATACACCTGCGACTAGGAACATTTGAAGGATGTACTTAGCGACTACACTGTCCCCACTAATATGATCTGCATCATAGTCCTGGTAGTCAAGTACTCATCCTAAGGGTTTTATCAACATGTAACATAGAGACTATCAGAGTACATGTTAAGATAAAGAGCAACCAGATAGCATATTATCATGTCGAGCAAGAAAGTCCTCCATATATATGTCCAAGCATCCACTACAATATACATCGCATGTACAGTAATGGCCTCTAGGGCTTACATATCACTAACACAGTAATGGCCTCTAGGGCATACATATAACTAACAGTCTCCCACTTGCACTAGGGCCATCTGTAGCAGTGGTTGCAGTATCTCATACTCAACCATTCCATAAAAGTCTCTCTTTGGGAAAAGTCCTTTGTGAGTGGATCCGCCGTGTTGTCCTCTGAGTCTACTCTCTTAACCTCGATCTCCCTGGAGATCAACTATCTCCATGATCAGGTGATACTGCCTTGGAATATGTCTGGGTCACTGATGGGACCGGGGTTCCTGGGCCAAAGCCACACTTCCATTGTCATACAATGGTAGGAACCTAGTTCATCTCATGAACTAATATACACCCAAACTGCCTCTTTGGTAGTATCTTTGATAGCGATGTCACCAGCCTTTATCATCTAGTTTGCCACGGCATCTAGCTTGGAACTCTTCCAACATACCGTTCCTCCACTGAGGGTAAAGACGAAGCCTGTGACTGACATTCAGTCGTCCTTACCACCCTGGAAGCTATCCAGCGATTCTCCCCAGGATCGATTGATACCATCTCACTACACCTAGTGAGAATCCTAACATCCATTTAGATCTATCTCATAGATCCAAAACCCAGGATTCAGGAGGTATCACCTAGATCCTCCATAGAGAATCAATGTGATAAGAGAAGATTGACCGAATGTAGCATAGGAAACACCTTTCCTATCAAAAGTATGCCATCCACGTATAGTACGAGGAATACCCTCATACTCTCTACTACCTTTTTGTATATATAAGGTTCATCTACCATTTTGATGAAGTCAAACTCTTTGACTTCCTCATCAAAACAGACGTTCCATCTCCGCGATGCCTGCTTTAACCTGTAAAGCAACTTGCACATGTTTCCGCTGCTCCCACTGTTTACGAAGCCCTCTGGCTATGTACTTACAGACGCTCTCTTCTAAATCATAATTTAGAAAAGCAGTCATGACACCCAACCACCAGATATTGTAGTCATGGTACGTAGCAATGGCGAGTAGGATCCGGATAGACTTAAGCACAGCCACTGGAAAAGGTTTCATCATTATCCATGCCTGGTCGATGATGAAAACCTTTAACAACTCTAGCTTTGAAAGTCTCAACTTTTCCATCTACATCAAGTAATCTTCTCAAGATATACTTGCTCCTGATGGGGATTTAACCCTTCAGATATAGCAACCAAAGTCCAAACTTTGTTGGTGTACATGGATTCCATCTCAGATCGCTAAGCATCCATTCTTACAGAGTCCCCACTCTTGATGGCATGCTCGAAACTAGTTGGGTCATCATCTCATGATGCAATCCTCGCTCCCACTGTCATCGAGAAACCGAAGTATTTCTCAGGAGGATGAGGAACCCTACCAGATCGGCGGAGAGGCTGAGGCTCGTCGGGAACTATTGAATCCTTTGGTTCCACCAAATCATCAGTTGTAGTTTGTATAGCTGGAACTCCTTCCAGTTCTACAGAACTGACATTGCCTCGAGCTTGTCCGTATTTTGCTTTTAGACATAGGCCGGACAACCCCAAATCTTAACTTGCTTAAGAGATGGGCTCTTCCCACACCATATCTCATATGGAGTGGTAGGCACTGATTTGATTTGAACCCAATTCAATAGGTATGCAGCTTCTCAAGTGTATAACCCCCAAAAGGAAACAGGTAACTCAGTAGTACTCATCATAGAGCGCACCATATCTAATAGGGTGCGATTGCTCCACCCCGATAGACCGTTGTGCTGTGGTGCATACGGAGGAGTAATGCTGAGAGAGAATCTCATTCTCCTTTTGAATAGTCCAGGATCTCCATGCCTCGGTATTCTCCTCCCTGATCATATCAAAGGACATAATACTTATTTCCGTTTTGGTTCTCTACTTCTGTCTTATATTCTTTGAATTTCTCAGAAGTTTCAGACATGTGTTTCAACAGGAACATGCGTCCGAATCTTGAGAGATCATCAGTGAATGTAAGGAAGTATAAAGAACCAGTCCTGGCATTTGTAGACTGGGGACCTTCATACATCACTATGTATCAGTCCCAAGAGTTCACTAACTCTTTCTCTGTTTCCAGTAAACGGAGCTATGGTCATCTTATCTTTGTGACATGACTGGAAAGTTTCACAAGATGTAAATTCAGACTGATTTAAATATGCATCTAAGTGTAACTTAGCTAGTCGGGTCGCATTGATATGACCTAGTCTACAATGCCTTAAGAAGGATTCGTTCATTTCTGAACTCTTCCTCTTGTGTGTGTTCTGTACGTTAGGAACTATGGTTTGATTTAGAATGTATATGCTTTTAGATAACGTGCCTGAACCGATCAACTCTTGATATAGGAAATGTTCAAAACATTATCCAACAATACAAAATTATATCCTTCTTTACTAAATAAAGAGATTGATATGATGTTGTATATCAGGTTCGGTATCTAATAGCATTCGTTCAGAATCAATGTATTTGGTAAATACAGGGTGATAACTGCCAACACCTTGGCTGCAACAATTGTACCATTTTCAACTCTTGAAACTTATCACCCGTTCTCAGTTCTCTACCTTTCTGTAGCCCATGTAACAGATTTCATATATGGGATCCTGATCCGGTATCAAATACCCAGGACGTAGAGGATACTGAGAAACAGTTCTATGTAATGAACACACCCGAAGGAGATGCATCATCATGCATTTTCTTCGTTTGGGCGGCATGGGAATCCTGGTATTCCCCTAATTCCTGCTTGATCTTATAAAAATTATAAGTTGGAGCGGGACCAACGTTCCCCAGCTCAGTATAACAAGCGGGTTCGGTCAATACATCCATATTATTATCTTGATTAAGGCATGATATGGTCGCTACCTGGAGAGAGAGAGAGAAGAAAACACTCTGCGTGCGCTCTTGCAAGATTAGATTGGTTATATATTTTATCTAATCAGGATGGCTCCCACTGTTTTTATCAAATCTTCCTTCAAACCTTAAAAGGAAATACTAGCCGGGATTAATTACACCCTACAAGTTCATCAATCTTTCAGCCAGGCCAGTGCCGGTACTTTGAGGGAGGTTCCCCGTGCTTTCGCACGGACCTAATTAAAATAAACCTCGTTTTTCCAGGGGCGTAACCCCGTTGACACCTTTCTAGACACCTACTTGATCGGCTAATTGTAAAGTGCAAAACTCTCCCAGGAGTAACAATTACTTGCAATGGGTATCAGGATCCAACTATCATATAGAAGGTATGCAATCTCATTGCAAGTTTCAACACTTGAAACTCCCGATAATGGTTTTTACCCCTAGTACTTATGACCTTAACTATGGTCAACAAATCATAAGTACTAGTCAAGTTCTACCCGTCATTTCGTGATTAATTAGACCCACCCACATGACCCTTAACTAAGGTCAACAAAGTCGCATGACTGTCCTAACTAATCGCATCATATGCGGTGTAAAAAGACATCACTTAGCTATCGTACACTGTGCCTTAACTAAGGTCAACAAACACTGCACGAATACTAAGTACTCTACTTCCTAAAATGACAGAGGGTTGCGGATGGTTTTTAAGAAAACCTTTAACGCTTTGAACTTGATCTCGTTGTAGAATCAAATAGTTTTAAATGGAGTGTTTTTGAGGCTTTTGCTAGTTTCGCTAAAGAGGTCACTCCCGATGAAGGGATCTCGGCTCTTTCCTCGTCGAATGAGGTGCAGGATATTCACAATACCACTGTGCAAAGCAAGAACTAGAAAAGCGGTCAAAAGACAAACCGAAGGTTGTAGCATCTGCTAATTATTGCTAAAAAGGTCACTCCCGGTGAAGGGATCTCGGCTCTTTCCTCGTCGAATGAGGTGCTGGATATTCTACAAGGAATACCGCTATGCAAAGCAACAACTAAAGCTACCTTATTTTTGAAATTCGATTCCGCAACATCTTTTAAATTTATTTTCTTTCATTAATCTTATTAATGAATGTCCCATCATTTAAGTCACCTAAACATCACAGATAAATACAACGTACGCTTATGCCATCCGCATTCGCCACGAAGTCCCGTCGTGCACCATTAGGTTAGGTAACTAACGGCAGAGTGGGGCAGGGCTAGAGCGTGTGTAAAACATAAGCAACGTCTATATAATATATCATATATACTATATACAGTATCTATCTGAACATATCACATGATCACATCACAGATAACGCGGCAGAAAACAACATATGAAATATTGGATATACTAGGATGTCCGTGTTTTATTTTGAGCCTATATAAAACACGGATTCCACGGTCATGACGAATATCCAACCCCACACCCCTAGAACCCTACGAGAGCGGCAAGCAACCCTACTAATTCTAGCGTTAGGAGACCCGGACTCGACTCCTCGAGATGGTCTCCCACTGGACCCTAGAACCCGGTAACTTGTGCTCTCCTCCTTTGGTCTATCCTAATGTGGAAAAGTAAATAATATACATCAACGGTGACATCTTCCTCAACCAAGAAGTGCCCCAATAAAAGAATATTACATACAAGTTTTTACATGAATGAAAATGAAAAACACTCATCTCACATAAAAGAAAACCCGGCTATTCAAACACGACGATTCAATATAACATATCCAGCAACACATAACATCACATGTCATCAACGTAAGTAAACATGCGTATCCCAATTGTCGTTGACGTATAGCAACGAAACCGGCGATACTCCACATATTACACTTACGGTCGCAGAAAAGAAGATGAAAACTACAATAGTTGGAATCCGCAATCTTCTTAGACATCACAAACCCATAATATCACATATTGCGGATTTCATGCCTAACAATATGAATTCCTTAGACATCGCATGCCTAACAATTATAAACCCCGCATTTTAGTCTCGATATTGAAAACACTTTCCAATAATCAGTCGGGAAATTCAACAAGATTCCCGACATTCCGATCGGCATATTTACGATACGATGGTTTAGGATGACCCACCCCTTGGTTGATGGAGTAGGTAGCTTGAGTAGAGTGACGTACCGTACGTATGTTCCGCGGCATATTTACGATACGATACTCCGCTTAAGAAGCCTTAGGATGTACATTTCTTTGCACAGTATTATATTCATTCCTATGATCTATCCTCATCAGTACCAGTTTATAGTTTTGTTACCATGGTTGTACGGGCATGGAGAGCTACGGCTAGAGTTGCGGTCAGCACGAGTTCGTCACGGACGAGGACTGACCAGGACGTGATTCCAGAGACATACGATTGCATAGAGGCGTCATTTTATTGTGTTTTCACGCCATGAGCGTTTGATGGGTCGCTTTTACGAGATTACTTGGACGTGAAGATCAGCACCAGAGGATTGGGCCACTACTAGAGGTCAGCCAGATTGTGATGACCGTCAAAGCACAGATTATTTTTGATGATTGAGGCACTGTTCAGCGTGCGGACGAATGAGCCAGTTAGTGCTGCGAATGACGAGATACCGCCCCAGATGTTGGAGCTATTGCAGTACGAGTTGTACTTAGAGATATGATAGATGGTCGCTAGTCACCCGAGGATGAATGACTAGGACATGTGGTTCATTGCCTACCCCGATGCGAGGTCATCAGATTGATTGGTTCCAGCTAGAGACGACTTCACGCTGATACGTTGAGAGTCGATATAGACGATCAATTGTCAGGTATCCATTTTCCAAGTTTAAAGTATTCGGAAAACAATGCAAGTAATTCTACGGACCCTCTAGAAGAATGAAACCCTAACTCGACATAATGACCATGGAACGCCGATGAACCTTAGGGTTTGCGGCAGTACAGCGGTGCCATTAGTGAGGCTTGGGTTTGCCCTTCTACGGTTGGTCCATAGGTGTTGTGGCATATATTCGATACTATTAAACTGTACCCAAGATGTTGAGCTCTTGGGGGATTATGGAGCCCTGACGAATCGGTCGAAAAGTTCGACATCATTCGGATATCATGTGATGGGATACATTGCTTGGGAGACTCCAGATACGAGTATAGCCGTTAGAGCGCAGTCCATGCAGCCACAAGGAGACGAGTCCGAATCAGTCGACATTGGAGGAAAGTGGAGTAAGTGGTTCGTACGAGATCGTGACGAGAGGATGTTCCACTCCGCTGACATCAGAGATGTGATACGCAAGCAGAGGCGTTGACTATGGGTATATCTTCCAGGAGGAGTCGTGATGAGTATGTAGCCGTTCCGGAACAAGAAATAGATATAGTAAAGATGATGACTTCCAGGCAGTTCGGCAGAAACGAGATTGGGGAGAGACCTTGACAGGACCTTTCTGGAAATACGATTCGAGAAGACTTGGACCCGGGATCAGACATATTGCACACGCCCAGCAGGCCAGAGTTCAGCATCGTCGACGAGACATGTTATGAGTGACCATAAGAGTTGGCCAGAGATCTTTAGAGGACGTGCCAGAGCGGACTACTTCCATTATCATTTCCATATTGGACCGTTGAGCCGGTGAGCTATGTACTTAGAAATTCGCGGTGGGAGACAAGAGCCTAAGGGCACCAGACGACAGGCCATGATCAGGAGACAAGTAAATATCTTGCTCTGCTAGCATTGGATGCACCGACACCATCTCGACCTTAAAGGAAGGACATATCGACGACAGTATTTACGGTTTGTGATTTCGTGAGTTAACTATCACGTATCAGTCATGTTGGATTTCGGTATTTTGGGCGATTTATTTGCATGATTGGGATTTTGTGCACCGCAGTTGCACTTGACTTCGATTTGATGTCATTCGAGATGCCGATTTTGATTTCATACCTATGGTATGCATGTGATTTGACTTATGCTTTCGGTATATTCTACATGCACTTTTAGTATTTGATTTGATTTGTGCACGCTGATGCACATGGTCGTGAAATTATATACCACGGTATACCTGATTTGGATTTGGATTGAGATGTGTTGTATACCGTCGATTTCGATTTTGATATTTGATATTGTTTTCGTGCACCTTGTGCACTTGATTTAGATTATGCGCATACTTGACGCGCTTGATGCGATTTTGATGCACACCAGATGCACTAAATCGAGATTCTTCATGCATATCAGATGCACCTGGTTTTGCTGTCAGGCACACATGTTGCCCTTGACAGGTGTTTTTGTGCACACCCGTTGCACCCAGATTTTGTTTATGTACACATGTATGGCACGCACATTCATGGATTTCGATTTCCGTGCGCACCAGACGCACGTGGCATTCATATATATTTGGGATTGATTTCTTTTGGAGCAGTATATTTTATGATACTTGCTATTTGGTTTAGTACTGAGCAGGACTAGTCAGAGGACAGTACCTGAGTATATTTTTGCATGCATTGATAGTTATCGAAGGGATTTCCAAAGAGGAGCTATAGTCTCAGTATTTACCTACGTGTCCGTGATGACACGAAACTTTTTACAAGGGAAACCCTTCTAAATTGTTTTCAAAACGGCGGGACATGTAAGTTAAACTAAGATATATATATATAGTTATTTTCTCACAATGGACGTCCGCCACTGTGCAGTGATACACACATCGCACAGCGATTTGACAAAGGTTTGGCATGCATTGCTTCCAGATGTTTTAATGATGTATATCATGTTGGTTTTCGTATTAGATCTTGACATTTGTTTCTTCACCATAACTCCGATGATTGCGGGATGCTTGACGGAGTTTTGATTTTGGTTTATATATCCGTTTTTCATGCTCATGCATTGCGCTACGATATGTTTTATGTATTTATGATTTCGGAGCCCCAACGACTTGATAGTTTTGCTGAAATGTTTTAGTATTTGGGGGAGTTTTAATTCAAATTCGGGGACCGAATTTCTTTAAGGGGGGAGATTGTAACGTTTTGAAAATCGTTTAGGTGAAATTTCGGAAAATCGGTAAAATAACGGGTGTTTTCCGTAAAAATCACGATATAATTATCTTTCATCATAAAATCAAATATACATATTCTAGCTATGTAATTGCTAGTATTTGGTGTTTATTGAGCCACTTGTAAAATTTCAAGTTTACTGAAAAATTTTCCGAAATTAATTATTTTAATATTATTTTAAGCCGTCACTAATACATTTAATTAGGGATAATTACAAATTGGAATGGGTTGATACGAATTTTATGCATCATGACACATTAAATTAACATGCAAAATATTATTTTTAAAATGAAAAGAAATTATTAAGATGGTTTTAGAAAATATGATAGAAAAAGGCTTAAATTGTGAAAATATATTAAATAGAATTGAAGTTTGGGCTTGTTGACTTGGGGTATGGTTTCATATTACTTGGTATTCCTCATACACACACACATACCCTCAACCTCTTCCCCATGGTGGCTAAATTCAGCAGCCCCATCCCCAAGTTATCCCCACTTTAATTGTTAAAGGAAAAGATAAAAAGAAAACAATAAAGAATAAACAAAGAAGTATGGTTCCTTGACTTCCCCACTCATTCAACACCTCACCCCTCTCTCTCCTCCCCAATTATTGGCCGAGACTTCCCCCTCCCTGCTGCAACAGCAGCTCCCTTCATTTCCCACCTCATTCTCTTCACAAAATCTCACAAAAAAATCCCCAAAAATCCATCTAAAATCCAATAAAACCTCACTAAATCCCTAATCTAATCCCTACCCATTTTTCCTTGGCCCATGCTACAATAAATCATGGAGCAAGATGGAAATTTGGGAGGCTAGTGGCAGGTGGGATCTACAAAAAATATGGAGGTATAATCTAAACCATATAGTTAAATTGTTGGTTATTGCTTTAATCTAGCTTAATTAGGTAACTAATCATGGTTTTAATTTCAAGTTTAGAAAATTCAAGAGGAGGATTTGGATCATGTTAGGGTTGTGATAATTTGATGATGGTTGTGTTGTGTAATTTAGAACCTTGAGAATTTCAAAAACCAACCTAGTTATTAGTTTGCAAATTTCACTTTAAAAATTGTCCAAATTGTATTTTGTTGCAAACTAGATTTTAGCATTAATTTAATTAAATGAGATTAAAATCTAGTTAGGGTTTTTAGCCCATCATTAAGGTTTCCATTGGTGGTTTAACATTTTAAAATATGCAAATTGTAGTCTAGTTGTTAAATTGTAAATTGTTACAATTAAATTGTCCAAATTGCTTAAATTGCAAACTAGGTTTTTAAAATTAATGGAAAGTGATGAGATTAAATTATGGAAATGGTTTGTATGACTTAATCAAGATATTTAGTGAGCATTGTGGCTGCTAGAATTGTTAAAACAACTATATTTGAACTAAATTGGCAATTGTTGCTTACTAGAGTTTCGGAAAAATAGCTTTTAAAGCGAATTTGAAGTTTTGATGATTTAAACCCTATTTTATATATATGTTAGTGAGTTGTGAAACCACGATTGGTGCGTTTGAGTTTTTCTCGATCACTCGGCGCTTGTACGCCGATGTCGAGAGTTATTTGGTTCTTTTTCTTGAGCGGACCATAGGTTTTGACCTATGTGAGGTTCGTGTGTCGTTTTGGTCATGAGTCGGATTTTAATGCGACACGATATATTATGACATGTAGATACCCTTACGAGGACTACGAGACGACAAGCAAGTGTGTGGCGACGTCGGCATCGGCAA
The DNA here is from genome assembly GCA_030015575.1 of Agapanthus africanus. Lineage (NCBI taxonomy): Eukaryota > Viridiplantae > Streptophyta > Magnoliopsida > Asparagales > Amaryllidaceae > Agapanthus > Agapanthus africanus. The sequence goes on from CM057339.1 coordinate 570,108,773, forward strand.
GCAAAGATCAAGTGAGTAGATTTTATCTACGGGGGTGTCGGGTGGATGACGTATAGCACCCCCGCAATTTCGTAAGACATATGTGATATTATATGTATATAGGTGAAATGTGAATACTTGGAACGAAAGGTATTAAGTGATCATGGGTTGGATATAGTGAAATATAGAGGAAAGAGATTTTAGTTCAGTTATTAGTCGCAAGACCTTAGAGTAAAGGATTGACACACACATACGTGCACACACGTGGTCTGTTATCGTTATATATGGTCATATGGAATACCTAGATGTGTGGATGAGATGGTATATAGGTATGTACATATATGTATGTACTGATGATGAGGATAGTGGATGATAGTTGGAGATGAGTCGATGAGATTAGGCTTGAGGCCATGAGATCGATGATGTGATATGGTTCGTATTGGAGATACGACATGATATTTTAGCGGGTTCTTTAGGCATGGTGTTTTCATACACACGCAGGTATATACATAGATGGTATCAGTATTGTACTAGACTTAGATCAGTACCCCCAGATCATGATATATGATGAAAAGTATACCAGACGAATAATGAGATAAATGTGATATTTGACCCGTACCCAGACTTGGGAAGCCGTACGACGGATTTACCGTACGAGCTATATATTGATGATAGATCCGCACTCTTGACTAGAGGATGTCATAGTATATAGGGTATCGTATGGGATACTATTGAGACGGGATCACCGACTATTATATACATATATATCTATCGACTGAGATTTAGGCGGTTTCCTTACCTTTGGATTAGACTGTTAGTTAGACCTGTAGTTTACTGTATGAATCTTATTATTTATTGCGTGTTCATCATTGTTATGTTTATTATTCAGCTCCCACATATTACTGATGCTCGCCTCGCATTGCATGCTTATATTATGTTTTCATATGTTAGTATCGAAATCATGCTGTCAGGACACCAACACCATTACCGATGATGCGTATGTTCCACATACACCTACTTGCCGGCTCACACACATCATCATCGGTAATTGCCATGTCACGTACACTTTAGAAAATACCATTTCATTGACATTGCTAGCTGATAGTCGCAACATGTTATAGCTCCCATATGCTAGTTTAATTATTGCATTCATTGCAAGATATCAGTTGCATTCATATACTCATTGGTCATGCAGCATTATGGAGATTTATGCCGATATTCACTATTTACTTACTCTTGATTCTTGGATTTCGGATTTACATGAGATTTTTGGATTTGGGGGAAAACCGTAAAAATATATATAAACTTCTCTCTCTCTCTCTCTTTTTAAAATGCAAGTTGCGATTTTCTCGTGATGTATGAGTCGTCCACCATGAGTTTTCATGATAGCTGTTGGATTTCGAGACCCGTTTCGAGGAGTAGTATGAACCGTCTCGGGTACATAGTGAACCCGGTATGGTACCCCGGGGCGAGAGTGATTTCATGGTGGATGATGAGCCTGGCAGGGGTAGACTGCCTACCGGTGATTTTATTTGGCGCAGCGGATATCTGGAGGATACCGTACGTGGTCGTGTGATTGATGATATGGGCCGATCCGGACTGACGGAGCCCGAGGTTTTGAGATATTTTGATTTGAGATATTGAGATCGAGATAGTGAGATTTGAGATACAGAGATATTGAGATTTGATATTGAGATATTGAGGCTTATATTTTGTGTCGATGCTTGACACTGATTTCTCTGTTGATTTCATTAATGATACTTGATTGATATACATATAAAAATCTCATTGATTAAAGAAAACAATTGTCTCACTCATGATATATTCTGTTTCCATTCGTAATGCATTCATACATCATATATCTGATATGTTGCTATCTGAGGCACGGACACGAGCACGTGGTATCGCACTTATATGTAGATATATCAGGATATTTATTGAGGATATTACTTGATATGACCTAGGATAGCGTCATACATGCGATTTCTGCTCTGTGATGTTTTCTACTCACAAGTTGGCAACTCACCCCCGTTGTGCCACAGTTCCTTGCAGGTTTTGCCGTACAGGTTTCATTACGGCTTTGCTGGTACACTGTTCCCTCTGGGTGATTGCTTTGATAAGTGGGTTCTTTGTATCAGGACCACCATTGTATAGTTGTTATTTCAGTTATATCTAGTAAAACTCCATCAACCAGATTTTTATATTTGATAGAGATAGAAAACCAGTTGTTATTTCGACCTTAGAGTCGCGCATTGTATTATTATGGTTTTCATATTAATTTTGAGTTTCTTTTGAGTTTTGATCATCGCCCTTCGGCGTTGTATATTATATTGCTTGCGTGGTTGTGACCGTCGATTGACGAAGAGCTAGCTCCCGATTGGGGATGCCTTTTATTTCATTTCGTATACTATTCATGTTGTATCCCGTTTGTGGCAAGTATTTACAAAGGAGACTCTGCCGAAATTTTCAGAAAAGATTTGGAATTTTAAAATGCATATTTCGGCTTATGTTGCTAAACTACTTGATTTAAGTTGGTTTTTCCTTCACTCTACTGATTTATTTGGTTTTATTTTCTGGGTTTTGGCTTACTTAGATTACGTACGCCTCGAGACGTTTCGTAATTTAAATGCCAGTCACGCTCGGCACTTTTCGGGTCGTGACAAGGCCAGATTTCATGGCATTGTCGTCGGCCAAGTTGTGGGCTAGGGTGATGGGATTTGGTCTGTAGCTCCTAATCCCTATAATCAACTCCATGTACTTGCTAGTTTAGTCCCAATTGACATGAGATGAAATCTGGGAGTGATTTCATAGGTTGTTGAACATGGTATTTGTGGTTTATGAATTTGGGATTTGATATTTGATATTGTATTGGGTCGTTGGACGTTTGTACGTCAACGACGAGGGTTGATTGGTTGTTTTTGCATGCGTATGCTATAGGTTCTAACCAATAGGCAATTCGTGTGCCGTATTAGTTTTCCGGATTTGATTTTAATAGCATTGCGACTGTGTATTTATTGTAGGTACCTTCATGTGGATTCCGAAACGACGAAGCACATCGACTACGGCTGAACAAGGAGTTCCGCAGGTGAGTATATTTATATTTATAGGGGAAGTCGGGTGGATGGCGTATAGCACCCCCGCAAATTATATTGGAAAACGATATATATAGAATATGATTAAGGAAACCATGTTAGAAACTTATGGATATGGTTAAAGAATTAGTAAGAGACAAGATATACTACGACTTTGGGTTATAGTGTATAGTTTAGTGTGACATGATATGATAAAATGATGTCTCGAATTGATATATAAGAATGTGAATCACGTTATATATATATATATATATATATATATATATATATATAGTGAAAGAGAATATGATATGAGATTAAGAAGATGACTTGATGTGAGATATTGATGTGATGAAAAGAGTATACGATGAGATATGATGACTTGGTTTGATATGTTGTTATACGGATGCGAGTCGATATAAGATAATTGATACCTTTGTCGGTCTTATGATATGTGATTGATACGGATGTGACCTGGGATATAGGTATATAGATATATATATATATATATATATTGATTATGAATCATGAGTGATATGACGCACGAGACGTTGGGTCCCTACCCTCATTGTCATATAGGTTGATACGTACGTGATGAGTTTTACTTGATGATTGATCTATACCCTTGACTAGAGGATGTCGTACGATGGGTTATACCGTACGTGATGTTGTGAGGCTGGATGCCGATTGATAGATTCACCGACTCGGTTATGTTGTAGATACGTATACCTTATAGCATTTCACTCACGATGTACTTTATGCTACGTTCATGACATTCTCATTGCATTACATATACCTGCGCTAGTACACCTACACAATTATTGATGATGCGTATGTTACACTTACACAGATTTGCCGGCTCACACACTTTCATTATCGATAATTGCTATGTCACTTACACAGTAGAATTGCCACATCATTATATTATGTTGCATGATATACTTGCTATGCTCACATCATTATGATATGTCGCATGATATACTGATATGCTCACATCATTGTTTTATGTTGCATGATATTCTTATATGCTCACATTTCTGTTATACGTTTGCATACATCATGCTTTACGATTTTATGCATTGAGATGTTGTTTTCATGAGATTCTGGATTTGAGAACCGTGGTTATATTTCAAAAAAAAGTTTGTATTGTTTTAAAAACCCGGTTTCTCTTGATATGATATTTCGATGCGTCCACTGATCAGTCGAAAATATTGCATTTTTAACACGACAATTTCCCTACCATTTGCACTCATCTAGAAGTGTTCGGTATTAATATAGCACATATTAGCAAAACAGCCGTAAAATACCAAATTACCTGTGTTGTATATTAAAACCGACACTTTGAGGGAAATTGAGTGTTTATCATGGCATCGCATCATCTTTGTATAGCGCAACACTTGTTTCGAGAATCTGTGCAGGAAATTCCAGGAGAAAAGCAAAATCTGTGAAAAACTGCTGATAAAAATTCGCCAACTCCAAGACTTGAGATCTGGCAATGAACTGAAGATAATTAAAAGATTCCACACATCAGAAGATACACCTAAAGTCAGAACAAAGCACCACTGGAAAATGGATGCACCAAGGCACCAGAACGGCCGCGGATCCGCGGCCGGAGCATGGCTCGCGCGGCAGATCCGCGGTCAACATGCCACTTCATCATCTCTGCTCCACTTCAGAACTCTTCATTCAGTGCCTACACCTCAGCCAGCTATGACAAATTCCAGAATTCTCCAGAGTCTTCTGCCAGATCAGCAAGCTCCTTGTTCAAGCTAAACTTCCAAGCTTCCAAAGCAAGCCAAGTAACTACCTTAAAGCCTAGAAGCTTCTCCCTAACCTCCAAGCTTATGAGGGAAGCTAACCTAATCCAAGCTTACAAAGGAAGCTAACCATTCTTAAGGCTATAAAAGGGACCCTAGGCTTCACTTCTAAAGGTTGTTGAAAAGTTGTTGAAAGTGGTTCTTTAGTTCAATCTTCATCCCCAACACAAGTTGAGTGACACAACTTGTAACCCTAATCCCCAATTAAAAAATCTAAAGCCAAAATCAAGAACTTCGAGTACCAAATCAAGCATGAAGCCTTCGATCCTTTAGAAAGCGACGCCGGACTTCATCGGAGCAAGTGATCCAAGGAGATCCGCGACTCAAGGAGACGAGCGAAGCCGAAATCGACGATCAAGTTCTTTTCTCTTGTAGATCGAGTGAATTGTAACAAATTGTGGATAAATAAAGGTGAAATTTCTATATCTTGCTTTCTTTACATTCTTGCATCATGACTAGATCTCAATTTGTGATTGTGTTTCGTGTTGTGATGTTTGAGTAAAACTCCGCTCGTAGAGGAATCGAGATGATCAATAGATGATGATGATTAGATTCTTATACAATTCTTAAGTCTTACGAGTTTTTAAACCCTAGCAAATTGAAGAATCGATGACCTAGTTTCGATGCGATACTTTCTTGATTGTGTTCGCTCAAAATTAGGGATCCACGATCGATTCTTGAATTTACTAGAGGCTAGAATGTGAATGATATCGACGAAAGACAAGGGATAGAAGATGAAACTTTAGTTTCCGCAAGAAATCCCTGATTCTCGTTGATCATCATCGATCTAGTATCAATTCATCGATGGATAAGAATATGTAATCAATAAATATTATCACATCTATAGATCCGATCGATTCCTACGAGCCTCACTTCGATTCTTGATTCTTGGATTGGATATCATCACTTCTTGATTCTTGATTTTTATGTTTTCTTGATTTTAGATTTAGACCTAGATGATTCTTGAATTCAACTTTAAAATCTTGAATTGAATTGTCTTTTCTTTCTTTTCTTTAATTTTCAATTCATCTAATTCGAAATACGAACGGATCTCACTTTCCCTGTGGACGATCCGCACTCGCTAACGCGCTACAATCGACACTGTTATTGATTGCGGTCAAAATATTTTTGGTTGTGATTTCTATACATTTCTTTACATACACACCGGAAAACGAATCAATCAAATGGCGCCGTTGCCGGGGATAGTGCGCTAATTCGTTCGTTTTTGAAATTTGAGTTGAAAAGTTTATTCCATCTATATTTTTAGATCTAAATTCGCGCAAACACTAAACGATTCGTTGTGATTTGTTGCGAGGAAATCTGGAATCTGTGGAGCAAGTGGAAAAATATTCAGAGCATTCCAGAGAGCTCAGGAGGTGAACAGGAATAGTACCAAAAATTTCCGTGCAGAGAACTTATTGGACCACGGTGGATCCGCGGCACGAGCCCTCTATTGCGGCGGAAGCGCGGCGCTCCTGTAGCTAAAGTGCACAAAAATTGCTCAGTAACCTCTTAACTTTCTTATCTCTCTCTCCGTCTGCTCCAATAACAAATTTGCTACATGTTTCTTTGCAAAATTCGCAGCGCTGCAAAAATCAAAAATTGTGCGTGTTTTGATCTTGGTTGTTTGCATATTAATACGGAATTTAAGGGGCACGGCCAAATTAAGATTAGGTGGGGAGTTCATTACCCTTCCTAAGCCCCGAAAATCACAAACTTGCATCCGCATTACCCTCATTAACTAAAAGAAATCTATACTTGACTCTAAGGACCGTCGCGCTCACTTAGGACAGAAGAAGGCCGTGGGTGATTCATTGCTTATCCGCGTTTCTTTTGTGGTGTCTAAGGCAAGTGTGTCTAAGGCAAGTGGTTACTTAATTAGGCCCACTACTTACGTAGTGGAGAACCTCCCACTTACCTGGCACTTACCTGGCCACAGGAGAGACAAAGAGGCAGTGGAGGATTGATCCTGCGACTTGTCTTTTGGCAGTTAGGAGCGGTCTAGAGCCTTGACCTCGGTGACCACTAGACTTAGGGTTGTTTGTTGCATTTGTTGTGATTTGCATCATTTTTTCCAAAAATCCGTATATTTTTCAAAACAAACACCAACCACATCATTTTCTCTAATTATATTAACGCTGCCACTTGTACTAAACCCTTTAGTGCAAGATAGGCTGGACACGGGATTCTAGTGCCCGTTTAGTCCGCGTTCCCCCGATCGACTCCGAAGTCGGTATTTCTACATTTACTTCTTCTTTACCCACCACAACACCCACATCGATGGACGATTCTCCATCGAACTTCATTACCACTAATCTGCCGCCGTTCGTTGGTGCGCAGAATCCACCCCGCATCTCTCTCCAAGAGAGGTGCTATCCTACATGAGGTCCTCTTTCGACCTGTCTCTCCATTCCACCAGCCAACGGGGACAATTTTCAAATTAAACCCCAATACATCAACCTTCTACCCAAATATCACGGTCTCGAGTCTGAAGACGCATATGTCTTTATCACCAAATTTGAAAATGTATGCGCAGTGATGGGTACGTCATAACTTTCTGTGGATGCTATGCGTCTATGTCTTCTTCCATTTACCTTGTGCGATATAGCTGAGAAGTGGCTGTATAACACTACCGCACATTCCATTACGAACTGGGAAGAATTCGTAAAAGCATTCCTAAAGAAATTCTACCCCAATCATAAAACAGCTCGAGTCCGCAGCGAAATAAATCAATTCACCCAGCTTCCAAATGAAACATTTTCAAAATGTCTTGAACTCTTTAAGGATTTGTTAGTTCAATGTCCACATCACGGAATCCCCAGATGGGATCTGTGTCGAATCATTTATGAGGGCATTAATCCTAACACAAAACAGACCCTTGAATTAATGTGTCAAGGCAATTTCATGACCAAAGATGATGGGGAAGCTTGGAAATTCCTAGAAGATTTCGCTGAAAAATCGTTACAGTGGGAGGGTGTGAGTCAATCGTCTAGGGGGGGCAATAACCAATCAGATGTTTCCATAGGAGTTAGAGCTGACATTTCAGCCCTACATAAGAAACTCGAGACTATGGAAAACAAATTTTTAGCTGCTGCCCTAAGTCAAATGTCACTCTCCAAAACTGTATGTGAATGTTGTTCTGATCCTTCTCATTTGACGGAAGAATGTCCACGAAATTCTCCGTTTCAAGGTCACGAGCATACCAATGCTGCTTTTCAAAGACCTAGGAACGATCCATTTTCTTCCACTTATAATAAGGGTTGGAGGAATCACCCTAATTTTGCTTGGAACCAATCACAAAATCAAAACATGGTTCCAAATCAAAACAATTTCCAAAGGGCTCCTCCACCATAACAGCAACCACTTCCATTGGGTCAGCACCCCTTCCAAGCACAAAACTTCCAAAATCCGGTCAACACACATGCACCGTCTAATCCTTTGCAGTTGACCGGGACTGATGAATCCTCTTCATTTGCACAATACATGAATTTGGTCTTAACAAATATCATGCAAGTTTCGGCTGAAATGAAGTCTTCTGTCGATGACATGAAAAGAAATACTGTCTCTCAAAATGAGACTATAAAATCAATGGAAGAAGAAATTGCACGATTAAAAGCCGAAATGAGTGCAAGAGAGAAAGGGAAACTTCCAGCTCAACCTTTACCCAATCCTGGCTATTCACATCATGTGAATGCAATCACGTTGAGATCTGGAAGAGTGTTTGACAATCACGTTGGGGAAGAGATTGATGACACTGAAAAATCTATCAATGATACCCCGGCTGAGACCTTTCCTTCCACTTCTACTTCTAATTCTGACCCCAGTTCTTCTACCCCACCATCTTCTTCCGAGCCTATTCTCCATTTTCCCCAAGGCTCGACACCTCAGCCCAGCTCTTCTAGTCCACCGAAAATGATCCCCACTCCTATTCTTAGATCGTTCCCACCGACACGATCTTCTCCAGTGTTGGACCCTGACCTTATTGCCCAAGCTCCTTATCCTAATCGGTTGAGGGGAAACAGACCAAGTCTACAAATGGAGAAGATCACTGAAATCTTGAAACAGGTTAACATCAACATCCCTCTTCTAGATGCTATCCAACAAGTCCCCGCTTATGCGAAAACTCTTAAAGACTTGTGCACTAGAAAGAGGAAGACTCAAGTGCCCAAGAAGATTTTCATGGAAAAGACAGTAGACACAGCCTTCCCCCAACAATTACCGAGGAAACGTAAGGATCCTGGATATCCTACTATTTCCATTTCTATTGGAGAGAAACACATCAACCGTGCTCTACTTGACCTTGGCGCAAGTGTTAACCTGTTTCCTTTCTCAGTCTATGAGCAGTTAGGGATCGGAGAGTTGAAACTAGCCCATTGCACTCTCCAGATGGCTGACCGATCAAGCACCAAACCTAGGGGTGAACTGGAGGATGTGTTAATAAAAATCGGGGAATTTGTATTCCCTGCGGACTTTATTGTAATTGATACACAGCCTGTAGCGAACCCACGGAATCAAATTCCGGTGATTTTAGGTCGTCTCATTTTGGCCACTTCCAATGCTATCATCAACTGTCGCAACGGTTCTATGACCCTATCCTTCGGGAATAGGTCAGTTGAGCTGAACATTTACAAGTTGGGAAGTGTACCCTCCGAACCTACTGCTCAGGTCTGTTTTGTCGACTTAATGGATGTCGACAGCAGCGAATTTAACGATCCTCATGATACTGATCTAGACTCTTTTCATATGTTGTTGTTTGACCCAACTATGTATCATACACATACGGACTCTTCCACCGAGTTGTCCGGGTCAACAACTAACACTGATTATGAAATGCTTTTAGAGTCTGAAGATCACCCCGCACTTTGTGATGATATTATTCTTCGGGGTATTGATGAGACTTTTGAGGAAATCTTCGCTGATGAACTCGCATTTTTGAATGACACGGGTGTTGAGATGAATCATCTCCAAAACAATGAAATTGAACCTCCACCCCTTCTTCTGAACTGTAAAAAGAATGCAAGTAATCCATCGCATTCACTGCATCGTCTCTCCAAAATGAGACGCACACACATTCTATTCCACCACTTACCCTTTCCCCACTTCTTCTTCCACCAATCAGAGCACTACATTGATAAAATCTTCGAATGGTTGGTGTTGACCTTCGGTCTTTGCAAAGCTTGGCATCGACCACTAATTTTGACCCCCTCTTGTGATTTTCAAAGATTAACATTGCTTAACTCAAGTTTGGGGGGGTGTATTCTGGCTCCTGAAAAGAAAATTTTTACACAAAATTGTGAGCCAAATATAAATTTGGGGGAGGATCTTCACTTAAATATTTTGCCCCCATTAATAAATTTCCTCCCAGGCTTACAGGTTTTTGTAGATATAATAGAAGGCAATAGTGAGGACACTGTTGAAAACAAGTTTGGGGGAGGTTTGTGCTTATTTACGCATCATTTGCATCATACTTTGCATAAGCACAAAACATTTTAAAAACCTATAAAAATTTCAAAATTTTCAAAAATAAAAAAAATTGTACAAAAATAAGATGATAAAAGATTAGATAGTGAAAAATTACATCCAAAAGATTGGAAAAATTTAAGAAAACCAAGAAAATTAGAAGTTTTCATAAACGAACTAGTAATAAGTTGTTATGAGCCGTTGTCCCAAGGATTAGTAAGATGAAGGAAGTCACTAATCTGAGGATAAAAATAAGTCTGAAAAATAGTTTCTATTCTGGAAGCCAAACATTTTGAACGTTGATACCCTGCTATTCGCACTTACACACGTCTTGAAACTCGGGATAGTAGAGGATATCTTGAAATGCTCTTGTCTAAAAGCCGATGTATGAAGGAAATAAAAATTGAATAAAATATAAAGTGGTGAGAAAAATGAACACTGGTTTTGTTATCGCCAAGGCAGCAATAAAAAATTATAGCGAGGGTGCCTCTTCACCTAGTGCCTTAGACCAACTGGTCTGGGAGTCACTGCTAAGGCTTAGGTGGTGCAAGACGAGGAAATACATCTAATAAGCAAGCACATGAGTAATCGGTCGGTTAGCACCTCAAGAATTATTAACGGTCGCATGAAAATGTGTGAGCAACTTCATCTAAATATTCATTAATTAAAAAGTACTGAAGCAGATAAACAAGAGTATGATAGCTTGAATTGAATTCTCCGGGTGTAGGGACGTCTATTACACACACGTAGGGTGATATGGTCGATGTTTAGAAGAAAGATAGCAATGAAGAATAAAGACAATATTTTATTGAGGGATGATGTGATTTCTAACATCTTTTCATGACTATTAAGATACGGCTCATGACAACCGAAAAGCTAGCATAGTTGGAAACCCTAATTTTCAAAGTCTTTCTTTTACAATTCTTATCTTTATATGTAAATTTCACGGTCTTCCTTTTATTATTAGATTTTGTGGGTGCAATCCGCTGAAAACCCTCAGGAGACAACACTCCTCCTACTAGGGACACCTAGAGGTTTAAAGGCTTGTTGCACGTGCTCGGTGCAATCGTATTGCCTACGAAAGTGTGCTAGTTAGTTTTTCTCTTTCTTTATTTTCTCCTTCTCTTTTAAATAAAAAAGTTCGCTCGAGACGACCGAAAATAAGTTTGGGGGAATTTGATCAGTCGAAAATATTGCATTTTTAACACGACAATTTCCCTACCATTTGCACTCATCTAGAAGTGTTCGGTATTAATATAGCACATATTAGCAAAACAGCCGTAAAATACCAAATTACCTGTGTTGTATATTAAAACCGACACTTTGAGGGAAATTGAGTGTTTATCATGGCATCGCATCATTTTTGTATAGCGCAACACGTGTTTCGATAATCTGTGCAGGAAATTCCAGGAGAAAAGCAAAATCTGTGAAAAAGTGCTGATAAAAATACGCCAACTCCAAGACTTGAGATCTGGCAATGAACTGAAGATAATTAAAAGATTCCACACATCAGAAGATACACCTAAAGTCAGAACAAAGCACTACTGGAAAATGGATGCACCAAGGCACCAGAACGGCTGCGGATCCGCGGCCGGAGCATGGCTCGCGCGGCGGATCCGTGGTCAACATGCCACTTCATCATCTCTGCTCCACTTCAGAACTCTTCATTCAGTGCCTACACCTCAGCAAGCTATGACAAATTCCAGAATTCTCCAGAGTCTTCTGCCAGATCAGCAAGCTCCTTGTTCAAGCTAAACTTCTAAGCTTCCAGAGCAAGCCAAGTAACTACCTTAAAGCCTAGAAGCTTCTCCCTAACCTCCAAGCTTATGAGGGAAGCTAACCTAATCCAAGCTTACAAAGGAAGCTAACCATTCTTAAGGCTATAAAAGGGACCCTAGGCTTCACTTCTAAAGGTTGTTGAAAAGTTGTTGAAAGTGGTTCTTTAGTTCAATCTTCATCCGCAACACAAGTTGAGTGACACAACTTGTAACCCTAATCCCCAATTCAAAAATCCAAAGCCAAAATCAAGAACTTCGAGTACCAAATCAAGCATGAAGCCTTCGATCCTTTAGAAAGCGACGCCGAACTTCATCGGAGCAAGTGATCCAAGGAGATCCGCGACTCAAGGAGACGAGCGAAGCCGAAATCGACGATCAAGTTCTTTTCTCTTGTAGATCGAGTGAATTGTAACAAATTGTTGATAAATAAAGGTGAAATTCTATATCTTGCTTTCTTTACATTCTTGCATCATGACTAGATCTCAATTTGTGATTGTGTTTCGTGTTGTGATGTTTGAGTAAAACTCCGCTCGTGGAGGAATCGAGACGATCAATAGATGATGATGATTAGATTCTTATACAATTCTTAAGTCCTACGAGTTTGTAAACCCTAGCAAATTGAAGAATTGACGACCTAGTTTCGATGCGATGCTTTCTTGATTGTGTTCGCTCGAAATTAGGGATCCACGATCGATTCTTGAATTTACTAGAGGCTAGAATGTGAATGATATCGACGAAAGGACAAGGGATAGAAGATGAAACTTTAGTTTCCGCAAGAAATCCCTAATTCTCGTTGATCATCATCGATCTAGTATCAATTCATCGATGGATAAGAATATGTAATCAATAAATATCATCACATCTATAGATCCGATCGATTCCTATGAGCCTCACTTCGATTCTTGATTCTTGGATTGGATATCATCACTTCTTGATTCTTGATTTTTATGTTTTCCTGATTTTAGATTTAGACCTAGATGATTCTTGAATTCAACTTTAAAATCTTGAATTGAATTGTCTTTTCTTTCTTTTCTTTAATTTTCAATTCATCTAATTCGAAATACGAACGGATCTCACTTTCCCTGTGGACGATCCGCACTCGCTAACGCGCTACAATCGACACCGTTATTGATTGCGGTCAAAATATTTTTGGTTGTGATTTCTATACATTTCTTTACATACACACCGGAAAATGAATCAATCATCCACCATGTGTTTTCTCGGTTCTGAGATTGGCATGTGAAACCCGATTCGAGGAGCGGTAGGCACCGTCTGCGGGTACATAGTGGACCCGGTAAGGTACCCCGGGGCAAGAAGACTCGTATAGTTAGGCGGTGAGCCTGGCAGGGGAGAGCTACATACCGATGATAGTATTTGGACTCGGCGGTTATCCGGAGGATACCGGCCGGAGTCGTGAGATGTTATGGGCCGATCCGGACTGACGGAGCCTGAGATATGAAGATTTACATGTCGATGCTGGACACGGGTTTCATGATGTTTCGAGTGTCGATGTTGGACACTCAGGTTTCCATGATTTTGATGTGTCGTTGATGGACACACGTTGATTGATATACTCATATTTACATGCATATGCTTTAATGATATTTGCATGCATGATGTTGTTGTGTCATTGATGGACACGTAGATGTTATCCACATGCTTACAGGCATTGATTATATTGTTTGCACATATGCAGATACGGTCACCCTAGATATCATAGTATTACCCTTATGATATAGTTGACCTAGGAATCGTTGTTTTATTCGATTTCTACCTGATGATGTTTTCTACTCACGAGTTGGCAACTCACCCCCGTTGTGCCACAGTTCTTGCAGGTTGACCGCATGGATCAGTAACGGCATCGCTGGCACACAGTTTGTATTTGGGTGATTTGCTTTGGTAGGTGGTACCTATTGGATCGTGCCACTCTTGTATTATTATTCCTGTTGTATCTAGTTAACTCCATCAATCAGAAACTAGTATTTATATAAGTAGTAAGACTTAGAAGAGACTTGTGGTTGCGATACTTAGAGCGATGGGTTATATATTCTCTTGGTGGGTTGATGTCTTGCTTTATTCATTATTCTTTGTGTTGATCTTCGCCGTTGGACATCATATACATATATTTCTGTCTTGCGTGGTTGTGATTCCACCGATTGGCGAAGAGCTAGCTCCCGCTTGGGGATGCCTTTTATATTATCATGTATATGTGGTTTTGGATAAAAATATACAAAGGAGGTGCTGCCCAAATTTTTAAAAGACGAAACATGTTTTGCAACTAGTATAATCCACTTGCATTTTCATGTTCCATTATCTATGCATTTAATAAAACTTTTGGTTTCACCATACCTTTATTTCAAAACTTCACCTCTTTTATTTTCGGAAAAAGGTTTAGATTTCTGGGCTTCGGCTTACTTGATTTACATTACGCCTTTAGACGTGGCGTGATTTAAGTGCCGGTCACGAACTAAATTTCGGGTCGTGACACTTTCTTTGGCAGCGGCCATGACCTGACCTTAAACACTTTGGTTTTTGGATTATCATGGTTCACGAAAAAGTCACATATATCCCTGCCACTCTTACTTCCCTTTTGTATTTTTCTAGAACACTCCGTATCACTACGAAGATCCATATTGCTTGGGTATGTCATCATATAGTTACATACGAACTCGAAAAAACTTGTTTCAGTTCGAGGATGGTTTCCGGTTCTGGAGAAATTTAATAGGATTATTCGGTTGTCTTTTCTCTTAACCTTCTCTCAAGTTGTGAGGGCTCTTGAGTACACCTATTACATTTATTGGATAGTTTTCTTCCAAATCATAGGCAAGTGCTTAAAGGTAGGTAAGGAAGAAAACCAATAAGCCTAAGTATGGTGTATAGAAGGTATGAAGTAAAGACATATAAAGGGGTTAGAGTGAAGGCAAAGGAAATTGCGACTACTATCATTCATGACGATGCCACATATATCCCTGTCACTCCTACTTTCCCTTTGCATTTCTCCAAAACACTCTGTATCACTACGAAGATCTATATTGCTTGGGTATGCCATCGTATAGTTACATACAAACTCGAAGAAACTTGTTTCTGTTCGAGGATGGATTCTGGTTCTGGAGAAATTGAGTAGGATTATTCGGTTGTCTTTTCTCTTTACCTTCTCTCAGGTTGTGAGGGCTTCTAATATTAAGAGGGTACACCTATTAAGCTTATTGGATAGTCTTCTTCCAAACCTTAGGCAGGTGTCAAAAGGTAGGGAAGGAAAAATACCAATTAGCCTAAGTATGGTGTACAGAAGGTAAGAAGTAAAAACATATAAAAAGTTTGCAGTGAAGGCAAGGAAAATTGCGACTACTGTCATGAATCTGGATAGTGGAAGAGGCATTACTAGGAATACCTGGCCACCCCTCGAAACATTTTCATGTTTCAGTCTTACTGTGCGGTGTTAATTGAAAACTGCTTTCCTAATTAGATTCTGACTCCAGGGTATGTATTTACCAGACTTTATTCTCACATCTATATGGCATTACAGATACTGAGTGGGAGTAGAATATTGGGAATTGGGTGATTAGATCCTCAATATCAGAATTCTTTGTAATTGGTAATATTTGAGGAAATCGCTTGGGTTTTGCCTAATGGCAAATATTTGGTTTTGAATATCCATTGTTGTGCACCAATTTTAAACTAATATATCTGTACGTTTATTTTATAAAGTGAGATATAAATTTTTGAAATTATGTTTATGACGTTTACTTATATCAGTTGATGGTTAGATATGGTGCATTCAACAACGGTGTAATTCTTCGTAACCATAACATAGTTTTCAACCTACGACGCACAGGGTTTGAGTTATTAAACTCAGTGGACTTATACAAAGTATTGTATGTTGTCTGATGTCCATTAGGACAAAGGGGTTGGTACTCGTACTATATTCTGTTTACTTATGACTTCTCTGGTTTTAGACATGCATTTCGTTGAAATACAAGGTTCAAATTTTGAGAAGTTTTAGGTATAAGAATAAAGTAGAGAACCATATATTGTAAGTATCAGGATTCTTCGAGGTGATCGAAGTTGTAGATACTTGTGCTAGGTATCCCGTCGTAAGTAATATATTTGAGAACTTTCTTCTCTCTCAGGTTACTCATCCGTGAGTACGCTCCTTGATGAGTAATACTGCTTGGCCTTCTTCCATTTAGTCGATATGCACTGGAAACGGCTACGTGTTTTTTGAATCTGGTTCAAATTAAATTAGTGCCTTTGTTTCTATATTGGATATAGAATGGATTCATATCTTAACGAAGTTAAGGTATATAGAGTAGTCCGGCTTATGCTTAAAACCAGAATCTGGATAAACTCAAGGCACGTTTCAGTAATGGCAGTTTGTGGGTTATCCCGGGCTTTGACGAGGGTTAACATTCTACTATTTGGAGGATCAATAGTTATATTATTCTTGACTCGCCGCCTCTTTAGTAAGATAAATTCTTTTCAGAAAACACAAGTGGGAGTATAGTAGAACTAGAAGTGATTCCAAAACCACAAATGATTACTGAAAATTTAGTAGAAACTAAACATTCAATTGGATTCAACAATCCATTAGCCACTCCACAGATATGGTGGGTAACCTCAGCCATCCAAAAGTACTTCGGTCTCCTCAAAGACGGTGACATAGAGGTTTTCGATGACCCAAGCTTGCCACTACTGTTGTCCTGACTATGTGATCTGGCAAGTGGATGAATATAACGTCGTTCTAAATCAGCATTAGAAGTGTTAGTGTATATGCCCTAGGGGCCATTATTGTATCATACTAGTTTTTATATTACTTAATGGAAGCTTGGGATATTCACATGTATATAACAGTCTTGCTAAACATGGTAGTATGCTACTTGGTTTTTCTATCTTAATATGTGAGTATACGTATTGATAGAGCTCTTAGGATCTTGCTTGACTACCAGCGTTGTGATGGCAGT
The DNA here is from genome assembly GCA_030015575.1 of Agapanthus africanus. NCBI lineage: Eukaryota > Viridiplantae > Streptophyta > Magnoliopsida > Asparagales > Amaryllidaceae > Agapanthus > Agapanthus africanus. Next base: position 570,125,839 of record CM057339.1, read on the forward strand.
CACACTAATGGGGGCTGGATAGTCTACAAACACATCCTTATTCAGGTCCCTAGTCGTAGGATTATCGAGACAGGGCATCGATACTCCGGAGTAGACTAGTGTGTATGCTTCTCATCCCAGTTGGGGAGATGGTCTGTCCCACAGCCGTCAGTACGTCGTACTGGAGATAGTATGCAGGTGCTCGTTAGGTTACGGGTACACCGGACAGGGCTCACAGGGAACTGTTGGTTGGTTTTATACCAGTCGTCAGTTAACAGTTCCCAGGTGACATGAGTACAGCATAGTCCGCAGACTTGACACTGCTACTTCGCCTCGAGTGTGTCCCACTGTTCTTAGATTGCTACCCTACCACGGCTCAAAGGAGTCGTGCAAACAGGTAGCAGTTGGGTGCAGTCCCGAGCACTTAGAGGCAGTGGCGGTTAGACAGGATTCGTCTCTCCCGGTATTGGGAGTTGATATCGCGATGTGTCAGAGAGCCATTACGCAAAGTCCCTGTCCAGGGCAAGCGAGATTTGCTGGTAGGTTCCAGTAGTTTCTCAGGGTGTAATGGGCTTCACTCCGACACGACTTATACCGCTATTAGGGGACTGACGCTTGCCGCCCCTAGGCCCGATATGCGATAGTCTTAGACAAACACACCGGACTGTACGGAGATTGTCACATCAGACTCAACTCAGTAGGAGTTCGGATGGGTTTCCTCATCGGACTTCTTATCGACATCTACCTGGGGACCGTTACGTACAGCTAGTGCCGCTTGCGGTCTGTGGTTAAACCAACTGCCAGCGTAGTAGTCGAGTCTCTAGAGTCCCACACAGAGAGTTTCCATACTGCAGGCGAAACGATATAGAGGTCGTATGGTTTTACGACAAGGGTTCGGACGCATACGTGTGTTTATGCATGTACGACATCCGGACAGTTTTTACTAGCCGGCTTTGGTTTAAGACAGTTTCTAGTATCCGGTTATTGGATTTATACAGTCTAAAGTTTTTCCGTATTTTCACGGATAGGAGGGGCGTTCTCGTAATTTCGCGAGAAGCTTCTAGAAGATGGTGACTTGAGGGTTAAGGTGGCATATGCATTAAATGAGATTAGTGATTCATTTGTGTGATTCATCCATGTCATTAATGCATCATAAATGCTTAATGACTCATGGAGATGAATCACCCATTTGTATTTATGAAGCATGGTTGTAAATCCTTTATTTTCTTTTATTGGATAAATAATAATGCTTCATATATATTATGATAGTTCATTATCTCATCTCATTCTCTTGCTCACTTTCTCTCTCCTCAAGCTCTCTCTCTTCAAACCCTAATCCTCCCCTCTCATGTGTTGAGACCAAGGATTAGATTAGACTACTTAATCCTTAACCATTCTCTATATCATTTAGGTTACTTAGATTAGCGATTTAAGAAACCTAATTACCTCAAGTTAGAGGTGAAGCTTGTAGTAAAACTCTCGGGTGGATCATCTACTACATAGAGAAGGCAGGAGAGGACGTCGAGAACGAAAAGACGAAGGACACGGTTCTACAGGTATAATCGCTTTTCATAGTAGTTGTTAACTTCTATGATTCTTGTTAGTTATAGTTTAGCAAAGATTCTCGGTTAGTCGATGTTTACGCCTAAAACAAGATCGTTTTTCATTATTCCGCCTCCCCGCAACTCGTGGGGTGTTGTACATCGACTTACAGTGGTATCAGAGCCTCGCTAAACAATAATTAACTCATTAGCAAAGTCGTATGAATTTCGAACGCAAAACGAACCGAAAAAGACATCGATATCACAAGTTTCTGTCGAATTTCAAACAGGCTCTAAAAATTTTTCAGGGAGCTGCAGAATAACCTACAGAGAATTATAAGAACACTGGTGAAAAATGGGTTCCTGAATCGGCCATACAGTCGCGGAACCGCGGCCGATCCCACCGATCCACCGTGGATCCGCGGCCGAGTTGGGGCCGATTCAACCCAGTTTCCTCCAGTAACTCTTCTGTGATATTTTTGTATTTTCTGGAATGTTTATTTTCTGCTCAAGTCTTAGGTGCACAGAGAAGTTTTGGGAGTAGAATCTGATATGTTTGCTCGATCGAAATTATACGATGTTTGCTAAATTGATTATATCTGTATTTGTATAATGTGTTCGTAAACCTCCCCTAACTGCTAGTATGTCGGTTGGCAGGGGGTTGCACATTTCTGTAATGGTTTTTACTGTTTGTGGTTGTGAACTGTATTGGACTGTTGTGATGATTAGCCGGGGTTTGAGATGGGTTGTTATATTCATTCATTCGATGTAATTGTAATATGTTGTAATATTATTTTGCGGGGTGCATCCAGGTTGCGGTTGTAGCCACTGTTGTATTATTTCATTTTACTGTTTTTGCTCCTAGGATAGACCCAAGGTGGGGTGCACAAACTACCGGGTACTTTGAAGTGTTTAGTGGCCTACTCACTTTGTTGAGGGAGACCGCTTCACTTCGGGTACTTGGCGGGTAGTTTGCCGTACCCGTAAGGGTCTAGGGTGGGGTAATGGCTATTCATCACAACTGTGTAATCCGTCTTTTGTTGCAGGCTCTAAACAAACGCGGATTGCTTGCAAATCCAATAAAGTTCATATGAGATCTGGAATGCCTATTATTGCGTCTGACGAATGTACAATATCTATATATGATAGCTATTTAGACGTCACTTATGTTTTACACCCGCGCTAGCCCAGCCCCCGCTCTGCCGTTAGTTAAGTAACCTAACGGGTGATGACGGGACCCAGTGGCAAATGCGGATGGCATAAGAGGACGTTGTATTTTCGTTGTTTTCTGCAATGATAGGTTAATGATGGGACGCATTATTTATAATGCAAAGAAAATAAACCAAAAGATGAATCGTTGGAACAATTTAAAAGAAACCACTCGGTTAATTTAAAACAGATGATATTTTTTAATTGCGGAGCTTTAACCACTCCTTTTAAAAGCTATCAGGTTCCTTCGGTCATATCAAGTTCACTACGTTCACGGTTTCGCCAAAACCATTCGTAGCCCTCCGTCATTTCATTTGGGTATTCAGTAGTATTCAAGATATGTATTTTGACCTAACGCCAAGGCATAGTGTTTGGTAGCTGCTGGGTATTCATTTGTCGCATAGATATATGAGTTAGTTTGTGACAGTCGTATTATCATTTTGGCCGAACGTCAAGGATATGTACGGATGGGTTCAAATTAACAAGATAATGATGGGTAGAACTTGACATGTGACTTATGACATTTTGACCTAACGCCAAGGTCATAAGAGCATGGGGCAAAAATATATATCGGGAATTTCTAAAGAAACTGAAATTTGCAAAGAGATGCATACCATTTGGAGTTTGATGAATGTTGGTAGGATTCCTTCAACATTATCATACGATAATATTTGGATCCCGATCCTACTGTGAGTATATGCTACTCATCAGGATATTCGTCACTTAACAATCAATGCTATAAACCAAGTAGGTGTCAAGAAAGGTGTCGGCGGGGTTACGCCCCCAGAGAAAAGAGGTTATTTAATTAAGGAACTTCACGAAAGCGTTGGAAAACCTCCCTCGAAGTACCGACACCGGCCTGGCTGAACGGTTAAGCAAGTATTGTACAGTGAGAATAGTCCTGGCTAATTCTTCTTTTATGGTTTGAGGAAGGATTCGAGAAACAGTGGGAGCCATCCAGTTTAGATAAATTAAAAACCACTCTAAACTTGCAAGAGCATCATGCTAAAGAGTTTTCTTCTCTCTCTCCTAATTGCAGCGACCCTGAAAATGACTGGACTTAAGTTACTTTTAGAGAAAAATATACTGACAGGGCCAAACTATAAAGATTGGCTGCGGAATGTCAAAATGGCTTTGACCTATGACAAATTGGGGTACGTCCTCACCGCTAAGGCACCTGCTGTCCCTGGTCCCAAATCTAGTAATGCGGATAAGGAAATCCGCAAAACCTGGGATTTCGATTGCGCGAAAGCCAAGTGCATCGTGTTTGCCTCGATGAACAATGAACATCAGAGGAGGCACGAGGATATGGAACTAGATGCCATATTTCTCCATACAAAGGAACTTTATGGAGAGCAATCTCGTATAGCAAGATACGAGACCTCTAAGAACTTGTTTCGAGCGAGGTTGGCTGTCGGATCATCGGTAGGAGAACATGTCTTAAAGATGATTGGCTACATAGAAGAGCTCGCAGATCTTAGGACGACTTTGGATAATGAGCTATATACAGACCTTATTCTCCAGTCCCTTCCTTCTACCTACGCCCAGTTTATTCTGAACTTCGACATTCAAAGAAAAGAAGTTGAACTTCCAGAACTCCTTAACATGTTGAGGAGTGCAGAGGGCACCTTGCAGAAGGCAAGGGAAACACCCGCTATATTTGTTAGCGGTGCTTCTTCTTCCGGGTCCTAGGCTAGGGCCAAAGGAAGGAAAAAGAAGGCCGCCACCAAACCTAAAGGAGGTGTAAGTAAGGTAGGAGGGAAGGGAAAGAAAAAGTTTGCGGTACCAGTAGTAGCCCAGGATGAGTGCTTCCATTGTCACAGGAAAGGGCACTGGAAAAAGGATTGCAAGGCGTGGAACGCCAAGAACCAGGAACCGAAGCAAGCTGTGGCTTCGACTTCAGGTGTGTTTGTAATTGAGAATTGTCTGTCAATCAACTCTACTTCCTGGGTATTGGATACCGGATCAGGATCTCATATTTGCAATTCATTGCAGGCACTGAGAAACCGTAGAGTGCTGAAGGATGGTGATATGACCCTGATGGTTGCTAACGGAGCTAGCGTGGGAGCTGTGTCCGTAGGGGATTATCACCTGGGATTGACGAATGGACACATTTTCGTTTTACATAACTGTTTTTGTGTACCCAGCTTAACGTGTAATATCATATCTGTTTCCTTGTTATCAAATAAAGGTTATGATTTCACGTTTGTAAGTGATGTTGTTAACATCCACCTTAATCATAGTTTGATTGGGTCCGGTACACTGGATAATGGTATATATGTTTTAAACCAACTCCAAATTTTCAATGTCCAGAACACACTAAAAAGAAAGTCTCCAGATTTAAATAAAGCTTTCTTATGGCATTGTAGACTGGGTCACATCAATGAGAGAAGGTTGACTAAGTTACATAGAGAAGGATATTTGGACTCGTTTGAATATCAAACTTATGCCACTTGTCAATCTTGTCTCAAAGGAAAGATGACAAAGACTCCATTTACTGGACATGGAGTAAGAGCGAGCGAGCTCTTAGGACTCATACACAACGATGTATGTGGTCCAATGTCTACACATGCAAGAGGTGGTTTTTCCTATTTCATTACTTTTACGGATGATTACTCAAGGCACGGATTCATTTATCTGATGAAACATAAATCCGAGGCTTTTGAGAAATTCCAAGAGTATAAGAATGAAGTAGAAAACCAAACCGGCAAAAGTATCAAGACACTAAGATCTGATCGAGGTGGTGAATACTTGAGTGCCGAGTTCCTAGGTTACCTAAAAGAGAAAGGAATTCTCTCTCAGCTTACTCCTCCATACACTCCACAGCATAACGGTGTATCGGAGAGACGGAATCGAACCCTATTGGATATGGTGCATTCCATGATGAGTAATGCTGAGTTACCGCGATCTTTTTGGGGTTATGCGCTAGAATCAACGGCATATCTTTTGAACATGGTTCCTACCAAGACTGTGCCTACCACGCCATATCAGATGTGGAGTGGGAAGAAACCCCATCTACAGTATATAAAGATTTGGGGATGTCCAGCTTTTGTTAAAAAGCGGCATGTGGACAAGCTCGAGGCACGATCAGTAAAGTGTAAGTTTGTGGGATATCCAAAGAACTCCAGGGGATATCTATTCTATTACGCAGAGGAACAAAAGGTATTTGTTTCTCGTGATGCCCATTTTCTAGAACATCAGTTTTTAGAAGAGGAAACAAGTGGGAGCGAAATAGAACTGGAAGAAATTCCATAACCACAAACTACTACTGAAAGTTTGGTAGAACCAGTAGTTCAAGAAGAGCAGGACATTCCCGCACCCCTCCGCAGGAGTAGTAGGCCGTCTCATCCGCCTGAGAGATACTACGGTTTTCCCATAGATGGGGATAGAGAGGATTGCATCATCGATGATGATGAACCTACTAGCTTCCAACAGGCCATCCAGAGCGGCGACTCGGTACGATGGCTAGATGCAATGCGGACCGAAATGGAGTCTATGTACACCAACAAAGTATGGACTTTGGACTTTGCTCCAGATGGGGTAAAACCCATAGGATGCAAATGGATCTTCAAGAAAAAGATTGGTGTAGATGGACAGGTGGAAACCTATAAGGCTAGACTTGTTGCAAAGGGTTTTCGTCAAAGACCTGGTTTGGACTATGAGGAAACTTTTTCTCCAGTGGCTATGCTCAAATCCATTCGGGTCCTTCTTGCTATTGCTGCTTTCCATGATTATGAAATCTGGCAGATGGACGTAAAGACGGATTTTCTGAATGGTAATTTAGAAGAGTGCGTCTATATGGATCAACCAGAGGGTTTCAATCAGAGTGGGATCAGCGGGAAAGTATGCAAGTTGCTAAAATCCATTTATGGATTAAAGCAGGCATCGCGGAGTTGGAACATCTGTTTTGATGAAACGGTCAAAGAATATGACTTTATCAAAAATCCAGATGAACCATGCATATATAGTAAAGTTGTAGCAAGAACTGTTGTATTCCTCGTCTTGTACGTGGATGACATTCTATTAATAGGAATGACATTCCTATGCTACAATCTGTCAAAGGATTCTTGTCACACCGGTTCTCCATGAAAGACCTGGGTGATGCCTCTTACATTCTGGGGATCCGGATCTATTGTGATAGATCCAAGAGGATGTTGGGACTTTCGCAGTCCAGGTATATCGACACTGTACTGAAAAGATTCAGTATGGAAGATTTTAAGCGCGGTAATCTACCGGCTTGTCACAGAATCACCCTATCCAAAGAGATGTCTCCCAAGACATATTTGGAAAGGGAACGCATGTCTATTATACCCTATGCTTCTGCGGTAGGCTCTATAATGTATGCGATGTTGTGCACCAGACCAGATGTAGCTTATGCACTGAGCGTGGTAAGCCGGTATCAGTCAGACCCAGGGGAGAAGCACTGGATAGCAGTAAAGAACATTCTCAAGTACCTGAGAAGGACTAAGGAGATGTTCTTGGTTTACGGCGGAAAAGACCTCAAGATGGAGGCCTATGCTGATTCCGGCTTCCAGAGTGATAAGGACGATTCCAAGTCCATGTCAGGTTATGTCTTTACCCTCAATGGAGGGGCGGTGTGCTGGAAGAGTCCCAAGCAGGACACCGTTGCTGACTCGACGATGGAAGCGGAGTATATTGCTGCTTGCGATGCCGCAAAAGAAGCGGTCTGGATGAAGAAGTTCCTAACAGAACTTCAGGTGGTTCCTACCATTGTTGATCCAATACCTCTGTATTGCGACAACAACGGAGCTATAGCTTTAGCGAAGGAACCAAGGTCCCATCAGAAGTCCAGACACATCTTAAGGCGGTATCACCTGATCAGGGAGATCATTGATCGTCAGGAGATCGAGGTTCGGAGAGTTGCTACTAAAGAGAACATTGCCGATCCATTCACGAAGGCCCTACCTCAGATTCAGTTCAAGAGGCTACTTGAGATCATCGGTCTTCGATATGCCAGTACATGGCCCTAGTGCAAGTGGGAGATTGTTAGTGTATATGCCCTAGGGGCCATTATTGTATCATACTAGTTTGTATATTACTTAATGGAAGCTTGGGATATTCACATATATATAACAGTTTTGCTAAACATGGTAGTATGCTACTTGGTTTTTCTATCTTAATATGTGAGTATACGTATTGATAGAGCTCTTAGGATCTTGCTTGACTACCAGCGTTATGATGGCAGTCACACTAGCGGGGGCTGGGTAGTCTACAAGCACATCCTTATTCAGGTCCCTAGTCGTAAGATTATCGAGACATGGCATCGATACTCCGGAGTAGACTAGTGTGTACGCTTCTCATCCCAGTTGGGAAGATGGTATGTCACACAGCCGTCAGTACGTCGTACTAGAGATAGTATGCAGGTGCTCGTTAGGTTACGGGTACACCGGACAGGACTCACAGGGAACTGTTGGTTGGTTTTATACCAGTCGTCAGTTAACAGTTCCCCGGTGACATGAGTACAGCATAGTCCGCAGACTTGACACTGCTACTTCGCCTCGAGTGTGTCCCACTGTTCTTAGATTGCTACCCTACCACGGCTCAAAGGAGTCGTGCAAACAGGTAGCAGTTGGGTGCAGTTCCGAGCACTTGGAGGCAGTGGCGGTTAGACAGGATTCGTCTCTCCCGGTATTTGGAGTTGATATCGCGTTGTGTCAGAGAGCCATTACGCAACGTCCCTGGCCAGGGCAAGCGAGATTTACTGGTAGGTTCCAGTAGTTTCTCTGGGTGTAATGGGCTTCACTCCGACACGACTTATACCGCTATTAGGGGACTGACGCTTGCCGCCCCCTAGGCCCGATATGCGATAGTCTTAGACGAACAGACCGGACTGTACGGAGATTGTCACATCAGACTCAGTAGGATTTCGGATGGGTTTCCTCATCGGCCTTCTTATCGACATCTACCTGGGGACCGTTACGTACAGCTAGTGCCGCTTGCGGTCTGTGGTTAAACCCACTGCCAGCGTAGTAGTCGAGTCTCTAGAGTCCCACACAAAGAGTTTCCCTACTCCAGGCGAAACGATATAGAGGTCGTATGATTTTACGACAAGGGTTCGGACGCATACGTGTGTTTACGCACGTACGACATCAGGACAGTTTTTACTAGTCGGCTTTGGTTTAAGCCAGTTTCTAGTATCCGGTTATTGGATTTATACAGTCTAAAGTTTTTCCATGTTTTCACGGATAGGAGGGGCGTTCTCGTAATTTCGCGAGAAGCTTCTAGAAGATGGTGACTTGAGGGTTAAGGTGGCATATGCATTAAATGAGATTAGTGATTCATTTGTGTGATTCATCCATGTCATTAATGCATCATAAATGCTTAATGACTCATGGAGATGAATCACCCATTTGTATTTATGAAGCATGGTTGTAAATCCTTTATTTTCTTTTATTGGATAAATAATAATGCTTCATATATATTATGATAGATCATTATCTCATCTCATTCTCTTGCTCACTTTCTCTCTCCTCAAGCTCTCTCTCTTCAAACCCTAATCCTCCCCTCTCATGTGTTGAGACCAAGGATTAGATTAGACTACTTAATCCTTAACCATTCTCTATATCATTTAGGTTACTTAGATTAGCGATTTAAGAAACCTAATTACCTCAAGTTAGAGGTGAAGCTTGTAGTAAAACTCTCGGGTGGATCATCTACTATATAGAGAAGGCAGGAGAGGACGTCGAGAACGAAAAGACGAAGGACACGGTTCTACAGGTATAATCGCTTTTCATAGTAGTTGTTAACTTCTATGATTCTTGTTAGTTATAGTTTAGCAAAGATTCTCGGTTAGTCGATGTTTACGCCTAAAACAAGATCGTTTTTCATTATTCCGCCTCCCCGCAAGTCGTGGGGTGTTGTACATCAACTTACAAGAAGTGCACGTGTATATGACTCTGCTAGAGGGTTATAATCAGTGGGAGCAGCGGAAGCGTGGTAGGCCAGTAGTTATGTCTATTTATAGACTAAAGTAAGTATAGCGGAGATAGATTATCTATTTTTAATATAACAGTCATAAAGTTTGACTTCATCGGAACAATCGATGGACCTGGTAAGAAGGGAGTAGGGAATGATGTCCTGGTATTTGGATGACGTATCCTTATAGAAAGTGATATTCCTATACTACGATCGGTTATATTATAGTTGTCACAAGATGTTTCTCTATATAGGATCTGGATAAAAAGTCAGGGATTCTGGTCACTAGATTTATGGTTTTAGATCTAGATTTGGGAAGTGTCCCAATTCGGGTAATTGACACATTTTGGTCCAACACATAACATGTGTGCACTAGCTCTTTGGTGACTAGGACCATGATGGGGCAGCCATGATACATGGATCAAGTGGGCACATATGGTGTGATGTGCATTGATGGTGCAATAAATGCTTAAAGTGTTGATGTAAGTTAAAGCACCAAGTTCCCTCCAAATCTCTGCATACAAACCAGGTTATTTTAGACCAAGCAAACAGCATCAGAGGGTTATTGGGAAGCACACAAACCCACACATCCAATACGAGCCCCTCTTCTCGGAATTTGGCTGAGCACATGCTCACCAAAACCGGCGAGCTCGGCCCCACCTTGCCCAATTGGCCCCATATTTTCACAGAGCCTCCCTTGCTGCCACGTCAGCTCATTTTTATTGTTTGTTTATTTTCCTTTTAAGCCTATAAATACAGACCAGTGAGGAAGGGAAGGAGGCTACCATGTACATACATTTCTATATCTGTCACGACCCGAAATTGGCACGTGACGGCCCTTAAACTACGCAACGTTTAAAGGCGTAACGCAATTTAAGTAAGCCAAAAACCCAGAAATCTAAACCATCAAAAGTAGTAAGTGATAAGAACATTGTTAAAACTTTTGAAAATCTCAAGTACAAATTCTTTAAAGTCCAACTTTACTTTCTTAAAAATTTTGGCAGCACCTCCTTTGTAAAAACTAACCCTAAAAATGGGTACAACATAAATATAAGTAAAGCATCCCCAAACGGGAGCAAATCCATGCCCAACGGTGGAAAACAACCACCACAACAGATATACGACACCGTAGCGAAGAAATAAAAGACGATATAAATAAAACTGCATAAAAGACCTCCAAGTCACCAAAAATATACAATATCGTCCTCACATCAAGTCTCTAAGTCAATACATGAAAATGGTAGATGGAGAGTACAAGGTACAAAGATATACAAAGAGCATCATCGGATAACCGCAAAACCCACCTATAGCAAAACTGCACGCAGTCAGCCGAAGCGGTATCCGCTGCAAAAGATGATATAATATGTAGAAGCCCTGCCTCGACTACTCCGATGAACAACCTGCAAACCCTGTGGCACAACGGGGGTGAGTTGCCAACTCGTGAATAGTAAATAACATATGCAGGTAATCGCAAGTATGCACGTACAGCGCGAATCTAATACATGCAAGCTGATAGCAATAAATGGCCATATGTATGCAGCAGTCATGAAAGGTACTCTATTAGGTACAACTAATACATGAAGCAATAAATAGCAATATGTATATACAACAGTCATGAAAGGTACTCTATCATGTACAACTAATACATGAAGCAATGCATATAAAGTAAATGCGGAGTATGGGATAAAACATGTCATCCTCACGGAATCCTGACCTCGTGGCAGGACCAAAGTCCATCAAGGCAATCTAAATCCTAAATTTCCTCAAATCAGCCCCAAATTGGCCCTCATATCCTGTAAGTCTCATATATCCTGAGTGTCCAATATCAAGTAAATCTCATATAACCAGTATCCAATATCGAGTATATCTCATGAAACTTGAGTGTCCAATATCTACACCCCAAAACATCATGAAAACAAATGTCTAGCATCGACACATAAATACTCATCTCTGAGGCGCCGTCATCTGGGACTGGCCCTCCTATGTCATGTACGTACATCCTATGGAATCTGAGTGTCCACCACCCGCAATCGACAAGGGCATGTGCGTACATAACCTCGATCGGTATCCCCCAGATATTCGTCGAGTTCCAAATACTATCACCGGTTGGCACACGCCCCTATCCAGGCTCATCGGCATGTACCGTCGATCTTCTTGCCCCGGGGAACCAACCGGGTTCCACCATGTACCCGCACACGACCCACGACACCTCCTCGCATGGGGTATATATAAGCTCAGAACCGAGAAATCTCATGGTGGAAGCTGAAATATCATATCAAGAGAAACCGGGTTTTCAAATAATGCATAATTTCATGAAACAATCATGGTCCTCAAATCCAGAAAACATCAAGTAATGAATAAGTATAACTGCATGAATCAATACATATATATTAGCGTCTCATTCCACTAATATATATATATATATATATATATATATATATATATATATATATGCATATATAACAGCGTCCCATTCCACTGTTATATATAGTTAGGAGTAAAAATATCAGAGAACATCATATGAAATACATGAATGTAATATATGCAACATGAAACAGTAATATGAGCATATAAAGGAAAACCCGCTATTTAACTGCAACAAGTTAATATATATATCATGCGGTTCCTAATTTCTCCAAGTCCATACAATATCAAATAAAGGTGAACATGTAGCTATAGCCAGGTATGCGTAACCATGTTGGTATAGCAAGATATGTGTATCAACATATCAATAATGATGTAATACCATCCAGGTATATGTATAAGTATGTATGCAAGATGTACATGTAGCTATGTCTCATATGTGTATATACCTATCACTAATGGTACAATATCATATAGGTATATGGGTAACTAGCATGTAAGTGTGTCAAGGCATATGTGTAAGCATGTAGGTATACAGGTATGCTATATGTCATATGCACGAAGGAAAATAAGGATCATGTCTAAATGTCCCTAAGCAATACAATATCACATGTGTATAGGTGTTGTGCGTTTCATGGCAATTATCGAGGGTGTGTGTGTAGCATACAATTAGTGCTCGTGAAACATGAACCGTCAATAATGGTGTTGTGTCTCATTAATACTAAGTCCATGCACAATAGGAAATGAGATATGCAACAAAGGTACACATGCACAATCAATATCTATATACATCTAACTAATAGTCATATCATTTAATCTAGCCCAGACGCATAACGTCATACGGGCGATTCCCTTGTAGATGTTAAATCTACTCACAACAATCCTGGCTAAGTAAAGCCAACCACTCGCTTTTCCTTCTTCACAGCGCCCGAAGTCCCCGCCTGCGATCCTGAAAGCATATAACAATATAACAAGTGTATATTAGCAATCGACCAATAACACGTACCAACTACGTTTGACCGACGCACCAACTCCAACATACTCTCAAGTGTTCGTCAAGTGCCTAACGCGCGTAGAGACACTACGAAACCAACTCAAGAGCAAAAGCTACACAAAGACACAAACGACATCGGCACAACCCTAGCTAGGAACGCTAAACGACACAACCTTCAAGCCTAGACCCTGATCGTACCGATCGTGTATTCACAACACACTAATAAACGTGGAATCCAATATAAATAACGTCTCAACGTCAAAAGAAACCCACGCCAAAACTTACCGAAATCTAGTAAGCAACATATATCATTTTAGCACAAAACTATAAGTTTTACCCAAAACTAGAAATCACAAACATCATAATATAGCATGATTAAACCATACAAACCTTTACTATAATTTTAAACTCACCTAAATAGGATTAGTAAAAGCTTAGTTTGCTAATTAGCTTAATTTACAATTAGGAAAATATCAATTAACAAACTAGCAACTAGATTTAGTTTTCTTCAAGTCTTAACTTATCACTTAACATTTTCACTAATCAAAACCTAACTTGATTATCCAAAAGCCATTTCTTGAATTTCAAAACATGCAATTAAAAGCTCTAATTAAACATCTTATATGCTAATTAAAGTATTAGAACAACAAAAAGAGATTAGGGTTAGGGTTTTATACCTCCACAAAAGATCCAAGATCAAGCAACAACTCCAAAATTAACGCTCCAAAAAGCTATCTTTCATGAACATCCAAGCATGTTTTGTGAAGAAGGATAATGGGAAATGATTTATTTATGAGTTTGTGAGATAAATTGATGATTTTTAATGTATTTTGTGATCTTGAAAGAGTTGAAATGGGGTGAGATGAGAGAGAGGGCGGCAAAGAGAGTGACCGGCCAAAATGAAGGAGGAGGGGGTTTTGTTAAAAAGTGTGGAAAAAATCTAGAAGAAAAACAAAACAAAAGCTTTAATTACAATGCCACCTCTTAAACCCTTTTCTTTTCTAATTAAAATTTTCCTTAAATTCAACAAATATCTAGATATTTTCCTAGGATATTTTCAAGGATGGATCAGTGCTAATCTAGTGATTAACTTAGCATAGATTCACTTTAGCAATAATTAACCCAAGCAAAAATGTAATTACCACTAATTAAGTACACAAATAAAGCATTAAAATAATATTTTAATTAGGGAAAAATATTAAAATGCACAAAAATTACAAGTGGCTTACAAAAACCCGCAAACTAGCAATTTCCTAGCTAAACTAGGTGCAGTGAATTCTATACTGCAAAAAGATATAGCTAGTGAGCTCATGCACATTTGCGGGTTTGCCCCAAGTGTTTAAAATGCAAGCTCTCTTGGTCCAAGGTGTAGCTAGTGAGCTCATGCACATTTTTAATGAAAAGGTGATTGAGTTTTGAGGTGTTTTTAATGGTGTTTGAGAGGATGAAGAGGGGGAGGGAGTGAGGGCAGCAGCAGCAGCATGAGTGAGGGAGAGGAGAGAAGATGATGAAGAAATGAAGTAGGAATGGGAGCTTGGTCCAAGGTTTGACCCCTTACCCTCTCACTCTCTCTCATGTACATCCCTCCATTCTTTATTCATGTCCCTTTTTCTTTTCTTTTCTTTTCCTTTTCTTTTCTTCTCTTTAATTTATAACCATGCATGATAAAAAGAAGAAAGCATGAAAGAAAAATATAACAAGTGCTAAAAAGACATGTGCATGTTTTGCACAAAACAAGCTTAATGCGCGATTAGTGATATTTAATCGCGATTAGCACTAAATAGTGTATAATTAATCATAAAAACTTATAATTTGCATAATTCACATAAAACACCATCTTTTTAGTAATTTCCATAATTTTCCAAAAATTTTCCCAATTTATCGGTATTTAATTATACCGCCTTATTAAAATATTCAATATTTTATTATTTAATTAAAAAAATTCCGAAAAATAATATTTTATTTTTTTGAAATGTTACAATCTTCCCCCCTTAAAGAAATTCGGTCCCCGAATTTAAATTTAAACCCCTCAATACTAAAACATTTTAGTAAAAAGTCCAAGTCGTCGGGGCTCCGAAATCATCAATACAAAAAACGCATCATAGCACAATGCATGCGCATGAACAATGAGCAGATAACTCAAAATCAAAACTCCGTCAAGCATCCCGCAATCATCGGAGTCATGGTGAAGACACCGATGTCAAATCCAATACGAAACCCAACGTGATATACATTAAAACTATACATGTAAACATCAAATTTTTATACGTGTAAATATCTGAAGGAAATGCATGCCAAACCTTTTTAAGTCGTTGTGCGATGCGCATAACACTGCACAGTGGCGGACGTCTATTGTAAGAAAATAACCATATATGTATATATCTTTTGTTTAATATGTACGTTCCGCCGTTTTGAAAACAATTTAAAAAGGTATCCTTGTTTTAAACGTTTCGTGTCATATCAGACACGTAGGTAAATACTAAGACTATAGCTCACTTTTTGGAAATCCCTTCGATAACTATCAATGCATGCAAAATATATCCAGGCACTGTCCTCTGACTAGTCCTGCTCAGTACGAAAACAATAGCAAATATCATAAAAACGTACTGCTCCATAAGAAATCAATCCCAAAATGTGCATATGAATGCTACGTGCGTCTGGTGCGCACGGAAATCAAAATCCATATATTGGCCATACATGTGCACAGAAACAACATCTAAGTGCAACGGGTGTGCACGAAACACCTGTCAGAGACAACGTGTGTGCCTGACAACAAAATCAGGTGCATTTGATATGCACGAAGAATCTCGATTTAGTGCATCTGGTGTGCACCAAAATCGCATCTCATAGCATGCGCCCAACATGCACGAAAATCCCAAATCAGGTGCATCCATCATGCACGAAATCACGAAATCCAATATCAAGCGCCGAACATGCGCAAAATCCAATCCAAGCGCGCCAAATATGCGCAAGAATCCAAATCAAATGCACAGAGTGCACGAAATCAACATCAATATCAGAATCGAAATCGACGGTATACAATACAGCTCAATCCAGATCAGGTATACCGCGGTATATAATCTCACAACCATGTGCATCAGCGTGCACAAATCAAATCAAAACACTAAAAGTGCATGAAAACTATGCCAAAAGCATAAGTCAAATCACATGCATAACATAGGCATGAAATCAAAATCAACATATCGAATGACATCAAACCGAAGTCAGGTGCAACTGTAGTGCACAAATACGTATCAATGCACTGCAAGCATATGTGAACTATACCGAGTGCAAATACCAAATCGTGTGCGTATCATATGCACAAAACTGACTCAACTGTATAAAGTCCATGAAGTTATAAACATGTGCAGCCAAGGCACCAAACGATATCAAGTGCAATAACTGTGCACAAATCATAAATCAACACAACGGTGTATAAAGCATATCTCAAGGATAATAACTATGCACAAAATATGAATACCCAGTAGGTGCAACCATGGTGCACGAAAACAAATATCATGAAACTCAATCATCAAGACTAAATCATGCGAATAGATCGTCCAAAATACCGAAATCCAAGGTGACGGATACGTGATAATCGAATCACCAAATCACAAATCATAAATACCGTCGTCGATATTTCCTCCTTCAAAGTCGAGAAGGTGTCGGTGCATCCAATGCTGGCAGAGCAAGATATCTACTTGCCTCCTGTTCATGGTCTGACGCCTGGTGCTTTTAGGCTCTTGTCTCTCACTGTGCATTGCTAGATATATAGCTCCTCGGCTCTGTAGGGTTCCTAGGCACTCTAGTGGAGTCTCACAAGTGATCAAACACGACCAATTTAAATTTTTCAAGTGCCTACAAACCCTAATACGGATCGTTAACTAGATAAATAGGCGAAACAAGCAAGTAAACGGAAATGTATCTAAAGGAAAGGGACTACAACCTTTGTAGATCCGGTCCACCACCTCCTAGGCTCCGTGATGAAGTCCCTCCGTTGTCCAAAACGAACCCATGACTCTAGCATCGGCATCATCGAAGAATGGGCGGGCTTGATCGTCGGTTCAATGCCGAAGATGATCTACGTCGAGGCATCACTAGATCAAGCTCCACCTTCACCAAGCTATGAAAACTTGTGAAGGAAACACCCTATACTACTTGGCAAGAGGTAGAGGATGAAGAAATAGGAAGTGGGTAGACTTTAGTTTTAGATTTCTCACTAGTTTTCATCACTTGCCATTGGAGTAGCAAGCTTTCTTCATGGAAGAAGAAGATGAAGAAGAAGAAGAAGATATGATAAGTTATTTAAAATAGATAATAAAATCAATACTTATCATAATCTTACCCTTAGTTAAGTGTAGAGAATCAACTAGGGTTAGTGAATGGTTAGGTTTTGTAGATGAAGACAAAATGGTCAAACCTTCTTGAAGCTTCAAAGAAAAGAACAAAAAGATCAACCATTTTATTTTCATTCCAAATGAAGAATGAATAAATAAATAAATAGTTAATAAATACAAAACCCTAACCATTACACAACCATAGTTTAATCATACACTTAACTAAGTATACATGTATCATCAAACATGATGCAATGATGTGCACAAAAATATATCACATATACAACTTGCACAATACAAGTGAGTAAATCCATTTAAAGTGAACCAATACTATTTAAAGCAAAGTAATATATCAAATATATAATTATACATTAAATCATTAAATCAACACTTGATTTAACGATCCTGTCATATCGCATATAACCGACTAGTATCCTATGTATCGGCTTATCGAATCAATCCTTGATTCGATAACTAGGTTACATCGCATATAACCAATCGATACATTCATCGCGAGAATGGAATACGGTATCACATACACGCATTATTCTCGGTCCCGCACATATCTCATATGCGCTCCTATTTCGTTTCGCTTGAGCCAGGAAACCTCTGTGTAGGACTCTAAAGACTCGTCAATACGCCGGCAGCAGATGATGATCATATCAAACACCCACAAGCCGCAAGCGGTCTGCTAAACGTAACGGCCACCCGGGTATTGAGCGATCAGAAGATCGACGAGCAAGCCCGCTCACACTCCTGTGAATCCAACCAGTAACACTTACCGTACAGTCCGGTCTGTTCGTCTGATATGTCGCATATCTCGCCTAGGGGTGGTAAACGTCAGACCCCAATAGCTCGATAAGTCATGCCGACGTAAGGCCCATAACATTCGTGAAACTACTGATAACTCTTACCAGTATATCACTGCAACCCTGGCCAGGGATTTCCTGTTATGGCCAGTCGAGCATAGCACAACATCAACCCCCAATACCGGGAGAGACGAATCCCCTCCTATCGCTCATTGCCTCCATGTGAATCGGGACTGTACCCAAAAACCACCTGTTTGCACAACTCAGTAGAGCCATGGTAGGGTGGAAATCAAAGCACAGTGGGAGACACACAAGACTCTATGACGATCTCGGGTCAACAGACTAAGCTGTACCAGTGTCACCAGAGAACTGCCATCTGACGTGAGGTATAATACCATCTGAGAGTTCTCGGCGAGTCCGTTCAGTGTACCCAGTCTCCACTGAGCACCCGCATACCATCTTCGATGTCAAACACCAATGGATATGGGATCATCCATCGCCCATCGCATGGGTCGAGAAGATATGCGCTAGTCTACTCTGGAATATCGATGCCCCGTCTCGACATTCCCACGACTAGGAACAATGAAGGATGTACTCATTGGCTACCCAGGCCCCACTAGTATGATCTGCATCATAGTCCTGGAAGTCGAGTACACATCCTAAGGGCTTTATCAACATGTAACAGAGAGACAGAAAGTATACATGTTATGATAAAGAGCAACCAGATAGCGTACTATCATGTCGAGCAAGAAAGTCCTATCTATATATGTCCCAGCATCCACTACAATATACATCCAATGTACAGTAATGGCCTCTAGGGCATACATATAACTAACAATCTCCCACTTGCACTAGGGCCATCTGTAGCAGTGGTTGCAGTATCTAATACTCAACCATCCCATATGAGTCTCTCTCTGGGAAAAGGCCTTCGTGAGTGGATCCGCCGTGTTGTCCTCTGAGTCTACTCTCCTAACCTCGATCAACCTGGAGATCAACTATCTCCATGATCAGGTGATGCTGCCTCAGAATATGTCTGGGTCACTGATGGGACCAGGGTTCTAGGGCCGAAGCCACACTTCCATTGTCATACAATGGCAGGAACCAAGTTCATCTTATGAACCAATATACACCCAAACTTCCTCTTTGGTAGTATCTTCAATAGCGATGTTACCAGCCTTTATCGTCTAGTTTGCCACGGTATCTAACTTGGAACTCTTCCAACATACCGTCCCTTTACTGAGGGTAAAGACAATGCCCGTGACTGACATTCAGTCATCTTTATCACCCTGGAACGTTTCCAGTGATTCTCCCCAGGATTGATTGATACTATCTTACTACAGCTAGTGAGAATCCTAACATCCATTTAGATCTATCTCATAGTCCCGAATCCCAGGATTTAGGAGGTATCAACTTTAATCCTATATGGAGAATCTATGTGATAAGAGGAGATCGACCGATCGTAGCATAAGAAATTCCTTTCCCATCAAGAGTATGTCATCCACGTACTCTACGAGGATCATTACCATACTCCATACTACCCTTTTGTACATACAAGGTTCATCTACCATTTTGATGAAGTCAAACTCTTTGACTACCGCATCAAAACAGATGTTCCAACTCCGCGATGCCTGCTTCATCATGTAAAGCAACTTGCACACGTTTCCGCTGCTCCCACTGTTTACGAAGACCTCTGGCTGTGTTCTTATAGACGTTCTCTTCTAAATCATTATTTAGAAAAGTAGTCATGGCACCCAACCACCAGATATCGCAGTCATGGTATGTAGCCGTGGTAAGTAGGATCTGGATAGACTTAAGCATAGCTACTGGAAAAAGGTTTCATCATTATCCACGCCTGATCGATGACGAAAACCTTTAACAAGTCTAGCTTTGAAAGTCTCAACTTTTCCATCTACACCAAGTAATCTTCTCAAGATATACTTGCTCCTGATGGGGATTTAACCCTTCAGATATAGCAACCAAAGTCCGTACTTTGTTGGTGTATAAGGATTCCATCTCAGATCACTAAGCATCCAGCCATTCTTACAGAGTTCTACCCCCGATGGCCAGCTCGAAACTAGTTGGGTCATCATCTTATGATGCAATCCTCGCTCCCACTGTCATCGAGAAACCGAAGTATCTCTCAGGTGGGTGAGGAACCGTACTAGATCGGCGGAGAGGCTGAGGTTCGTTGGAATCTACTGAATCCTTTGGTTCTACCAAATTGTCTGCTATAGTCTGTATAGCTGGAACCTTTCCAGTTCTACATTACAGACCTTGCCTCGAGCTTGTCCGGATTTTGCTTTTAGACATAGGCCGGTCAACCCCAAATCTTAACTAGCTTAAGACATGGGCTCTTCCCTTTCCATATTACATATGAAATGGTAGGCAACTGATTTGATTGGAACCCTGTTCAATAGGTATGCAGCTTCTTAAGCGCATAACCCCAAAAGGAAATAGGTAACTCAGTAATACTCATCATAGAGCACACCATATCTAATATTGTGCAATTGCTCCGCCCTGATACACCGTTGTGCTGTGGTGTATTCAGAGGAGTAACACTGAGAGAAAATCTCATTCTCCTTTAGAATAGTCCAGGAATTCTATGCACAAGTATTCTCCTCCCTGGTCTTATCATAGGTCATAATACTTATACCCGTATTTTGGTTCTCTACTTCTAACTTATATTCTGTGAATATCTCAAAAAGGTTCGGACTTATGTTTCAACAGGAACATATGACTGAATCTTGAGAGATTATCAGAGAATATAATGAAGTATGAAGAACCAGTCCTGGCATATGTAGACAGGAGACTTTACATACATCATCATGTAACAGTCCCAAGAGTTTACTATCTCTTTCTCTGTTTCTAATAAACAGAGCTATGGTCATCTAATCTTTGTGACATGACTGGAAAGTTTCACAAGATGTAAATTCAAACTGATTTAAATATGCATTTAAAATATAACTTCAGCCAGTCGGGTCGCATCGATGTGACCTAGTCTACAATGCCTCAAGAAGGATTCGTTCACTTCTGAACTCTTCCTCTTGTGTGTGTTCTGTATACTAGGAACTGCAGTTTGATTTAGAACGTCAATGCTTTTAGATAACGTGCCTGAACCGATCAACTTTTGATATAGGAAATGTTCAAAACATTATCCAACAATACAAAATTATATCCTTCTTTACTAATAAAGAGACTGATATGATTTTGTATATCAGGTTCGGTATCTAATAGCATTTGTTCAGAATCAATGTATTGGTAATACAGGGTGACAGTGACCAACAGACTTGGCTGCAACACTTGCCCCGGTTTCTGTCTCATGAAACTTATCACCCGTTCTCAGTTTTTCTACCTTTTTATAGCCCTATGTAACAGCTTACATATCTGGGATCCTGATCCGGTATCATATACCCAGGATGCAGAGGATACTGAGAAACAGTTCTTTATAATGAACACACCCGAAGGAGATGCATCATATGCACTTTCTTTGTTTGGGCGGCATAGGAATTCTGGTATTCCCCTATTTCCTGCTCTGTCTTATAACAATTATAAGTTGGAGCGGGACCAACGTTCCCCGGCTCAGTATAACAAGCGGGTTCGGTCAATATATCCATATTATTATCTTGATTAAGGCGTGATATGGTCGCTACCTGGAGAGAGAGAGAAGAAAACACTCTGCGTGCGCTCTTGCAAGATCAGATTGGCTATTTATTTTATCTAATCAGGATGGCTCCCACTGTTTTTATCAAATCTTCCTTCAACCCTTAAAAGGAAAGACTAGCCGGGATTAATTACACTCTACAAGTTCGCCAATCTTTCAGCCAGGCCAGTGTCGGTACTTTGAGGGAGGTTCCCCGTGCTTTCGCACGGACCTAATTACTGTAAACCTCGCTTTCCCAGAGGCGTAACCCCGTTGACACCTTTCTAGACACCTACTTGATCGGCTAATTGTAAAGTGCAAAACTCTCCCAGGAGTAACAATTACTCGCAGTGGGTATCGGGATCCAACTATCAAATAGAAGGTATGCAATCTCATTGCAAATTTCAACACTTGAAACTCCCGATAAAGGTTTTTACCCCTAGCACTTATGACCTTAACTATGGTCAACAAATCATAAGTACTAGTCAAGTTTTACCCGTCATTTCGTGATTAATTAGACCCACCCACATGACCCTTAACTAAGGTCAACAAAGTCACGCGACTGTCCTAACTAATCGCATCATATGCGGTGTAGGAAGACATCACTTAGCTATGTTGGAGATAATGCCCTCAGAGTCAATTATTGGATCACAGGTACGTGATTGCAATGATTGATGGAGGACCTATCCCGGTAGGACAGTCTTACTCGAGATGATAGTATGCTATCTGGTTTACCTTTATCATCGTGTACTGTTTTAGGTGACCTGACACGTCGCTATTACACGTTGATAGAGCCCCTAGGATTCTTGCTTGACCACCAGCAGTATGAGGGCGATCATATAAGTGGGAGCTGGAGTCTATAAGCATATCCTGAAATGGTCCCTAGTCGTGTGAGTTTCGAGACAGGACATCGATACTCCATAGTAGACTAGTGTATACAGTCGAGACCCCGACGAGGGGCGGTGGCCGGTCTCACAAGCCACTGGTGTCAGTTGGATCACCTAAGATGTATACAGGTGCTCATTGGGTTATGAGTACACCGGACAGGACTCGCCGGGAACATGCCAGTTGGTCATATACCAGACGTCAGATGGCAGTTCCCTGGTGACATGTGTGCAGGTTAGTTCATCGACCTGGGGATCGTCATTTATCTCGTGTGAGTTCCCACTGTACTTTGATTACTACCCTACCACGGCTCAAAGGAGTCGTGCAAACAGGTTTTAGTTGGGTACAGTCCCGAGCCACATGGAGGCAGTGAGCGTATCTTCAGGGGTTCGTCTCTCCCGGTATTGGGGGTGAGGTCGTGCTGTGTCTAGGAGAGCCATTACACGAAGCCCTCGGCCGAGGCAAGGAGATTTACTGGTAGGTATTCCAATAGTATCTCAGGGTGTTCTGGGCTACACTCCGACACGACTTGTACCGCTTTTGGGGGTCTGACTTTTACCAACCCCCTAGGCCCGCCATGCGATGCTCATAGACGAACGGACCAGACTGTACGGATATTGTCACTGACAGGCTCAGTAGGGTTGTCAGGCTGAGTTCACTCACAGACATCCCTTTTAGTCAGTACCTGGTAGCCCGTTACGTATTGGCTTATACCTCTGACGTGCTAGTGGTTAAATCCACAACCAAGGTGTTGACGAGTCTTTAGAGTCCCCCACATTCAGTTACTCAGCTTTCGGGCGAAAGGTTGTACAGGCCGTATGGAGATATGGCAAGGTCCGATCAGATACGTGCGGTATTGCACGGATCAGGATTGGACAGTTTGTACTATAGGCCGTATGGTTATATGGCAGGGTTTGATCAGATACGTGCGGTATTGCACGGATCAAGATCGAACAGATATTACTAGCCGGTTTTGGTATAAGCCGGATTCTAGTATAGTACAGTGGAGATTTTGTCTCATTGCATTTGTATTTCTGTCGAAATACAGATGCGGGTGTGTATGCACAGTATCGGGGTTTTCCTGTAATTTATTACGGGACCAGTTTTATGGAGTTGCCAGTTTGCTTTCCGTTTCGGCCGATTTCCATTGTTCCGTTCATTGGCCGAAGATTGGTGGAGGAGGGTTTATTTGCATTGTTGCAAATAGGCATTAGTGGAGGGGGTTCTTTGCATCTTGTTGCATCATGATGGCTTTCATGATTAGCACCATCACTTGACTTCTTCTTCTCATGATGGCTTGACTTTTTGAAGCCATCATGCATGAGATGATGGTTGCCTTGGAGTGTTGGTTTTGTTGTGATCATTCACTTTTGCATGATATCCTTTGACTTTCTCTCTCTTGCATGATATGAGTAAGGCTCCCATTATTTTTGAGACTCTCTCCATTCTCACTCTCCTCTCTCTTGTGGTGGCCGTCCATGCTCCTATGGGGGCTGTCCAAAATTCTTGGGGTGGGTTTTTAGCTCATTTCATGTTGCAAAAATCCCATATGATCAATCCCAAAAGCTCCAAGTTCAATCCCTCCACCAAATGGCAAAGCTCCAAAACCCCAAATGAGACTTCTTCTCTAGATATTCTACAGCATATCTTGGGCACGTCGAGTAGCCGGCTTCGTGCCCGAGTTGCCTCGGCATTGAGGTGGGAGCCCGTAAAAGAAGTAGGCGATGTGGTGCACTTCCGGCGACGAGGAGGAGACGGGACATTCCGCAGGAGGTCGGGACGACGACGAGAAGACCGGAGGACTCGGATCTGTCGGTATACTTCTCTTCCCTATCTTGTTAGTAGCTTAGACTTGTTAATCGTTACGATCCGGATGTTTAGTGCGCGGTGGTGTCGGTTTGCTAAGTCCGCAAAATTAAAGTTTTTCACCGCTTCCGCATTCCGGCGTCGGATTGACGGCCGGGGCGCCGCCGTGCACTTACAGTGGTATCAGAGCCTCGCCATTAACTTAGTCTAGCTTTGTGTAATGTGTTTGCATTTCCGATCGATCAAAAAGTTCCAAAACTGCATTTTACCTTCGCATCAGTTTCTGTTGAAAATTTTTGGTCTCGAAAAATTTTTCAGGTTGTAAAATATTGATGTACTGGAAAATCTAAGAGCTCTGTAAAAATTCGATGAAGTGACTCCACAGTTGGAGCGCGGAACCGCCGCGAAAACCCCCTTCCCGCCGCTGTTCTGCCGCGCACTGTGAAGATCACTGCACCAATTTTTTACAGAGGCTTTCTGGGGTGAAAAGTGGGGTTTTGGAATAATAACATTGGGCCCAGAATTTCTTGATCTGCTACAGTTTTGATTGGGGGCCCATTTGTTAAAATTTGATTGATCGAAAATTTTAAACACATATTTCACAGTATTTACATTATATCTGCGACCGTGAATGTCACTCGATCGGTAAATCCGGTCTAACTGCTATAGCCCGGTTAGACGGATTTGCGAACGTGACTTTCACGTTGATGTTTTGTTTTTGCTGTGATGTTGCGGATTGGTCGTGGGGGATAGCCTGGATGCAATGCTAGTACAGTTGTGGTTATATTATGTACATTTGATATTGCGGGGCGAGCGTCCGACATGTGGACTGCCGTCACTGCCAGTTTGTATTATTATTTTGGGGCACGGCCAGGTTGCGGTCGTTGTACCCGGTGTATGTATATTTTACTTTCTGTACTAGGATTACCCCGCGGAGGGGTGCACGGATAGCCGGGTTCTGGAGGGCAACAAGCCCGCATCTCATGGCATTGAGACGGAGGGGGCTTCACTCTAGGATTGGCGGGCTATTCGCCGCACTCGTAGGGGGTACAGGTTGACCCAGGAGGGGTGCCCAAGTTGCCGGATTCCGTGAAGTGCTGGGTGGTCCATTCACGGTACTGAAGGGGGCTGCCTCGCTTCAGGTTTTGGTGGGTGACTTGCCGCGCCCGTAGGGGTCTAGGATTTCATTGCGCAGGCTATCCACACGACCAGGGGAACGTCGGGTTTCAGCAGTGGCTCTGTGAAACCCGGGGATCCCAGATATCTGTATTGTTCTGTGATGCTGTACATTTCTGTGATGTTGCATTTCTTTTCACGCCTTGAGCGAAATATAATATATTGGTATATATATTAGTAGATGTTGTATATGTTTTACATCTGCGCTAGTCCAGTCCCCGCTCTGTCGTTAGTTAGCTAACCTAACGGGTAATGACGGGACCCAGTGGCGAATGCGGATGGCATATACGTACATCAGTATATTTTTGTTCTTTTTGGTGTGATCAATTGATGGGACTGCATTGATTCGGATCAATGCAAGTTAAAAACAAACCTAATCTGATGTTGTTGGAACACTTTTCAAAAAGCTGTTATTGCAAGGACGTTCACTTTTGTTTTGCATCGTGATATTCAGTTGGAATATCCTGCTCCTCAGTCGACGAGGCAAGGGCCGAGATCCCTTCACCGGGAGTGACCCCTTGGACAAAAGTTTGCGTCGGGGCATTAACTTCACTATAGCCGATTACTTTTGCTTTGCATCGCGGTATTCATTTGGAATATCCTGCACCCCATTCTACGGGGAAAGAGCCGAGATCCCTTCACCGGGAGTGACCTCTTTAGCAACGGTTTTCGTCACTATATTTTAAAAAGCTATTAGTTCCTTCAACGATATCAAGTTCTTTACATTAAAGGTTTTCGTCAGAAACCATTCGTAGCCCTCCGTCGTTTCAGACGGGTAGCACGTAGTATTCATGCTATGTTTGTTGGCCTTCGTCAAGGCATAGTGTATGGTAGCTGCTTGTTGCCTTTCTGCAGCATAGATAGATGCGTTGGTTTGGGACAGTCGTATAGCCTTGTTGGCCTTCGTCAAGGGCTTGTGCGGGTGGATTCAAATTAACCTGGAGAATGACGGGTAGAACTTGACATGTGATTTATGATTTGTTGGCCTTCGTCAAGGTCATAAGAGCATGGGGCAGAAATCACATCGGGAGTTTCAAAAGAACTGAAACTTGCCAGATATGCGCATACCTTCTGGAGTGTGATACCGTGAGTGAATTCCGTCACGTTATCATGCGATGATAGTTGGATCCCGATTCCCACTGATGAGTTAGTTTACTCCTCGGGTGACCCCGACTAATTCTTCTTTCAGGTTTGGAGGAGAATTTGACGGTACAGTGGGAGGATTCCAGATTAGATAAATTGGTAACCATTCTGATCTAGGTTAGAGTGCACGCTGAGTGTTTCTTTTCTCTCTCTCTTTGGCAGCGACCATTGACCCGACCCTAAGACTATGACTCAGTGACCGAGTTGACCGAACCTTCTTAAACACTGGCTTTTGGATTGTCAGAGTTGCTAACCTCATTGCCACTCCTACTTTTACCCTTTTCTCCAGGACACCCCGTATTACTACGAACGTCCACTTCCATTGGACAAAACCATCGTATGGTTAGATACGAACTCGAAGGAATTTATTCGAGGATGGTTTCCGGTTCTGGAGAAAACGGATATGACTATTCAGTTGTCTTTTCTTTTCACCCTCTCTCAGGTTGCGAGTACTCCTTGGTTTAGGAGTAGTACACCTATTACGCAAATTGGATAGTCTTCTTCCAAACCATAGGCTGGTGCCAACCGGTAGGGAATGAAGAAAACCAATTAGCCTAACGATGGTGTACAGAAGGTATTGAGTTAAGACAAAGTAAGGGATTAGTAAGAGGGCAAAGTAAATTGCAACAGATATTCACGACCAAACCAAGTATCTCTTCGCCAATCCTAAATCACCTTTGTATTTCTCCAGGACACTCCGTATCACTACGAAGATCCACAGTTTATTGGATACTCCATCGTATGGTTATATACGAACTCGAAAGGAACTTGTTCCTGTTCGGGGATGGATTCTGGTTCAGGAGAAATAGGAATAAGAGTTATTCAGGTGTCTTTTATCTTCACCTTCTCTCACATTGCGAGTGTTCCTAGGATTGGGACAGTACACCCATTATGCTTATTGGATAGTCTTCTTCCAAACCATAGGCTGGTGCCGAACGGTAGGGAAGGAAGAAAACCATTTGGCCTAAAGGGGTGTGCAGAAGGTAAATACTAAAGACAAATGAAGGGATTTGGAGAGGTGGCAAAGAATTACATGGTTACAGTTGTGAATCTGGATACTGGAATAGGCATTACTAGGAATACCAGGATACCCTATCGAAACATTTCGATGTTTCAGTTTCACTGTGTAATGTTAAAAGAAAACTGATTTCCCGATTAGATACTTACTCCAGGGTATGTATTTACCAAGTATGATTCTCACATCTGTATGGTTTTACAGATGATGAGTGGGAGTAGGTTATTGGGAATTGGGTGATCATCCTCATTATATCGGGATTCGTTGTAATCGGTGATATTTGAGGAAATCACCTGGGTTGTTTGCCGGTCGGCAAATATTTGGTTTTGAATATCCGCTTTTATGCACCAATTTCAAATTGATATATCTGTACGTCTATTTTCATAGAGTGAGATATACCTTTCTGAAATTATGTCTACGACATTTACCTATATCAGTGGATGGTTAGGTAAGGAGCATTAAACAGCGGTGTAATTCTTCTTAACCATAAGTACAGTTTTCAACCTACGACACACAGTGAATGAGTTATCAGACTCAAGGGACTTATACAGAGTATTGTATGTTGTCCAGGGTCCATCAGGACAGAGGGGTTGGTCCTCGTACTATATTCGGTTTACTTATGACTTCTCTGGTTTTTAGACAGGTGTTTCGTGGAAACACAGGGTCCGAATTTTGAGAAGTTATGGGTATTTGAATAGAGTAGAGAACCAGGTGTAGCAAGTATCGGGATTCTTCAAAGAGATCGAAGATGTAGATATTTGTGTATGGTATTCAGTTGATAGTAATGATTAAGAGATCTTGCTTCTCCTTCAGGTTACTCATAATTGGAAGCATTCCTAAGTTGAGTAACGCTGATCGGCCTCCTTCCATTTTGTTGACATGCACTGGGAACAGCTGCATGATTTGAATCTGGTTCAATTAAATCAGTGCCTCTGGTTCTATATTGGATATAGTACAGTTCATATCTTAACATTGTTAAGGTACGGGGAGTTGTCCGGTTTATGCTTAAAACCAGACATTGGACAACTCAAGGCACGATTCTGTAATGGCTGTTTGTGGGTTGACCCAGGCTATGACGAGGGTTGACCTTCTACCATCTGGATGAACAATAGCAATATTGTTCTATACTCGCCACAGTTTTATTAAAAATGGATTTTTTCAGAAAACAGTAGTGGGAGTATGGTAGAACTGGAAGTGATTCCAGAACCACAAACGATTACTGAAGATTTGATAAGGAACCTAAAGATTCAATCTGGATTGACATTCCATTGACCACTCCGCAGATGAGGTGGGTAACTTCAGGCACCCGAGAGGTACTACGGTAGCCTCAAGGACGGTGACAGGGAAGTTCTTGTTTACCCACAATTACCATTGCTGTTGTTCCAGGCTGCGAGACCCGGCGGGAGGATGAGTATAGCGTCGTTCTGAACTCGCTTCAGAAGTGTACGTGTATATGACTCTGCCAGAGGGTTGTCGTAGACAGTGGGAGCAGCGGAAGCATTGGTGGACAGGTAGCTTATGTCTATTTATAGACTAAAGCAGATGTAGCGGAGATAGATCATCTATTTCTGACGTGACAGTCATGGGTTTGACTTCATCAGAATAGGGGATGGATCTGTTGAGGAGGTACTAGGGTGTGATGTCATGGTATTTGGATGACATACACAGAGTAGGAAGTGATATTCCTACACTACAATCGGTTATACTTTGGTCGTCACACAGTGGTTTCTCCACAAAGGAAATGGATTTTATATCAGACATACTGGTTACTAGATCTATGGTTTTAGATCTAGATTTGGGTGGTTTCCCAATCAGGGTACTTGACAGCATTCTAAGAGTGTTTAGAATGGACGACTCCTAGCACGGTAATGAACCTGCAGGTGATGGAGTCACCCTCTCCAAAGGTGTCTTACAGACTAAAGGGGAGAGGGACGTGCATGATTGGCAGATCACTTGCTCAGGCAATTGAGTCAATCATGAGATGTCAAGTACCACACCAAATGTTGTTCTTGCACTAGATGCAATAAGTTGACATTAATCCAATCCTGGAGAAACAGTCGGAAGCAGTTCTAGAACATAAGTGGATGTTCTAGGGATATGATAACGACAGCCTCATTCGGGAGACAGTTATCATTCCAGGCTTCCAAGGTGACATGGACGACATGGAGGTTGTCAGAGTTATAGTTTTCCTTCTGATGAGGGGCAGTATTTTGGACAGGTGGTCCAAGGCAATACTGAGGGTGGCATGGCGCAGGATACTGATTAAGTTCAGTTGACGATACAGTCTAAGAAGTTTGGATTTGGAGTTCATTTATGAGCTAGGTCCCATCAGACATCCAGACACATTCTAAGACAGGTATTGCTCATTTCGGGAGATGGGTTTCTCCGCGAACTTGAGATATAGAGAGACATAGAAAGGAACAACAAAGCGGATCCACTCACTAAGGCTATTCCTCGAATGCAATAGTTTCGCAAACGAGCTTTGTGACACTGACTAGTAGAGGAGTTGGGTGTTCGGTATCACACGGGCTGTGAGTATGCGACATCGCAATAATTAGCCTTGAGTGCAAGTGGGAGATTGTTGGAGATAATGCCCTCAGAGTCAATTATTGGATCACAGGTACGTGATTGCAATGATTGATGGAGGACCTATCCCGGTAGGACAGTCTTACTCGAGATGATAGTATGCTATCTGGTTTACCTTTATCATCGTGTACTGTTTTAGGTGACCTGACACGTCGCTATTACACGTTGATAGAGCCCCTAGGATTCTTGCTTGACCACCAGCAGTATGAGGGCGATCATATAAGTGGGAGCTGGGGTCTATAAGCATATCCTGAAATGGTCCCTAGTCGTGTGAGTTTCGAGACAGGGCATCGATACTCCATAGTAGACTAGTGTATACAGTCGAGACCCCGACGAGGGGCGGTGGCCGGTCTCACAAGCCACTGGTGTCAGTTGGATCACCTAAGATGTATTCAGGTGCTCATTGGGTTATGAGTACACCGGACAGGACTCGCCGGGAACATGCCAGTTGGTCATATACCAGACGTCAGATGGCAGTTCCCTGGTGACATGTGTGCAGGTTAGTTCATCGACCTGGGGATCGTCATTTGTCTCGTGTGAGTTCCCACTGTACTTTGATTACTACCCTACCACGGCTCAAAGGAGTCGTGCAAACAGGTTTTAGTTGGGTACAGTCCCGAGCCACATGGAGGCAGTGAGCGTATCTTCAGGGGTTCGTCTCTCCCGGTATTGGGGGTGAGGTCGTGCTGTGTCTAGGAGAGCCATTACACGAAGCCCTCGGCCGAGGCAAGGAGATTTACTGGTAGGTATTCCAGTAGTATCTCAGGGTGTTCTGGGCTACACTCCGACACGACTTGTACCGCTTTTGGGGTTCTGACTTTTACCAACCTCCTAGGCCCGCCATGCGATGCTCATAGACGAACGGACCGGACTGTACGGATATTGTCACTGACAGGCTCAGTAGGGTTGTCAGGCTGAGTTCACTCACAGACATCCCTTTTAGTCAGTACCTGGTAGCCCGTTACGTATTGGC